>JAKCOX010000001.1:79010463-79613851 GCA_022605575.1 Laterallus jamaicensis coturniculus | reverse complement strand
TTGTGTACAATCTCTTTTTACTTCCAAGCTGTTAAAAAAATAGAAATCCATAACCTCTGAAACTTTAAGATATTGAAATAATAACTAAACACGAAAGAATAAGAAATCAGAAGCTTATGTCTAAATGCATTAGGACTACCTTTTTTCCCCTTTGTCATCATTTATTGTTTATCAGCACAGCATCAGTTGCTGCAGTATTAACATTTTTTAAACACCAGAACCTCATCTTGTAATGGGACATTTCCTATTGCAGCAGGAATATCGCTACCACAGTAGCGCTCATTCACAGTGTTCATTCAACTTTGAAATGGATGAATTAGTAAATCACTGGTGGCATATCAACCTTCCGTCTGTTTTGGCACTGAAACTACAGAAGGCATATTTCATAAAAAACAAAAAAAAATCCAATTGCCTACAATTTAATATAAAAACAGAGGTAATTTTAATGTTTTTGCATAATCTGGGGAATTCCTTGTAACAGGTACTATAAGAAATACCCATAAACTGTTCTTAAAAAAATATATACCTCCTATAACGTTGCTTTCACTGGCACTCTGACTAGATATAACATTTCACTAGAAAGCTCCTGGGAGTGCTAAGCAATTTCATTTTATTAATATGAGGCATATAGGGCTCTCACTATATGGAATTTCTTGACTCTCCAGGGATGAGGAAGGATCGAGATAATTCTCATCTGTAAACCAGAGGTATTAATAATTTATTAGATTTTCTTTTATGTTATATTAAGAACAGAATTATTTACATATTTTAATGATGTATCATGAAATCTGTATTGATGGTATTCTATCACTTGCTATAAATCCAGCAGATCCCTGGACAGAAAGAATGTGATGTATAGGTATGAAATAAGGAGCATAGGCAGCCATTTTATTAACCACAGCTTGGGTGATGGAGTTTCTTCCACATTCAAAGATTTTTTGATCTTGCCTAATATACCACTTTGAACCACAGAAAAGCTAAGCAGAAGTTTTTATCACTATTCAAAGAAGAGTTTGTGCTTTTATCTATCTAAAAAGTATCATCAGTTTCGGTTGTAAGTTGTTCAGATCAAGACTGTCCTTGTTTTGTCAAGCTGCTATATTCTGGTGAAAATTAATTTTTATTTTTGCTGCTTCTTCCAGTGATCTCCAAACTAGATCACCATCCAGACCGACAGCTATGAATTACAATGTTTTCAGCAATGTAAATGGTATTTACATCTTATGGTCAACTTGGTATATTCTGAAAGGATATTGGCATATGAAAAATTACAGCTAGGACTAGGTTGCATTATTAGTCTCAATAGATGCAGATCTCACTTCAGTTTGACTTACAGCAGGTTAAATCAGGAGCTGCTTCTCTAAAACAGGTAAAGATTTTAATCCATGTCAAACCTACTAAGCAAATCCTGGAGTAAATGCCATTAAGTTCTTGCAATGTTCAATTGGTATACAGTCTGTGGATCACAACCACCCATTTTTATTCCATGCTTTAAAAGAGAGACAGGCAGTGAAATTGCTGTTTCATTTGCATCGTGCCTCCTGCTTAAAACCATACTTCAAAGCACTTTCTACGTTTCCTTTTCTATGTATATTTGCTGTTTCAATTGCACTTCTTGAATAAAATTTTCAGTACCTTCCATATATTGTACCAGCACACATGTGAAATTATTGCTGACATTTGACTTGAATAATATCCTATATTTATGTATTCTTGCATATACTAATATGTAGTGTAACTGGTATCCTTAAGATTGTATTTTCATTTTACAAGCAAAACAAACAAAAGAACCCCCAAACAACCCACTAAAAAAACCAACTAAACCATAACACAACCCCCCCAACCACAAACACCATCCTGCATTCCTCATCAAACAGTACTTGAATGCCAAAAATGCTCAGATATCGATTTGAACTTATTCCAAGGAACACTGTTTAGCAGAAATCCTCCTTTGAAATGTGAGAATCAGTATGAAACAATGCATCTATAATATTTCATAATAAGCATCCAGATTCCAGTGGAAAAATATTGTCATTTTCTGACCAATTTTAAAATTTCTTTGATAGTTGTCAAATTTTGTTATGTAATTTTGTTTGAAAAATAGTCCTGAAAATGAAAACATTCTTCAAATATTTCTTGCAATTTAAGTTACTAACCCAACATATTTAATCAAAGAAATATAAATTCTAAATAAAATATTTACACTGCTTTCTTTAAATAAGGCAGTTTTTCAGACATTCTTTATTTCTCTTAGAGTGATATAAAGAAAACCCTAATAAATATAATATTCTCCTTCTTAAATCCTTCTTTCCTGCTCTGATTTAAAGCATTCCATGACTTCATCGGCTACAACTGTAATATGCAGTACGTGACTGCCTGAGTACAGTAATTAAGAGGGGTAGGCTACTTTCAAATTAAAAGGAACAAGAACCTTTTTTTCAACATATTCCCCAAAGCATTTATTAAAGGAGAGAACTATTTCATTTACACTGGTACAAATTGTGTGGGCATCTAGTATGGCTATATCTATTGGATTTTGTAGATCATAAAATCCTCTCCTCCTCCTGATATTTGTAAGACACTTTTCTTAGCTCCATAAATTCTTGAAAGTTTCTCCACACATTTTGTAAATACCTATTACTTTTAATTATAATTTTTATTTCTGCAGTCCTTTAAAGACTCACTCTGGAACTAGGGACTAATGAAGCATCTATAAGCAAAACACTATGGAAAACACAGACATGGTCTTAAAGGTCTTAAAATCAAAGGCAGCAATCTTGCAATTATGCATGCTTTTAGCTTTATGTGTCATGAATGAAACCAGGCCTGTGCTATAATGTTCTGTAAACAGAGCTCTGTCAGCTAGGAATGGAGGGGGAAAATCTCACTCTCAGTTAACACTCATGCCAGAAAAGCTTACTGTAGACTCAACTCTCCTGACAGAGCTCAATACATGCCATGGGAGGACATGTCACACTTACGCAGAGAGAAAAAGTCTTCTGTCAGTTACTTATAAAATTCTATTTGAACATTTAGGCAACATGCTCTTAATTTCATTTCACATTTACTTTCAATTAAGAAAAATGTAAACAAGATAATAATGTTGATAATCCACTGCAAAATGAAAATTTCCTCTTTTAAGGTTTTTTTTCTGATTCATTTATTTGCTTTAAAAATACCCCGTATCTGTTCTATCAGAATTAATTCACTTAAAAATAACATGACATGTATGAAAAGTGTATAATTTTAACAATGAACAGCAATTTTCACAATTTTCAATGCATTTTTCACATGCTGATCAACATCTGTATGACAGTAATTGCTAACTACACAGTGCACTTTCACATATTTCTATGTAATATAAATATGATTTTTACTTTTTTTTACATGGAAACCCATCAAGGTCAGGGGTTTTGTTTGCAACTAGTCTATTTAAATTATTATAAATACCTATCACTACCTAAAAATGAAATAAAACATCAGAATAAAAATTCTTCTCTCAGGAGTGGTTTAGAAATAATCTTCAGGTAAAACTAATACCTTATTAATAGGAATTTACTGAAATGAAGACTGAAACCAAATATCTATATTAACTATAGTATTCCTAATATTAACAAGCAAGAGTCATTCTTGTGCACAGAGCTCTTCACAGCCTCCATGTGTCCTAATCACTCCAGTAAGTAACATTTTTGTAAGTCAACATTTTTGTTTTCCTGGTTAGACAGTTAGTGACTTGTCATCTGTGAACATTTTATTTTATCTCATTTTGCTTTGTGTAGCTTCCTACTGTTATATAGCCATAGACCTTGAGGATCTCCCAAAGAAATACCAAAATACAAACAGGCAGTATTTTATGTACTTTTAATGTATATACTTATGTGTAGATATGTGTATACAGACACATATATGTCTCCACATTTACTAGAAAATAAAATATACAAAATTGTATGTATATAGCAATCTTCAGATATGACAATTTGGTAGGGAAGACTGTTCAAGCCCAAATCCCCTGTACAATTTTGCCCCAGTTTTGGAATCACTCTGAAATTAAGTGTCTCCTTTACATATGTATTTCTGTTGGTTTAGAACTTGTGACATAGTATTGTACATGTAATTTCATGTGCATGACCAGCTGTCAGGTAAGTTACAGACAGCAGATCTTTACCACAATTAAATCAGCACAGTAGAATTGAACTAGCAAGACACTCAACTAGAATAGAACTAGCAAGACTATTTTCCCTGTGGAAAAACAACAGATGGGTTCTGGGAATCCCTCACAATATAAATTCTTTCAAAGACATTAGAAGAAGATTTCAGGCCCCTGTTTGGTTTAGGCAGTCATCTGTAGAGTAAATTGGTCTTTAGTTAAATTTCACTAGAACAGGTATTTAGTTTTCCAGAAATGTCCTAAATTCAGACATCTGCCTAAAATGGAAGAAGTACAGAGCCAGGAACAAAAATTGTTCATACAAAGGGATTTCTTATGAAAGATGTGCTTGCCTGCATATCATTGATCAAGACAATGGATTATGCTTCAGAAGATTTCTTTATTTTACTTACTATATGTTTACATTGTAAATATACCTGTGTATCAATCTAGCATTTCACCCTTTCCCTGTATATTCTTGAAATTTTTCAAGACAAAAAAGACACCATAGTCTTTGTCTAGTGCAGGTGAGCCACACGTTTAAGCATTCAAGCTTCTTACAAATCCTCAGCAAGAATAAATCCAAGAGCTTTTCTGAGATGATATTTTAACCCCTGATCTTACTGTTGTCACAATATATCCTGAAGAGCTCTGTAATACTGGCCCATATGAGGGGGACTGTAATAATCTCTTCCATGCTGTGCTGGTTTGGCTATTTTTTTTTGGGGGGGGGGTGTTGTTGAGTAATTTTTCATGATAGCTTCTGTTCTAAGCAGCTTTACTACAGTGATAGGGTGCCCTGATGGTGCCCTGGAGACTTTTGTGGTCAATAACTGAGATATAATAGCAACCTGCTAAGCATCTGCTTGCTCAGTGATTTGAGCAGTATAGTAGCTGTCCTGAAATTGTCCTGGCTGGTTGCAGTCCAATAGCACTGCTTGCAATTGCTGTTGTTACTGCTGCTGTTATTACTATAGGGTGAAGTTCACTCTGATGCCGAGGACAGCACAAGGTCAATATGTTTATGAAATCCTAGATCGGCCTTTACCGACACTGTTAAGGGAAACTTAAATTGTTCACAGCTCTCAAGCTTTCTCCTTATATGGAATTGAATGCAGCCCACATTTAGAATTTTCTAGCCCTTTAAATCTGTAAAAATAGGGTGGTTTTTTTTAGGAATAAAGGAATTAATGAAATTTAACATTCTCTACAATCCCATGCAAAAACTAGTAAAATATATAAATCAGAGTTAAATACAGCCCTGATTGCACATGAGAAAAGAACTAGTAGAAATAAAGCACACAGGAAACTAAGCAAGTAAGAAACAGTCCAGCAATTCTAAAAGAAATTCAGCCTCAAACCCATCAAAACAGTAGCCTGAAAAATGACATCAGTGTTCCTACACAAGGACTATCAGTCAAAGCAATTTCTAGATATATTAGCTACCTGAGAGCTTATTTTGCCGAATCACGTTGCAAGACCTATAAAGAGAAAAAAACAACACCCTAATCCAATCCAAACCAACCAAACCACTAACCAAGAACTCCAAAAACCTTTCCCCCCAAAAAAGGAAAAAAAAAAAAGGAACTTTAGATAAATTATTATTGTTAGTAGTGAGCTGAAACACAAAACTTATAGATAGCAAGTAGAAAAGCACTGTTTTCCTAAACCATAACATTGGCGCTAGATTCTCTCCTCCATTTTGCCTAACCTTCTAAGTCTATGAGGCAGTTTATTGAAAATGCTATTTCTGTATCTGACTAGTGCATAAATTATTCTGAGTACATCTCTTCTTTTTCAAACAAGCAATAAGCTACACATACACAATCTTTACAGGTCAATGGCATTGGGTTTAATCCATCTACATTGCAAAATATATTTTATGTACAAATTTATAGTTTCCATTTGCTTTCCTCCCTGAGGCATACTCAGAAGTGGTATGACACAGAATTGGTATCAAAACAAATGTTTGTATATCTTCTATATTTTTCATCATCTGCACTTCTTTAAAGTGTTTGGTATGAAAGAGACCAAATCGCATCAGTAGAATTGCAGATGTTTTCTTTAAATTTCCAGTGCTCACCTTTACTATGTTCAGCACTTGCCTCATTCAGTACTAGTGGATTGAGCAATATACCCTGTAACAGATTTTGTATTGTCTGAGTTGCATTTTAACTTTATTTACTACTCATGGAAAAAAAAAATTAAAAAAAAAAATCAATCCCAAACTTTATAGTTTTTTCAGAAAATGTTATCTACAATTTCTCTTTTTTTTAGGTTTTTGGTACTTCTTTTTTGAACAGAAATTTTCCATTCTGTGATATTGAATGTCAACTGCAGTGAACTTTCAAGAGAAAAAACATATGTTACTGAAGTAACAGCTACTTCTGTAATCATTCCCTTAGGCAAATGTTTAGCCAAATTCAGAAGGCATAACCTAGTGATGTTAAGTACACACTGAGAACGTGTGTATTCTAAACATTACATCCCAAGCTGCTTGAAGTTCTTCAGCCTGACTTAAGTACATTTAGTTATTGTTTTGCTCTTTGAGTCATGTGATGATTTTTATAGATTAATGTTCTTTTATTTATGTACATAACTTGTGAATTCTGATTATCTGAGTAAAATCAGAGCGGCATCAGCTGCTAGAGATACGTATCTGAGGTTGCAACCTTGCCTTTCGTATTCCTGCCCTTTTGAATACTTTAATGTTCTGCAGTCTAGTTTTTATTATTACTGGAAAACAGTAAATTATATATTAATGAGATTGAGCTATGTTAAGCTTGCATGGTAGAGAAGAATAGAAACATTTTGTTAAATGCCAGAGCATGTTCTCTATTTTCAATATGTAGTTTATATAACAAAGGGAATCTACTCCTACTTGTCTCACCTGTAAGACATGCTTTTGAGTTGTGAACTCATTGTGACCTTTCTGCTCTAAGGTTGTAAGTGAGCTGTATTTGCATAGTCACACCAGATATGATGACTTAGATAGTTTGTTTTAGTGAATACTGGGAAAAAACCCCAACATTTAATAAACAGGTATTTTATATTGGAAACTGTAGAGTGATTATGTAGAAAGTGGCCAATCTAGAAATATACTGTAAGATACTGTTACATTTTTACAAGATAACTGTGTCTTCTTTTGATCCCTCAAGGTTACTTGAGGGAAGAGGGCTATTGCTTTTCACTGGTTAGTTATTGTTTTTTCTCTCTTCAGATGGAACAAAAGTAGACTGCCTTAAATATACAGATATGTTTTTATTTACAGACATAATAAAAAATGTATTATATATGGGGAGGTGAGGGTGAGGTTGCTGAAATACTCAATATAGTGAAGTTGTCCTAGAGAAAATTCCTCTTCTAAAGAAGGGCATTTTTTAATTAGTTTTGACATTGTATAAACTCCTAAAGTTTTATGGAATTTCTCATATACATGCTTCACACATGCTTTATTTTAGATGTTATGTTCTCATCTATAGGGTGTGAGATCAGAGTTAATTAAGGAATGACTCACCACAAAGTGGCTACCACTAAAGGGTTCTAAAAACAGTTTAGGCAGCCATTTTTCAAGTTGCTATTGTGTTTGTGCATCAGTATTTCTTATTTCAGTTGCATCTCTGACAAACTAAAAGTTCTCCATACTGGGAGTGTATTTTGTTTGGGATTGTTTTGTGATTGCACTTGCAAATTGTCCATTTTAACAGGTTTCAGACGTGGTTGATTTTCCATACGGCCTTTTGACAGTTCCAGGTTTCAGGCACTTGAAACAAGATCTGAGAATCACATTTTGATGACATATCTGCCAATCAGAGAAAACTGTTTTTCATTCTTCAAAAGGAGACAAAAGAGAAGGGTGTCTGTAGTATACATTTCAGCATCAATAAGGCTTCTGTCTTTACAACAAACCACCTTACTACAGTATTTGTCATATAAATACTAGGCCCTGGGGAATTGACCAATGAGCCTAAGATATCAAGTAGTCATGATACAAGTCTCCAACTATCATAGAAGTTGCAGACTAAAAAGGGTAATATTTTTAATCTTATGCCTCATCATTTTTACAGGTAACTAGACTGTATGATTCTGCAGCTCCTTTAACACACATTTTCAAACCATCGAGGAAAATCTTGATAGAGATACCATTTTCCACACATTTTGTAAAGAGAGAGATTGATAAGACATCAGTCTCTAGAGGGTAAGAACAATCCATTACTTTTCTCATGACTAATAAGTCTCTAGAGCATGAACAAAGAAAATAGTGGATCAACAATTTCTTACTGCCCTTTTAGTCTGCTGAAGTTTCTAGAGTAAGAAACTCAATGTTTTTCAGTGAATGGGAGGCTGTGGCCCAAGGTAAATCTCTGTCTCTATCTGATCATCAGCACAGCCCTAGTTTAAGCTTCAAATGCTGCATATGCAGGGCATGAGTAGCACCATTGGCCTTGATGTATATCTATAAAGGTTTAACTGTGCATTTAAACTGCTAAATTATGAGCTGCAGAACTTTAAGTAGTGTCATTTTAGCTCCCAATGCCAGCCACTCTGAGATGGTAAGAGATGGTATGTTTTCCAAGCAATTAAGTTTATTCATAATTGGAAAACAATTCTGAATCATTTCCTGAGTGCAATGATGTGCAGTGTTTGAGATTATAAATGAGCAATTATCATATCACATGCAATGAATGATAGATTTTAAATGGCAAAGAAATAGATTTCTAATTAGCTATTAAGTATTTCAACAAATAACTACAAAGAGTGACAAATCTTTAGAGAAAAAAGTAAGTTTTATTCACAAAACATTGCACATTCAGGTAACACTTGTGTGCTTTAAAGTAACTATGTAGACAGGAATTAGAAACAAGCATGTATTTTGGTTAATTTTTTTTTTGCTAAATGAATCAGTTTGCTAAAAAAAAAAAGTAAACTACATTAATTTGTGAATGTGGTTAAACAGGAAAATAAATCAGCCTTGAGCCCTTAATAATCCTGGTGTGCACAATCAAGATTCAGATGGAGAAATTTACCTTTTAAATATTTCTCATTTTCCTCTGGTGACAATCCCAGTGAAAGCAACAGATAGGCACACATTCACACACGTGTATGTGTGTGTTTATGAGATAGGAGAAACTTCAGAGTGTTTTGTTCAGAGGTGTTTTATTTTTTAAAAAGAGTGAAGAGTAATGTGCACTTTTTACACCTTTCTAGTGATATATATTTGTATTATATATAAAAACAACTAATGCCATTGTCACTCAAAAAAAGTTTCCCTGTAGTTTTCAATGGAAAGCTGATTCCACAATCACAGACCTGTTCAGAAAGCCCTGTAAAAGGGTACAATGAACTGACATGGTTAGAAACTAGGGTAATAGATGCTTTTTAGGTATATACATATCACAGAATCATGGAATCATGGGGATTGGAAGGGAACTCAAGAGATCATCGAGTCTGATCCCCCTGCCAAAGCAGGCTCCCTAGCTCATATTGCACAGATAGGCATCCAGTCAGGTCTTGAATATCTCCAGAGAAGGAGACTCCACAACCCCCCTGGGCGGTTTGTTCCAGTGCTGTTACCCTTACTGTGAAAAAGTTCTTCCACATATTGGTGTGGAACTTCCTATGTTCCAACTTGAAAACATTGCCCCTTGTTCTGTCTCCATAGACAACTGAAAAGAGGCTGGTTATTCCCCTCTGTGTCCCACACTTTAGATATTTATAAACATTAATATGATCCCCACTTAGTCTTCTTTTCTCAAGGCTGAACAGCCCCATTTCATTCAGCCTGTCCTTGTAGGGGAAATGCTCCAGGTCTTTAATCATAGCCCTTCACTGGACTCATTCCAGAAGATTCCTGTCTTTTTTATACCAGGAAGCCCAGAACTAGACACAATACTCCAGGTGGGGCCTGACCAGGGAAGAGTAGAGGGAGGGGAGCAGGACAGAGGGGGTGCAGTGCTTCCTGTGAAATTTTCCTTAAATATATATATATGAATATATTTCTGTTTATATATATATATATATATTTATGTTCATCTAATATCTTATATTAGATGGAAACCTCTCTGCTCATGTCCTGACCAGTCCTGCAGCATTCATGGACAGACCATCTATTGAATAGACAATACAGTGAACCAAAAGGCAAAACACAAGATACTTAGCTACTGAGCAATTCTCATTGGGATTTCCAGGCCACTTCTTTAGATTTCATTGATACATGAATTATATTGTCACATACAAAAAGTATTTTGGGGTCAAAAATATCCTTAGTGTCTACTGAACTCAGTCAATTCTTCCATGACATTAGGAAAGCTCACCTGTATGTACTTCAGAGAATTGTCATGACCTATCCAGAAATTCCCAGTAGACAAGGAAAATGGTTGAAAGCATTGGAATGTTTTATTTAACTGACCAGAAGGAATACACCTGATATTTGTTATATAGATTCAGTCTGTTAAATCCCAGTTGGTTCCTTAATGTGTGAAGCAACTACAATTGAATTGTTTTTTTCTTCCTTAAAAAAAATCTGGCAAGCTTTTCTTTTTATTTGACCCCCTCTTCAGTGGAAAAATATATCCCTTAGGTCCAGATTATAATGGTTTCCATATGGGATTGCAGCTTTGGGTAACTTGAGAGACATGCTAGTGCAGTATACAGACAACTGCTATCAGCAGAATTTCACAATAAAAGTGCATTGCGTTCATGCAATGTAATCTACCTGCTTAATCTTTAAGTAGGTATTAGTTTAAATCTTTGCATTTTCTGAAAGCCACTTATCTAAGAGCTAGCCCCTTCCATTTACAGTATCATTAGAGTAGCTGTAAATGGAGGATGCTGAGGTGGAATTTCAAACTGAGTTTATATCAGAATGATTGTCAGAAAGCTATTTCTATGTGGCAGCCTTCATCTACATTGTGGGTTGCTACAGGACAGACCAGTAGATCATTAAGACACACTAAATTTATCTTGATTGCTTCAGGAAAACTTGGGTTGAAACCAAGTTTGAATTTTTTTGTAGAATTTTACTGCAGTTTCTTTATTGATAAATTTAATTCTTATATTCTGTGAGAGTAATCCTTTAAGTATTTTGTCAGACCTGATTTTTAAATTTTTTTTTCTTTGACAATTAAATGACAGTCACATACAAGTTCTGTTAAGAAATTAGTCTTTTGAGTATATTAAAACATATTTTCTAGAAACTGCATGCCTATATAAGAATTTCTTAGGCAAGATTTTACCAGCCCTCCCATTTACTTCAACTGAAAATGTATTCTTTCAACAGAATATAGTTATTTTCTTTAAGCACAAAAAAGATTTCAACTATCTGCAAATAAATACCCCAAACACCATTGTCACTCATGTGTGAACTTGTAATACTTAAAAGCAAAAACCTTTCTTTTCACAGTCACCTCCTCTGTCTGGTGGGAAAGACCTATTCAGAGGTCAATAAATATCTTTATAATGAAACCAATGTCCTTTTTAATGGAAAGAAGATTGATTCAAACACTGAAGTTCCTTAAGCTTGTTCATTGACTGAAGATTATATTGTATAGATTGAGTATCTTACCTGACCTTAGTTAAGGAGCAGAGTATAGAAAGAAAGATGGTTTCTAGTACTAAGCCTAGGCCTGTAAACCTCAAAGCAAATTTGCATTCTCAGTCTATGCATCATCCGAGTTACATGCTGGGTGACACTTAAAGTGACCTCGGTGGCTGCTCCTCTTCTACCTACATCCTAATTTCCATGAAAAAGCAAAAAAACCCAAAAAAATCAAGATGAATATCCCTAACAGAATCCAGTGCATGCTATAGTAGTACCAACTCTAGGCAACCTGGGGACCGGGTCACCATGAGTGCCCCAGTATGTCATAGATAAATAGATGAGTGTTTTGCTGCATAGAAGATAGTGTCTCTCCATATTTGGAAAGCATCATTTTACATTCAGATATATTAGTGTAAAGTAATGAAGTCCCCTGTGGTAAATGTCAATCAATACCTATTCCAAGGTTAAAGTACAACCAGCCGTTCCGTGATAGGAATTCAAAGCACAGAATCAATTCACTTCCATTTTTTTTAGTGCTCTGTTTTGGGGCTTTTTTTTTGGTGTCTTCTAGAGGATGTTTATGAGTCACAATGAAACTTGGTTTGAACTTACTGTATGGCATACACCCCTATTCAGAAGTCCCCACGTATGCATGTACTTGTGCGTGCACGTAAATAACCTGTAGAAGTATAAAGTGTGCCATCTGGGTTAAGTAGATTTGTAAGTTTTTATTTCGTCACTGGTTGATTTATTGCAAATAATTATCGTAATATTAGTACTAATTACAAAGCATGCAGCACTTCATACTTTATGCTTCTTCTTCATTCTTTCTCATAATTCATCTGTAGTTTAATTGCATGTGGAAATGGCTGATGAAAAAAATCAGACAAGGTCATTCAAGCTGCTTGCTACTTTAACAGACAAGCAGCTTGGATTTATCACTCTAGCAATATTAGTATCATATATGTTTACATGTATTCATACATGAATAGAAATACAGCTTTGTCTCATACTGTAAGACAGGTCCTTACATGGATGCATATGTATACATACTTAAAGAGAACTCATATATCACTGCTATGTTGATTAATTTAATACTAATTACAGGAATTTCTTTCACAACACTACTTTGAAATAAATAAATGCCAGGACCTAAAATGAAATTTGTCCATGTTCATGTTAGGTAACAGTTTGCCAAGTTACTGTACAAAACATGGAGCAAATTTTAATTTTGATGGTAGGAAAATGCAGCTCTGCTTCAACGGTGAGTGAATACATCTGTAACTGCCTTTGCTGAGCAGAATCCCACATCTTCAGTATGAATAAGTGGGATCAAATTCTGACACAGACTCACTGGTATAATTTAACCAGCTCAGAACAAGCTTAAAATCATTGCTAAGTAGACAGTTTCTCTTAACGTTATGTGAGTGTCTATTGTACAGCCAGGCATACCATCTTGATGCGCCACAGCACTTTACAGGGCACAGAGTCCAGAGAGATGCTATTATAATTGCACTGGGATTGCCATAGCCAACCCCAAGAAACTGTCTCACTGGGTAATAATCAATGGCAGAATTAAACCATTACATTATAAACACATATCTCAATTTATTTGCTTTCCCCAAATAAGGAATGGGTCTTTTTTAAAATGTATTTTCAAGGTCACACCATGTACTTGTTTCCCTTGAAACCACTATAAATTTGCTGAATGCACCCATATGAGCTAATAGTAGATAACAAATGGACCCTCTGAGGTAATCTATGACTGTGCACTCAGTTTCTAATTCTGTATCTTGACTTTTAAAATTACTAGACTTCCTGCAGTGGTGCAGACAGGCCACAGATATCACACACACACTCAGAGACACACACAGACACAGACACCCCCACACCTGCCCAAACACACAGAGAAATAATCTCTCCACTGTGCCCTGGGTGTATGCATACACACATACATATAAAAAACCCTACAATCCAAAATCCAATTAGAAGAATGTTTGTTTACTTTGTTCATAATTAGGCAAATTACTGCTCAGCAGTAATCTAACTAAGAAATTTAGGGCCTACTGGGAACAAGAGGAAATCCTTTAATTTCTGATGAAGTCATAGAGACCATTTAAAAAAACCCTAACCAATCAAACACAGCAGAACACCGTCATCAACTTCCAGGAACCTGAAGGTGTTACATCACTCTGACACCAAGGTAAAGGAGAGTGGAGAATCACATTTTTATTTAAATGCTGCTTTTTACCCAAGATAGATCAAGGTCTTTGTTTATCAGTTCTTATGCCCTTCTTTGAGACCAATGGGTGTTATTTTCTCTCTTCTAAATAAGTGCAAGGGGAGACATGGAAAGGTTAATTGACTCAAGACTATCAATCCAGTTAGTGGCAGAAGAGTGAACAGCCTGGGAGAGATATGTTTTCTGGTTACCTGTTCTCTGGATTTCTAGCATAAAAATACCTTAATGCGGATTTAGATTAATTCCTTAGTATTTTTAAGCACATTTTGTCCCTGCAATTAACTTGTGAGTGTTTGGGGGTTATTTCCCCCCCCCCTTTTTTTTAAGGGTGTTTTAGTTTGAATGACAGTACAGGGTATGCCTCAATGATCCCTTCTATATCAGCCTTCGTTTCTGAAATTATGATCTCTGAAACTCTGAATGATTATACGAATGAATTAATACTGTTAAAATTTAGATTTCTTATACATAGAAAAGTTTTTCATATACCTATCTGTTTTACCCTTTTACCTTAAGACTTAAAACGAAAGGGAGTCGCTTAGAATTTATATGATCTTGTAAAGAATTGTCAGGCATTTCAACCCTTTTCCAGAGGGGGAATCCAGGGGGGTACAGGCTTATGCCATGTCAGGAGACATCTCTAAATAGCTAGATTTTTGGTTTTGGTTTTTTTTTGTTTGTTTGTTTACTTAGAAGGCTGTAACAACTGCCACTGCTGGTGAATGAACTATACTGGAAAATTAATACTATGCAGTATGCTGAATAATGACCCAATTTTAATTTGTACATTGTTGGCAGCAATCCGTGACAGTATTAACTTCTAACATCATTACTGACTATCTCAAACTGACAATGACTGATACTCTGCATCAGGCTGGTAGGCAATTTTTATAGCATCCACACCAATGAGCTCTGTGTTCAGTAAAGCTAACAGGGCAATGTTTCTGGAGCTTCAGGAGGTGGAGGGAATGTTTAACTACACCTGTTTTTTAATTAGATCTGTATTTGGACCCACTTTTCATCTTGTATCTCATCCCCAAGATACAGAAGAATGACTATAGGCTACTTAATATTTCCCTTTAAGGTTTGAAATTCCTTGGTCATAGATGTAGAAGAGCCACGAAGTCTGTCTGAAGCACTGCTCAGGCAAATGCAACCTCCACTACATTTGCCCAGCTCTGACCGATTGACTTGCCCAGATCCACTAAACAAAGAAGTGATAAAGGAACTTCCTTGTGTGGCTGTCACTGACTTTACCCAGGAAGTAATGCAGAGTTGAAATAATAGCACCTCAGGGGTGGAGTGGAATATCCAGTGATGCCCACTGGTGTAGAGGAGACATCATTAGATGAAGGTTTTAAGCCTCTTGAGGAGTTGGAGTGTCCCACCCTTGGGGGGAGTCTTGGGTGCTGCTATTCCACACTGGACAGGGTATGAGGCAGCTTGCTTGATATGAGTGTATTGTGTGCGTTGCAGAATAAGAATCTCAGAATAGGAACAGCTTTTCACCCATTATGCCTGTCCTGCTCATTCAGTTTTAAGCTATGTGTCACAGACTGGTACAGTTTGGTCCTTCTGGCCACATGAGCTAAATTCCTTTGTGACAAGAAATCAAAGTTTAAAGGCATAATTTAAAAAGTGCATGAATATGAAGCCAAAGCTAGACCACAAATACTTTGAGAATGAAATTGGAGCAGTAAAATAAGTAATGCTGCTATATAAGAAGATATTCTCCAGGATATCATGAGATCCTCTATTTTTCCAAAAGCAGAGTGTGAGAACTTTCTCTACAGCACATTGTTCTCTTGTTGAACAGTTTTCACCAAAAAACCAATTAAATATAAAAAAAAAAGAAATAGAATCTCAAGCACATATATTAAATATATAATTCTTAAGCAAGTGAAGCACTGAAAATAATTAAATTATATCAAATCATTTGTGACTATCCACATTAGGTATATTTTCCATGCAGCTGAATAACACTTGACAGCGTTGCATCCTTTTACTTTTAACAGGTGGTACCATGTTAACAATAATTTAAAGCTCTTGGACTCTTAGTTTAAGATACATGTTTTCTCAGTGACAGCTACGTAGTTAAAATTTATTATCAGACATGAATAGTATGTAAGTGTTTCAGGACTTTCAATGCTTCTCCTCTATGGTGCTGATTCTATTTATTTTTTTTTTAATTCTATATAGTCTGTGTCTATCAGTGCAAATATTCTGTGTTTTACCCAGTTCAGTTTCATTCTTCCAGCCTGAGTTTGATACACACTGATCTGAATATTAAACATAGTGGAAAACTTAAACTAACAATTTTTATTACATTTTAAGGACTTACTGCATTTTATTTTACTTAGGTCTTCAAGATTTTACAGAGAATAGCACTTCTTTAAGATCTTAGCATTTCTGATGTAAAGGAAAGGGATAGAGAAGATGGAAAGTTATATCTAGTGGCACTGAAGACAAATTGTATAATCAGAAATCCCCATGTGCCATTGCCATATTCATTTATCATTAGCAGACACATTGCAAAACAGAAAGGACAATAAATTCTTTCACCTCTTGTATAGAGAAGGAATAAAAGAACACAAAAAATATTATTTGTTAAAGATTACAGATCCATTGGCCCCTTTGTCTGATAATTTATCTATGAGATACAGTTGAAACTACACTGAATCTTATTTTGTACAGAGCTTGTGTAGTTTATCCCTTCAGATTTTGACTTGTTACAATATTCAAATATCAGAAATGACAACTCCTTTTTTCTAAATTACTTGGTTAGAGGAAGTGATTTTTTTCCCCTAAAATAAGCAGCTAAATGTGAGGACATAACAGCCCTGGCAATGGAAAACTACAAAGATCTCCTATAGTTGGCTCTATTTTTACATTTATATATGAGTAGCAAGTATTGATGAAAAATCACCAATAATCAGCACCAGTGAAATTTTTTATTCACCTATGTTATAGTATATGATACTCAGGAACAATTCCAGTTCTCAGGGTGGTTTCATGGAGGAGCAGTTCAGAAAGTACATCGAAGATAGTTTATTTATGTGGTGACTCATCTTAAACACTTGCTGCAGCAGAGAAGAAATAGCAGTTAGTTTCACACAAAATAACATCTTGGCTATAGAATGAACTCTCACAGTCTGGTAAAGTGAATTCATTACTGTTGCCTATTTATCGTTTACAATGTGCTAAAGACTTAGAAATTCCATTCAAGAACAGTTCCCATAAAAGCATGAGTTATATAGACAGGTAAGAATAAGACAATTCCTGTCTCTGTAAGATTTACAGGTAATTATTTCCAAACTCTAACCCCCTTGACAAGAACAACTCTGTTAGTTTCTCAAGTTTTCTAGATCTATAATAATCAACCCTGTAACAAAGAAGGAAAAAAATAGACAAATATCGACAGATAAAACTCAAAAACATGAAAATGTGCATGTGTGTCTAACTGCAAGACACCACGTAATTGATGTTAAATATGATGTTAAAATTTAAACTGGAGATTTTATTCTGGCTAGATGAATTTATAAAGACAATTATCCTGCTGCTTTTAGTGAAGGCACAGTTTTAACTTTTTGGGGGGGTTGATATAGAATCTAATGAAATTATTTTAAACTGTTCTAGTGAATTCACTGAGGTATGAATTATGCCTAGTGTGATTATGCTCGAGCTCATATGACCTGTTCCACTATTCAGCTCTGGAAGAATATTGATTTCTGTTTTTCTTATGAAGGCTAGATTAACTAATCATTTAGTGAGAGAATGAATAATTGTGACTGTGAACTAGAGAAAAAAACCAACACATTTAATCCTCTTTAATTGGTTCTTATTTGCATATGATCACTTTAAGGCAATTTTGGAAGTTCTTAATGTTGCCCTTGGAATCTCATTTCCAATGTTTGGACACTGTATCAAGTTGCTCAGCCTATAAAACTGCAATTATCACCGGCAAAACACACATTGTATCTTTACCCTCTCATTGATCTTTTCAGTTATCATAAAGCAGTCAGCATTTTGTGAATAGCTAGGCATAAACATTGCCTTACCTGTACAATTTAACTATAGTTTCATAACCATCTTCTTAATTGTTTGCTTATTAAAAAACCAACCAAACAAATAAGCCCCTTATTCTTTCTAAACACTAAACTTTTACTAATCTTCCAAATGCCTTTTTCTTTGTATATTGTCTGTCACTGAGACAAACTATTTTACTGGCATATTATCGCAGTCAATACTATATGTGCTCATAAAATAAGAAAAAGTTGCTTCCACCAGCCAGTTAACCCTGAAACTTCAAATGTCATTCTATATTTCCTGGTGCATTCACTTCCATCTCAGGGATTATACTGATAAAACTAAGAATCTTTAGACTTTTGGACACCTGTACACATGAACGCTTTTACATATCATAGCATGTATTACAAGGTTAATTGTCATATTCCTAAGTGTTTGTAAGATTCAGTTTTAAAGGAGAAGATAGCTTTAGTTACTTCTTGCATGAAGAAATATTACCTGACACTTCTATACTTTCAACCATTTCCATACTTCTATAGATAGATAGCAATACTAACATCTATCTGCAGCTAACAAAGTTCTTTCTTTGGAATAATCACCAAGATAAAAAAAAGCAAGAACCCTGTTTTAGCAGTCTAAATGCAGAATCTTCAGGTTCAAGTTATTCTTACTTTCTGATTTAGTTTATTTATTGAGTTTGTTGGATGGGGTTTTTTTGTTATGGTTGGGGCTTTTTATGTGTGGTTTGTTTGGGTTTTTTTTAACAGAAAGTGAATCCAATTTAATTTTATTTTTTTTTTGCAGTCAAAGATTCTGAATAATTACATTGTCAAGAGAAGTTCTTAATTTAACTTTCTGGTACTCAAGTTCTCATCTATTACTACTTTTTGCATGTTCCTTTTTTTTTTTTAAATTAAATACTCTGATGGGATCATTTGTATTCTGTATTGAATGTTTTTATTAATGTCTCAATTTCTTAGCATTTATAAAATAGTAAGTAAGGCTAGAAGGAAACCAAAAATTTATTTTCCATTTTAAAGTGTCTATTTAGGGCAAAAGTCATTAGTAATAACCTTTTAATGAGAACAGACAGCATCTTAACGGTATATTCTCCTGAAGAATAGTTTGCACTTTGACCTCAACACCCAGGTAATTATGGTTTTTTTAATATTCACCATAAATTAAAAGTAAGATAGTTCTGGCTGTATTTATGGTATTTTTTCACTGCATAAACTTTTACTGATTTTTTCTGTATGTTTTTAACTTTTGATAGTGTTTCTTTGCATAAAAGTGATGATGGGTGTGACTAGGAAAGACATAATGAATCTGTAATACCTGACAGGATGTGATTTATGCTGCTGTAACTCACTTTCTGTGTGTGCGCTAATGTGTTTGCATCCCATCAATTTTACAGAAATGTAGATCAAACATTTATGTGTTATCAGGCTTAAAAGTGGCCTTCCATAACAGTAGTAATAATACAAAAAACAATTAAAATTTTGTTTCTAGATAAATAATTATCCAAAGTAATTATCATGCCTATGCTATTTTTCCTCTCATTGAAAAAAACCCTCCAAACCAAGAACAGCAACTGATGACACACCACTGAAACCAATGACCAGTTTATCATCAGTTTCAATAGACATAAAATTGTACATACTTTCACCACAGGGTTTTCAATCAAAAAGAGCTATAGGATTTAGTCTTAATTCCCTAAAAGTTATACGAAATCAGAATAAACATATTTAGAACCCCACAAAAGTCTATTTCCTAGTAAATGCTACTTTAGTGAGTTCTTTGGGACCTCCTGCAAGCTTTAGCAGAAATACCAACATTGAATACATCATCCTGACCAGGAGCACAATTCAACAGTATTTCAGAGGCAGCCTATCTTCTAAAGGTTTAATGCTTCTAATTTACCTTCAGAAGAAAAGGTAAAACTTGAAAAGAGACGAGCTGCCTCTGACAAATTCGTTGCCAGTAGTGAGGTAAATGGGAGAAGAATCCACAGCATTCATCTTTTACGCACGCTGTGCATGACCTGTGGATATCTGTGAGTAGCTGACCTTCAAGAGCAGACAGTCCTGTTTCTGCTTTATCTAGATGTTGCATGATGTAACAGTTCAAAACCAGCAGGGCTGCTTTCAAGTTAAGTTTCTTTGTATAATGAGCTTAATTAGGATTACAAACTTGACTCCTGATATGCCTTTTTAAACATAAGCACTACTTGAATGTATCCCTGAATTATTTGCAGTAAAACATAAAAATATTAGTAGTTTTAGGGACCTTTAGCTTTTTTCCTTAGCCAGTAGTTTAACATGAACAGAGTTCCTTATGTGAGTATTTTCTTGCCATATAAAATTCTGCTATCAAGGAAGCTATCAAGCATATTTGATAATCTTGTCCTGAAGCACAAAAATCAAACTATCTACTAGAAATTTAAAAACAAGCAAAGAACTCAAGCAGTCATAGTGCTTTCTTAAATCAGAATGGTCTGGGTTAGAAGGGACTCCAAGGATCATAGAGTTCCAACCCCCTTGCCACAGGCAGGGCCACAAACCTCCAGGCATGATCTAGACAAGGTTTCCCGGGGCCCCATCCAACCTGGCCTTGAACACCTTCAGGGATGGGGCATCCACCACCGTTCTGGGCAGCCTGCTCTAGCACCTTACCACTCTCTCTGTGTCCTGGGTTCAGCCCAGCAGCAGGCTATGTTAGCCCTGAGAGTATTCCATGCCAATTGCATCATGATCCGACAGGCTGCCCCCCCCCCCCCCCCTTTTGCAGGGGCGACTTCGGACCCAGGCATGGGAAGTCCCGGTCTGGGCAGCCGCAGTGCCAGTTCCGGGGGAGACTCCAGACCTATCAGAAACTGCTGGGCTCGGGAAGTGCCGGTCTGAGCAGGCGTGTGGGAGTTCCGGGTTCTCTCTCTCTCTTTTTTTTGGGGATCGGCGTGGCAGGAGGTGGTGAGGGGGGTGCTCGGGGGTGCTGGGCTCAGGGAGTGCTGCGATTGGGAATCTGAATCTGAATTGGTTCGGGCATGGCTCAAATGATATAGTGTGGGGAGAGGTTTGCACTGTATAATAATAGCACTGTAGTTAGTTGTTTTCATACTTTTCTCTGTTGTTTAGTAAACTATCCTTATCCTAACCTTGCAAGCCTGTGGTTTTTTTCCTCTGGCTCTGCAGCCCCTTTCTTAGCTCCGTTCGCCCATCCTCCACCTCTTAAAGAGGTAGGGGGGCTTTTTTGTCTGACCTTTGTGGCCTCAGCTTTCCGCTGAGGTTAAACCACAACACTCTGTAAAGAACTTTCCCCTAATATCTAACCTAAACCTTCCTTCCTTTAGTTTTAATCCATTCCCCCTTGTCCTGCCTGTTCATTATCTACCCTTTTAAAAAGTTGATTCCCCTCCTGTTTGTATGCTCCCTTCAGGTACTGGAAGGCAGCAATGAGCCTTCTCTTCTATAGGCTGAACAAGCCCAGCTCCTTCAGCTTCTCTTTGTAGAGGAGGTACTCCAGCCCTCTGATCACTTTCATGGCCCTCCTCTGAACCCTCTCCAACAGTTCCACATCTTTCTTGTATCGGGGGGCCCAGATCTGGACACAGTACTCCAGGTGGGGCCTCACAAGGGCAGAGTGGAGAGGGACAATCACGTCCCTGTCTTTGCTGGCCACTCCACTTCTGGTGGAGCCCAGGATACCATTGGCCTTCCCAGCTGCAAGAGCACACTGCTGGCTCATGTTTAGTTTCTTGCCTACCAGAAAAGCTTGAGTTCATTCAAATGTTTTGTTATTTATTTATATGTGTATACAGTTGGAGCATCCATCACAGATGTAAAATTTAGCTTAACATCTTACTCTTATGCTGAAGTCTCTTGTTCTTTATGTTCCTGTTCTCCAAAATAATTTTTCTGGCATTTCTTGTTAGAAATAAAAGTTGTCCTCAAGATGGCCCTATGGCAAAATAAACAAAGAAGTGTCGTGGCTCTGAAAGCCTGGGAAGCCATTCATAGGTATTTGTCTACCTGTTCTTAGAAGTTGTAAGGTGTCCTATGTACCAAAACATAATACACACCAATCCACACTATTGCAGCTATTACTTTTTAACTGAGATGTAAAGCAGAATTCTCAAACTTTCAAATCTTTTTAAAACTGGACTATCTATTACTTAAAGAGTATTTTTCTAGAAGACCGAGAAGTGATTATTTGAGTCTGCTCCATCTGGAGTCTTTCCATTGATTGCAATGGGAGTTCAGATAAACCCTTAATACACAATATTTTCTGTCATAAAAGAACATCTGCAATTAGGTCATTTAATCTATTCTCATACTAAATTAGGGTTATTTCCCTGCAGTAAATGCATTGGCTAGTTTAGTTTAAAATATCACAAGAAGTTTTCACCTGTTCTGAAATTCTCCTCAGAACTGTTTCCAAGCTTAACACAATGTATCACATCAATTTTATCATTTTATTGAGTAATTTTGGGGAAAAAAACCCCAAAACTATAAAAATAAAATCTCCCCCCTAAGCAAGTTCCCTGGGGTTTCACTCATATTCTTTATAAACCTATTCTGTTTGCAATCCTGCTATTCTCAAATTGGTTATAATTTCTTTATATGTGTTCCATTACTTAATGGAATAAAAATTGGATTCAACAGATCCTAACTACCTGTCTTTCTTCTTTACAAATCAATATCAGATTGGCTTCTCACAGGTGTTCCTCTTTCATAATTTTCCAAAAATAGCTACCACCACTGTTTACTTTGTCACTGTGCTGTGATTTCTCTAAATATACCTGGAGGCAAAATTGGCTTTTCTCTTTCTTATTGTGAAAGAATGTGCTCCTAACTGACTGGTAACAGTTGACTAAGTCAAGCTTTTCTGTGTCATCAAATAATCTGTAATTGCAGTCTATCAAATTTACCAAGCCGTATCTTAAACACTTAAACACTTTTATGTCAACTTTTTTCCCATGTTTTTTTCTGATTTCCTAACAAAATCCGTTGTTTGAATGTTCTTTAGAATCTGTACCTTCACAGTCTCTTTAGTAACTTCATCCCTAAATAAAAGTTTAAACTTCACATTGTTTCCTTTCCTGCTTCTCCTTCAAAGGAGGGTACCTTCTCCTGTGGGTACCCTGCTGCTGTATCCTGTGTTGCTGAAAGCAAAGGCACTTACAGGGATGAATTCAATGGTACAGAATTTTCACAGCACCCTCAAACATCCTCAATCTTCATTACACAGGACATATAGTTTTAAAATAGTGAAATCGTGCTCAGATGTTCAAGAGACTTCACAAATCGTAAATAAGCATCTTAATACTTTGGGAAGAAAAGGAATATGTGCAAAGTACGAGCATGCATTAGAGGACCTTTTTATGTTGTTTTGGTTTTTTTTTTCCTTTATAGGAAACACAAAACACAAATTAATATAGTGGCATGGGCCATGAGAATTAGCTTTATTCCGAGCTGAAGGAGTAGAAATCTGTAATATTTCAGACATTTTAAACCATGAAAATCTATTGAATGACACTTTAGAGGCAGGCAGCCTAGCATGAGAACCCAGCAGGGGGAACATTCAGATTTCATGCCATTCCATGCATGCAGGTATGGGGGAAATATATCTCACAAAACTGGTAAAAAGCTAGATATCAAGTTAAAGGTTTTCTCCATAGCCAAAAAAAAAACCAAACCCCACCAAAAAATACAACTCTAGAGTGTGATCCACCTCAGCTCAGTTTAATTGCATGTCTATCCTCTGCTATCGAGAATAGATGGCGTCTTTATGACAAATTATTATTTTTCAGATGGCTAATACTACATTAAATGAGTCCTACCTCAAGTTTAATGCTCTCTAGATAGACTTCTCATCCTTTTAGTCCTACAGATGAAAATAGTAGACAAATTGCATGTGTATGAAGGGAAGGTCTGAATTTGATGATCTGATCCTGCAGCTGGAAGTTGCTAAGGGCCTTCATGGTCCTAGAGGCACTGTCTCAGAATTTTATAATACTCAGTTTAAATTAAAACTTCAAAATAACTATAGATCTTAGTTCAGAGCACCTGATCATAGCTTCCAATTTATATGTGAAGATTCAGATAAATTGAAGTAGTATTATAGATTGTATAGTTTAAATTCTAATCTAGTAATTACGTTTTATTATTTTAAACTCAGGTTGAATTGGAACATTTTATTCCTTGACCTAAACATTTAATTGTTTTTATATAGATGATGAGATTTATAAATTATGTGTTTGGGGGCTGTATCAATTTATGGTCACAAATCAAGACAGTGAAGTTGGGACCAGGCATTTGGAACAGAGTTTTCATTATGAAAAAAAATGACACATTGAAATGACACACTACCAACTTGAGTGGTACTTTGATAATACATTTTCCCCTCTGGATGCAAAGATTATTGACATAGAATCACAGACTGGTTTGGGTTGGAACGCACCACAAAGATCATCTAATTCCACCCCCCCGACATGAGCAGGGACTTCCTTCCCTAGACGAGGTTGCCCAAAGCGCCATCCAACCTTGCCTTGAACACTGTCAGGGAGGGTGCATCCACAGTTTTTCTGGGCAACCTTTTCTAGTCTCTCACTACCCTTGCAGTAAAGAATTTAATCCAAATATATAATCTACCTTCTTTTAGTTTAAAAGTATTAGTCCTTGTCCTATCACTACACTCCCTGATAAACTGTCCCTTTCCAGATTTCCTGTAGACCACGTTCAGGTACTGGAAGGCTGCAATAATGTCTCGGTGGAGCATTCTCTTCTCCAAGCTCAATAACTACGGCTCTCAGCCTGTCTTCATAGGAGAGGTGCTCCACACCTCTGATCATCTTTGTGACTCTCCCCTGGACTTAGTTCAACAACTCCAAGTCTTCCTTGTACTGGAGAGCCCAGAGCTGGATTCAGTCCTTGAGGTGGGGGTCATGAGACTGTAGTAGAGGGGGCAGTATGATTTCTCTTCCTCACACTTTGATACAGCTAAAGTTACAGTTGGATTTCTAGGCTGCAAGCACACATTGGCAGTCCTCCTCCTAGGGGTTACTCTGAATCGATTCTCCATCCAGCATGTAGTTGTTCATGGGATTGCTTGACCCATGTGCAGGACTTTGCACTGGCCTTTTGAAGCTTCATGAAGCTCCTAGAAAGAGCTGAGCTAGATTTGATATTTCCAGAATATGTAATTAGCAATGACAATTGGATCAGATCAGGAGAGTCAGCTGTGAACTCACCTAAAGTTGAGGTCTTCATTGTATTATCTGATGTGCTCTATGTGCAATGCCAAACAGAGACAGAATTTACCCAGATGTCTGAGACATTCTTGTAAGAATATCAAGCAAAACTATTTGGAATAGAATTAAAACAAGAAATAATGAGATCAGTGGAATAAGAAAATAATTTTTTATGTTCAGCAGGCCACTTACAAATAGGAAACTTGGCTGAATGCTATGCTCTACCAAACATAGTACACAATCTCAGTAGCTTGTAATACCATACCTGAAGATTTTAAAATTAGGGCTATATATGATCAATGACTCAGACAGAATGTTGAAAATGGTTATAAAATGGTAAAAAAGCATAATTATAATCATAATGGGAAATTCAAATTGTTCCCACATAGACTGGGTGAATGCTGTGCTATAAAGCGTTACATTTTTTAAACTCAAATGCTTTTTGGACCAATTTGCCTCTAACAAATCAAAGAAAAAAAATCTTTTGATTTATTCTTCAAAAAGGCACAAAACTTGATCCAAGAATTATATTAATAGTGACCACAATGATTTTCTACTTTAGAGAAGTAAAAAAAAGACATTCATAATTCAACAGAATAATGTTTTATTTTTCTTTTAAAAAAGAAATACCTTAAAAGTGAGAAAAATCATTAAAAGAATACTTAAAAAGCAGATAAAAGGCTAAAATGTTTTCAGAAGGCATGAGGAATGACTAAGATGGTTTGTTAAGTCTTTCATATTAAAAAAAAATTAAAAATAGAAGGACTCAAGCACTATCATGTGCTGAGTACAGCTAACCAGAAGACTAAAGAAAGTCGTAAGTGGTAGAAAAGCTTTCTCCCCAAAGTGGAAGTCTTTCTGAATAAAAGAGAAAAAGCAAAACAAAACAATAAAACCCGACACTTCATAGTTAAACGTAAAATCACAATGAAGAAAACAAACAAACAAAAAAAAAAGGAGAAAAGTTTATAAAGAACAAATTAACAAAGAAGTATTGTATAAATATCCTTTCTAAGTGCCCTGGAAATCAGATGGCTGATAATGACATCACAGTTTATATCATCTCAATGACAAAGATGGTGGTGCCCAAAACTGTCACATCATACGAGGAATATCCAATGCCTTTAATGCTGTAACACACATTATTAGTGAGGTGAGTCTGAGGAACTCTAACTGAACTGGTATTGATGAAAATGAACAAAAACAATTTGCCAGGAACAGACACCCAAGACTTCTAAAGGAATCTGACATTTTTATATTACTAGTTCCAGTTTATACCCTCACATTCAAAACAGCTGTAGGAATGGAATGTGGAAAAGTGATTTCAAATAGGATATTCTGTATTGAATGGATCAATAGAAAAACATATTAAAGAATGGAAATAGAAGATTCATTGGTAAGAAAGAAATACAGAAGAAGCAGTACCTCTTTCAGAAGAAAATAATATATTATATGTTTATTAAAATTATTTAAGAAAATCAGAGATACTAATAAATCTGTTTTGAGTGATGTTTTCTTAAGAGTTCAAAAAAGATGCTACTTGGAAAAGTTCACTAAAAATTCTTAAAGACACTATGGTGGGACTGAAGGAAAAGTCTTGTTGCTGATTTTGTGACCTGTTAGAACTTGGGAAAATTAAAATTGGAATAGTTTTCACTTTTCACTGTAGGAGTGGGCTACCAGTGAGGATCCTTCAGCTCCTGATGCTCTTCAGTGTCTTTGCCAATGGTCTAGTAAAGATAACAGATACTGAGGTCACAGAGATATCTGATTAAACAACTATAAAATAATTTAAAATATAATAAGATCAATGTACCTAGAATGAACAGTTGAAAGACCTTATGATACCAGGACTGGAATTGATCTAATTTTATTGAAGCTGTCTAGAAATGTAATATACAGCCAAAACTTGGCATTTAAGATTCTAGGATGGTATGTGGAAAAAGATATGTACTTTAGGAAGATGGTCCACATATTTCACAGAATCACAGAATCACAAGGTTGGAAAAGACCTTTAATATCATCGAGTCCAACCATTCTCATCCTAAACTAAACCATATCCCTAAGTACCTCATCTACCCTTTTTTTGAACATATCCAGGGAAGGTGACTCAACCACCTCCCTAGGCAGCCTGTTCCAGACCCTGACAACTCTTTCAGAAAATTTTTTTCTTAATGTCCAATCTGAACCTGCCCTGGTGCAGCTTCCTGCCATTTTCCCTTGTCCTATCACCTGTCACCTGGCTGAAGAGAGCATCGCCCACCTCTCTACAACCTCCCTTCAGGTAGTTGTAGGTGGTGATAAGGTCTCCCCTCAGCCTCCTCTTCTCCAAGTTAAACAGCCCCAGCTCCCTCAGCTGCTCCTCGTAGGATTTTCCCTCCAGCCCCTTCACCAGCCTGGTTGCCCTTCTCAGGACCTCGATGTCCTTCTTATGGTGAGGAGCCCAGAACTGGACACAGTACTTGAGGTGTGGTCTCACAAATGCCAAGTACAGGGGCACAACGACTTCCCTACACCTACTGGCCGCACTGTTTTTGATACAAGTCAAGATGCCATTGGCCTTCTTGGCTGGCTGGGCACACTGCTGGCTCATATTCAGCTTGCAGTCAACCAACACCCCCAGGTCCTTCTCTGCCTGACAGTTCTCCAGCCAGTCCCCCCAAGCCTGTAGCACTGCATGGGGTTGTTATGTCCCATGTGCAACACTCTACACTTGGCCTTGTTAAACTTCATCCCATTGATCTCAGCCCATTGGTCCAATCTGTTCAGATCCCTCTGAAGAGCCTCCCTACCCTCAGGAAGATTAACACTTCCTCCTAGTTTAGTGTCGTCTGCAAACTTACTGAGGGAGCATTCAATCCCTTCATTGAGGTCATTGATAAAGATGTTGAACAAGACTGGACCCACGACTGAGCCCTGGGGGATGCCACTTGTGACTGGCCTTCAGCTGGATTTTGTTCCATTTACCACCACCCTTTGGGCCCGGCCATCCAGACAGTTTTTAAGCCACCTGAGGGTCCACCTGTCCAGGCCAGTGGCAGCCAGTTTCTTAGCAGAATGCTGTGAGAAACCATGTCAAAAGCTTTACTGAAGTCCAGGTAGACCACATCCACAGCCTTCCCCTTGTCCATTAAGTGTGTCACCTTGTCATAGAAGGTGATCAGGTTAGTTTGACAGGATCTACCTTTTGTAAACCCATGTTAACTGGGCCTGATCCCCTGGCCATCATGCATGTGCTCCAAGATAGCTCCCAAAATGACCCTCTCCATGACCTCCCCCGGGATTGAGGTCAGACTGACAGCCCTGTAGTTTCCCAATCCTCCTTCCGACCCTTCTTATGTATGGGTGTAACATCTGCCAGCCTCCAGTTGAGTGGAACTTCCCCAGTTTGCCAGGATTGCTGATAGATGATGGAAAGGGGGTTGGCAAGCACATCTGACAGCTCTCTCAGTACCCTTGGGTGAATCCCATCTGGCCTCGTTGACTTGTTGGTATCTAACTGGCCAAGCAGGTTGCTAATCATTTCCTCCTGAACCATGGGAACTTTGCTATTCATACCCTCCCTGTCAGCCAGTTCCAGAGGATGAATACTCAGGTAATATCCATCTTTACTATTAAAGACTGAGGTAAAGAAGGAATTAAAGACCTCAGCCTTGTCCTCATCCCTTGTCACTAATGTTCCCTCAGCATCCAGTAAGGGCTGGAGATTCTCCTTGAACGTCCTTTTACTGTTAATGTACCTATAGAAGGACTTTTTATTGTCTTTTACAGATCTGTCCAGTCTGAGTTCCATCATTTCATCTTACAGAATAATGAATCACCTACTTTACTGCTTATAGGGAAATCTTAGATATGATTTTAGGCCTGAGCTATGAGGGGAAAACCATACAAGTAATCTGAGCAATGAAATGCCAGATAAAATTCAACACAAACAAATGCTAAGTAGAGCATATGATCAATATAAAACTCTCTATATATGTACCAATAAGTGTGTGTATCTATCTATCTATCTATCTACATACACTAAATTATGCATACTAATTTATTCAGAAAATAGATTTTAAATTTAATTTTTAAAATTGGTAGTTCAGTGAGCAGGAGAATTAAAAAATGCAATGTAAAGTAGGAGTTATCTGAAAAGAATACATACTAAAAGCTACAAAAACATCTTCCCAGTACTATGTAATTCAAAATCATATTTACCTCCAGCATGTAAGCCAAATTAGCTGGGGAAATAAATAAAAAAATAAAATAAAAAAGAAGCAAGCAATGAACAGTGGCTCAGTTCCTGACACATAAACGGATGGATAACTGCCAACTTCAATGGAGCTGCAATGTTTGAAGAGCCAGCTCTGAATGTTTTCACAGCCCCCTGTAAATTTGCTATTTGCAAGTCTGACAGCTCTTACACACATGTAATTCCTTTTTAAATACATTATTTAGTGACAGCATAAAGTCACATAGATGTCACAAAGCTGTGGACATTGTTTCTGCACAGCACACTATGAGCATATTTTTTGAGAACTAAAACGTAATGAAATCTTATTGGGGACTGTTTTTGGGGTGGGTTTTTTTGCTGTTATTACCAGCCCCACACTTCTTCCCAGGCTGGCTGGCTAGAAGAGGAATGAATTTATTAGTCTTTGTTTCTTGTTAGGATAATCTTGCCAAAACAGAATTACTAAATTGCTGGCTTTTGTAACTAACAATTTTTTTTTAAATATCGTTTTTTTAATCTGTGTTTTTTATCCATTTTGGTGATTCTTGACACCTATTCTTAAGTCTGTATTTTTAACATTAACGAGTATTCTGCTCACAAGAGTACCCATTCCTTCAAAATGAAAATAAATATTCAATTCTAAATGGCATGTATTTTAAATAGAAATCTACAATCTAATGGTTTTGTCATGGGTTTGCTTTTTCTCCCTTATGAGTATTTTGGATCAAATTAAATGTGTATTCAAAGAAAGCTGTAGGATCTTTTTTATGTTAGTAGACATAATTGTTGTAAAAGTTTTGATGAAAATTTCTTAGTAGAGAAGTGCAGAGGAACTTTCATAGTTGGCTAGAGATGAAGAGGCAACTTCAGTAGTTTGATTTCAAAGAACCAGTACTCTGCTTTTATGTTTACATTTTTTTCTCTCTGTAGCTATGCATCATCTTCTACACTATCTTTAGCATGGTTAAAGAATGAAGATATGGTGCATTCCTCAAAAGAAATGTCTGTGCTACATGACAGTAGGAATTATTAGTTAGCCATTATAAAAACCTGTTGATTATAGAAGTATATGCTTTGGATGCTATTTCTACAATTAAGTACCCTCAAGGCATTTGACTGAAAATATCAATTGAGGTATGACAGATAGCTTGTAAAAGCATAAGCAGTGTTTCATGTTCTACCATTGCTCATTACATTTAAACTAAAAGTGTACATAGATACCATGTGACACTCCACACATTATTTAAAGGTGGTTCTCAAAGTGATAGATATTAAATAATGTTTCTTCTGGGAAGGTACATATGCTTTGAGATTAATTGTGTGACCAAGATGAAAAAGGATAGAAAATGTAATCAAATATAGGTTAGAAAGGAAATAAATTTTCTTAAATTAATTTTTCAGCCATTACAGAGTTTGTTACAAGATTTGCTATTGCCAACTTGTATGAACAAAAAGTATGAAGATGTTACTGAGGTTCTAGGAAGAAAACAGCAATTTTGTTGTTTATTCTAGACGCTTTAAAAAAAAATCCTAACCATAAATATTCTAAAAAAATGCCAGCTCTGCAAGTCGATAAGAAAGTCTGGTGTAATTTTATTTTTTGTCTCCATATGTCCTGGTTTCTGCTAGGATAGAGTAAATTTTCACAAAGAGTGGGGACAGGTAAGCCAAGTTGACCAAGGGTCTTCTCCATGTCATGTGACATCATGGTCAACACAAAAAGGGGGCTAGTTGGGGAGGGGTGACTCAGCACAGCTGTGACAGTCTATGTGGGCTGAGCATCTGGTCGGTTGTTGGCTCAGTAAATTGCCTTGTGTTAGCACCGTTTGTGTATATACTAAGTTCTGTTGTTTCCCTCTCCCTGTGCTGTCTCATCCAATTGTCCTTCTCCCAACCCCTCGGTTTGCCTTTGCCTGGCTGTTCTCTCCGTCCTGCAGGCGGTGGAGTGAGCAAGCAGCGTGTGGTGCTCACCTGCTGCATGGGGCTAAACCTTCACACCATATTATGTCAGAAGAGAATAAAACACTATAGACACCACCAATAATAAGAATAATATTAATAAAGTCCACAGCTTATACCTCTGAATACTTTTTCTTTGGAAATCCTTGGAATAAATGATACAAACTGAACCTACAGTTTTAACAGCGCGAGAAAAAAGCCAAAAGTGACAGAAAGACGCTCGAGTGCAGGGTTTTAAAAATAAAAAATAAGACTAAGTTATTTTTGAACCACGTGCATTCAGTACGTCACTACTGCAGGTTTCATGGATACAATGGAGAAATGCGCTATTTCTGTTTAGAACGACGACAACCACAGTTATCACAACCACAAGAGTCACAAATACACTATTGCCAACACAGCAGTCACGGAATACAGTATTACCGCCCACAACTGAGTCACGTCGCTCACTGTTACCGCCCGCAACAGAGTCACGAGGTTCAATATTACAACCACACGAGATTCACCAAATACACTATTACAAGCTCGCTAAATACTACAAATTTAAAGCATAGCAAATATTCACTTACCCATCTCTCTGGTAAGGGTTCTCAGTACTTTACTTTAGCCAGCATTCTGGCCAAGGGTGAAGACCCTCCTCGCAGAGTTGGAGAAGCGGCTCCCCCTTGTCAGACTATATTCAAGGGGGTTTATTTGACAGTGGGCGGGGCTGTGTCCTAGTGGACAATGCCACCTTTCGTTTGCAATTAGCAGTGATCTCCCTTATCTTATGCCCTATCTCTTGTATTGTCAGGGCCCATTAAGGCCAAATGGAGACCCTCTGGCTTGCCTTTATCTTGCTGCTAGACAGCTGAATAGTGGCTTGTTTGGGACTCAAGGTATATTGTTTGTTGAAGAGATTTGAAGGATCAACACTGGTTTCGGTTCGTTTAATTATGCAGCACTGCCCATTTAGTCTCGTTTTGCAGGACATCCCAAGACTGATCTATCTACAGAGGTCCCCATGGGCTGTCACTGCTGAGATGGGAGCTCAAGGCAATCCAAGGTTGAGTGGCTTTACAACCCCCCCATGAGTCTGATGGGCTAGGCATTGCTGCTTGATGGGATAGGCATTACAGAAACCTGTTTATGGAACTTTGAGCCAGAAGATCCTTGCACCCTGGAGCCTTTTCTTCTCCAGGCTGAACTACCCCCAGCTCTCAGACTGTCTTCACAGAAGAGGTTCTCTGGCCCTCTGATCATCTTTGCCACCTTCCTCTGGACTCGTTCCAACAGCTCTTATACTGGAGATCCCAGAGGTGGACATAGTACTCCAGGTGGGGTCCCACAAGAGCAGAGCAGAGGGAAAGAATCACTTCACTTGACCCACTGGCTATGCTTCTTTTGATGATTGGCTTTCTGGGTTGCAAGTGCACATTGCTGGGTCATGTTGAGCTTTTCATCCACCAGTAGCCCCAAGTCCTTCCCCTCATTGCTGCTTAATCTATTCTCTGCCCTATCTGTATTTGTGATTGTGTTTTTATTTTTTAACGATGGTATCAGAGAATCATAGAATGGTTATAGTTGGAAAAGAATCATCAAATCATCGAATCCAACCATCTATCCAGCCCTACTAGGTCCAATACCAGACCATGTTGCCAAGTACAATATCTACTCTTCTTTTAAATACCTCCAGGGAGAGTGACTCAACCACTTCCCCAAGCAGCCTGAGAAGAGACTGAACCCCACTTCACTGCAATCATCTTTTAAGCATTTGTAGAGGGCAATGAGGTCCCCCCTCAATGTCCTTTTCTCTAGACTAAACTATCCCAGCTCCTTCAGCCACTCCACATAAGATTTGTCTTCTAAACCCTTCACCAACTTTGTAGCCCTTTTCTGGACACCCTCAAGCAGCTCAATGTCCTTCTTGTAGTGAGGGGCCCAAAACTGAACACTACTCCAGATGCAACCTGACCAGCGCAGAGTACAGGGAAAGGATCACTTGCCTACTCCTGCTGGCCACACTGTTAATGATGCAGGCCAGGATGCTATTGGCTGTCTTGGTCACCTGGGCACACTGCTGGATCATATTCAGCAGGCTGTTGATCAACACACCTAGGTGTCTCTCCTCCAGACAGCTCTTGAGTCACTCCCCTCCAAGCCCGTAGTTTTTAATGGGGTTGCTGTGACACAAGTGCAGAATGTGGCACTTGGCCTTGGCTCATTGATGCAGCCTGTTCAGGTCCCTCTGTAGATCCTACCTACCTTCTGGCAGATCAACATTCCGGCAAATCTTGATATCACCTGTAAATTTACCAAGGACACACTCAACTCCTTCATACACGCCATTGATCAAGACATTAAACAGAACTGGCCCCAGTACTGAGCCCTGGGGAACAACACTTATGACCGGCCTCCAGCTGGATTGATGTCCGTTTACCACAACCCTTTGTGCCTGACTGTCCAGTCAGTGTTTCACCCAGTGAAGCATATGCCCATCCAAGCCATGAGCTGTCAGCTTCTCTAGGAGAATGCTGTGTGAAACAGTGTCAAAGACTTCACTGAGGTCCAAGTTGACAGTGTCCACAGCTTTTCCCTCACCCACTAGGTGAGTCATCAGATCATAGCAGAAGATCAGGTTAGTTAAGCAGGATCTGCCCTTCCTGAACCCATGCTGACTGGGCCTGATCACCTGGTTGTCCTGCAAGCGCTGCATAATGGCATTCACAATGATAAGCACCTTCCCTGGCACTGCGGTCAGACAGATAGGTCTGTAGCTCCCCAGGTTCTCCTTCTGCCCCTTCTTGTAGATAGGTGTCACATTTGCAAGCCTCCAGTCAAGTGGGACCTTCACAGTTAGCCAGGACTGCTGATACATGATGGAAAGAGGTTTGGCGAGCCTTTATGCCAGCTTCCTCAACACCCTTGGGTAGATCCCATCTGACCCCACAGACTTGTGTATATCTAGGTTATGTAGCAGATCACTAACCAACTCCTCATGGACTACAGGGGCTTCATTTTGTTTATTAACTCAAATGGCATCTTTCCAGTTTGTGTCCAACTGTTCATCAACTTTGTCATCTACACCATCATTCACCAACCATTCTTCTGCCAGGCAGAGACTGTGCTGAAAGATAAATTTGCTTCAGACTGACATTACAAGGGATAAATAACAGATAGCAGTAGCAGCTGTTAGGATACTTTATTTCTTCCTGGTGAGGAAATGACTGTTACCATGCTGCTTGCCAGATTGAGAAAGAGAGAAAAGAATTAAGGTAGCTTTCTTTGCTCTGATCTATTGTCAAAGGTGACAAAAGCTCATATTGAGAGTTTTGCTAATACATTTCACTGTTCATTTCCCTTTTTAGTTTGAATTCTTAAAAATACTGGCGAAACTGGGCTCCATTCGAAATGAAAGCAAATACAGGTTTAAGTTAAGCCTGAAGCAGGGAGTCAAAAGCTCACTTATATTTCCACTTCCTAACTTTGAATTTCCAACTTCAGCACAGAATGGGATGAAAATATGTTAGGGGTTTTTTGTCATGGAAGGAAGGAAGGAAGGAAGGAAGGAAGGAAGGAAGGAAGGAAGGAAGGAAGGAAGGAAGGAAGGAAGGAAGGAAGGAAGGAAGGAAGGAAGGAAGGAAGGAAGGAAGGAAGGAAGGAAGGAAGGAAGGAAGGAAGGAAGGAAGGAAGGAAGGAAGGAAGGAAGGAAGGAAGGAAGGAAGGAAGGAAGGAAGGAAGGAAGGAAGGAAGGAAGGAAGGAAGGAAGGAAGGAAGGAAGGAAGGAAGGAAGGAAGGAAGGAAGGAAGGAAGGAAGGAAGGAAGGAAGGAAGGAAGGATACCTACCTCCTTGCTTTATTCCAGTCCTCATTTAAACCCACATATTTACCTATAGAGTGAAACAACTACCTTCAGTATAATCTTAACTACCCACCTGAAGTAGCTTAGAATTCAGGAAAACTGGTTTGATGAATTCTGGCTGCTCATGCCTCCAATGACTAGAAAGGAAACATAAACCAACTTGGATCTTTAATCATACCCGAAAATTATGTATCTTTGCATAGTGAGCTGTTGGATTTAACATTAATTATTTGATTTCTGAATTCCCTGTGTTATGTACTGTTTAGTGTCCAGAAATTTGAGCTTGTGGGGACAAGCATGGGTCTGGCATGTCCTGGAAGTCTGAGAAACAATGCATTCACAAGGCAAAGGTGCTTTGCATGCTTATTTAAAGTACATTAATGTTGTTGTGCACATGCAGGTCAGCTTCACCATCCAAGTACAATATCTTTATCAATTTTTAGACAGAATTCTTGGAATCCTGGCCTCCTTGTGAATGTGAAAAAGACATGATCTGCATATTTGAAGAGTCTATTAAATGGAATGAATATAAGTCCAAATTGCTAGTCATGAAAACATATCTAACATTAAAAAAAATTGTTCCTTTATGGTTCATGCATTATAGGATCTGAAGAGACAGTTAAAATGATCTAGTTAGATTGGATTGACATTTGGATAGAATTTGGATTAATTAATTCCTACTAAAATTGTTCTTTGTCACTAAAACTTTGATTTAAGAATTTTTGGTCAGGTAGAATCCAGAAAAAAAATTAATAAATTATTATTATAAATAGGTAGTAAATTTTGTTATACTTTCAATACTAATGTTATTCAGATTCTCTTCCAGTTACAGTTTCATTTATTTGACTGAAGAGCTCTGCATTATCAAATTTCTATTTCCCTATGGCTCTTCAATATCTTCTTTGAATCTTGAATCTCACAATAGTCACGATATTCATGTAATGATTCCTTCACTGACAAAACTAGGATAATATAAAATCCTTATTCTTACATAGTCTACTTTGTCTATCTACCCCAAGGACATCTATCTAAGGGTAACATTAGCTTTCTAGTCACAATGAGGGACTGAGGTAATTTCCAACTGATTATCCCCCATGGCTAAATGACTTTATACGAAACCATACAATTTTACACTAAATGACATTACAAAGCTGGTATCTGACCCATTCGGAGTAAGGGTAGCAAAACTTTGCCTCCAAATGAAATTTTTAAAATCAAACAAATTGACTTCATATATTGTCCCACAGAGTGAAATCTGACATCTTGAGGTCAGTCTCTGGCAATCACATGAGTATACTGAGGCAATTTTGTCTTCATATTTTATATTATGCTTAGAAAAAACATTTACTTTTACAGCCAGATAAAATCCTATAAATCTTAGAGACTGCATTTTAGCTGAAAAATCAAAGTCCTTAAGGAACTGTTGACAAGGAACAAAACCAACAAAATGAATGAATGAATAAAGATTAAAATAATTTGTTTATGAATAACAAAGCAGAACAGCTCCAAATGGTGGCAAATACAATTCTCTTTTATGTAAAAGGGCACAGCATAATTCAAGTGTATAATATTTACAACAGCTGTGTCAAATGGCCCACAAACAATTCAGTCCCTATCTCTTTTGTTTCAGTTCCTTTTCCACCTTTAACTGAGCAAAGATCACAGAGATCTATTGTATGCCAAATCTAAGGGTGAAAAAGCAAACAAACAAACAAAACTGGCACAAAAATTGAGAAGAGAGTGTGAAAGAAAGCTGTAGTTCATATGCATCTTATTTTTCTTCTGCCATTTACATAGCTATTATTTTATACTATAAATCTGTGAAATGCCTTAAGTAAAATAACAGTCAAGAAGGTACTTTTTCTGAAGTATTTAATGTAAGCATGTTTTTTCTTTTCTTTTTTTTTTGCATCATCTTGAAGTTGCTACTCCCAAATATAAAAATGTGATGATACCTATGTTCAAAAATCTTCCTCCCCACTCCTGTTTTTGAAATTTAACATGTCTCCAAAGAATGCTGCATATTCACTCTTGATGAACATCTCTTTCACCTCATATGTTATTTAACTCCCTAAGCACAAACACTTCTACAGAGTTCCCCCATTGAACTACTTGAACTTTCAGACTTCCAGACTTTTTTTCAAATAATGAAAAGTCATAGAAAGTACTTGCTATCTATAAAAATAAAATTCTAGAAGCCTGCTTTATTAACTGACTTTCATATATTTACCACGTGTATCCATACTTACATAGAAAAAAAATAATCAGTACAGGTTTGAACACTCTTCATACAACTTTTACTTGACTAGTTTGAGCCCAGCCTTAGACCAAAGAAAATCTCTACACATGCCCAAAGTCAAATATTCCAATTATGTGATATTGAGAAGATTGCATCTATCCAATAACACAGGATAGCAGAGTGAGGACTGTTAGATATATTTCTTTCTTTTCAAGTGGCTATTTCCAAATATATTTTGTTTTTTTATATCTGTTCTGATTTCCTTTCTTTCTTGGTCGGTTAGTTTCTAATTATACACATAGGCACTAAGTGTGGTGCTATAGGGTTCCTATGCTGTATGTATTAGGATCTAAAATTATGTAGAAGGCATAAATCAATTCTCTGTACTGTTGATGCATTTCACCTGTAGTGCTCCTGAGTCACAACATCTACTGTTCAACTGAAATGGCTGGTCATAGGCCTTCTTCACTCTGCTCACATCACAAAATCTATTTACTTTCTTCTATGTAAAGAAGTAGGTGAATTTCATCCTACTGCAATATCTATTCAAATGACATTTGATGTGTTACTAGAGTAATTGTGTGTCCAAGAATACAAAAAGAAGTACAACTCAATGACCATTATCATTGGAGCAATAGTCTCCAATTCTCTTGGTCCAATATATAATAGACCATTCTAATAATGATTTTTATACTAACTTGGCTCAAATCACAAAGCTAAGTCTTTGCATAATGCTTTCACTTTTGGATTGCTATAGTATAATCAATTCTTTTGTCTGAGGCAGTTACATATTCCAAAATACTATTGTGCTCTTACCTTCTTTTTTGGTCAGAGATTTGAGATAAAAATATTGACAAATTAGGTATGTTCAGAAGCCCTATTGCACTAAAACAGGAGGGAAAAAATTACAGCTCTGAAGTGTGCTGAAATTTAAGGTAAACAATTACATTTGAAGTAGGTAGTTGCATTCTATGCTCACAGCTTAACAATGTTTTCACATATAAGGATAGCGATTTCAAGAAAAAGTGAGAAAAATTGTTATGATCAGTTTTGTTGTTGACATTGCCTTGTGATACTGTCATACAATGAAAGGACCTTCCAACCTCAGGCCTGGTATAAAAAGAATTGCTCTTTGGAGATTCTGTAGGATGGGGGAATTTTTATGACAACCCTCAGAAGAGATGTGCACTCATGGTGGGATTGAAAAAGAAGGAAAGCCAAATTGTGTGCCTGTTGTGGTTGGTGATGTCAGCTGTGACCTAGAACTTCTCTCTTCTAAGTGCTATCCTCACATAGCATGAGGATACTGGTCATGCTTCTTTTGATGCAGCTCAGGGTACAGTTGGCTTTCTGGCCTGCAAGTGCACATTGTCGAGTTATGCTGAGCTTCTCATCCACCAACAACCCTAGGTCCTTCTCCTCAGGAATGCTTTCAACCCATTCTTTGCCCAGCCTGTAGCTGTGCTTGGGATTGCAGGACCTTGCACTTGACCTTGTTGAGCTTCATGAATTTTGCATGGGCCCACCTCTTAAGCCTATCAAGGTCCCACTGGATGACATCCCTTCCCTCTAGCCTGTCAAAGTGTCAAGAAAAACTATTAGAAAGTTCTAAAATCTGCAAAAATAGGAGTAAAAAAATCATCCCCACTTATTGTGACTTTTAAAATACCCTCCTTTTCTCTTTTCCCCTGAAAATATATCTTGGAGTAAAACCTCATGAAAAGTGTGAAACAACTTCATACTGTGGAGGCATCCTTTCCCTCCAGCATGTTGACCATGCCACACAGTTTTGTGTCTTCGGCAGATGTGCTGAGGGTGCACTCAATTCCATTGCCCATGTGACCAACAAATATGTTAAACAGTGCCGGTCTTAATACGGACCCCTGAGGAACCCCATTTGTCACTGATCTCCACTTTGACATAGAGACATTGACCCCAACCTTTCGAGTGGAACTATCCAGCCAATTCCTTATCCAATGAATGGTCGATCTGTCAAATTCATGTCTCTCCGTTTTAGAGACAAATATGTTGCATGGGACAGTTTCAAAAGCTTTGCAGAATTCCAGGTAGATTTTGAACACAATTTCTAATGGCAAGTTTCAACTACTTTCTAATTAGGTAATTATGTTGGCAACTGATAAGTTTAGTGGAAAAAAAACCCAACAAACCTAAAAGAAATATCATAAAAAGGTTTTTTAGGCAAAAAAAGCATTTGAAGATGCATACTTTTTATTGTATGTAGTACATCTGAGATGAATGTATCCTAAATTTTCACCTTTAATATAATTAACAGAAAATAATAACAGAGGATTCATTCAAATAAAATAGAACAAAAGAAAAGATCTAGTAGAGGTGTGGGAAATAGAGTGATTTTTCTCATCCTCACAGTTAGATGCACACAGGGCAATCGTATCATGTTCCCCTTATGAAATAATACTTGAGTTATATAGCTGCCTGTCTTCTGAAATATGTGCAACAAACGGTACCAAAATGACCATGACCTCATTCCAATGAGGTGAGGAAGTATCATTTCTATTTTATGGCTAGAAAAACTGAGACAAGTGTAGCTGGAATAAGTTTTGCCCAAGGTTACAGCAGAAGTGTATGTGAAAGGTAGATATGAAAACCAGATCTCTTGATTCAAAGTCCCATTTATTATCCAGAAATCTCACTTCACAATTTTTAACAGTATTCATGTAATCTTTGATTGACATATATACAAAGTACTATTATCTGAACAAAGAAATTACACACAAGCACTCCTGTATAGCGAGGTGTTATTTTCTTCTGGTTTTGGAAACCTAAAATTGTGCCCTTAGTTGTCCTATTATACCTTTCAATAGTTTCCAATTATTTTTACAGACTCACTCACTATTATCATTATTGACACTCAAAGGGATCATTTTGGCTGTATATTCAAGTGGCAACAAAGGAAAATATGTCTGCAATGGGCAAAACCTATGGCTCTGCACATTTACTTGCGAAAGTTTCACTAGTTTGCTTTTTGTTGTTAGTTGTTTTTTTGTGGTTTTTCAACACTGTGAAATAAGACTTCATTATCTCTCTTGTATGAAACCTAATTAGATTGACAGAGACACTGAATGTTTTATGGGACCAATTTCTTAGCCACAGAAAACTGTGGGGTCAAAGTAAAGCATGGTGTTAATTATGGCCCTAAGATATGGATCAAGCAGTGCAGTCAGCACAAGTCCTTTCTGTAAAAGTGTTCCATATTCTGAAGACTTAGTGACAGTCTGGTTGTTAGTTTCTCTATTAGGGAAACCAGAACTATCTTTTCTTTGCGGTTTCCAGTTTATCTTGCATTTTTCCAAGAAGAAAATTTAAAGCTGATAATTACATTAACTTTATAGGTTGCGTGACTGGCTAGTATAAATACATCTATGACTGTGTGTTCTACACTGACAACATTTTATAGAGTGGAGGGTAATAAAACCAAGAATGAATTAGAGAATTTTTGACTTAGAGATATCATTTGTTATGAATTGGCTTTCATGTGTGCATATCTTGCCAAATATAACTTAGCTACAACTTATTTTTTATGTGATATTTAGGCAACCTTTTTCATGGGTTCTAAGACTCATAGCATTAAAACTGGGTTCTGTGGGGGATATATGAAATTTTGTAATTGTTTTTAATGCTCTCATGCTTGGATGCATCTGTGTTCTGTATATGTCAAAAATCTCAGATTGGCTTATGTCCACAATAAAGACTTTCTACAATAATTTATATTCTCTGCATTCATTTGTACACCTTCACAACTATCCTACCTTTCTAGACATTTTATGAATTTCCTAGGTTTCCTGAACGAGCAAACATTGTGCAAATAATATTAATAATGCCATTCATTATCTACTAGATTGTAGCAGAATGATAACAACATTTGCAACCAAGATGGAAAAATAGTTTTCATTATAAGTCCCTACATTCAAATGGCCATATCCTAAGAAAATATAATCTTCTTAAACTGACTTTACCATTTTTAGTATTTAATGGCTGATTTTATTTTTTCTTCAAGGTAAGAAAAAGTGCTTCAAAAATCAATTTAGCGGTTTTTTGACATATCTGAAGTTGTCAATGAGTTTGGCCATTTTTCTCAGATATAGTATGAAAATTTTATTGCTGATGTCTATACTAGCAAATAATGAGATACCATTGGAATATAAGAATAAAGTGTTGTCCACACCAGACACATGTCAGCAGGTTTTACTTTGGACTACCTCTAGTCAGGTACTGCAAACTGGACACTCATCATTGTTAGATGTATTGCATAAGATACTTGATTGAATCTTCTATTTCAGTTTCTTTGATATCAAATTCAGTTCTTGTGTTGTAAAGATGTACTGTGATGGCAACAAACACATGGCAAGTAGTGACAATCAGAAGGTTTCCTTCAATAATGCATCTCTCACCTGAACTAAAATGGAAATTTAGATTACACCATTCCTTTCCCCATATGAATTAACTGCATCTTCTATCTGGTATACTTGAAAAATCTATACAATTTCATAAAAGAAGCAATGTAGCATCATGAATTAATTTGAAGATTAGGTGATTAAAATAATCAGGTTTAGGAAAGGAAATGCCAGTAGTAGTTCAACCTGTCAGTTCTGTTATGCTTAATGCTTTCTGTACGGCGGTGATATGGTATAGATTCACTAGGTGTAATACTAAGTTGGCTTTTTGCTTTCATTTGTTTCCATTTTATTTTGTTTTGCTCTTTTGGTTCTTGATCTTGTTATTACCCCTCTTCTCAACACTTTACCATGTCTTTTTCTCCATTTCTGCAGAGATGTGTCAGTAAAGTGCTGGGAATATTAACAGGGCTGACATAAGAGACCAGGAGTGGGAAACAATGATAAGGAGAGAATTGATGTCTATTCCCAGGTAAAGATGTTGAACCAGTTTTCTCCTCAGATGGAGCTGGCATTTACAGGAGAATTAGCTAATGTCTTCCCTTTTCTGTTCTCTTAGGCTCAGCATCCATTCCACAAGTCCATATGAAGAAGTTTTATGTCTTAAATGACATTGTTGAAGAGTTTTAGAAAATATGCTAGTGTTCTTAAAATTAACTTTAAGAAATTAAAAGAGTATTAGTAGTGACTTCCAGAAGGTATGAAATAAAATCCTTGCCTTTTTTCAGGGAGAGTAGGGCTGGAAGGAGAAATGAGAGTATTAAGTCAAGTTGTATATAGCAGTCCTGCACTGGTAAATAGTGTAAAAATACCTGGGTTTCTTTCAATCCAGTAACTGAAAGCAAGAACAACTTCTATATCTTATATTAATAAGCACCATTTACCATAATTTCTTGATGACCATAGACTTAGTCTATGGTCTAGGACAGGCAAACAGTGGGATAGATAGATAGATGAAAAGATGAAAAACAGATCTCTTGGTCCAGTGGACACATGGGAATAATTTGCCACTGAACACCTTTGTACTAAGTTTCACTTGATACTAGAACTGCTTGGGTGTCACTTAACAAATGCTGCTTATATGTAGGATGTATAAACAGGGCTTGCATTGTTTTAGTACTGGGAAAGCTCGCTATGTGAAATCAACCTGCAGTTCACACCTTTGACCTTAATAGAATATTGCATAGTTCTGCATTTTCCACATGCCAAATATAGCTCCTAAAGAACCATCTTAATGCAAGAAATTCTGTACTGCGCACTCCAATACGTGTGTCAGTCCTATATATTTCATGAATGAGTCACCTTCTCCAAATGTGAAACTCTAACACAATAATTTTTTGGGGATATGTTTGGATGTTCAGTTTTACCACAATATTCTTGGGGAAAAACAAACAAAACAAAACTGTGGTGTGGAGGTTCTACAGTATAAATTTAATAGCATACATATATAATTTAAACATTTTGCCACAAGCTAGAGTTCCTCTAAATTGCATTTCAGGCACAGACATGACCTCTTGTCATGCATCATTTCAAATATTATAGATAACCCTGTACTTAAGAAAATCTTTCAGTGGTCTTCTTTGGAGAATATGAGGGGAGAAATCCTGTGTCTGTGAAGCTTTCTGGTTATATGCTTGAACTTGTGCTATTTGTGATATTCAGCCTGCTGCACCACTGTCTTGCCCATTTACAGCGATAAGCTATGATAATAGGTAGATAAATTATTGCTCCCCGATTTCATCAAGCAACAAAGTTGATGAGATCTCTAACTAGTCTGAGCTTTGCCTGCCATTAGTTTGTAAGGAGGAGCACTAGACGCTGCAGACTGCATGGAGGAATAGTGAATGCAAACACTGCATGTACATTAGCAGTGCAAAAGGAGCAAGTGTTGAACAAAGCAGTTAATGCTGGAGATTTGATATGCATACTGTACACACTTGGGTGAATTTAATTTCATTTTACTCTAGTCTGTTTCCAGGGACTGATGTCTATTAGCAGACAGAGAACATTTAGGTGAACTCATGGAGCACATCTTCTAGTTTAATTTCATCAGAAAGGAACCCAGGTTGTGATCTCTGAGCCCATGCTAATTTATATGTGAAATAACAAGCAGTAAGTAGGATTATCAGGAGAGCTGAGTGAAAACTGAAGTTCTGATTAAAACCAAATAGCAAATGTAGACAACAGTACAACACTGAGTAAGAGTATCTGCTGCTTTTCAAATCAACTGAATTGCATACAACTCAGATTTAGCCTACCAGTCTCAGCAACTGGTGTTGGCTATTCACAGTACTGTTAGGCGGACTGTACATACCCAGTTCTCACTGTACCCCAGTAAGACCCAGTGTGAATACTTCATAATCAAAAAGGATTAGAAAAGTCACCATGCATATTCTGGGTACATTTTCCCTTTTTCATCCCTGATTCCAAATGGTAGTGAATACAATATTTTTCTTTTATTTTGCTGCGATTACTCTTAACCCACTGCCTGTTACTTGATAAATGCTGCTTTTAAAATGCAAAATTCTTTCAATGTTCTGGAATTTGTTTGGTTGTGTTGTGGGGTTTTGTTTGTGGGTTTTGTTGTTTTGGTTTGGGTTTTTGTTTGTTGGTTTGGAGTGTTTGTTTGTGTTTCCCCACAATAAACTAATTGTTTACATCCTCCTCTGACAACCTGGATGCAGGAAAGGAATTCAATAGAAAATTTCAATGTCCGTAACTCTGTCTTCTTTTGGAGATTACTGTTCACACATTTAGCAAAGAGTTGCACACTGAACTACCAGCTAGGCTCTCTTATGAAAGGAGGGCTTTGTGAGTTCTTTTGTTCCTAACTGCAGGTGCTTCTAGCTCTGAAAAGATCCTGTGATCTGATAGCTGTTTTTCACGTTCTGTGATCATAGGCAGCTTGCATAATACAACAAAGGTGGAAGATTGTTGCCTTCCCCAGGGTTGCTTAAAGTTACAGTTCTGATCTCTTGACCTTTAATTTCAGCAAGTTTGATTGCTCAAGGAACCCTGGTGTGCATACTTGGAGCTAGTATAGCATTTTGCCGTTCAGTTTATTGTAAGTGCTTTAACACTGACATAGTTTTAGAAGAGCAATAGTTTCTGGGGATGTCCTGCTTATCATGGAGTTAAGGCGTAAAGAACAACTGCCAGCACAAAATAACCCCCAGACTTATAGAATGCCAAGGACTACAAAATATTCTGTTATGGATATTATAAATGCTGATGTGCCTCATAACAATGGTACAAATGTCAGAGGTTATTTGTGTTATACTCACCCAGCAGGGTGCTGTGCAATGATAAGAACCAAGCAAAGGGCAGTAGAGCTCAGAGAAGAGCGCCAAAAGTAGAGGTTTGGAATAAATTATAAAAAATTAATTACTTTTTTTCTTTGTTTGAGCTTAGGAGACGAATAAGAGAAATGTAATAGCGTCAAAAAGACAGATTAAAATAGTTCCCCATACCAAACCTTGTTGGTTTACTACATTTTTCTTCTTTTTTTTTTTTCAAGTAAATTAAAATAAAAACCTCCTAGTTCAAGGTTTAGCAATGCACGTTGATCGGTCCAAAACAGTTTTTCAGACTTGTCATGAAGAAGTAGCAACAATAGACAACAGAGCAATCCAGTTAACATCACCTTATAATAAGGTAGTTAATGTATTCTCCTGTAGCTGGAGTTCAGTATTTCAGGGAGAATAAGAGCATGTGCTCATATGTGCAAGGAATGAAATTTGCTTGATTGCAGTGATCACTAGACTCCTGAGTAGGAGAAGAAAAGTTTTATTCCCCCTTCTGAACTGTGATTTCCACTTTTCTGAGAAACAAGAATGTAAAATATTCTGAAAATCCCAAACGATTCTAAAATATTTTCTAAACATATTGTTGCTTCTCTTTTTAATGTATTATAACTTTGGTGTTTAGCTAGGGAATGACTCATCAAGTGAAAAGGTTTCCAGTAAGGAATCCCTAGGGTACGTCTTGGTGTTTGCCCACTGAAAGGGCTGGTGACACACCAAAAGATCAGCAGAAACTGCCCAATGGCTATCATCAGAAAGACAAAAACTAGTGGTGAATAGCAGTGCTAAACTCAGAGAAAGGTTTTTTGTTAATTTGGACTACTGGAAACAATGGAATAAAATCTAAATTTAATCCATATTAATGACTGTGAAACATTCCTATACTGGGCTGTGGTAAAATGCAACACAGAATCAAAAGGAAACATAAGTGGACATAGAAAATGGTATAAATAAGTAAAAAAGTATATAATTTATTTACATTTTTTAAAAGCAGTTTGAACCAAAGAATTGTAACTGGAAACAATTGTGAGATTCACTTCAGAACAGTATTAATTCAGACTGAAGGATTTATGCCAACATACCCACAAAGACATGGAGATGAATGTCCAGCTGCCTTCTTAAACATCCCTGCATTACCTGGTCTTCTATATGCAAGCCTTAAAAACTGCTCAACACTGTATGACAGTACAAGTTGTCTAAATTTGTGGTTCTGCATACCACCTTCCATGATACTATGTACTCTAGTTCGGCCACTTTCTTCATAGACAACATTGCTTAAAGAATAGCAATTATTTTAGCAATAATTTACTAAGAACAAACAATGGAAAATTTGGTGAGGCTACAATGCCTGTATGCATTCTCCCTCTGTTTCTGGTGGATTTCCAGTCATGAACTCTCTCATGCATCCTAATAAGAGTAAGGAGGTTGCATATCTTGGTTTTGGCAGGAATAGCACTAAATTTTCTTACTAACAGCTGACATAGTGCTGTGTTTTGGATTTAGGATGAGAATAATGTTGATAAGTTACTGATGTTTTGATTGGTGCCAAGATGCCAAGGATTTTTCAGCTTCTCATACTGGCCTGCCAACAGGAAGGCAAGGGGCACCCAAGACATTGGAATGGGACACAGCCAGGGCATCTGACAAAAGACGGACAAGGGGATATTCCATACCACAAGACATCATGTCCAGCATATAATTGAGGGAGTTGGCCTGGAGGCAGGACAGTTCAGGAACAAATTGAGCATCAGTTTTGGGTAGAGACCTATGGTGCTGTTAATCGCTTATTTTTAATATTGTTCATGGTTATTATTTTCTTACTTTTCTGTCATATTAAACTGTCTTTGTTCTCTCTTCCCCAAACCATTGCTTGGGGTGGGGTGGAGAGAGTGACCAAATGGCTTTATGGCAGATTTCGCCACCTGCTGTGTTAAGTAATGGCAATGCACCATTACAATTTTTTTTGTGGTTTTTTTTTTTGTTGTTGTTGTCTAGGTCTTGGAGTAAACAGATAAGTTGTCAATCCAAGTTTCTATGAAAAAAATAAGGTTCTAGTCCACATGGTTGCAAGGCAAAACTTGAAAGCATGACTTAGGTGCAACCACAAAAACTCAAAACCAGGTGCAAAGGAAAAAGCAGTTTTTATTATGTGTGAAATAAAAAGTACCTAATTGTATTATCTGTCTTATTTATATCTCGATGAGGCAATGTGTCAAATAACTGTCTGCACATACAACACACTGATTCATTTTTGCAGGTGTTTACTTAGTCCCTTGTGTTTCTCAAGCAGATCCACATTTGTAAAGCAGAGCTCAGCAAGCTTCTGAATGTTCATTTTCTCAGACTACTCCCAGTTTTGTCTTTCACATTACGCAAAATAAAAACTTGTTTGTGTCTGCTCTGAAGAAACACAGTTTCTAAGGAGTTAAAAAACATTAATGAAAAACACCAAGGGTTAGATGTTTACTTTTATTTATTTATTTTCTATTTATTTTCTACTTCCAGTGGTCACCATAATGTTTTTTTCCTGCAGTGGTAAATCAGTCCCAATCTATTAATGCTTTTTTTTGGTGTTATTCTTTTAAAGTAAACACTTTAAATCTTATGCACAATCCATCTGCTAGTACACTGGGATCCAAGCAGCACAAAGTGGAATAAATACCAAGCTCTCTTGTGCAACTGGGAGCTCCCCATTGGATCCAGGTGTCATAAATCAGGACACTTGGGCAGACATTAAGATGTTGCAGTGCTATTAGTCTTCTCCATGTGAGTTAGTCACATCTAGTTGCTGAACAGCATCAGGTATCCTCATTTTGATTTTAATGGAAACCTAATTGTCTGGTAATCTTAATTCTGAATTTTTAGCACATCTTTAAACTCCCATTAAAATATTGAGGTTAGAAGAAGTTTTAGTTTGCTTACAGTGGAAAACAGCCAAAATGCTAGCAGTACCTATGTCAAAAACACTTACTTGTTCTAAGGATGAAAGGGTTTTCATCTTCTGCTGCATTATTTTCCACTCGTATTCCAATTAATTAAAGAACTAAATTTAAAAAATAAATTGCAGCACTGTTTTTATTTTCCAGTGACTCTGTATAACTCTGCCTAGTCTTGTCTACAAGAATGAACTGACTTGGGAGGGTCTGACTGTCTCTGAAACAACCAATTAAGTCACCTCTGTGTTGTTTAATAAAGACTAAATAAATGTCGGAATAGCTTTTGAGAACAATTACTGAAACACAATGCTCATTCTAGCAATAGACTTTCAAGTTTTAAACTTAGGAATGGTAATCTGTGGTAAAAAAAGTTTGTATCAAGAAATACTTTTATTGTAGCACCTGAACATATCCAAAGGTTCCTGTCATTGTACAAACATAGTTATTTGGCAATTCTTATCCCAGACAGCTCTAATGCTTCCTTTACCACAAAACTTATAATTTATTCATTGCTAACTTGCTGTGACTTCATCTCTTCTGAAAAATTACAATAATAATAATAATATCTGAGAAAACTGAATATGAATATGGGAATGGAAGTCAAGTGATTAATTTTTCCTTGTAAGTTCAAAAGTATAACAATTTTTTAGAAAAGTTGGTATTTCTCTTTCTCACTTCAAAATGGTAAAAGAAAATAATGTTATAAAAAAAAAGTTTGCTTTTATTTAAAAATAAGAAATCTATTTAAATTTTAAACTGCATTATGATTTAAAAGTATTTTTTCACAATTGTTCCCTCAAGAAAAAAAAATCCCAATATTTCTATACTTGATATTTTAAAATAAAATTTAATCTGATTAAAATTTGACATTTAGTCAAATAATTTCCAGACCTCTACCTAGCATTGATTTCAGTCGAAAGAGTATCTCTCCATTGAAATATGATATTAAATTTAACTTTGAAACCAGCATTTTCCAATGTGAATAAGCATATAACTAATCTGATTATTACTTAGTAAGAAATCCTCTGCAAATGTGCATGTGATTGATCTAATTCATCCATCATCCATGACCCTTCACTTTCAGAAGTCTAACATCCTTTGTATGCTTCTCTATACAACTGTAAATCACTCTAGAAAATTTATTTGATTTATCATTGCACTTTATTTACCTTTACTATTAAACACTGACATCAGTGAGGCCTTCCCATCTAGGTGAATGCCCTGGAGACTATATATCTGACTGATTTACGGTGTCTTGGATCCAATCATCCACTAGTGAGGCATTTTCTGAATTTCTTAATAAATTTCTCACCTCAACCTCTCTCAGGTTCTCATGTTCCCGTTCCTGGACAAGAGGACAGGAACCAAAGGTAGTTCATGTGCATTCCAGTGGAAAGTACAGTACTCATTATTTTGCAGAAAAACATCTTCTCATTCATCCATCTGTCACAACTACTTATGTCCCCTATAAAGTTAAATGTATCAAGTGATGGGAAATTTCTATATGCCATGGGGAAATGAATACAGTAAAGAAGCTTATTGTTCAGAAGATTTTAATTTCAATATGTAAACCTCACCACTTCTAACTGCAAATACTTTCATTCTACTCAAGCATCCACCCTTTACCTGATATTTGCGCAGACCAAATAATCTAGACTGCAAGCGTGTCTTTGTACCCTCCTGGTAATTTTTTAGTAAATTGTATAGCAAGATTTCATTTTGTCTCACTTCAGCCATTTTGATTCTTGTTTTCTAAACATTTATTTCTTTACCAACTCACCAGAGTGAATTTTAAATATATTTCCGTGTGTTGACTTTCAGATATATTTTCATTGTATCAAGAGATGATAGTCAAATGTTTCTGTAAAAAAGATCCTCAGTGAAATAGTGAAAGTTCTGAAAACAAAACTTTTCCGTTTCGGTTTTGGCATCCCATGAAGACTGCTGTAGTGGTTGGTGTGGCTTCTATTTTTTCTAGCTTTCTTTAGCTATTATTTTAGATGACTTCTTAGATTTCGCAGCTGAAAATTCTTACTATGCACTCAGTTTTCTAACCTTGAGCTAAGCTGTGCATTATCTGACTGTTAATTTTTGCATTTTACAACACGATGTAGGTGCTCATGACATATCTTGCTGTGAATGACCAGCACCAGGACCTGTGACAGAGGACAAAGCAGCTAGGTACTTAATGCATCTGCCCCATTGAGGCTCTCTGCAGGTGGTCAGGCATTCCGAATTAACCTTTGTTGCCTGATTTTTCTTGCTAGTATAATGCTCTAGAGTACAATGCTTCAAACCAAGTGCTCTGGTCTTTGAGAGTGTCTAATTGCAGCACCAGAGGGTTATTAAACACAGATCTTGGTGTCAGAAGGGATTGCTTTTGTTTGACCTACCAGAGCACTAAGGTTAACAGATTTCTAGGACAATTCCTTTTGCTGAAGTTACAGACTGTGTCCTAGAAAGCTCATTAAATGCTCTTGACAAAAGCATAAACTATTGTTAAAAAAAGTATGCAGCAAATTGCAATAACTTCTGGTAATATGAACTGTTCGCTCTTTTGGGTTCCTTTTTTTTTTTTTCTTCCCCCATATTGCTCCTCCCTGCCTGGTTATTTGGCATTCTGTTCCTACCTTTGCTTCATGAAATCTTTAGCCAAGGCCATGGTTCTATTTAAATAAAAATCACTTTCCATTTACTTTGACATTTTTGAAATTAGAATTCAGACTCTGAAATGAAGGTCCTGTCTTATGTCCTTTTTCTTGATTCTTAGCTTGTCCCTTATTTAGCTGCAGGCTAGAACATGCATAGAATTGCTTCACAGAGAAATTAGGGTTAGTGAGGTTCTGGCAAAACCTGACCACAGCTAGATTTCCATTTCACAGGTCTGCCTTTCAGGTATAATTCCATACATCACTTGTGTGACTTCTTCATAGTGTACATAAGTGATGTATAGACTCAATGAACAGACAGATTTGATACTCCAACATAAACTCTACTGTGTACTTGACTAATGGGGCTATAGAAAAGTACTTCTTTACCTTCATACTTCTTTCAGGATCCATACTTCTAAAAAGAGCTGTATATAAGTTTTAGTTCCAGGGAGCTAGCTGTGTTTGTCCTCAAACTCTTTGAATTCTCCTGAAAACAGCAGTAAGAACAGAAAAAATGATGAGTAGATGACAGTTTGTCAGTGACAGCCATCATATTTTTCCAAACCAGTAATAACTAGAAACAGAAAGCATAGAAAGGCGATAATAACTTTCAGATAGTTCATTCGTAAACTTTAAGAATTGGCAGGTATAAGCCTACCTTACCTTTTGCTCGGTTTGTTTTCAAACACACTTTCACATCATTAAACTTAACTTGTAAATATTACTGAAGGCTTGTTACTGCCTGAAGTCATTGAACCTATATAGGTTTAACTGGGTCTCCTGCAAGGAGCTTTAAAGAGCAAAGCAAAAATGACACTGTAAAAAAAAAATTCAATTCTTTCTACCTCAGATACTAATATAGAGGGGATTCTTAAGATGGCACCATATAATTTCTGCTGATACTTATAAAAGTATATGTTTCCAGCACTTCCAAAATATAGTATGAGGCACAGGTGGCCCTCTTAACCTAAAAGACTCAGTAAAAAGGATTTTCTCCAACATTTGAGAGGCTAAAATTAATGAGATGGCTTGAAGATCAGCAAGGCAAATGAGACTGAGAAGCATCTTTATATGACTTGCTCATGGATATCTTAAAGTAACTAGGAGCCCAAATAGTTAGAGTTCCCAATTATAGCAGTGAAGACTGAATCTGGAGTTTCCAGTTTACCAGAAGGTACAGTGGGACCTTTTCCATCTTCTCTTGTCTAAGCTAATTACTGAGCAATCTTAGGCAATTTTTGTTTTGCATGAATCCATGTGAAGTTTCTGGATTTCTGCCAACAGAGAACAATATTTGCAATCTGAAATGTCCATGGGTACAGGTCTCTATCAGAGAAGGTTTTATTTTTTTGTTCCTTTAGCCTGCATTTGATTGCTTAGTTCAACTCTATCCACAGTCTTTCATTCTGTTATTCTCAAGATTATATTATATATGTGTGTATCCAAAAAGTACATTAATTTAATAAGATATTGTCAGCAGCTAAGCACTGTGACCACACATTCACCCCTACCCTGAGAGGAGAATGGGCAGACATAGTCAAACCTCATGGGTTTAGATAAGGGCAGTTTACCAGGACAGCAAAGGGAGAGAGAAATAACAAAAATACTTAGAATATCACAGAATCACAGAATCACAGAATCTTAGGGGTTGGAAGTGACCTCAAGAGTCAAGGTCCAACCCCCCTGCCAAAGCAGGCTCCCTATCTCATATTACATAGATAGGTGTCCAGACGAGACTTGAACATCTCCAGAGAAGGAGACTCCACCGCCTCCCTGGGCAGCCTATTCCACTGCTCCGTCACCCTCACTGTGAAAAAGTTCTTCCGCATGTTGGTGCGGAACTTCCTGTGCTCCAGCTTACAGCCATTGCCCCTTTTCCTGTCCTCACAGACCACTGAAAAGGGGCTGGCCAATTCCCCCTGCAACCCATGCCTAAGATATTTATAAACACTAATTAAGTCCCCCCTAATTCTTCTTTTCTCCAGGCTGAACAGACCCAGCTCACTCAGCCTTTCCTCATAGGGGAGATGTTCCAGACCCCTAATCAACTTTGTCGCCCTTCTCTGGACTCTCTCCAGAAGGTCCCTGTCTTATATATACACAGTGGTTGATAACACAAGGCAATTTACAAACCCAAGGACCAACTGGACATTCAGCCCCAACTCAGACCTGAGCTATGTGGACTACCCCTCCTACCCCTCCCCAACCAGCCTCTTTTTATGGTGAGCATGACATCACATGGTTTGGAATACTTTCTTGGCCAGGTTGATTCACCTGTCCTGGTTCCTTGTGAAAATTTGATCTATCCTAGCCAAAACAGGACAGATATATAAGTATATAATTTGCATTTAACTATTTGAGCGGTTTTACTGTAGTCAGTTGACTGCTTGGGTATTCAGAAATTGAGAAATTTTCAAATTGATACAAAGGCATTGCAAGTAGATATTCATCATATGAGACACTTCACTCTAGTATAGTTCATCAGAGGATTGTCACTGGATTTCTAATTTTACATTTAACTCAGGTTCATAGATTGCTTGTTTATTCATACACCTGTAAAAAAAATTATTTTCTTCCATTTAAAATCTGCGCATTGAACCTAGGAAAAGGTAAAATAACTGTGTTGTATAGAACAATCAAGGAGCATGGAGAAAAAACAAACCACTTTCTACATTCTTTTGATAGCTTACAGAATGAATTATAGATAGTGTATGTGAATTATTTTTTCCCATTCCTTAGACTTGTGCAGACTATTCCAGAAAAGCTTGTAAATTAATTTTAAAAATCTACAGCAATCAGAACAATTTGCTGTTAGCAATTTGCAATTCTTGCCAAGTATTCATTTTTAATTTTTTTTTTTCCTTATTAACTCTGAATTCCTCCTTTTGGAGCAAAGAATATTCTTATAGATGTTATTAGTTGCCTTAATAGATAAATATTGTTTAGTCACTAATTCAGGACTTGAGGAATGCTACATCTTATGTACTCCCCTTCCTGTGGGCACACTTTTCATTTTTGTCCTGCAGGTTGCTTCACAGTGGTTGGATATTTCTGCTGCCAATATCTATCATAATCCTGGAATCTCAGACATTTTTGTTACACATGCAGGTCATAATTATGAATTAAATTTGTTTGTTTGTTTCCTAGTTTTCCTTTAACTTCTTTTGTGAAATATAGCCTCCTGTGAAATACAGCCTAAAGTAGATTCTGTAATGATTCAGGACCATCAACCAACAAATGTTCAACCCAGTGTGGTGAACGCAGGGACTGGCATAATCAGTTACTCATCGGAGTGTAAGAGACTTGTCATGCTGATTGATGCAACATGATTTGTGATTGTATTCTTAAGGTCAGGAAATGCTTGGATGTGATTAGCATGGCAATTATGTTCCACCAGAAGCAGTAGCAGCTTTTCTGGTGTGAACTTTGTTCACAAATCTTGAGATTTGTCTCCTGGTGTCAAATGCATTGGAAGTTATACATAATGGATGTAAATTCTGTTATTTTAAAATTAATAACTGATACTAGAAATCATATTTCTTTCAAATAAACTTGAAAAGTATCTTTTAGATTGTTGGAATATTTCTTTAGTATTTTTGCCCTACTGAAGTGGATAATATATGTGAATTAAATTTTTTAAATGCCCCTCAGTTGGTGCTCCACAGATCTTGCATTGGGAGCTAAATGTACCACACTGTACTTTCATATGAATCATACAGGTATTAGTGAAAGAATGCTACAGAAATTCCATATAGAATTTCTGACTTTGTTAGATTCTTTTACTTCACTAACATATGTAGAGATTATTTCTTCTTTGGTCTAGAGAACAAAGGCTGTTGGTTTGGGAGAAAGGATGAGAAAAGGAAATTAATTAAGAGAAGCATGGGAAAGAAAAATGCTATAAATAAAGAGGTATCACCATCGGGAAAAAAAAATAAAAATCACCACTCCCCCCCACCCCTAAAAACCCACATCAACCCAACAACCAAACACAAAACCAACCAACCAACCAACCAACCAAAAAAAATGCAGAAAACACACCCTTAAACCAAAACCAAAAGGAGTTGAAGCATGGAAATGTAATACCATGAATGCATTACTTTTGAGTATACTAGATGAAAACTGGCAGATGTGAGAAACACTAACTCTTCAATGCTTTCTTACTAAATCACTAGCTGAATGTCCTACTTGCTGAAGATCAGGTCCAAGAGCATATGCCAGACCCCAGAACCTTACTGTAAGTTCCACAGGTAGGTGATGAGTGAGAAACAGAAAGGTAAGACAGAAACATTTTTACTACTTTATTTTTATTTCATTGTGATGTTTTTTGTTTATAACAAAAAAAAGCTTTGTAATAAATTTCCTCACTTTAATACACTTTGACCATCATAACAAATGCAAAAAGCACGAAGGTCTTTTCTGTTTATTTCACTGTGTTTTTGATTAATCCCATACTGCTAAGTTAGGTGAAAAATCTGCTTAAGTCCCACAGCTAAAAAATATAATTAGATCCCTCATATGTGTAGTAAATTCAAGTGAAGAATTCCTGCAACTGTGTTCTCATTGTTTGTCCTTTTGCTATCTAATTATAATGTAGGCAAAGCAATGTAACAGAAACTTTTGCTACTGGTCTCATCATAGAAATGTCTAAGGCTAGGCTTTTCAGAAGCAATTTAAGGGAATTAAGGACCCAAATCCAAGAGAAATTGAAATCCAGATCTGATTGATCTATTGTCCCTCTTAAGCTATTTTTCAAAACCTTTCACTCATTATACCTTGCCTATGTATTTTATTCAGACTGAATTCTGCAGTCCTTAACCAGTGAAAACCTCCATTACTGCTAAACTGTCAAAGCATCATGAAAAACAGTTTACTGATTCAGTAACAGAGGAACTTGAGCAACTAGTAAAGCTCATTCATCATTAAGGTCATTACATCAAAATCAAAGTGAAAATAAAAAGAATGCTAGTTGTTCATCTGACATAAACAATATTTGAATTATAATTCTATATTTTGTCTAAATGTCTGAGAATGTGGTATCAGTTCCAATCTGTGATGGATTCCTCGACATTTCTGCACCTGGCTTCTTGGCACTATGTCAAAAAGTGACAAGGCAAATCATAAAACTCAAATATGAGACTCATAAAGCACAGAACCTAATAGATTTGATAATCCTCAGACTTCAGCTTGAAAATCCCTCTGGAAAATCCACACTGGGTTTGTAATCCTCAGCAGTGAAGGGGATGAATGAAAGTTTGAGTGCAGAATTTTCTCTGGGCGATATAGAATATAGTTCAGTCATGAGAGATAGCAAATGGCACATTAATGCGTGAACCTAAATGCCTGTGTCCTGCAGAAGTGCTGAATGTATCCTGCTGTTGTCACCACCTGTGAACAAGCTATGATATGAGCTGGCTGCAGGTTGGTATGCCTCATTTGTTAGTATTTAATCCTCCTTGGTGAAGAAATTAGTCATTTTCCTCAGTATTTTTGATCTTCAAAGACTGCTTAAGGTAATCACAAATCTTGCTTTGTCATATTTTCTGGTCTGATTGTTACTTTTTGCATACATTCTTTTCAGGATCACTCCGGTTTCAAGCTAGCCTGCTCTCTTAAGGCAGATTTTTTTTTCCTGTCTGCTTTTATCTATGATCACGCAATGTTTATCCTCCTTTTAACACCTGTAATTTTCCCCTGCAGGAAGATTCACATCATATCTATGACTTTAACTTCTTAAATAGAACTATGACTTAAAATAAAAGAATTTAAAAGAAAAGCAGATCTAAAAAGTAAACAGTCTGTGTTCAGACCTGCCTTTACTTAAGGTGTGTGCTCCTTTAGGACAGGGCAATGCCCAAAATGATCAAAATCTACCAAGAAAATCTCTTTATGAAGTATGTCATTGTATTGTGTTGTTTTCCTGCTTGATATTCCTAGAATTCTTCCCCATTAAGCTGAGAAAATACCTTCATAAAACAAAATCTTGCAGTACCATAAACTTCAGTTTCATCTGACAGCATAGGAAATACAGTTGACTTTGAAGATACATTGAAGATAAGACTATGTTTAATTCACGATGCACAGAAGAATAGGAAACGTTTTGCTAAACAAAACAGTTTGTGTGGTTTTCACATTCATATTAGCCACATTTCAAGATTTGTGTGTGGTTGCATAATTTTTTAACCAAATACCCATTGGTGGCATTACAGTAGTATAACTTATCCAAAGGAAACCAGTTTGCGGTCTTTGAGATCTCTCCAAAATGCAGAACAGAGAAGAGCATGTGAGCGTGACTTAAGAGATCACCCTCAAAATCACATTCCCGATCTAAGAAGAAGAAGGAATATGGATTATGAGATGATTCAAGTAGACACTGCCAAATCTGATAGCAGAACTGTGTTGTTAATGCAAGGGGAGACAAGCTGCGAACTGGGTTCTACTGCAGACAGGTAGAGAAGCTCTGAAAGCATTGAGAAATGATCGAATAGAATATAGATACCAGAATTTATACAGTATTGCTATCATGCTCCAGGACAAGGAAACTTGAGCCTTAAAGAGATTTTTTCATAATGTGTTCTTTGTCCATCGTTCACCATCACTACTGTCAGAATTTCCTTCAAGAGATTGAAAGACTCTGAATGTCTCTCTCCTTCAAATCCAGGTGAAACACTAAAGAGGAAGACATCCACTCCTGAAAAGAGAAAATAAGGTTATGAACAGAGGAGATTTTGTGTGTATTCAGGGAAATTACTGCACTTTAAAATGAAAAGTAGGTGAAAGCTCTTAATAAATGATAACATGAGATATATGCTTTATTTATATATAGTGGTATAACTAGATTAGGACAAATATCATGACAGACTGTGAGAAAGTGGGAAAAAGTAATGTCAGATTAATGGCAAAAATAATTATAGGAGAAAATGAGAAAGTACACTGTAAACATACCCTCACCATTTCTTGGTATGTAAAATACAAAAAGTGCAATTGAAAAAAACCAAAGACCCGTAGATAGAATGCTGGAAGTAGATCAGCTTTCATGATGTAAGAACCCCTTTTAAGAATCAGGCTACTATTGCTGTAGATCAATGGATCAAAGGCTGGTATCAATATTATTCTTTAAATTATCTATGTCTGTTGTCAGTCTTTTCTGAGTGCTCTTTTGCTATGCTGCGATGAATACCGTTGTGTTCGTGTAAAAAATGAAATGTTAAAAATTCTTAAGGTATAAAAGAGGAAAGATTTAATGCTGGTAGAAGAGGTATTGGAAAACTCAGTGTAATCTTTTCACACTGCAGGAGATGTAATATGCAGATAAGATAATTTTGAGTTTTCAAAATCAGAAAAATCAAAGGCCATAAAACAGAAAGAAAAAAAAAGGCAGAAAACCCAATACAAAAAAACCCAACTGACTGGGAAAATGAGAGGTGGAAGGAAATAAAAATGAGAATAAAAATAAAAATAGCAAACCTCCTCAGCCCCTCTGCATGGCTGCCAGAAGTACTTGAACCAGCCTTACAGCAGGCATAAAGGATCATATGGGCAAAAGGGCTAGCACCTGAATTGCATGAAATTTTCAAAGGAAGGAAATAAAAGACCTTATGGTGAGGCAATAGTTTAATTTAAGGTACTGGAAAGTATTTATAAGCTTTATTTTTTCTGTATAATCTTCTGAGAAGAGATGACTCTGTAGGCGATATTATTCAGTCTCTTTTGCACAGTTGCTATTTTCTGCCTTTATACAGCTTTAAGTTATGTTTTTATGTCTCATAGCTTTTAAGAAGTTCCCCCTTCCACAAACAATGAGCAAGACTCAGAAATCTTGGCCTTCACCTCTGAGGGAATCCCACAGGACGATCTATGTCAAGACTGCACTATTAGCTTTTTGGGACTGTTGATGTGAATGATTTGCTAGAAGAGATTCATAGCAGTAGTAGTGCTTTGCTGTCTATGCTTTTCTGAAGATTTTGGTTTAAGGATTAGCCTGCCCAAGAGACAAAAATGTTGCCCTAGTTATCCTAGATTATTTTTTAAAATTATTTTTCAGAAAGAACCTTATAAGTTGCAAACAGCACATTAAATTCAGAACTCTATGAAATGTAGTGACAGTTTTTTAACGTATTTCAGGGGTACCAGGGCCTTAAATTTTGAGGTCACTATATGAACATAGCTGTGTATGTATATGCTGATGAATGTGTGACTGAAGAGGATTAAATCTCATCCTTTAGTTTAATAACTCATTGGTGACTTCTAATCTTTTTTCTCACTTATATTTTAGGATCATTCAATTGCACTATTTAATGAAACACAACACTTACTTGGTCCCAGAAGATAGACAACTATTCATACAAACATGCCTTCTTATTTATGCATTTAAACTGTAGTCAAAAACACTTTTCTTGAAATGCAAACTACATTGTCTATACAACACTGTCAGCATAAAGTCAGCTGTATTCCAATTGTTGTAAAAATTTATAGTATACGAAAGATTGGTATCTGAAAACCCTTAATGATCCAGGCTTACATAGCCTGCTGAGAAGCTTGGTTCATCCCAATGCAGACCAGACACTTCCCAAGTGGTTCCAAGGACATAGACATGAAGTGGAATCAGATAAATTAACTTAGCTGGAAGAGTATTTTAATATTATTGGCACACAAGTGAGCACAAAAGCATTCTAATGCTCCTCAGAATTTTTATGTTCTCTATTTTCATTTCAAGCCAGAGCATTATCAGTGTTGGTCCAGTAAAAATGTCAATATTTTACACAAATTGAAACTACCAAGAATTATAATTTTCAGTACAGAATTATAAAAAAACAAACCAACCAACTCAATCAAAACAAAAGCCAAACCAACACACATCCCTGCAGAATTCCTTAAAGAACAGTGCTAAAAGGTACATCTACAGTCAAATCACTTCTCTAAATTGGCTGGAGAAGTCCAGCTGAGTTTTTCAAACCACTGTGATATGCTGTTCGAGCAGGTGAGTAACAGCCAAGGCTATTTCCACTCTATGTGCCAGAAACCTGCATCGGAGAACTCATCAATAATCTTTTATTTAATCTTTCTCAGAAATCGATCTAAAATTGAGTGGAACAATCTGAGGTTACTATGAGCAAGCTCAGTGGCAAAAGTAGCACCTATAAAACCCTACCAATGGACATCAGGTGTCTAAAAGGGTTTCCACTTGCAAGGCTAGTAAGAAAATAAGGACGAAATGTTATTTTATTAAATATTGAATGCATTTCACAGAATCACAGAATCACAGAATCTTAGGGGTTGGAAGGGACCACAAGAGATCATCGGGTCCAACCCCCCTGCCAAAGCAGGCTCCCTATCTCATATTACATAGATAGGCGTCCAGAAGAGACTTGAATATCTCCAGAGAAGGAGACTCCACCACCTCCCTGGGCAGCCTATTCCATTGCTCCGTCACCCTCACTGTGAAAAAGTTCTTCCGCATGGTGGTGCAGAACTTCCTATGCTCCAGTTTACAGCCATTGCCCCTAGTCCTGTCCCCACAAACCATTTGTCTATAAGTAAAATTGTATTTAGGTACATTTGAAAATGTCTTGAGTATTTAATTTTGCATATGTGAGGATACATATGTGTGAGTCAAAACCTGTAGTATCTATTTTAAATACTTTTAACTTCAATAAGAATTGACCCTAAACAAGATAACAAAAAAGAATAAAAATCCCCAACAACTCCCCTAAAATCAGAGTTTGAATCTGTACAATAGACATCATTCATTTATATGTAATTTCATTGTTACTTCCTACTATAATTAATTCATGTGTACAGTGTGACAGCTGTGCATACACCAGACTAGGCTAAGCACATTAGTCTATTTTGCCGTGCTCGTCAAAAGATCATGTTTTAGACTAGCAACACAGAAACAGAGTAAGATAGTAATGAAGGAATGTGAAGAGCAAGTGATCAGAACACTGAGTTTGAGTTCAAGAAGCGACAATGCACTCTGTCACATGCTCTGAGTTGGCTGGCCCTGTGTGGAGCCAGGAGTTGGACTTAATAATCCTTGTGTGTCCCTTCCAAATCAGGATATTCTACGGTTCTGTGATTTTACTACTACCATGCAAATGTTAGCTCTGACCAAAATTAATTTACATTTTTATCCAGTGTGGTATACATTGTTTTACATTGTTAGATATATCTTTCATCTTTTAAAACTTTCTTTGCTTTAAGGGGTAATACACTTAAGCTGAGAAGAAATCAGTCATGGGAAGAAACAGTTATAGGAGATAAGAATGAAGAAGCTAGTGTAATATTCAGATGGAACATAAAGGGATAATTTTTTCCATCTCTTTGCAAACATAATTTCTAGCAAATGTTTGAGCAATCTGTTCCTTAAAAAAATCATCCAGGAGCAGAAATTCTAGTTTTACCTTGCAATCATTTTCAAGGAGTAAGAAACAATTTTTCTAGTATCTGTCCAAATTGCTCTTTATCGATGTATAAACTCAATACTGGCCTTGCATCTGACTCAGTGGAAGACTGGTGAAGGGTACCATTTTCAGTACGATTTTTCATACTTTGACAATGCCATTGATTTTTCTTTTAGTTTCCCCATTTCTAAATTACATAAAAACAGATTGTACACTTTCCTACTGCTTTTTTTTTTTTCACCTTTTGGAAGAGTATACATGTATTTTGGAGTGAACCAGAACCTGGACTTTTGATGATGCTTTTGGGAACACTAAGCTGAGTGAAATTTTACTTCCTATATCTTACACAGGATACTTACTTTATGTTTACCATAAGCATTGAAGGAGATAAGTCCTCATATGTGCATTTCAAATTCCAAACTGGAAGGGTCTTTTTCTTCCTTTTATAAAAAAATTCTAAAATATGTCCTTTTATAAAGCCAAATCACTTTAACAAAGATCACAGAATCACAGACTGGTCTGGGTTGGAAGGGACCCCAAGGATCACAGCGTTCAAACCTCCCTGCCACAGTCAGGGCCACCAGCCTCCAGGCCTGGAGCTACATAAGGTTGCCCAGGGACCCATCCACCCTGGCCTTGAACACCTCCAGGGATGGGGCACCTACCCCCTTTCTGGGCACCACCTCTCTTCCTTTGGCTTTAGCTCAGAAACGTGAAGTTCAGGTGTATCAGTTAAGTAATCAGTTAAGTAATTTCCATCTCTACTTAGTAAAATCATGTACATTTTTTATAAATTTGGAGGACCAAAAAGACTAACTTTCCAAAGTTCATTTTCACAAATAGTTTCCATCATAGCAAAAAACTCCAAAAGTATGTTTTCACTCTTGAGTTGTCAGTTAAATGATTTAATCTCTTAATTAAAAAAAACCAGCCCTGAAAGTTGATAAATGTACCAATTTAAAATTTTTCCTTATATTGATACTTTATTGAAATTTTCTTTAATTTTTAAAATTTTATTATTTATTTTTTATTATTTTTCTGTATTATATATTTTTCTATATATTAGTATTTATTTATAATGTATCGTTATTTTATGTTGTCCTGGTTTTGGATGGAATAGAGTTAATTTTCTTCCTAACAGCTGGCATAGTGCTGTGTTTTGGATTTTGTATGAGAATGTTGATAACACACTTGCCAAACAGTCAAGGAATTTCAGCTTCTTATGCCACTCTGCCAAGGAAAAAATGGCCCAAGGAGCTGGCAAGGGACACAGCCAGAACAGCTGACCAAAAGGACATTCCATACCATGTGACATCCGCTCAGTATAAAACTGGGGGATTGGCTGGGAGGTGACATTGCTCAGGAACTAGCCAATTGTGCTGTTGATCCCTTGTTTTGTATATTATTATTATTAGTAGTAGTAGAATGAATTATTATTATTATTATTTCTCTTCCTTTTCCATCCTATTCACCTGTCTTTATCTCAACCAACAAGCTTTAGATTTTTTTTTCATTTTTAATTCTCTCCTCCATCCCACTGTGGGGAGGGAAGAAACAGTTATGTGGTAGTTTTAGCTGCCTGCTGGTTTAAACCATGGCATATTCATATGTAGTTATGAAAACATATAGAAATGAGAAATAATACATATTTATAGATAAGCTCATATTTATATTTCAGTGTAATATGTTTCTTAGCTTTTCAATTTCCCACTAGTAAAATTTAAACATTTTTAGAATATTTGGCTCGTGTATTATTTATTATCTGTTGCACTAGACCAAAACATTTTCTGTCATATTACTTGAAGGAATCTGTCTGTTTATGATGCGTGTCATAGATGTAGTAAAATTTGTTAAGATTCTTAGGAAGGCCCCAGTGGCAAGCTAGCCTTTGAAAAGACTAAACATTGTAATGATTAAAAGTGATATAGATGTGGCACAGAAGAAGGAGGTGAGAGTGGTCAAAGCTGAACATCATCACAGTATTAGATTTCCACCTGGTAGAATTTGGTAGCCAATATCAGCCTGTGACACCACAACCTCTTAGGTTATAGATTTCTCCTGCCTCCCCAGATGTCCCTTTGTTAGCTAAAGATAAGGATGTTGTCTTCCCCTTCAATTCTGCCTAAATATTTTCAGTACATTAATTTTTCCTGTATCATCTGAGAACTTACAAAGAGCTACCGCTTAAGAGAGTTTGAAATTTCTATTCAAACAACATGGCATAGTTTTTATATTACTTGTTGGTTGAGAATAAACTATCAGCGTGCTTGCTTGGTTTTACAGACTAGCAGCATATTTGGCTTTCTCAGTCCTCCTCTGACTGAATCCAGGAGGAAGAGTGAAACCTGCAGCACAGAAAGAATATATTTTCTATATCTGCTGGCCAAATTGGGTTTAAGTGGGAACAACACTGAACAAGAGCATACTCTCAATCCAGGTATCTTTAGGGAGAAGCAGTTTAAACTAGGTCTTGCCATGACTTTTCAGAGCTGGCGAGTAAAACATTGCAGTGAAATTATTCTATGAAGTAAAATCAATACTTTTTTTTTTTTCTATGAGCTTAACACGTGACTTCCACTTAAAAGTCCCATCTCACAAATATAAATGTCAGTTGCTGTTGATGGATTACAGTTTCAACAGTGCAAAAGGACATCTCCTTTAATGCTAGCCACTCTGTCGCATCACATTAGGGACTTCTCCGTTAGACTGTGCCAACATGCAGTGCCAGAAAATACAACATCAGATGACTGGACAGATAAAACATTAAAGCCAACTACACTGACTAGTTACCTGCTGCCATTCTAGTGTCCAAGCTGGCTAGTGTGCAGCTGAAGCCTTGCTAGAGCCAGAGAGAAGGCAGCTGGAACTCTCTTGGCACTTCACCGCCCACTAATTTCAGTATGTCCCCCAGATATGGCAAAAAAGCATGCTAGTACAGTAATTGTATACAGCAATTGTTTAATAAAAGGTGTATTTCTTAATATCTCTATCAATAAATCAGAGTAACATTTTACTTATTTTTAAATAGCTTTTATGAAGTTATTTTTTCTTTAAAGGAGACAGATATCAGTCACAGAAACCAAAGGTCTCTAACTCTTTAACAGGCATAGCAGAACAACAGCAATGTGAGCTTCCTACCTTTAATCCGCAATTATATTCCATCTGTAACCTATATAAAATGTTTCTAGAATTTTCAGGGATGTACAGTTTCCTGATAATTGGCTCCGATGCTTTATGTACAAAGTCTTGTCAGGTCAACAGTTACTACCCTCTGAACATGCTTTGATCTGACTTTTGATGACACAAACTAAAAAAGAGCATTGTAGTTCATGATGTTCACTGTCCTGTTGTCACAGGCACCACGTCACCTAACTGTGTCCTTAAATTTACAACTCTCAAAAGGCAGGTTGGTTTATTTGTCCCTGCTGGATGTATTGTACATTTACCCCAAATCTACAGTTTACTGAGGCTCAAGAATATTTTCATTCTCAGCCCATTGCTGCCCAGTGTATATGTATTTATTTCTGTGCCAGGCTGGACTATCTGTTGTTTATCCTTGGTGTACTTTACACAAGGTTGTCACATGCCCTTACATAATTTGCTAGACTAACCAAATCCAGATATTCAGGTCTCATAAGATTTTTCTGATCATCTTATACTTTATTCTGTTCAAGGTTTAAATAATCTTTCATGCAGCTTCTGAGAAATTGCTATCAATGGCAACTCTTGTCAGGTAGCTTTGTTATTGTTATGTCAATATCTATCCAAATATCTATTCAAAGGGAAAAGCAGAACCCTGTCCTATCTCAAGAGAATGAAGAAGGCCATAACTCCTATCAGAATTTGCTAGGCTTGAAGACATTGTCAAATGCTCTACACATTATTATTGGAAAGACAATGAATTTGGATCAAGATTCCTGAATAGATCAGTTGCATGATTTGTTGTCTGTGTTTGAAGTCTGTGTTCGCATTTCTTTCATAATGACTGGGAATGGATCTTCTCTAACAGCAACTAGTTTAATAGGTTTCATAAATACTGTGGAGAAAAACTACAAAACAACAACAAAAAAGTAACAAAAAAGAAATATCGAGCTTATCTGACTCTATTTTTTTTTAAAATAAAACTATCCTGAGCATTTTGATATTGCCTTTTCCCAAAGAGTCACTTGACAGAAAGAAAATGTTTTACAGCAAGGATTGTCTACTAAACAACCTAATCAAAATATTATTAAACAATTACACTGCAGTAGGCTGTTTAATGAAGTGTTTTCAGTGCAGTTTGAATGTTAATAGCAACAGTGTTAAGCTGCTTTGTGCTCTGTGTATCAAACAGCCTGTAGTAATGTGAGCTGACTAACAGCCAAATAAAATCTTGAAGCGCCTTTGACAGACAATATACTTGTGGCAGTCTAAATCTTCTCATGCATTATTATTGAGCATGGAAATGACAAAAAGGAATGTCAAGAGCTTCTATGTAGTGTATGTCATAGTTAGGTCCAGGATAATGGGGGGCCTCCTGCATACTTCTTTGTATCTGTCCCATGCTCTAATGGGGATTTGAATCTGAGCAGGAGTTTGAAGTTGTATATCCTGTAGGTGTGGAAAGAAACTTTAGATTTCTATCCAGATTCAGAAACTCTCCTGGGCTGTAGCTAAGGGTGCTGCATCAGCATATAATTTATAGATAGTCACCGGATACCAAATGTTCAATTGGCTTAAAAAGAAGAGAGGAATACTCAAGTGAACGAGGAAATGGCCTGTCTGAATCTTTGCTGACTAAAACTTTTCTAAAGCTCAGTATCTCTAAAATTTTTGCTTGTTTTAGCAAGAGGCCAACAATAGGATATCCAGCTAATCTTGAATAGAGAAGTAGGCAGGGTATTTCAAGAGTTTATTCCCAAAGTAATAACCTAAATTTCATTAAGAGGATCCGTTGTTACTGAATATCAACAAAGAAAGAAATTGATAGAGTGTGAAAACACAGAGCCAAATCTGTATTTAAATCTGGACTTCATAGGGATGGGTTGCATTACCATTAACATAAGTGTGGAAAAAATATGTTGATAACACGAACATTTGAAACATTCCAATAATCTTTCATATAGCTATGGTGAATCATCTTTAAACATGGTTTCAATTACTGTCAGCATCACGTCTCTGTCACCATAAAGCAGAGTTGTCCTGAAACAGACCATGTCTGTACTTTAGCGTACCTCAGTCAAAAGTCCACATCTTATAAAACCACCAATATAAATGGCTTCAGGCCAGGATGCTGGACAGTGTACTGAAGTACCTGAGCTGAATGCCTAGTTTCTTTCCAGTAATAATCCTGTATATAGTAGGGGAAGATACATAAATGGTTCATAGAACAAATAACTGGGGACTACCACTACCATCATAAAGTAGCTGGGCTGTTGCTTTCAAATTTGGCTGTGTCTATATGGGTGCCCAGGCGAAATCTTCACCCTGTGCATTTTAGAGCAGCGTAGCCCAGAAGCCTTGCAGAAGTCATGAACAACTCTCACCATTTGCCCATCCTCACATTTAAGGAGACACTGATCTCCAATGTTTTATTTCTTTTCATGTCAACCTGTTCTGCCTCTGCCTCAGTGTTTCCCTACATGGCCTTTGCCAGAAATGTGTGTGGGCTTTCATAATTTTATCACACTGCCACAGCAATACTCTAACTGTTGATGTTAATATGTAGTTAACAAGCACTGTTGCTATGGTAAAGTATAATGTCATCTTATGGCAGTAAATGTTGCATAGTATGAACCTACTGTACTGTGGAGAGAGGAACAAGTTGCATCACAGTTGTAGCAGGGCGAGTGCAGGAAAAGTTGGTGTGCTCTAAATCAGTTACAAAGCTTACTTTGTGAACTCACCCTACAGCAGCTTATTCAGTTCCTTACAACACCTAATAATTTTTAGTCTTGTACAAGAAAATTTAATCTGAATTCTTGTGAAATATTGGAGAAACTCCTAGGATGAAGCATTTTTCTTAACAGCTACCAAAGCCAATGAAGTTAGAACAATGTTTTGTCTCTCTTTTCCAACTTAGCAACACAATGCACTGATTACTGTAATTCTCTCTTCTAAACAACTTCTTCCTCCACTTCCAAAAATATCTTTTTCCACCCACCATCAAAGTGTTTTCTAATAGCAGACAGAGAGCCCTAAAGGGGTGGTTGCCATGAGATAATTGGATAACATACTCCTGAGATCTGAGGTGTCGGAAGCATGGCTTAGCTGTACTTTGCCTCACAACACCCCAGGGATGTGAGACAGGCAATTGAAGTTTCTGTTTCCACTTATGCCTCATTGCCTCAGCATGCCAGCTCACTCTCACGCAAACCTTGATGGTACTTCTGCGTCTAATATAGCCTACGCTTATGGGTTCTACAGCACAACAATTTCAGCAGCTGTAGCTATAGCATGACACAACAATATTAGATCTGGCCAAAAAAAAAAAGAGAAAAAATCCAAAACCATGGGTTTTCATTAGCAGACATGGATTTCTGGAAAACAGAGCATTTAAAGGGATGGTAGTATATGTGAAAGAAATTACAAAGCTATTTGCTCTTCTGATCATGCCAGTTGGAGATATTTGACTGCCATATAAATATTTAAATTCTGATTGAGGAAAAAATGTGACTGGATTAGGGGGTTTCAGGTTCAAATTCTTGCTTCATGCTCTTGAGAGTCTCTTCCTCTATACCTAGGGGACTGTGAAACAGGTAGCCATACCTGAATCTACTGTAAGGTCAGATTGGGACTTTAGGCCTGACGAGCAGTTTTGCACTTCCATGAACTAAAGGGAAAATTGTTAGTCATGTAGGCACTTGCCAGCTCTGCCAGCAATTTTTAACAACAAAATTCCAGAGCCTTGGCACAAATCACAGGATAGTTTTGTGAAAATATTTTCTCTACACAAATCATGTAAGATGTTTGAAGCATGATGAAAACAGCACTTGAGTAAAATTTAATCAAAAGAGTTGAAAATAAAACTTTGCATGGGGGCCAAAAAGCCATTATATTTAGACCCACACAGACTTAATATTTGATGAAGAAGATATTGAAGAGGAAAAAATGGAAAATCCAGATTTTCCTTTCCTTTTGGTTATACTTCACTGAGTTAAAAAAAAAAAGAAAAATAAAAGGGAAGGAAACTCCCTCTGTCTATTGCCCAGTTGTTTCAAACCTCTAGGGCATGACTGGTGAAATATTTACTTCCAATACAGTGACTGAATTACCTTTTACCCAACAACAGCAACAACAACAAAAATAAATATTTTACAGAAGAATATGCAAAGACAGGTTAAAAATATTCAGGATTGATAGTTCCCAAGAAACTTCATGTAATGATCTGTAATGGGAAAATGGGAAAGTTCCTGCCTGATAATTTTTTGTCTTCTTTTTCCTCCTTTTTTTTTTTTTCATTACAGCTGATCTGATCACTGTTTTCTTTTTTTGGTTTTCCTTGCTGAAATTGTGATTATAAAGTAAGCACTGCCTTTCAGAGTACCACTGGTAATGTCTTTAAATTGCTAGGCGTGGAAGCATAGATCTCTTTAAAAAGCCTGAAATCTGAGACCACTCAAACTAATTGATTTTTCATCCTCAAGTACTGGCATTACTGAAGTCCGATGGTCCCCAGTATGGCACAGTTTATCCTAGCACCTGCACTCTGGTAGCATTTCACTACATAAAAAGACTTCTTTTGCTAATTGTGTCGATTTCGTAGTGTACACTCTTAGAAGAAGAAAAAGCAAGGGTGACTCCATGAATTGATGCAGTTAGAAAATGGAAGTTGTTTCTTAAACATTGCCTGCCTTGCTGTCACTAACTAACTCATTAAAAAATAAAAACAGATACATCACAAAACATTTTGGTGCTGTTAAAAGAAGCAACATAAAGTAAAAGCATGACTAGATTCTATGCTACATAACATCAGGATCACAACATATTTTTTAAGACCAGTGTCCTAGGTTTTTGCTGTGTTTTGTTTGGTGTGTTTTGTGTTTTGTTTTGTTTTGTTTTGTTATTTCCAAGCAGAAACAAAACTCACCATAACGTTTTGTTTAGGTAAAAGAATTGTCACTTCAGTAATGACAGAAATGTGAATTGTAACACATATACATCTATTTATTTTTTAATTATTATTATTTTTGAAATATTTATTTGTGGTAATATTCATATATCAGAGATGCTCAGGTATTTTATCTACCTGCACAATACCTACCTACCCATCCAATGCAGCTATATAGGCACAGGCTCTTCCATTTAAACTGCAGATGAAACTCTATTCCAATATCAATTATGGCCTCAATCTGGGTAAACTATGCATTTCTTCACCTGACATATCTATTTGTTTGGGTGGTTGCTGGCTAACAAGACCTGTATTGTGAAGTTTACATGTTACATATTTCCTGCTGTCACATGCCATTATGTGCTGATGTGTTGTAAATGGGTAAATGGTGAGGATCCAAAATAAGGTATTTTCTTTCAAACATAGTATGTTTTGAAGACTACATCATACATCAGCAAGAAATCAAGTTGACATTAATATTACTGATAGAAGTAATCTTGGCATCTTCTGTCAGACACACCTAGGAATTATGCTACTGTGACATGATTCAATGATTGGTTAGGAAGAGAATTTGTCTGTGGACATGAAATAACAAATGTCTGAATAAATATTCTAGTGCCTGTTTGTATGACACTCAACATTCAAATTCTAGGATGAATTATTAAAAGGAAATATTTCTAGCCTCAGAAGAGGGATTTTTCCACTGACCAGAAAGACTTAACTGCTGGTGCTAGAACTAGAAGGTCAGCACGAGACCTGTTTTCTGCTCTGTATTAATTAGCGCTATGAAAATACTGTTAAGCCTCCAAGAAAATCCGAGATACAACTTAGCTGGTACAGCTAAGTCCTCCTCCAAGTCCAACCACACTTTGACTGCATTGGACTTGCACACATCATGCATTCAGTTTATGAAGGGGTGAAATAGGTGTGGTACTGCGGACCCTTCCGTTCTTGCTGAAGAACAAACAAGTCACTACCTTTGTCATCTTCCATCTTTTTTATTCACATTACTTTTGTAACCTTGACAAAAAAATTGATAGAGTTCCAAGAGATACCAGAGGTTCCTTAATAAATTTATGGATTTTCTTTCTCAGTTGACTCTGGAATCCCTGAAACTATTAATCTTACATGATTTCAATGTCCCGTTTTGACAATGTAGAAGATATGTTTGCTCTCACAGTCATCCTCTGCTTTATAGGCAAAGTCATATGTTTATTGTCTTTGTCTGTTACCCCTCTGATAACTCATGACTGCAAGATTTACTTGTCTTCTCTTCTTGCTCATCATTGGAATAAGTGACAGTCCTTCATTTGCTAGTTACATGGTAGCATTTATAATAATATTGTCTAGTTTAATATAACCAGTTATGAAACTATTATAGCTTTTTCATTAATTTTCTGCCATCATTTCTTTTTTCTGTCTGTTTATGCCCAGTAAATGCAACAAATAGTCTTGACAGTGTCTTTCATATGAAAGTATGCAGTTGTGGTGGTTTGGCCCTGGCTAGAGGCCAAATGCCCACCAAAGCCGCCCGCTTACTCTCCTTCTCAGCTGAAAAAAGGAGAAAATATATACTGTGAGGCTTAGGACTTGAGACATGGACAGAGGGATCACATTCCAATTAGTGCAATGGGCAAAACAGACTCAACACAGAATGAAAGAAAGAAAAATAATTTATTACAACTACAGCTACACACCCAGTGAACCAGAGTCGGGTAATGAGAAGTGTGGCCAGGTCTTAAAGCATCTTCCCCCCACCCCTCCCTTCTTAGCAGACTTAAACTTCATTCACGATTTTACTCCCTTCTTCCCCCGCCAACATGGTGCGGGGAGGGGCAGGGCAGGGAATGGGGAGTGGGGTTCTGGTCAATTCCTCATAAGCTGCTTTTCTCCTCCAGATCTTAACACTTCTACCTCCCCACCCCCAACCTCCCTACTTTGCAGACTTTAATCATAAATTCATTCCCTTCTTCTCCCCATTGTGACATGGGGAGGGGCAGGGAATGGGGAATGGGGGTTTTCAGTCCGTTCCTCCTGAGTTGTTTTCCTTCTTAGCTCAGGGCAGGGGGGGAAGATATTCCACACACACGCCCTTCCCCTGCGGCACTGTGTGGTCCTACCCAGGGGAGACAGTCCTCCACAAACTTCTCCTGCATGAGTCTTCTCTATCAGGGAGTCATCTCCTCACCACATGCCTCAGCAGGACTCCCTTCCATGGGGTGCTGACCTTCGGGCCCAGACTCCTCTGGCCTGGTCCCTCACAGAGTCACAAGTCCCCCCGCAAACCTGCTGAGGCGTGGATCAATCTTTTCACAGGCTGTAGATGTCTCTGCTCCCTATCCTTATCCATGGGCTGCGAGGGGGGACACCCACTCCACTATGGTCTTCTCCAAGGGCTGCAGGGGAATCTCTCTCTACAGCACCTGGAGTGCCTCATTCTTCCCCCCTCTCTCCTTCGGGCCTGGCCTTGGTGTCCACATGGCTTGTTACATCTTCTCACTCCCTTCGCCAGTGGCAAAATGCATCTGCCTGCAGGATTTTTTGTCTCCTATATGTGATTCACAGAGGTGCTGTGACCACCTCCAATTGGCTCAGCCCTGGTCAGCACAACTTAGGCCTTAAATCTGCTGATATTTACTTTCAGGACCCTGCAGATAGCTTCTAGTTGCTACTTGCAGGAGCCGTCTCAGCAGCACAGCTACGCAAAACTGCAACAGCAGTATTTCTTGCCTGTAAAATAAGTTTTTAGTTTTCTATTAGCTTTCAATTTTTTTTCTCTTTTTTTGAAGTTGCGTAGTATTTATCAGCTAATTCTATTATGTAAGCTTTCTTTTTCTTCATATCGTACGTCATTAATATTGCCTGTACTTGGATTGCTTTTAGTCTCTGTCATCCATTATGCTTTAATTTACGAGATTATTTTCTTCACATGTTAATATTAACATTTTCAAATAATTTATCTGCACAATTATTTATTTTAAATTTCCTGGGTTTAATTTCCTTAACATACACATTCTTTATATGTGTCTTCTGATCTCCAGAAACGATCAGCATCCAACAATGCAGTGCTTATGTTATCATGGACTTCCTTAGCCCGTACTAGCCCTGAGAAATTTTATTTAGATTTACCATAGGCTTGGGGAAGGGAGGAATTATGTTCAGTTATCAGCAAAATGAAACACATGCAAAGCAGAAGCTGCAAAACCTGGTGTAAGATGCAGGTTCAGACTGGTTCTTCAAAATCTAAACTTTTAGACTGATGTTCATTCCTCAAGTTCGTCTTCAGAAACTAATGTAAAAAGTATTGTATACATGCTCATTAGAAAAAAAATAGTACCATAGACACTACTTTAGATGTAAGCACCTTCTTAGAAACCTTCCCCTGCATGCACCTTTCATGCAGCTGGTAAAGAATACTTCTGGATCTAGGATCTGGTTTTCCTTTGGTATTGCACAGCAGTAACCAAGGGAGGAAGGACATCCGCTGAGGATGGCTTTCAGGCTCCAGCTTCTTGAAATTCTTTGGCAAGATTCTTGTCAGTATGATAACTTAATCTTCTTTTACCCACTGTATGAACTCTTACGTATTTGCAAGGAATGTTTCCTCTCTTTTTCTTATGCATTGGCAAATTTTCCATCATCGCTCTCCTCTCTTTATAAGGGTTTAATTTTCTTCTGATGACGTCTCTGTATTGGAACATACATTTTGTCTTTTCTAAAGCAGGGCTTCTTCCCTTCCTTAGGGACTGAGAGATGTTATATTTTAAAAATCCTGTTGAAAAATCATCCATGATCATTAGAAAGAATATTATTAGTTTTTAAAAATTTATGTAATGGTATAAAATAAAACTGTTACATGAAGAAAGCATTTCTGGGTCTGGTTGTTGGCATCTCACGAATGTTTAGTGTACAGCAGTTTTTGTGTCCCTGTTTGCTTCTTTGAGAAATATCATTCAGTGTTGTGAGAGTTGCGCAGGGCCTGAAACTAAAGAGCAGAAGTAATAACCGCATTTTCTAGGTGGGGAATCTGAGGTATGGAGTAATGAAGTGGCTTCCTCGAAGTCAATGACAAAACAGAAATGAACACAGAATTTCTGATTCCTAACCTGAGAAACTTAACCTCTTCCTCCGAAGTGCTACATTTCACAAGTAGACCTTGATGGTTACAACATCAATTCACACAGAAAATACTTATCCTCCATTCTCTTTTTCTGACTGCCATAAGTAAACAATTTTGAGAAGCATGTAATACATGTATGTAAATACATTATGTAAATAAACTAATGCTAAGCAGAACCTTAAAAATCAACTTCAGGATAGGCTGGTTTGGTTTTTTAAAAAATATTATTTCACTTAATTTCTCCCAGAATATTAGGTAGCTACTTTAGGGGTCTCAGGTTAAGTAACATTTCAAAATGTTTTCAAGTTCTGTTTAGGCCCAGCTCAGACAGATCATAGCCAGGAATCTTACACAATGTGCCATCTGATATCACGTCACACTGTATTAAACACTGAGAAAGTTTAATATTACAGATGTAGTCAGACTGCTATTGGTTCCAGTGTTTTGGAATAGATCTCATTTTGTATATTAGTATAGATTTCATTCTTGCACACTGATCATTTAATTTATGTTTCAAGATAAGGAACTGTATTATTTTTCACTGGCTAGAGCTACCATAAAACCAAAATATGAGAACAAACCATTTTGAAATACACAGATAATTTAAAGTTTGGCTTTATGAAAAAAAACCAAAACAAATAAAAAAGAAAAACAGACAATAGAAGACAACCTTTTTCAAAAGTGGCAAATAATATAGTAAGGAGCAAAAATACACAAATAACAGCCTGAAAGACTCGAACTGCACATTAGAGAGGCTGAGGGGACAGAAGATGCAGCTCTAGAAAAGGTTGTTCGTGTAACTTGGAGAATCTCCATTTTTGGAGTATTTCAAGACACAAGGAAACAAGGTCACAGATGAACTTATCTACTGTTAGTGTTAGTCCCCCTTTTGTTACTACTAGATGACCATCTCTATTTGATGTTAAATCAGGAAAAAACTTATCCCAAAATATGGAGGACAACACCAGAGGCAATTTGAGGAAGAATGCCCTTAGTGGGATTTAGGGCTGTATTTCTCAGTGGAAACATGTATGGCTATAATTTAGATTCCTTATAATCACAACAACAGCTATGCAATTATTCTGCTAATAATGAAATACAGGAAGAATGATCATCTTTACCAGACTGCTTCTGTTCCAGCAGTTCGTTTTTGTGATTTCCTCTGCCATTTTGTCGACACTATTAAATATTTTTCTTAACTATATATTTTTACTAGGGATTTTAAATCTGACGTTAAAGAAAACCTGTGTCAGGAAACATACAATCTTTAGGGGTCTTGTTTCTGTACTTAAAAATAAATACTCGTGCAGTCTCCTAAAGGTAGAATTGACTGCTTTTCATTCAATTTCGGAAATATCTTCTGTCTGTGATTTTCCTGTATTTGCTGAGGATGAAAGAAGTAATCCAGACTTTTTTTTTCACTAAGTTTAACAAAGCAGTGATTAGCATTGCACTGCTACTATACCTGTGTAATCATCTGAATAACAGCATGATCCACAGTTGTTTCCTCTGAAAGCACTTTGTAGGCATCTATATTTGGATTAAAAAGTCTTATTAGTGATTCACTGCAAAATAAGAATCCTTAGACCTTTACATACTTCACCCTTGTTACCAATCTCATTCCCACAGTTTCTGTACCCCAGCATTTATCTAATACATCCCTAATACACATTTCAGCCAAAGATATACTAGCTATTGCTGCATTTTTTTAATAAGACAGGCTGTTCTAGAAGTATAGCACTAGAAAGAGGCAAGCCTTTAAGTAGTGTGAAGTCTGCCCTTACACAGGTTGAGTAGTAGCGAGGGCAGGTGGCTTTTTGCACTCTGGCACTTACATAGTTACATAACTGGAAGTGAAGCAGTACTAACAACAGTGAGAAATTTCATAACATATGTACAAGCCTTAGAGCACATTCCTAGAAACAGCTAAGCCCCTGACCCAAAACAGAGGCCTTTGAGGAGATTTAGATGAAATGTATATACCTTTGTATAAAAAGGCAGTTCTCAAATTGTGACTGTTAGCTGCTATGTATCTTTAAAAGCACCAGAGCCCTTTACCTGTCTCAAATGTTAGCTTTTTCACCTAAGAAAATGAAATTTATACAGTCATGCAGTCTTTTTCTGTGTATTATTTTTTGTCATAATTTTTTTGTTCCAGTGGCAAAGGGACTTGGGTCTGTGCCACCCTGTACAGGGTACACAGAGTCAGCCCAACAGACCTAGAGCAGCAGTGTCAGAACCCATGGGCCTATTCTGAGTAATGACAGTACATACAACACCAGCCAAAAGTAATGTTTTGTTCTTATTCACTGCAGATAGTTTATGTAGATGGAAACAAGAAATATTGGGAAAAAGAATGACAATTATTGGTGGAGGTTGGAATAACTGTAGTGATAAGAGGCTGCAAGAAATATGAGTTTGATTGATGAAATCAGTTGATTAAACACTGAAGTTTTCTTCAGTTAAGAGTTCAATCAACCACTAACCTCTGTAGAAATTAGGCTCTCTCATTTGCTGCAGTCAAAGATTCCCCTGTGTCCAATCTTCTGCAGTTGATAAGCCTCACCAGCTCTATGACTAGATTACATTTAAACCCTATCTACCAACATATAGTAGTCGCTTTCTTGCAGTGACTTTCCTGCAGGAGGACTCAGTCTTGAGGATATTTGCTATGCTCATTTAATAAAGCACACTTCTGCTACAGACCCAAAGCTTTGTCATCTGCTGTTTCTCTGCATGGACAAACACCTTGAAAAAACAAATGTGCAAAAGTACAATTTATCTAAGAAAAGGTGGATGGTCTTACAGGTCTTGAAAAAGGATCAGATTAGAGTGTTTCCTGCAGTTTGGCTTGTCACACAGAAATAACTGAGATTATTTCTCATATAAATGAGGTAATGCTACGCTATGAGTAATTTATTTATATTTATTTAACATCACATAACTATAGTATATAATAGTAAAAACCTTATGAAAACACCCTGTACATTTTTATTGACACAAGCATGCGGTTATAACTTTTAAATGTTACAATTATGTATTTGAAGGGAGGTTTAAAACCTTTCAATTACACAAAAAGAACATCATCACAAATTTTGTAGACTATAAGTGATTTATCTATACAATACCCTCTTCATTTTATCCCTATTCAATTCTGTAGGACATTCCACTAACTCTAAATGTACTTTGCATTGCACAATGAATTCTAAAAGGATACCTTTTAAATGTCGAATCTGTATTCATTTACTATGCAACTGACTCAGTGAAGTTAATTAATTAACTGCATTGAATCTGAAGCATTGAGAATTACGGTCTCATAAGGTCAAAACCAGGTTGCAATTAAAAAAAAAAGATTCTAGTAGTCAACTGGGTATGTTCACATAAGTAAAACAGTTTTCTGAGTTCTGCGGTATTTGTTTCTTTTCTTCTGCCTCAGTATATTGGTGGTGTTATTTGGCAGAGCCACAATTTGATTTGATTTTGATTAACAAAAATTAATGCTCATCTGCCATTACACTGTCCTGCTGAGATGTTTTCTTTCACTTGTCCAGCTATTTGTCATACTCTTCATTGTATAGCTTCCATCACTTTTTAAATTGTTTTGCTCAGTGCAATTGTAAGATCATTAATAATTAAAAGAGAAATAGTAATAAATAAATAGCATGGGACACAATTTAGCTGAGTTGGATATTTCATCAGCTGTGAGTCAACATTTACTGCAATCAAAAAATATTCATGACTTTGATGGAAAAAGACCAGCAACTGAATTTGGTCCCAGAGGATAGGTATCTTAGTAGGGAAAGAAAGGGAAAGAAAAAGAAATGTATGGATTCCTGAGCCATGCAGTTTTGACTAAAAGTAAACAAAAATTCCTCATGTTGCTGTTTTAAAACAGAAGGGTAGTATGCCGCAAATAGTCATACCAGAAGATGGGTGGCCATCAGTGACAGGGAGGTGATTGTCCCTCTCCACTCTGCCCTTGTGAGGCCCCAGCTGGAGGACTGTGTCCAGATCTGGGGTCTGCAATACAAGAAAGATGTGGAACTGTTGGAGAGGGTTCAGAGGAGGGCCACAAAGATGATTAGTGGGCTGGAGCACCTCCCCTACGAAGAGAGGCTGAGATAGCTGGGCTTGTTCAGCCTGGAGAATAGAAGGCTGCAGGGGGACCTCATTGCAGCCTTCCAGTACCAAAAGGGAGCATACAAACAGGAGTGGAATCAAATTTTTAAAAGGGTAGACAGTGGCAAGACAAGGGGGAATGGATTAAAACTAAAGGAAAGAAGGTTTAAATTAGATATTAAGGGAAAGTTTTTTTTACGGAGAGAGTGGAAAGGTGCTGCAACAGGCTGGCCAGAGAGGTGGTGGATGTCCCGTCCTTGGAGGTGTTCAAGGCCAGGTTGGATGGGACCCTGGGCAACCTTGTGTCGATCCAGGCCTGAGGTTTGTGGCCCTGTCTGTGGCAAGGGGGTTGGAACTCTATGATCCTTGGGGTCCCTTCCAACCCATGCCATTCTATGATTCTATGATTACAGCCAGACATACAGACCTTTGTTATTCTCCACTCTGAATAAAATAGTGTACAAATGGCAATTTTTCCTTCATGAACAGTATTTTTCAGCTGCAATTACCTTGTTGGTTAAAAATCTTTCTGTTTAAAAACATGTTGCATGCATTGCACAGGACTATCCCAGTGAGTAAAATAAATGGGATATAGCCCATCTGAATCCTTAAATGAAGACTTTTTCTTCTTTTTGTTAGCTGAGCAAACAATACATTCTTGTGTTCAGCAGGTGATAAATCAACTTCAGTTTCCACAAAGGACGTTTATCAGTATGAACCCCATGACTGGTACTTAAAGAGTCTTTGGTTTGTAACTATTTAGATTACCACAAAGCATATAATAAAAATTGTCTCCGAGGGACTAAGGATTAAAGGCATGCAAACACTATTTTGTGTTGCCCAGGTAGATAGTCAAGCCTTTCCTTAAATTTTATTAGGTTGGCTCTGAATTGCAATCCATTCAAAAGTCTGAACCTCACAGACACTTGGTTTTCTAGGGCAGAGAATGTGTCTATTTGCCATTATTTTTCACATCATATCTAACAGCCATTTCTGCTGCAGGTCCTAAAATACCAGTTGTGATCATGATCATTCCATATGATTCTGTATGTGACAAGGAGGACACATTTGAGATTTAACAAGAACAAGTGTATGGTCTTGTATCTAGGGAAGAACAACCCCAGGTATCAGTGTAGGTTGGTTTTAAATTGGAAGGGGTTAGATTTAGATAGGATATTAGGAAGAAATTCTTTATTATGAGGGTGATCATAAACTGGAACTGCTTACCCAGGGAGGTGGTTGCTGCGCCCTCCCTGACAGTATTCCAGACCAGATTGGATGGGGCTTTGAGCAGCCTGGTCTAGTAAGGGGTGTCCCTGCCTGTATCAGGGGGGGTGGAACTTGATGATCTTTAAGGTCCCTTCCAACTCAAACCATTTTATGATGCTATGATTCTATGATTCTCTATTAGTTTTTCCCAACAAGCCATGTCATCCAAGGGCAATGATCACTCTCAGAGCTGTTGTATAGTATCTCCAAAGAGAAAGACAGTTTCCCTGTGATGGCTCATTTATGCTAAAAGGTAACACTGCCTTCCAAGCAGAGTGAATAAGAAATATTTTGGATTTATTTGAAAAAGAGTTTGGTTGTCTCAGAAAAATTTACCAATGCCATTTGAACATGTCAAAGATTTTAAGTAAAATAATAATCACCTCTATTAGTGGTTATATTGATAGTAGAGGATGTGATGTTCTATTTTTAACTATGTGCTAGGAAGGAAAATTCTCAGCTAGCCGCAGTGTCACTTCTGCCTGAGGAAACATGAAACCACAGCTCTCTTATCAGAAGTTACGAGGTACACAGTCTGCGCATGTAAGAGATGTTCTACGTTTTCTCTGTTGACACTATTCTACAGTTTATGAATATTTAAACATTCATTGCAGTAGTGTGGAAATGTAGATAAACTCCCTTTCAGTTCAGTGTCTGACAGCCTTGGAGGCTTCGATCATTTGTACTCTGTCTCAGAAATAATTTAATTCCAATAACAAAGATTCAAGGAGACTTGTTTAGAATAACATGTAGTTAGAAAACTCATTTGAGATGTGGGAGACCCATTTTCTAATCTTCTTTCTGGCTGATTTAGAGTTAGCTCTTTCGTGTAATGCAGCCTAGGAACGGCATTTACTATTTTCACTGCCACATTACGCTGAGAGATTTGCCTTGAGCATTTCATCTTCCAGTAACCCTAACTCCATTTTAAACTTGCCTCTTTCCAAACCATACTATCATTCACACCAGAATGACCTTAGATCATTCCTTGCTCCTAGAGATCTGCCTTGACATTTGATTTCTTTAAGGTGTATGTAGGCTGATCGTAACTAGCAACTGTATATGCTGGTTTTAGTCTTAAAGATACATGGACAATTGTTTTTATCAAGAAAAAAGAAGTATGCTTTCTTGCAGGTGATTGGGTAAAGCACTGTACAGTCTCCAGGTTGTAAAATTGCAAGCATCCCATTAAAACAGTGCTGTAATAATTCATCATAGAAATCTACTTTAAGATGTTTAGAGTAATGGTTTTTGACAGTCGAACGCATTTTATGTATTAATTGCACTATTTTAATAAAAAATTTATTAGGAGTTGCCACATCTGGAAGACCAGTAGAGGTGAGCCTGTCACAGCTCCGCATTGGCAGGTGTAGTCAATATTGAGGTTGAAGGTGCTCTGTAAAACTGCCTTGTCCTGATGAGCATTGTGCCCAACCCACAGGGCTGACACCCTCTTGGAATGCCCTGGGAGGAGCCAGGTCAAGGGCCCATTTTTCAAGGTTTTTTTGGGTTGCATTGTTTGTAGTGTCTATGTGTATAGATTTAAGCTTTCAATCACACACACTGCCCCAGTGGACCAGCCCTGGTTTGTCCACACTGTGGGTGAGATTCATTATGAGTTTCAGGTTGCACAAAGATCACAGATCTGCAGTATTTACTTAGCTCACAGCATGCAACTCATCGCTTATTTGATTCGGGTATAGCACAGAAAGGTAGGGAAGATGTTTTACAATCAGCTTAAGTTTGTATGGTTACACTGCAGTGCAAATGGTGGGGGTGCATATGGTGGGATGTGGTGTGAAATTGGGTAGCTGGGGAGAAGGGTCCAGATGTAAAACAGGCAGTTAGTTAAAGAGGATACTTTCCCTAACCCAGATCTATTATTTCAGCTTGTTCAAAACATTATTTGCCAAACTTTAGTCTTAAGTTAGTATTCTGAAAAATACTTAATATAATCCTGGACAGTATGTCCTTTAAAAGCACAAGTGCAACTAGCACCATGGTTTGTTTAACATGTTCAAACAAACCCACATATTTAAGGGATTCATCTCTTTTTGGCTGAACTTATTATCTATTCAAGGAATAAGATGGAAGCTGTTTTCACTGCTGTTTGTCACCTAAACTGACAAAACCATGTTGATTATCAATAAGGAATAAATCAAGCCTGATTAAAAATGAAAACATAACAGTTTGCTATTATGCACATTCTTTTAAATGAATTTTATCAAAGCTTATGTTTTCCATGTAAAAAGACTTAGTTTGTCAGAATATAAATAAAGCCAAGAAATAACATTTTATTTTCGATCAGCCAGAAGTTAAAATTCTGTTTTGATCTGCCAGCATGACACACACTGTTGGACTTGATTTACTACCAACTGCTTTATCAACTTCAGAAACTGCCATCTTAAATGAGCTAATTTAATCAGTGAAGCATCTGTACCATGAAAAATATTGACTACTGAGAGAATATAGTCCATATATTGTGTATATACATGTATATAGTCCCAGGAAGAATGAAATGGACTCACAGTTTTAGTACCTAAGAGATTTTATGTTGCCAGGCTGCTTTTTTGACTGGAAAATTTTAATTAATTTTAAATTACATATTTTGCCATTTCCCAATTTTAGTTCAATTTGAGGTACAAACATGTTGAAATATCAGCATTTAATGCAGCATTTCAAACCAGAAGTGTACTTTTGAAGCAAATTTCCAGTATCAATATTTGATTCACTTTATGGAGTTCATAAACTGGATTCCTTTAGGAGGAAATGAAACTAAAGGACCTGGTCTAGTCTTTGGGACCAGACTGGACTTAATCTGACATGATCCTTTTTAAAACATATTATCACAAGGTCTTCAGCAAAACCCCTTTCCACTGCATACATCAGGCCAGAATTCTTGTTAATTTAGATGCAGACTTTATCACCAGTACAGGTAAGAGCTTGAACCATGGAATTGAACTACAGACAGAATTCATCAGCATTATGCAGAACAAAATAAAAATAACCTCTGGGTGTATGTATGATAGATAAAGATGTCAGGACTGCATTTGTGTATTTTTTTTCAGTTTTCAAGGGAATGGAAATTTCTGAATGTGTGCTGTGGTTGTGGACATACTGCAATTGTTCGGGGTTTCAGCAGTGAATCAGCCTTTCCTCCACACCCAGACACCAAATAAACCAGTTTGGCATACACTAAAATAGGACCGAAGCATACCTGAACATGCAGACTTTACACCTGGCTGCAAGTCAATTATGTAGTCAAAACACACCTAAATAACTGTAGCTGCAGTGGGTTTGATCATTTACCTTGGCTTTCGTACCTATCTCTAGCAATGGTGCCATATAGCCTACCATCCAAGCCCTTAATTTAAAATTCTTTCGCACCATAAAACCTCATTTGAGGAAAAAAAAATGGACATGATAATAAAGAAAAGCATGTTTTCTTTCTTTGGAATTATATTCTACAAGGAAGTGCCATAAAGCACAGTGAACTATTACAACTTGCCTTCACTAAAGTATTTGTCTAGCTGCTGCTATTTCAACATTTCATTGTTAAAGAATGACATTTTAAAGTAGTATCTTGTATGTCACGATAGATATATGCCCTGTTCCCTTGCAATACATTTTATGGTATGTAGTCTACTCAGGTCAATACAGCAAGTTAAATACGTTTAGATGAAGGAAAAAAAAAAGTTAGTGTCAAATACAGTGGAGGTTAAACAGAATGAAAACTTCATCCTTGGCTTTTGTGGTAGCATCTTTGTGATTCAGTGTTCTAGACTGCATTAACTATCCACTGTTTGGGAGTTTTACTTCAGACTAGGTCTAACCTGGTACTAGTAAATATATTTCTATAAGTTTTCGTGTGGATTAGCAAAGACAGCTGTCATTGCTATTATTTAACCCTATAAAACATTGATATTTTTAATGAAGACCTAAGTCTTATTTTGTATTATTCTGAAGATGTGTATCACTTCAATATAAATTTAAAAAAATGATTGGATATGTCTGCGTAAATTATTTTAATTTAGTTAATATTTGTAATACTGAGTTAAAAAAAAAGATGAGAAATCAACATATATCTAATTTGGATTATATGAAGATCATAGAATCATATAACGGTTTTTGTTCGAAGGGACTTTAAAGATAATCTAGTTGCAAACTTGTGTCATGGGCAAGGACATCCTCCACTAGCCCAGGATGCCCAAAGCCCCATCCAACCTGGCCATGAAGACTGCCAGGAAGGGAGCTGCTCTCAGTCCATTCTCCTCCCAGCTTGCCGTTGTGTTTGGGGTTGCCCTGTCCCATGAGCAGAGCCAAGCACTTGGCTTTGTTGGACTTCATGAGATAATGTATTACATTTCTTTTGACAGGAAATACTTGGGCATATTGTATACTCAGGCAGACATTTTTTAATTTGATATTTTTGAATACCTTCTCTTTTTTACCTGATTAGGTGCTATATAGTATTCCATCTATATTCTCTTTCTTGTTGGCATTTCTACTAATTTAAGGTACCTTAATTAAACATTAAAAAAAGAAAGCATAGCCCTCCATCAGGGGTACAAATTGACTGTACTTTCGCAGGATGAAATGCTGAGAATTTCTATCATGTTGTCTTAAAGAAACCAAATTGGATAATCCACAGATAGTTCTAAAGAAAATTTTCATGGTATAAATTAAAATTATAGAGAAGAATCACACCATGAAGTTTTACAAGGGCAAGTGCCAGATTCTGCACCTGAAAAGGGGCAACCCTGGCTGCACATAGAGACTGTGTGGATCAGAAACTGGAGGCCAGCCATGCTGAGAGAGATCTGGGGGTCTTGTTCTACAGCAAATTAAACATGAGCCAGCAGTATGCCCAGGCAGCCAGGAGGGCCAACAATATCCTGCAGTGCAACAATCAAAGCATTGCCAATAGTCCAGGGAGGTGATTGTCCCACACCTGGTGCGACCTCACCTCGCGTACTGTGTGCAGTTTTGGGTGTCACAGTACAAGAGGGACACAAAAATATTAGAGAGTGTCCAGAGGAGTGCAATGATGACGGTGGAGGGTCTGGAGGGGAAGTCTTATGAGTCCCTTGGTTTATACAAAAGAGGAGGCTGAGGGGAGACTTCATTGTACTCTATGGCTTCCTCACGAGGGGGAGCGAAGGGGCAGGTGCCAATCAGTGACAGAACCCAAGGGATCGTATGAAGCTGAGACAGGGTAGGTTTAGGTTGGATATTAGGGTGGTCGGGCATCCTAATGGATGAGAGGGTGGTCGGGCACTGTAATAGGCTCCTCAGGGAAGTGGTCACAGCACCGAGCTTGGCTGAGTTCAGGAAGCGTCTGGACGATGCACCCAGTCACATGCTTTGTCCTGGCTGGTCCTATGTGGAGCCAGGAGTTGAACTTGATGATCCTTATGGGTTTCTTCCAGCTCAGGATATTCTGTGATTTACAAAAAAAGTGGAGACCAGAGTTTCATTATTGATCCTTTTAATCTTCTCTGGAGTTTTTGATCCATATACTCAATGGAACATACTGAAACAAGAGAAATTATTTTGTTGTCTTTGTATTTATTATGTGTATTAAGTTTCAGTAATGTACGTTACAGATAAGCATTTTTACACAAAAAATAAAGTTCCAATATTTTCAAATTTTTTTAAGGATTTATTTGTCTGTTTTTCCAAAAGATGGAGAATCAAATATAACTTCTGATATTCTCAAATTTTACCCATGGAATGTCTTTCATTGATTTAATTTAATTCATTCCACTGGTGATGCAGTGGTGCCTCTGGCAATAGGTTGAGAAAAGACGTGCTGATTCCCTACAACCTCCGAATTTTCTGATTTACCCACTACCCACACACATTTCAGTTTCCAGGACAATGTGCTTTTGGTTTAATGAGCAGACTTGACACTATGCATGTAATTTGTTCTTTTTCATAAAGAAACTGGAATATGTCTCTTGAGAAAGGAATTCCCTTTACCTTCTTCAATTGCTGAATGGGCTTAGTTTACCAAGGTAAGATTAGATACAATTTTTCTAAAGTCTGACTACTTTGCTTTTAAATCTTTTAATGCACATTTTTAGTATGTAAGAATAATAATGTTTTTTCTTCAAGACTCAGTGGTGCCCAGGTTACCTATCCAACAATGAGCATAATATAATTTCTATCCTATGGCTCATCTGTTCCTATAATCGTCTTCAATTAAATTTTCTGAATGTTGTGCTCTGATGGCACATTAAAAAGACAGAAATAAAGCACTCTGCATAGATAATCCACCCATTGCTATCATTCTAGGATTTTAACACGTTTTGTCATGGTGCTTTTTCTCTGATATTTATATGACCCTTCCACTGAGGAGAGAAAAATGGGTTGTGCTTGAAGGGAGTGGAACAACCTGTTGGAGGATTGGGGAAAAAACTACATTTTATAATTAATATATAATCACGCTGTTTACCTGCCTTTTAGCTAATATAGAACCATTACAGGCTAGAAACTAACCGTTTCACTTTGTATTACTTCTAGGTAGTAGCAACTAGAAATAAAGGTTTAGGGCATAAAGGAAATGCAGCAGAATATTCATACAGTAAATGGAAATGAAACAGATATGAAACTGTTTTCATAAAGCTTTGTTTGAGGACGTGACATACTTTAATGTAAGTTTTCATTAAGTCACAGTGCATATTTTTTTCAGGAAGACAAAAAGGGGACTATGATACATTGGGAGGCAGAGGGTTGAAAAACAGTCTACTAGCTAAATGTGTGATCTGTTATCATGCAGTTGTTTTGATTTTACAAGGGTAAAAAAGAGAACTTTTCCAACCATGAAGCTAGATAGATTTCAAAACAATTCAAAGTGGTTCTTCATTCCCAGTGCAGACTTGAGTATGTGTCACCAACACAGAGATGGTGACAGGGAGCCCTGTACAAAAAAGATTAATGACACTAGAATTTACCAGCTTGGTGCTTAGACTGCACTTTCAGTGTGCAGGGACAAACTGTTTGTTTTCCCTTTTAGATTGCTTACTACTGCTTGATTTACTGGGCAGCCGAGTGAAGACAAGTTTTTAAATAACTGTGGCATGGCTACCATTCTTCTCAGCAAGCAACTGAACTTCTTTTAGAGACTGGAAAAGATTACTTGTTCAGGGAAAGTAATGTAATACTTCTTGCTACCAGGATTTTCTTCATGAAACATGACCTTAGAGGATATTTCAGTCACAACACCCTTCTGATTTTTGTTATCTTTTAGATCCTTTGGCCATAAGGAAAAAAATCTGAGAAATGAAAGGATCTGTGAAGAGATACCTCAAAATTTATATAGATTGTTAGACATTTCATCTATACAAGAATATACATAGAAAAATAAAAATCATTAATATTGTTTTTTTCAATGAGTTTAACAAGTTACAGAGACCTCACAGGTTTTAAGTGGCAATGGTACAAGATGGCATTATGTGAAAATCTACTACTTGGTTGTTACATTGAAACCTCATTGATTTTAATCCAGATACAATTGGGGAAATGTATACAACTTGTGCAAAGGAAAGGCAAACTGCTTTCTTCATATAATGTTATTACAAGTGTAACTCCACTAATATTGAAGGAGTCACGCCAAAATTAATTTAATCCGTTCTGTTCCAATTGTAGACTATAATTCTTTTCAAAACATTACAGCTCCTGGTTTCACTCCTTCTTAGCAACACCAGTCCCACTTTGTCTCATATTTGCACTTATAATGGATTTTGTGAGGGAATTGTCACTCCATCTGGATAAATTGAGAGTCTTGACAAAACACTGCAAACTTGTCACTGGATAAAACATTTAAAAACTGACATGATTTCAAACATTTTAACAGGCAGAAGGTTGTCTGAGACATGCTTCATAATATAAATTCATTTTCGTGATTAGTCAGAAGCATTTACTCAATATCAACTCTTCTTCTGGACTGTGCTTAAAGACAATGTCAAGTTTGTATTGCTCTACATGTAGAGCAAATCCTTTTGCAGAAAGACTTTTTCCATAGGGAATAAGGTGGATGATCCTCTGGGAAGAAGGAGAGCTCATGACCTCTTTGTGATTCCGCTAATGAATCAACAAAAGAAGGTGAGAATTGGCACTTAAATAGACGTGATCCAAGGTTTGACTTTGATACCATTTGCATTACACTGAAAACAGTAATCTTACTTTTTAAACAGTTTTGCTTAGACTTTTCACAGTCGATGAGCAAAGTTAAAATGAAGCAGGAGCAAGTGCCCCAGGAAAAAAAAATGAAATCAAAAAGAGGTACCAAAAGTTTCTAGAGGACAAACAAGAAGAGGGCCATTTTAAAATGACCTTACAGATACCAAGCTCAACTAAGCATAATGATAATCATTGTGGTTTGCATACTGCAAATAAATGTATAAAGAATGTAGTAACTCTTTCCTTAAAACCCTCCAATTTATTTACACAGTTGTAGGCTGGGTCCATAAGTCATAAATGGTGGAGTGAAATGAAACTGCACTGTATATAGATGAATTTATCCCAGCAAAATACCACATATATATGTAATGTTTCAGAGGTCATTAGGGTATTCTGCAATGATGCCACATTTCACTACGAGAAAGTGATGGATTGCCATATGATTTCCATTTTGGCCTTTTGACTCAGCAAGAGGACATCATTCTACTGGAAAAGGCAGTATTTATAGAACACTTTTCACACAAAAAAATTCTTATAGAAATATTAAATATATTAAATTCTTTAAACTAGGTTTTCAAAATCACTTACTGATCCTGTGACTAGTGGTGTTCCCCAGGGCTCAGTGTTGGGTCCAGTCCTGTTTAATATCTTCATTAACGAACTTGATGAGGGAATAGCATCCACCCTCAGCAAGTACGCCGATAATACAAAGCTGGGAGGGGTGGCTGACACGCAGGAACACTGCGCTGCCATCCAGCGAGACCTGGACAGGCTGGAGAGCTGGGCAGAGAGAAACCTAATGAAATTCAACAAGTGCAAGTGTAAAGTCTTGCACCTGGGGAGGAATAACCAACTGTATCAGTACAGCCTGGGGGATGACCTGTTGGAGAAGAGCTCTGTGGAGAAGGACCTGGGGGTCCTGGTGGATGACAGGTTGGCTATGAGCCAGCAGTGTGCCCTGTTGGCCAAGAGAGCCAATGGGATCCTGGGATGTATCAGGAAGACTGTGTCCAGCAGGTCAAGGGAGGTGATCCTCCCCCTCTACTCTGCGTTGGTCAGGCCCCACCTGGAGTACTGTGTCCAGTTCTGGGCTCCCCGGTATAAAAAAGACAGGGACCTTCTGGAGAGAGTCCAGAGGAGGGCGACAAAGTTGATTAGGGGTCTGGAACATCTCCCCTATGAGGAAAGGCTGAGTGAGCTGGGTCTGTTCAGCCTGGAGAAAAGAAGAATTAGGGGGGACCTAATTAGTGTTTATTAATATCTTAGGCATGGGTTGCAGGGGGAATTGGCCACCCCCTTTTCAGTGGTCAGTGGGGACAGGACTAGGGGCAATGGCTGTAAGCTGGAGCACAGGAAGTTCCGCACCAACATGCGGAAGAACTTTTTCACAGTGAGGGTGACGGAGCAGTGGAATAGGCTGCCCAGGGAGGTGGTGGAGTCTCCTTCTCTGGAGATATTCAAGTCTCGTCTGGACGGCTATCTGTGTAATATGAGATAGGGAGCCTGCTTTGGCAGGGGGGTTGGACCCGATGATCTCTTGAGGTCACTTCCAACCCCTAAGATTCTGTGATTCTGTGATTCTGTGATCTAGCAATTCCCCACACCCCCAGCCTCCCCCATTCTGCCTGTGTGTGTTTCTTTTGTTTGTAAGTACAGCCTTTGCAATCTTTGATCATGTCTGAACCAACGAAGAACTAACTGCTAGTATCTACTGAGAAGAGTCTTGTAAAGAAGCTTGTTGGCCTGTCCTCTTAAATTGGAGAGGATATATATAGCATTCTAGGTGAACCCTCTATAACTCATTATTTAAAAAAGGTTGAGAAACACAACAACATCATAGTCTACTTTAAACTGCATAAATCCTTCTCGTATTCATTAAACAATGCAGAGTTTTGTGCTTTCCTGCAGGAAAGGATTGCTGGTTTTAGATCCTGATTAGCCTAAGGGACAGGAGTGCTAACACTGAGTATGCTTAGCACTTCTCAACAGCTTTTTCTAGGTTGTTAGACAATGAACATTCAGGATTTTTGCATTACAGTCTGAGTGATACACTTACAATACTCTTTGTAGTCCCACACTGGCATAATTCCCCTGAATTACCTTTGATGTAAAGCCATTCAGTCTATGCTTCAAAGGTTCAAACTGAAATAAACAAGTCTGTACAGTCTTCTGCACTAATTTAACTAAGCAAACATTTAAATAAACTAGTTCAATGCCCTCATTCAGATAAGGTATTAAGACACATCCTAGTGCGTTCATCCCTTGGCTCTGTCAAAACTTAGCAACAAGAAAACAAATGGCATACTGCTTAGCATTATTAAAGCTGAACTGGAGGTGGAAACCAGCTACATCTGAGTTATATTTTCAGATGGTACAGGTGTCGATCTACATCCAGCAGCATATATGCAGGATCACAATAATGAATAAGATTGTGACTGTGATATATGTCCATCTGATTCATGTTAATATGGAATAATGTTGGGGGTGCATAATGACAGACCTTTGTATGGTCATGGGCCTGGGAGGGACAGTTTAAGATTTTTTCATGTACTGAATGAAGTATGTTGAAGCAGCAAAGCTTTGCCTAAAGGACCACAATGTAGCATATTGTGTGCATTGTGATACCTCAGGAGAAACAACTTGTCTCTGAGAAGGGGGTGATAAAGAAGAAGAAGGGAAGAAGAATAGGAAAATTGTACAATTTGGTTAAAATTCTGTTTAGGACCAAGTCATTTATAACAGTGATCATGTCTAAACATATATCAGCCCCAGCTGGAACCATATCCAACTTTACCCAGAACCACCTTCTTCTGAAAATTTAGCCCAAGAGCTAAAATGTCTTCTACATATATCAGAAGATACTGCAGTCACATTGTGATTTCTTTTACTATTACTTATGGTTCAAGTATAGCTATGGGCTATGTTTGACATGGTGTCATAAGTTCAGTGCTTCTGTACATGTGTAGGAGAGCCACTTTCTCTCTCTCTTTTTATCACTTTTATTCCTTGAAATAACTTGGTATGTTTCCCTGTATCACGAAAAGCCAAGTGCAAGGTAATTTAATAGCACTAGATAATAAGAATGCAAAAACATGAATAGCCAAAGCAATACTCAAAGCTAAAATTAACAGAAAATGTATTTCTTCATTAAAAATGATAAAGCAAATATATTTATTTCCACTTTTGAAATCTTATTTTCAAACCAAATAATTTAGCAATAACTTGTTTGATTTTTTGGGTTTGTTTTTTTTTTTCTCTTTTATATTCTAGCTCTCAAGAGGACAAGGAAGAGGGAAATCTGGATTGAAAAAGGGGAAAAGATTACACTTACCCTTATGAAATAAAAGTTAAAGAAAATCTGTATCAAGAGAATATGCAGAAAAACAATGGAACAATGAGAGAGTGTGAAGCAACTCCAGAATGGATGTGAAACAATATATCTTAGCCCTGTGCTTTCAAATCTCACTAAATTCAGCAGAAACTTTACCACTACATGATGACTCATTTGTAAAATCACTGCTTTTCAAAGAGCTAAATACCCCGCTTATTGTTACACAAACCTCGAAGTAACTTAACATTCCCTATAACAATTTTATTTATGCCTGGATTAAAAAAACAAACAAACAAAACCCCCCTACTATTTATGGAAGGAAAATGTTTATAGAACAACAGAGTTTTTAGATTGGGTCAGTGTCTGGTTTCCAGGGGAAAATTGCATTGGAATTTCTGGAAGTAAACCAACAGTAAAATTTCATACATTTAATTCTTTATCCCAAAGGACCAATTTTGAAGAAAAATTGAGAGATTTTTCTGCCACCATATTTCTTCTGAATAGGTCTCCAGTGAAAAGGCCAATAAATTAATTGCCGCTTGGAGTTTAAGCAAGCGAGTGGATATAATATTTTAAAACCAGTATAATTATATTTTCAAATATATTCCTCCAAAGGTTCTTACCTTTGGTCCAAATAAATTTACCTTGTAATACATGTAGTTGTCCATCTGACTCCACTTGTCATATATTCTAACACAGCTATTAGCTAAAGGTTAAAGATAGGAGACATATTTTGCTTTATACCTCTCGAATGGTCATTACTGAGAGAAAAATCTCTAAAATGATCATATATTTTTCCCAGCCTCACTCCATCTTCCATTTCTTGCAGTGAATTTATCCATTAAAACATTTTGTTTGTTGCTTGTTAAAAATAAAGTTTTACACAAAGCATCCTGCTTACAGAAAAAATATATATATTTAAAATATGTGTGTGTATTTTGAGCTTCTTGCTCAGATGGTCAGGGTCATCTTAAGGTTACAGCAGAGATATGACTCAGGAAACCTAGTTATCACTCTGTTACTGATTTACTGTGAGATTTTGGACAAACTTTTTTCCCCTCTGTGCCTCCAATTCCCATATACAGAGGATAAGAATATTTTTCATTGGTATTTTAAGATTCTTTTGGTATCTTCTAAAGATGTTTAATATTATGAATAATTATTACTGTCAATATATGTATAGAGTAATAAACACTGACCACATTTAAATAGCAAAGCTGTCTCTGGCAATTGTACAATATTCAGATATGAGAAAAAGAGAAAGAACTATTTCAAATGTTGATCTAATGGTATTTGAAATTTGAGATAAAACAGAGAATGAAAAAAACCCAAACTTTTTTTTTTTTTTCCCTGTAGATAACTTCAGCTTTAAGCAACACAATCCAATCAACCAAAACCTAGTCTGGTTAGTTTTATCTTTTGATTAATATCCCCTTTTCTTTTTAGCAACAGCTAAACTAATCTTACACATACTTAACTAAATATACATTGCTAGGAAACTAGATAGTTGCCCCCTGAAGATACATATTATCAAAGATGGTGCAGTTATGGTTTTTGGTATTTTAAAAAATAATTTCTGATTTCAATATCTTAAAATAAAATAATTCTTTATAGTAAAAAAATGGTTACCAGGTTGAATGATAATATGGCATGAAATGCATATTAGTTGTATTTTAAGTTTTCTTATGTCTTACATACCTTCCTCATTAAAGAATCTCCAAAATTAGAATTCTGCATTCAGACTGCTACTGACAGTTAAAAACCCCACCACTATTTAAAAAACAAAAAACACATGTTCATGGTAGTCCTGCTATTAGTTTGAATAAGTTAGGATATTATAATAATTTTTTTCTCTTTCCATGTTTAAATATGTTTTGTCATTACAGCATTGGTTAACAAAGACTAGGAAATGAAGGATTTTCTCTTAGAAACATTTCTCTTATAACCAATTCTTCTCCAAGTGCAAAAAACCCCAAAATCATAAATGCAATTCATCCACAGGTAGTAAATATGTGACCTATAGTTTATAATTTTCATCTATAATTACAAGAAATTATTCAAGTTAATAATTATAATAGAACTATAATAGAATTATGAGAATTGTGACCTTGTCCTGTTCATTGATGCAGAAGACGTAAGATTCCCTCCACACCATTACACAGCTCATAGAGGTTTGAGTTGAGCAAGAAACACAACCCTCGTTTTTGCCAGAATTTTCACCATGAATGATGACCCTGAAGGACAAGCTTTTGTCCTGGGTTGATATCAAAGTGTCAGCATAATGTTTTGCTAAGCAGCAAAATAATAATGGTTGTCAGTCATTATGCAGATTCATATTAAATTGGTTTCCTACACCCAAAAAATTGAGTGAGAAAATAGCAAAATAAGCATTGTCTCATAAGATTAACAACTTCAGGAAAATATGCATTATATAAAACTGATGTTGCATAAGATAAGATAAATATTTGAACATATGTTTCAGTAACACCAAATGCTAAAACTTCTTCAGAATTTTATACATGAGCTAAAATTATCTTTGCTGTTAAAGGACAGTATGATTGTAGTGAACCTGAGTATTTTCAATGGAAATGCGGAAAATATGTAAAGTCAACTGTCATGTGATTCTGTTGGAAACAATATGCAACCTACTATTGAAAAAATAATTATTACCTAATGCAGTTAAATATTTAATTTTAGCAGCCCTCCATTATGGGGCCCAGCATAAAACACTATTTCTGTATGTGTAATTTTTATATCTCACGGAGCAAAGGAGTTCTCAAACATTGCATTGCATTACAGCTTATGAGTCTCTTAGAATGTACATGTCAGTGTTGGTGATTAATAGACAGTTCAATGTTAAATAACATTTAAACATCAATATTAAATAATAAACATTAGCTAATTTAATAATTAAAGGCATACCAGTTGCACAATTATTTAATTATAGTTTCTAGATTTAAATTACAGTTTGCTGTTTCATACACCTTGCTATGGAGCCTATTCAATGATGTGAGTAAGAATCATTCTCTTAGTATATCATGTGAACTTTTAATTTCATCAGAAATAGCCTAAAGTGAAAGCAAAGGACTTAAATTCAGTGAAAAAACCCTCGTCTGATTTCTTCTAAACGTGCATTAACAGGAAATGCATTTTTACACTTCTGATAGAATTTAACACTATATTGACTTCTAACAATCTATAAGTAATGGAATTTAAAGGACCTACGGAATGATTCAACAAACTAACTAGTTGCAATTCAGTTATCTAAAAGATGATTGCTGCCACATGAAACATATCAGAGCATATGAACTGTTTATGTAGATACAGCAGATATGACCTAGGATCCACAAGTCGCTCTTGTCTCATTTCTGGAGAGGAAGGCAGAGTAGCTTTGAAAACTTGAAATACTAGAAATATGTATGTGATGTGTTCTCTAAATACCATTGACTCTGAAGATTTGATTTTGAGCTGGAATTTAGACTGGTGGTATGAAGTCACCAAATTTTAGAAAGCCTAAATAGTGTTGGGTGCCAGAATCTAGACCTGACTCACCACTGTGACCTATGATACAGGAGGTCAATAAGATGAACAGGTTTGGGTGTAGTGCATTTAATGTCCAGAAAGTTTGGAAACTTATTTGAATTTTCATGATCTAAAGATTTAAATAGTAAAGTTAAATCTTCAGGGGATTATATATTTCAAGTGCCTGAAAATAAAAATTTTGACTTTTAAAGATTAAAAATTTTCTATCAATTTGGATTATACATGGATATCCTGAGAGAGAAATGCATTTGGTTTATTTCATGATGAGCTACTGAAAAATGCATTTGTTTTATTTCATTTTATTTTCATCCTGGTTTGGACCAGGAAGAAAATAGAGGAGAGGTCAATTCAGATTGAGTCGAAAATCTAGAATTATTTATAATTGTTAAATGTCTGTCTATTATGTATGTTACAAAAGGGAAGGAAGATATGGGATGAAGAGTCTTTTTGGCCATAAAAAGTAACTTAAACTTCTGCTCCAAGCAGAGTAAAAATTAATTGAACTTTGAACAATTCTGGAATCCCAAAAATGTGTGGTCAACTTTCTTCTAAAAATGAAAAAGTTAAATGCTTGTGTCAGTAAATGTTTCATCAGGTAAGCAGGGGCACCTTTAACTAGATCGGGTTGCCCAGAGCTTCATCAAGCCTGACCTTGAATGACTCCAGGAATAGAGCCTCCACCACCTCAAATAATATTAAACGATTCATGCATCTGACAACTAGAAATGATCCAAAATTGAAGTAGAATTAGAAATCTAATTCAGAGCTGGTGATTACAGAGGTAAAAATAAATATTATAAGATGATTGGGTAGCCAGATTAGGAAGAATAATTTTGTGAATTCTGATAATGTGAAGTCCATTCAACATGTCTTTTGTTTGAAAGATACTATTTACTTCTTTCCAGCTTCTATGACTTGTATTGGGTACAAGGTCTTACACTGTCAAAAAAATCCATTCAGAAAATATGGGAGTCAGCACAAATAAGTTTTTCAAAGTATGGACTAGATTACAAAAAAAAAAAATAAATCCCCAAACTCAAAATTCTGGAACCAGAAACAGTAGCATCTTTCCTTGGCCTGCTCTAATAGCAGGGCTTTATTTCAAGCTAGGCTATTTTACATGACAATAAACATATGGAGGGTTATATTTATCAGTGAATGCAACTTAAAAAATAGTCCAGTGCATAAATAAGTGCTTGTTTCCAGAAAGTCAGAATAACTCTTGTGCATGTGAAGAAATATGAGAATCTTTCTTCTAACATTTCCTTAGTTTTATTTTATTTCTCTGTGGGGGCACTTTTGAGCTGTAATGTTTTCAATCTACTAGGTGAGTTTACTACAGGTTCCAAGTAAACTTGTTTTTATGGCTCTTCTGTCAATATAATAACAGATAAATTAGAATTAAACTCATGTTTCAAAATTGTGATTGCCTTCTACACCATGGGGGTTAATATTGAAGACTTGGAAGAGCAACAAGGGATCTTCTCAGGTGGTGTATTTGTCTGACAGTTGAAAAAAAATTTCACATTTCTCAGCAGCAGAAAAAGTTACTGGTTGCAAGCTTTAACTAAATATTGCTCCCGAGCAACAGAGACGATATTTCCCAGGTATTGTTTTTAGAGACGTTTTATTTTTGGGGATGCATGTGGTTGTTTTAAAATCTAGTAGCATCTATCAGAATTTAAAATGATACAAGAAGAATGAATTTATTTATTTTTTTAGATCTTATGTTGTGGGTTTGTTTTGTCTTGCTTTTTAACTACTAGTTTAGTCCAGATAAATTACAATTTAGATAGAGAAAAAAAATTATTGACATTTGAGCAAATAACTGCAAAACCATTTTGGATATTTGAAAATTAGATCACAAGAAAGATACAGGGTTCAGCTTGCTTTCATTAGCTGTGACAAAATTCACCTCTGGTTTGATCACATATGTAGCAAAAGAAAGATCAAGGATTAAGAACTATTATGTTCAAGATTCACTGGGTAGCTTTCACCTTTGTTTATTACGGAAAAGTAAAGCAGGGGCGGGGGGGTGGACAGAAAAAAAAGAATGAGATATGTAGAGAGGAAAGTAAATTCAGTCTATTAGATTTAAGTTTCCAGTTTGGCACGTGGGACTCCAGAAGAAGCAGAATTAGAAAATGATGTGCCATATTTTATCCCTTTAGGCATCCTTGCTAATGCGGAAGTCTCTAAAGTAGGTAAGGCATGTTCTCATTCCAGTGTACATTGCTCTCTCCACTAAAATCACTCTAAAGCTTTTGATAACTTTCAATTGGTGGTTTGGATGGGATCATAATGATGAAGTATTTTTAGTGGCTGTAGCTCAAAACTCTGAACTGTGGATCAAGATGCTGCGGCCATGGTTCTCTGCCCTTTAGCTTAATGGCAGAGAAAGGGATATTTTTATAATTACTGATTATATATCATAAATTTGAAAAAGAAGTTTTCTACTGTTATTAATAGACCAAAGGAGAACTGGGGAGTAAAGGAAGATAGTGAGACAGTGCATTTCAGAGATGCAAAAGACACAGAATGTGAATGGTAGCAGACAGGGATGTTGCTAGACATTTGTTACATTTTTTTTTTTCTATTGCGGTAGGTGCTCCATCTGTTGAAATATGAAAAAGTCTGGGGCCTTGTGAAAACATGTTATTAGCTTGCTTCTTTTTTTCCCTGGATGATTTTAATTTTCCTAGATATATCTTGTGCTACCCAATGAAACTTACCTCTCCAATAATGTAATATGACCTTTTCACAAGTTCTTCCTAGTCTGTGCTACATTTTTCAAATTAATATATGAAGAAAGCAAAATATGTTACACAGTCTCCTTCAGAGGAATTTTATAGGCACATAAAAGGAATTATGGTAAGAGAAATAGACTCTAGCACATATTGGGTGCTAGATGAATTGATGGAAGTGGTGTTAGTGGCTACATCAAGCCCTGAAATGAAATGTAGTATTTTCTGTTTTCAGAGGTTATCTGTGGAAAATAACTTCATGTTCCCTTGCAAACTTCAGAAAATATCACATTTCTTTTAAAGCAACTGAATGACTAAGAAGTTAATTTTGTTAAATTATTATGTTATATCAAATCAAGAAAAAACATTGAGTAAGTGCTTTTGGTTCCTCTAATGTGATTTGTTTTATATAATCAATGCTGTCCAATATATTGAACAAAGATAGCAGATTTGACTTAACTTTTTTTCCTGTTACTGGATGAACTATGGGTTTTTTAAAATTTATTTAGTTTGCATTATCAAAGAGGTATTAAGATCAGTAGGTCTTGTAAAGGAGGTTTAAAACAAGAAGAAAGAAGATGGAGATTGATTCCTTTGTATTAAAAAAAAAGTTTCCAGACATTTTTAACGTGTGAGATTGTTGTGGTTTTTTTCTTATTGTGGTGGTATCTTTTATGTCCTAGGTATTTTCAGTCATTAAATAATTTCATGTCAAGTTTTGAGTCTTTAAATAAATTTGTTATTTCATAACTCTCTAAGTAAACTGCCTTGAGGTTGACAATAGTAAAATTATGTCTAGATACACAACATGCTATAGTAGTGCACACAGATATTTTCTTTTTTTCCTCTACAGCTATCTAAACAGAATTTGAAAGGGGAAAGTGCATATAAATAAATCAGTCTGGAAGTGACAAGGACGGCTTTGCAAAACACATTTTAAATCAGTGAAATATGCATTCAAACACTATGAAAATATACACTTCTCATTCTTGAGGTAGACAAGATTTGAGATCCTAACATAAGCTTTAGAAGTCTTAAGAAGAGTTATAGCAACATATTTAGGTCCCAGATCCTACTTCCAGTGTAATCAGACATTTTTGCCAATTATTTCAGAGAGAGAGGAACTGCAACTCAAGATTTCTTGCAAAATAATTCCTCTCACACATCCCTAAATCTATGCAGTCCTAATGTTCGTATCTACAGATTGATGCCTTTTCCTCATAAATATAATAATTTCCTTTTTAACTTCTTTCTGTAAAATCCATCCTTTAAGAAGGATTTTCCTTTCCTTTAAGAAATTCGGCATAGAGAAGGAAAATTTTGTTACATAGGTTGTAGCAGATGGAAAAACACCAATGTAAAATATATGGACGTTGAGAGAGCACAGCATGGAGTAGGAAGAGGCCCTTGCTATAATTTACTTTGCAGAACTGTTCATAACAACTTATGTAGTCCTAATTAGTACTCAGGGGGACTCTGCATTTCTTGTCTGGATTGGAGCAGAAAGATTGGGCATTCAAAATTGCCTATGTTAGGGGGTCATACATCTGTCTCTTTCCTAAAAATCACCAAAATATAAAGGAATCCCACTGATCTGTTAAGACTTCACATACGTCTTCCACAAAGAATACTTGTGAAAATACAGTGCAAGACTATATATGCATAGATGTGGTTTTAATATGCTATTTAGATGACTGGTTTTGCTTGTCTAAATATATATTTTTTAAAAAATACAATCAATCAAAATCTGTTAAAATGCTATTGCTGTTCTTGGATTCAATGTGATCCAAATCTTACTAAATGATCAGTGTTTAAATCAGGTACACTAGTCTTTAGAAAAAACAAAAATAATTTGTCTCAATATTTTTCCAAGATATCATGACCCTGTTTATGTAATAAAAGTGGAAGCAGTATTGAACCGTGCTCATAATTCACAAATACAAATCTTTTCTATCCTTACTCCTTGTTTCTTAAAAAAATCCTAGAAAGTCAACATGTGACCTTTCTGTAAATACTTAATCTTCATCTGATGGTTCCTTACAAAAAAACAGGCAAGATCTTACTGCCTTTTAAACTGCATTTTTGATGGGGATGGCAATGTTGTGGCAATCTCTCAAAATCAAGCAGGCTGGACTCTCAAATTCAAGCAGGCTGGACTTTCAAAGGAGGCACAACTCCCAGAAATGCTTTATAGTTTCTCAGTGGGATATGGGAGTGCAATATCATGTCATCATGTCTTTTTATATACGGGCAAACCAGGTAATTTTAGATATGATGCAACTTTGTGACACTATTTTCAGGTCAGTGTATTATACTGTATAAAAAATTACTAGCATTGGTTTAGGAATCTTTGTGAAAGACAAAGATGGAATAATCTCACTGTAATATGAGTAGTGGCAAAGGACCTGACGTTCTGACAGGTTGCTGAATATGAGCTGGCAGTGTGCTCAGGTCACCAAGAAGGCCAACTGCATCCTGGCTTGTATGAAATCTAATGTGGCCAGCAGGACTAAGGAAGTGATCATCTCCCTGTACTCAGCACTGATGAGGCCACACCATGAGTACTGTGTTCAGTTTCTGGTTCATCACTACAGGAAAGACATTTTGCTGCTGGAGCATGTCCAAAGAAGACCAATAAAGCTCATGGGTCTAGAGCACAAGTCTAACAAGGAGCCACTGAGGCAACTGGGGTTCTGGAGAAAAGATGGTTGTGTGGACACCTTATTACTCTCTACAACTACGTGAAAGGAGGTTGTAACCATGTGGGTGTTATAAGTGTTGGAAAAACAGGGAACAGCCTCAATTTGCACCAAGAGAGGTTTAGTTTGGATATTAGGAAAACCTTTTTCACTGAAAGGGTTGTCAGTCATTGAAACAGGCGACCCAGGGAAATGATTGAGTCACCCTCCCTGGAGGCAGATGTGGTGCTTAGGGACATGGTTTAGTGTTGGAGTTGGCAGTGCTGGGTTAATTGTTGGACTTGATGATCTTAAAGGTCTTTTCCAGCCAAAATGATTCTATAATTCTATACCAGAGAGCAATTTGTCTTCTACTTCTTAAACTCTGTCTTGGAAATGCATCTTTAAGCCTCTTAGAAAAAGCTTTACTAAATGGTGGTCTGAGTTCCCTGAGGGGAATTCTGAAGCTGACATTTATTCTGGACTGAAAAGGGGAAAAAAGAAAATAAAAAAAAGGCAGGAGAAAGAGAGAAAAGGAAAAAGAAAGCTCAAAGATATACTGGTTGCTTCTTGAAACCTAAACAGAAGTGAATTTTTACCTTCCAAAACCCATCAGTTCTTTCCTCATGTTTCTGTAATCTGTGAGGATAAGAAATAATTTTGTGTCACAGTTCCCGCTCAATTGACTGGTTTAAAGATGATTTCAGTATCTGCTATGTAATCTAAGGCAAGTAAGGTGGGTTACATTTTGCAGAGACCTGAAGGATTATTTCCTAGTTAGATAACACCCAGAGGAATGTGTTTTAGCAAAGTTTTCCTCTGAAGTCATTGCTAAATTATAAATTGTTCATGTCAGATTTACAATGCTGTTAATGTCAGATTTCAGAGTCTTTGATGTTGTGGAGCTCCTTACAGTCTTTTCACTGTCTCAGTGCATTGTAGTCCAAACTCTTCAGTGCAGAAAGACTAAGATCTGCAGTCATCTTAAAGACCAATTGAATATTGAGTTGATTAAATGTTTATATGTATGCTGAAACTGCCTAGCTTCACCATATGTGTGAAAATGGTAATGTATTTGAAAAAATCTCAGTTAATGTCCCTATGGTATATCCTTTCACTTAAGAATACAATTGCTACCTATCTATCAAACAGTGAAGTTATGAAACTTCATTTCACAACGGATCTTGGCATTGCATTTCTTACTGACTCTTTACACTGTCAGCACTTTATATCATTAATGGACAGGCACTTGGGTCCAAATTCCCCTGTTTTTTAAATGGACATATTTGTCACATTCAATGACCTACTTATATGATCCATAATATATTTGTGAGTATAAAATCGAGGTAGAGAGGGTATGTTTGGTTTGACTAGGGAAGTGGTGTCAGCAGCTTGAAGCTGTTGTGTTCAGATTTTACTTCATCCATATGTGACTTAACAGCTCCTGAAAGTAATAATTTGAAAGTCTTTATTGAAGACACAGTGAGAATGAGTGCACCCTCATCGAGATTGCTGGTGACACCATGCTGTGCAGTGCAGTTGACACACTGGAGGGAAAGGATGCCATCCAGAGGGACCTTTGACAGGCTTGAGAGGTGAGGCCATGTGAATTGTGTGCAGCTCAACACGGCCAAGTGCAAGGTCCTGCATATTGGTTGGGGCAATCCCAAGCACAGCTACAGACTGGGAGGAGGATGGACTAAATGAAGTCTCCTCCTGAGGAGAAGGATTTGGGGATGTTGATTGATGTAAAGTTCAACATGAACCATTAATTTGTGCTTGCAGCCCAGAAATCCAACTGTAACCTGGTCTGCATTAAAAATAGCATGGCCAGCAGGTCAAGGTAGGAGATTCTGCCCCTCTGTTCTGGTGAGTGCTGTGTCCAGTTCAGGGATCCCCACTACAAGAAAGACATGGAGCTGTTTGAGCAAGTCCAGAGGAGGCCACAAAGATGATCAGAGGGTTTGAGCACCTCTCCTATGAAGACGGGCTGAGAAAACCTGGGTTGTTCAGCCTGGATAAGAAAAGGCTCTGGGGGGACCTTATTGCCACCTTCTAGTACCTAAAGGGGGTCTACAGGAAATGTGATGAAGGATGGTTTACAAGGGCATCTAGTAATAGGCAGGGGATGTGTTAACGCTGAAGTACAATAGATTTTGATTAGACATTAAGATGAAATTCTTCACTAAGAGAGTGGTAAGACACTGGCACAGGTTGTCCAGAGAAGCTGTGGTTGCCCCTTCCCTGGCAGTGTTCATGGCCTTGTTGGATGGGGCTTTGGGCAGCCCTGTCTAGTGGAGGGTGTTCTTGCCCATGGCGGGGGAGGGGGAATTGGCTGATTTTTGAAGTCTCTTCCAACTCAAACCATTCTGTGAGTCTACCAAAGACTTGGGGAACTTCTAAATAGAAATCATACTTTAGAGTTATGGGTGAAGTCTCGGCTTGCACAAAATCAGGGGCTCCATCCACTCTGGAGCCAATATTTAATTCAGTGCCCTTCAGTTACTCACAGTGATGTTATATGTATGTCCATACAGACTCTGAACAAAATCTGTTCCTAATGTAACTGCTTGGCAAAAAAAGGAAGAGATAAGAAAATAAAGTGATATATCATATTGGTTCAAAAGGTTGTTGTTTTGTCTTTTCCACATTAGGAAAGGGAAAGATGAAGAACTGTGCGTAGGATGACAACCCTTTCCCCTCACCCAATTACAAACATAGCATATGTAGGAAAAAAGAAACAGAAGGTGAATAGGATTAATTAAGTGAGAAATAAGAACACATTCATTCTTTCAGTTAAGCAAAACCACATTTATTTTTTTAAAATGGTGTCTCTTACACAGGAGCATCACTTTCTGCACATAGTAGGGGCTATTTATGAATACATTTTTAACCATTTGACGTTTACATCATTATCTCATATCTCTCAGGTCTTTCTAGCTTCTAATTTGGAATAAATATTCCCACTTCCTCAGGGAAGCAAGGTAATACTACTGCTGCTGCTGCTGCTGCTACTACTACTACTACCGATTCAATCAAACAAACAAAATCCACCCAAAAACCAATGAAAAAAACCCCAATCAGCCAAGAAAAATAAACAGGGGTTTTTTTTTGGTCTTTTTTTCTGAAAAGCTAAAGAAGTGTTTTTCTCCTGGGCCTTCTGTTTTGGAAGTCATCAAAACTGAGAGTAAACTTGTTTGTATGATATGCAGTCTCATTGTTCACTTAAGTCACTCCACTGCTTCAAAGTAAAAATAATTTTCCTTATTTTCTGGCAGTACTGATAATTTCACATCTGTAAACCTTAAATTTCTCTGGTTCTGACCTGAGTCTGCAGAGAGGTTGAAATAATAGCTCCAGGAGATATGAACTGCCATTGCCACCTGCATCAGTACTCACTGGATGGTGCGATTGTGCAGCTGATTAAATAGGCTTTTAGTTCCCAGGTTTCAAAAATAATTCAGTGGGGTTTTTTTGCAACTCAGTATTTTGCTGACATTAGACATCAAAATTTTGTTTTAGGTGTCCTACCTTTACGAGCTGTTTATTTTTCCTTCTTTTTTCTTCATCAAGTGAATTTGCCTTTCAGAGCTGAGCAGCCTGGAATCTGTTCAGTGTGCAGGACAACCCATCTGACCAGGGAAACAAGAACTTGGATACAGTCAGCTAGGAGGATGAATTCATTGCAGCTGCATGCAAGTGCTACCCCAGTAAATAATATTATGCTAAGAAAGATCATTCTGGGAACATATGAAAAAAAATAATGACCCTTAAATCTAATTACCATAACTGATCAGGCTATCTGAATGTTTGAAACTCTAAGCTGTAACGTTCTATTTCAGAACAGAAATCAAGCCGAAACAGAACAAGATTAGCAGTCATTCTTAAAAATTACTGTTTCTGGAAACTGAAGAAACTTGTGCAAAATGTGCTGCTGGCTGCACAAGTTGATTTTGTTTTACAACAGTGAAGACTGGGCATGCAGGCACTGATATGCTGCAAATATGTGGAGTACAATGAATTTATCCGGGTTCAGGATTATCTCATTACAGAAAGCAGTTTGCCTGTTAGGTACACCACTGATCAATAGAGCCACCGTCAGGGAGACTGCTGTAGGACACAGGTTGACATCTGTATTCCCCTGAGGGCATCAAGGAAAGGTCTCCTGGGAGAATTTAAAGTATGTTAAAAGACCTGGGTTCATAATCTGAGCAGGAGTAACCTGCATTAAAGGCTGAACAAGTAATAAAAATAAGGAGTTTCAAGGGAACCTCGTGGGGAAAGAGACCGTTCAAAGGGACTGCTTCCATGGTAAAAACAGCTACGGAATATTAGAGGAATAGCAGGTAATCTCAAGAAAGCACATGTTTAAAAGTGAAAGCTATTTAGTGATTGTTCTAAATAATGATAGTCTGAGAAGAAAGCTCGTCTATGTGCTGGAAAATATACTTTAAAGGAAGTGGTTTCTGGAATTGAGACAAAATTGAAGAATAGTTTCAGCCACAGTTTTGAAAAAAAAAAAACAAACCAAAAAACAATCCACACAAAACCCACAATAGAAATGGACATCAGACAAGCCTCGACCAACCAGTAACTGAGTTTGTGCATACATAATAGTGACACAGTTTTCTTGTACATCTTGAATCTCAGCATGTTGTTTATGTAGCTTCATATTATTGAATTTACATTTTATTTATTTTGGATTTTCTTGAGCAGTTAGGCTTAATGATGTATGTCTATGAAGGTCATCTAAACAAGATTTACTTTTTTAAAGTCTTAAATTTTAATGAATATGATAAATTTTCTTGTAGTTAAAAACCTAAATAAGGCTAATATCCTTACTACATTTGTATTCTTTTAAATAACTAAACCAATAAGAAATTATAGTTTGTTGTGGTAGCAAACATTTTAAAATTAGCCTAATATCCTTTATTTATATAAATGAGCTTTTTTAATTACTTCACATAGTTTGGAATCTGATTTACAGTAGATATTTGTTCATAAGAATTGTAAACTGAAATATAGGGGTTTTAATATGAAAAAAAGGCAGAATCAAAACATTCTATGTCATTAATATAATTTTACCTGGAGTGGTAAGTAGTTTTTTCTTCATCTGTAATGTAGCAGAGAAGAGATGGAGGAAGAGACAGGAGAGAAAGACAGAGAGAAACATTTTTGGTTTGAAATTGTGAGGTACAGCAAACAGTGCTTAACAGGCTGCATACAAAGCATCCCAGTGCAGACTTCTATTTGTTAGGTATTATTGCATCACTCACTTCAAGTATAATTTTTACCCCTTCTGTTAAAATACTGCTTGGAAAATTAGATTGGCTTAGTTGCATTTCTACAGAAAAGTGATCTTTTTTATGAAAGAGATTCACGCTATCATGGCTGTTTCCGTATAAAATAGCAATAAACAAAATATATCCTCTTGGATCAATCTGAGCCAGTAGCTATAAGGTACAATTCATGACAGTAAAAAATTTACAGGTTAACAGAGATGAAGGAGAAAATTAAATTTCAACAGGTATTTTATGAACTATTTGCCTTAGATGGCTACAAGAGGAGTCTAAGAATCAGAGGCACTTCTATCAGAGGCACGCCTATCTATGTAATATGAGATAGGGAGCCTGCTTTGGCAGGGGGGTTGGACCCGATGATCTCTTGAGGTCCCTTCCAACCCCTAAGATTCTGTGATTCTGTGATTCTAATCTAAAAGAGTTAAAAGAACCTGTAAGAGTTGTAATTTGATCTCATCACCCACCACCCAACAGGCAACAACCAGCAGTTGTTGGATCTTCCCTGAGAGACTAAGAAGTCCCTTGAAGGTCCTTTTTGTAAATAGCTTTATAATGTGGTGATAAAAAAATGTCATATGAACCCCAAGAATTTGCAATTAATACTTAAAAAAAAAAATCCTCTCTTTACAGAAAAGATTGCAGTTCACCAGTTTCATTGACTTTCTGATTGCATGCTTGGGAAAGAAATTAGGAAGGGGTTCAAGTATTCCTAAGAAAGCCTCACTCGACAAAGATTTTACATGCCAACAAGAATATTAATACTTTATGTTCAGTAATTTGCCATATTTAATAACCTATTCTTCAAAGAGCCTTTAGATTGTTACTATTTAAACAAAGGGGAAAGCAAAATCAAGATAAAGCATTTATGAGCCTTAACTTTACCTTATTTAGTGAGTTAATTAAAATTCTTAAAATTAGAAGTCATCCTTATTCTTTCTGTGTTCTCCATTTCTTACAAAAGACTGTTGTGAAAAATCTGGTCACTTGGAAAAATAAGAAAATTTCTGCTTTCTATGAGAAAAATATTGTAAGGCATGCCAGCCAATCTAGCCACTGAAAAACAGGCTTCTACAATGTCCTTTTGTGGGCTTAATCCCACATTTAGATAACATCAAAATGAAATTCCTGTTGCATTAATATTATACCCTGGCTAATATCAAATGAAGTTAGCTAAGTAATTCAACAATCCTGCATGAGCTCAGGGGATTAATAAGGTGCCATGATTTATTTTTAAGTGTTGCCAAATTGTCATCTCCTCCATCTTTTTTAGTGTTGGACTGATTACATTAATAACAACACAACAGTTTGAGTATAACCTCCAAAATCCTGAACTTTACAAAGCAAACAGTTTGCTGATCCATCGGCATTTATTCATCACACCAATTACTCTGAGGCCAAATACCACGATTACAGTGTGTGGTGCTTACAACATAGAGGCAGAGAATTGATTTGTGTAACCCTTCAAAGAACAAGAGGCTCTTTTGAAAGAGCACCTGTGCCTGGAGGCAGCTGATTGGAAATAGAAGGTTTTTAAAATGTTTTATACTAGAAAGGCATAAACCAAACCAAATAAGATCTCAGATGATTTCAAATTTGTGTGAATTTATCCTTCCTTGTATAGCATAATCAGTATGTGATAATTACCTAAAAGTTTTAAATTTACCACTGTGGTCCCTTGAGAAAAATGAAAAAAAAAAAAGGAAATCTATCAGAGAAAGGGTTTAGAATGTAAAAGAATTGGAAAGACATTTACTACCTATCTATACACTAATCTGACTGTCTGTCTCTCTGTCTAGCTACCTACCTACCCATCTAATCTGCATTATCCTTGTATCTACCTACCTTCTTTTTCAAGACCTGTTGAGATCAACAGAAAACTTAGGTCTTTATCTTCTCAAAGTAGGTCTTTATCTACTCAAAGTAGGTCTTTATCTACTCAAAGTATAAATAGCAAGCTATGAAAATACTGTAAGCTGTAATGTAACTATTAGTTAAAGGCCTGCTCAATTTGGAAAACTGTTTCTGGGCACTGCCTTTATGAACCATTCTTTCTCATAATACCAGATTTCAATGTCATGAGGCTCAAGGCAGTAGGAAATAGGATTCTTTCTGACACCAACCTTTGAAAAGTTTCAGGTTTTTCTGGTAAAACATATATATTTTCAGTCATGATTTATGAGATTAATTTTTAATCATTGAATCGATTGGAGAACAGGAAAAAAGAAACATGCATATTCGTTAAGGGCACAGGTTTGTGTCTCTTTGGAAAAGATCTAATTAAGATCCTTTTGCAAGTCTTTGCTATCATTGAACAGCTCACAACATAGAAGTTGATTATTTAAATTCTTATTCAACAGATTCTGCTTAAGCAGGAACTCAACGTCTACATGCACACTGCATGGTGTCTGATGGAGTGCAACTTGAGGCAGAGGAAGTAAATTTTTAGATATCACAAAACTGATTGATAGGAGAAATAGACAGGAATATAAGTGTTATATTTTGTCCTGATCATGTTATTCCACTGTCTCAGAGAATTCTAGAAATATGTAAGATTTAAACACACATAACTTTACCAAGAAAGATTGCAATAGGCATACAATGTTCTTTGTATCTTTTCCAACCTCATAAAACGAAAAGTTAATGAAAAGTAACATACAAGTGTGTAAATAGTTGATAAAGACACATTGCAAAAAATTAACTGAATGATCAGAAATCTGATGTTCATCTAGTAGAGTAGGAAACAAATGAAACTCTACAGTTAAAAATTTAATAAAAAGCATGCCTCCCCATTAAATTGGTCTAATATCTTTTTAAAAAGAAGGTATTAATAAAATAAATTACTACTCCAGATATAATCTATATAAACCTGAGATAATTCCGATCATACTAATTTTGCTACTACTTCTATAAATCTTCTTTTTGTTATTTTTTTTTTAAATGTTTCAAAGGTATATCCCAAATGAGTTTGTAAATAACCCATTTACAGCTCTGCATTTGCTTGCAACTAGCACTCCTGAGGCTTCTCCATTAACTATGTTGTGTTTTTTTTTTTAATCCTATGTTGTTCCCTGATTTTGTTAGGTGCTGACAATTCATTCCCTTCTGATCTGTCATCAGACATCCTTGCTAATGAACCAGAACCTTTATGGGCAGTTCACCTCCTGGAGTTCTAAACATGCTTTCTGCTTTTCACTGAATGGTTTAACTAAGTGAGATGGCAATAGCTTTGATTTACCTTTAGATACTGATGAGCAGAAGTGCCGTACAAGAGCTTTTGGGACAAGCTTTCCTGCAGTTTCATAGATATTCTTGTTTCTTTAATAATCACAAACTCATTTAATTAAAAGAGTTAACTGGCTTATAATTGCATTAACAGGTATTTAATTGTTATTCTGCTTATACCATAGTTTCTTGAACATTTGTACAGCTTCCTAATTAAAATTTATGCAGGCAGCAATAAACATGAAGTATGGATTTTAGTTTTTCAGCTTGTTAATATAACTTTTGTGATAATGTCATATTTGAAAATGAAAATACAATCTGTTTAGAACACATGTGGAAGAGTACATCAGACTCCCAGTTGGTATTGTTCAATAAGGGACTTCGAAACACTGGTCTTCTAGTACAAATACAGATATCCTTCCATGTATTGTGGGATGGAGGATTATTTAACAGCATAGGGTCAAATTGATATTGAGTCCATTGTCATAAAATGATATTTTATTAGGCACAGAAACTATTTTTTTCTATCTACTTCCTGTGTTTAAAATAATGGAGCTGTAATGTGGCTATGTATAATAGAAGAAGTGATATACACTGAGGTCTGACAGCATTATACCAGATTCTGCAAGTAGTTATGAAAGTGTATAAAACAAGCATATTATCATTCCTTTACTGTATATTCAGAATCTATGTGTAAACAGACAAAAATACAAAAATAATATGGGACCAGTATCTAAATTAGCTATGGGTTAGGTATGAAAGGATGGACAGTTAAAAAACATAGAGATTATATATAATTAAGTTATTGTCTTCAGCAAGAGCTTCAAAATGAAAAATTTAGAGCAAAAGGGCCTTTCAAAATATTTTGGCAGGCTTTGCATATAATTTAATTCTATTTATGACCTAGAATATTTTTCTTGTGTGCCTTATGGTACCTATAACAGTTTGCTTATGCACCAGCAAGAGGCAAAACACTTTTGCTGTTGTTAAATGCTCTTTGTTGGCAATCTGAATAAAAGTCCTGTGGTTCTTGCCCCTCCATTTCTTCCCCAGGAATACAATACTGCATTGCAGCCAAATACTGCAATTCCAAGCTGCAAAAGTCCACTTTTGCTTTTTAATCCTTTGCCCAATACTAAATCCCTACTAGTACAGATACTCTCTCCCTGTGGACATTTTGCTGCCTCCATAAAATGAATATTACAATTTAACTTGCAATATTTCTTCATCAACCCATGATTATTCTTTGTTTCCATTGCCTCTTGGAAGATCTTTGTTGTTTGTCCCCCATTAACAGGAAAAAAAAATCTTTTTCAGGATTCCCCTTTGCCTTTGCATGGACCTTTACCTTCCCCTTTACCTTTTCCATATGAGAAAAATAATTTCCTTTTTTAATTAACATTGATCAGCTGATTCATTTTGTGATAAGACCTATTTAATGTGAAATCACCTAGGGAAATATAAGAGTCCAGACTTTTCCTAACTGAGTCCTCTACATTCCAGGTAACAAAGGACAGATAACATTATTTTTATTTTTATTTTTTAATAATATTTTAGATAATTAGAGCACAGACATCTGTATTTAAGCTAGATACCACAAAATACCCTAATAATCAATGGAGAGATATTGATACTTGTGGTGTGCAACATGTCTTGTGGTAAGGAGAATGCCTAAAAGAGAGCAAATGAATTATGCCATGAAAATGCATTCATTAAATCACATCCACTGTCTTTGTCTGTGTCCTCCTTCCCTCTCACTCTTCCCACTACCAGAGGCTAACCTGTGATGCATCCTTTTGTTCTCATTCTCTCTAACCTAATGTATGTTAACTGCTCATTTGCAATACAGAGAATGCTTAGCCCCATTTTACTAGGTAATCTGTAGCTTCATCTCCAACCCACAATCTGAAAAATAGGGCATCAGATACTAGAAAATATGAAAAAATGTTTTCTGGACTTGTGGCTGAGGACAGAAATAATTCTGGGTCTCTCACTCCCGTAGAAAGTACTAACCACTTGTATAAAATCTGAGTGGTGATTCCATCTACAGACCCATATTAGTGGTGACAGAGAACAGAGCTGTACTTTGCAAGGCTACAGTCTTGTCAGTATGTAAGTGCCCTAACCACTACTTCTTGAATCTCACAAAGGACCACCAACAACTGCTGCCACTGACTTCAGGAGGAAATTAGAAAATGTACTTAAACTACATACAGAACCAGGAGGCATACCAGGAAAATGTTTGTTGAACTGTTATCCCTTCACACAGATATGCCAAGGAGGTGGTAGAACCACAGATGAGCAGGATCCCACATTGCTCAAACTTTTCAGGAGTCAGATATTTACAGATGATCACAGAAATACAGTTTTAGTAAAGGAGAAGGTTGTGGGCTTTTTTATATTGGAAGAAATTGTTCTATATAATTCCTCTTAAATAAAGGAGTTTTTAAGCTTCCTCCTCCAGCCCAAACTCACGAATTATTCTAAGCAATGTGGAGCAAGAGGCATTTTGGCAGGCCAGGACCAACTAGTGTTTAACAAGTAACAACCATCTATGTGATATTCACAGCAGGTTTTCAGATTGCAACTGCAATTAAAAATATGTCATCATGTATTAAAGACCTCCATTTTTTTGTTTTATTCCCCCCCCTCCAGTCATGAAGTCTGCTCATACATCTAATTTTCACCTGCAAAATGAAACCTTATCATAAATGTGTGATCAAATCACAGAATTTTCCATTAAAGATTTTAAGACTATCAGGGTTATGGAAATAGGAAGTCTGTAAGTAATTTAGATCTGTAGATAAATAAATTAAAAGTGCACAATTTGATCTGTTAGGAAATTGAACCACCATGTTTCATTTGGAAATTTGATGAAAAGTGTTTTCCTCTTTCACTCCCTCTAGTAGTTTCATGATTGAGTCTGAATAAAGATAGCTGAATATACAGTTGCTCTGAGGTCAAGAGAGTACAGAGATGATAGTTCATATAAATTATGTGGATTACACTACTACATTGCAAGGATCAGTGCATTCTTAGGAAATTCTCATTGCTTAACTTTTGCACTTTCATTGCAGATATTGCATTGACACTGATATATAGGACTTTGGTTAGAGCTTATCTCCCTTAATATGATCATTCTGATAACTTCTATTTCATTTTGACAGCTATTATATAATACAAGGCTAGTGAACCTGATCTTCATTATTTCTTCTCTCATTTGGCTTTGTGATCCTCTTTAAACTCCGGAGGGCTGATCATTCCGCTCATTTCAAGGCATCACATAGCAAAGGAGCAGGGAACATCACACACAGCACAGTAAACTCCATCAAATATGCAATCCTCCTATTCTGAAAACATCTATTTATTTATTTTGCAGAAAACTATGTAAGCCCTGAGTCAACATTTATTCTGTTCAAATCTTTGAATGGCAGGTAAGATAAAGGTGTCATATGTTCCGGTGAGCGATATGTCCTGATACTACAGACCTTTAATGTGCTGAACTGCCATTGAATTCAATGGGATTTCTGTGAACAAGGAGGCAGGGGGAGGCGTAAGCCTTTTGATTTTTTTTGTCCTCAGCATAAAGATGTGTCAAAGCGGAATATACATATAATTTTAAAGAAAACTATGTGCTTTGACATGGTAATACATATTTAAAACTTACTCTCCATAGGTTACCAGCTAATCTGAAGGCCCTAATTACTGTTATCTTTTCCCTTTCTTTTTTTTTGTGGTTTTTTTTGTTTTGTTTTTTACCCCACTTCCTTTTTTCTTTCCCTTTTTTTGTCCTGTTTAGGCAAATAATAGAAAAGAGTGGTTACACAAAAGCAAGTATGTTCAAAAAGCCCTCTAAAAATACATGCGTTACATACTGAAGTTCCATGACTGCTAATGCATTTGATGAATATAATGCAGTGAAATGCGCCTTTCTTTGAAAGACAGCTATCTGAAAAGTGCTACTCAGCACTGACATACTGTATATGCAACATTATCCTTCCTAAAACACTAACTTGAAAGGAAAGCTTAATGTTGGACATTAAAAGAGAGAATCTATATTAGCCATTTACCTTCTAATTAAAAAATATTTTTTTTAAGAATTAAACCCCTGCATTATGTTAACTTTTGTAAACAGTTTCAATAAAATACAAAGGCATTGGTCAGGCACATTTAAAACTCTTGAAAATAATAGCTGTGATTTTTCAACTATATCAATAAGTAATCACTTTTTATGTTTTTCCTTAATTTGTGCCATAGCTTAACATAGTTCCAGAAGGATGAGATGTTAATAGTAAGAGTATAAATTACATGACTGAGAAGAAAGTTTCAAGGACAATCAATTTTCATGGTTCAAAACAACATTCCTTGACCAGTTAGCTCTATGACTGAATAACCCTCTTTATCTTGCACTAAAAGGCTAGAAAAGTAGGGTGAATTTCGGGCTGTATTTTCCTCCAAAGGATATATGCTTGGGACTTTCTGAACATTTGCTCCTATAATAGACTCTTGTTACAAAGCTAAATATTTAATACACTTTGAGGTGAAAAATTCTAATTAGATTAAGTCAGCATGGTTGCAACTGATGCCAGTGAAGTCAATATATTATTTCTTTAATGTATTTCTATACGAAATAATTTGGTTTATGACTATTACGTTATGTTAATACATTTATGAATTAAATTAAGTGATGTTGATGCAATCCAACTTTCATAGCATAAAATAATATAATTTTTCATTTGTGTTTTTCTTGGAATCTAATATTAAAATATTTCACTAGGTTTTAATATTTTAATTAAATTTGTTTTTACATCTCTCCTAGTTTACAAAAAACCCAGCAAGAATATAATCTACAATTCTTTTATGTGCATTTATAATATTGTTAAGAAGGACAGACATTTTAGCATTAAGATATAGTTAAAAGAAATAATTAAAAGGGAGATCCCTTAAGCTATGATGATTGGACTTTGCTGGGCATCCTTCCCCATATCTTCTCTACTTTTCGTAGCCACAGCGGTATTCATATATGAGGGGTCATCTTGTTTGAAATACAAGTGTCTAGGCAGAAGGCAGATTTTTCTGTCTTGGCAAAAATAACATTCAACCCATGCCAAGACACATGGTAGCTATGTGTCCCCATATCCACTAGATGTTTCCATGTCCACCCCTCAAGTATCACTGCTGCCAGCAGCCAGCCTGTGTTTCATGAACCCTATGACAATTCATCAGGCCACCACTTCCTTGGACACTCAGGTGTTTGCGCGATCCTTTCCCACATATTGGCCATGTGCGTGGACTGGCTTGTCTAAATTGTATTTCAGTAGCAGACTAATGGGAGTGAATGCAGTGAGCTGCATGATCAGATACACTTGCTGACAACATCAATGAGAAATAAAGCGATGAATGTCTGCCTCCAATCACCCATCCTGCACCCTAAGGCTCAGTACACAGCGATATGTAGAGCCCACAAAATCCTGAGGCTCTATTTGGGCTTCATTGCCATACACCAACATAGACATCCTTGTTGGATGCTGTAGGACAATGAGGATACTGAAGATCTGTTTGCAGTTTTATGAATAATTTTATACTGTTTTTATTAAGCCAGAAATGTTCCATTCAGAGCAAGGACAAACAGGAAGCAGCAGGCAGGGATATATTTTGTGGGTGGTGTTTTAGGAACACAGTATGCCTAAGAAATGACTGTGTATGTGCCTCCATTGCTTCTGCCATTAACACGGAACAGAAGCGATCAGGCATGCTTTGCTCAGCAGCAAGGGTCTTGGCAATGACACAGTCATTTTCTATTGCAGTACTTCTACGCATCTGTATATGGTGACTTGTGCCATTTCAGGAAAAAGAAAAGCAGGTCTAGAAAGGCCCACTTTTGGCAGATAAACTACATCTCTATCACTCTATATGGATGTTTCTAAAGAATCCAGTGATGATAATTCCACAACCTCCTGAGGTAATACATGTCATCCTGTCACTGCCCTTACCTTCATAAATACTTGCTAGTCTGAATCTGTCTTTTTGCAGTTTCACCTATTTATTTTTTACCTTGCATTTCTGCTTAATTAATTTAATCATATTTTTTCTTTAGTCTGTCATTCTGAATTCTAAACTCATCCTACAGCCTGCCTGACATGCTTCTCATCCTGCTGTTTGAAAATTTAAGAGATATACTCATTGTTACATTATCCAAGTTATTAGAGCAGATAAATAGATTATTGAACACTAAACGTCTTTTGTAAATAACAACTTGAATGAACTGTGCCTGGAGCTCAGAAAAGGAGAGGCTGTATTGGGAAGTTCAGTCAGCAAGACCACATGTGGGAGGAGAAAAGCAATCAGAAGGGTCATGTCTTTCTGGTTGTCTTTTTGTATTTGCTAAACAAAGATTTCTTACCTCATTTATTACTTGATCAAAGCATACATGGCAGGCCTGTTCCTAAAATCTTATTTCATTGACTTGTTCTTCACAGTTGCCTCAGACAGAGACACTTGGATTTCTAACTCCTACTGTAAAGATGAGGTCTATGTAGTTCAAAAAGTGTCATGATTTACCCGGGAACTGGTATATACTTCCCTTCCATAGATCTCATTCATTATAAAATGGTTAAATGTGGTGTGCTGCCCAGGGAAGTCAAGTTAGATCCCTAGTATGCGATTTTGTAGACTTTCATTTATTAAAGTTCTTCTGTGCTTCATATCCTAGGCTATGGCTTAGCATTTATGTTTAGAAATTTTTTTCAAAACAAATGTTTTGCGCTGAAGCATATTGTCTCTGAATACTCAAGAGAATAAAACAACCACCTCCACCCTAAACCCCCTAATTTTAGACCTTCATCTTTCCTTACCTTTCCAGAAGATTTTAAAGTATTTTCAATTTACAGGTTCATTGATGACAAATTACTTAATTAATTGCATATTTCCACTCTTTTTTTTTTTTTTTAAATGTCCCTGCTGCAAATGGCATTGGAAAACAAAGTGATACATTGTCATCCTTGGACTTTTGGAAGATTAGCACTGTTTACAGAAGATAAAATCAATATTCTTTTTAATCATCCTGTGCTTGAACTGGCATTTTGTACAGCTTTTCAGTTGCTGAACTGCAAAGTCTTGAGCTGTGAGAACACACTCATTATAACAGTGAGTGTATCGTACAGTAAGCAATGCCTCTGAGAAATAGCTAAGGTACTGTTATGACATGTTTCTGAATACAGTACAATTTCCTCACATTACAATAATATTGAGACACATGCTTTCATTGTGTGGAAAGTACAGATTAGGTTTATAAGAAGAGATAAGATGAACTTTGGGCTCACCTTTTGAAAAGAAGCTTTATGTGATTGAATATCTGCCGTGGAGTCAGAGTTATAGTATTTGGCATCCTAGGTGGAAGGCACAGCCAACATTCTCCTTAGTGACTCTGCTGCCAAAAGATGCTTCCATTAAATTACAATAGTGAGAATAAAAAAATGAAGTCAGGATTTCTTTCAGAACTGGTCATTAACTGCTGTTGCTTGAACTTTGTGTGTTTTTCCTTGGACAGTAATGAGAGTATTCGGAAACAGAGACACACAAAGCTGAGAATGCACTTTTCTAAATATGAGGCAAAACAAAAATTAAGACATGTAAGGCAAAATTCGCAAGGAAAGTATAAGGTTGAAAGGTTGTATCTCGGATATGTTCATTAAAGCAAAGGACTGAAAAACTAGTAAAATCAATGTGAGCATTTTTATTTTCTTCTAGAGATGGTTAGATCAAGTCCCAATACCTTTATTCCGAGAAGGGAAAAAGGAGAGTGCAATGAGAGAGAAGTGAATTAAAGACTGAAATATGAGATAAAATAGTTTTGTTGCAAGAAATGCCTATAGATTTAGAACTTGAATCTAAGATAATTTATTTTCCAATTTACGCTGTGGGACCTAACACACAAAGTGCTGCAGAAAAGCATTTTACTACCTTCTGGGTAATTTGTTTCTCAATTCCAGGGTATTTTAGCATCATGAAGCATTAAAATATACATATATAAGTTCTGCAACCTTTTAAAGTTCTCCTATCCCCTGTGGAGAAATACTGTAAATATCCTTGACAACTGTAATAACTGGACATTGTTAGAATGATGCTAACAGAGGGGGTTAACAGCTTGTGCGTGTACAAAATACTTGAAGTCAGACAGAAAGCCATTATTATGACCTTGTGCTGACCACATTCTATGAAGTGTTACATGATCAGGGACAGGGAAGTTGCTTAATGGAAGTTATATAGTAGCTAGATGTATCCTTGTCACACTTCATCTAAACTGATACATTGCAATGGTCCGCACTGCTCAGACCTGGCAATTACTGTCCAATTCCAATCTATTCCACACTGCCACTATAATGAAAAATAATTAGGAGCCTGAAAATGAGTTTTCACATGAAATGGTTTCAGTGCTTGGACACAATCGCCTTTGGCAGATGGCTTTGGGTTTGCTTTAATATAATAAAGACAGTTAATCATCTCTAAAGAGTGCACAGAATGAATAAACTTTTAACACTACTTTCTCCTCTGAAACTCTCATATTGATCAAATGTTTAATACTGAAGAGTTTGTGTTTCTATGGGTGAGCATTCTTAAAAAGCTAATACCTAGGAATCCCTGCGCATTCTGATAAACCCCGGAGGAAAACCAAATTAACCCAGGGAACAATTTCTTGGTACTGGATCCTAGAAACTAATATCAAAGTCAGGAAGAGAAGAAAAGATGAAAAAACAATATATATATATAATATTGCTTTCATTGATATGGTAAAGGAACAGATCTTGGGATCTTTGGAAAGTTTTAATGATCTCTAAAGAAATGATAACTTGCTTGAATTGCCGGACATAATGTGTCATAATTATAGTAAGACTATTCATAACTTTCAGAAAACGTGTGCCTATTGTAGTCAGAACTGAAAATTATAAGAGTGGGAAGCATTTTATCTGTCTTCAGTTCTCTACAGTGCAGTTGTTTGTCACTTTAGGCTCCCTTTGTATCCAAGGTAGAGAAATAGGCACATTTAAGGTGCAATTGGTATGACCAGTGTGAGATGCTTACTTTTGGTTGAGATGAATTACATCCCAGAAGGCATATCAATTTCTCTTCCCTGACTATAAAGGTAGCCCAGAGCGATTAGCTCAGATGTAGATGTCAATAGTGTTTAAAGTTAGATTCCATAAATCTACCTTGAACAACTGTTTGATTTTCATTAAACTACTTGCTAGGTTTCATAATAGTTTTGTGTATTTGCATTTAGTAAACAAGTTAAGAAACACAGAGTGATGTCTTACATACACGTTATAAATCATACAGTATAACAATCTAAATACAGAAGGATGGATAACAGTATTTTCATTGCCTCCATTGACCTATGAGTTATATAGCTGAGAAGTAGTAAGAGAAAATAGAGATACTGTTTTCCCGACAAGGAGGAGGAAAAAAAAACCCCAAAATCCTAAAAAAAACCATAGGTAGACCATTCTTTTCCTGCAGCAGTTAAATAATCAGGACAAAACCATGGTGAAAGTTATATGGCATGTTAGGAGATGAAGAGATAAAAAAGACTACATAGCTATGTAGTTTTGGATTATTTTTTGTGGAGGAGGGATTAGCTAAATGGAAAGAGATGTAGACAGGATCACTATAGGGAAAAGAATATAAAATGGACCTGTTACTGTTAGTGAATAATAGGGCTTCTGAGGTAGAGAACAGCTCAAAAAGTATGATAACAAACCTAGAAAAGTCTTTAAAGACTATGGAAAGGATACCAAATGTCCCAGAGTCCTTATTTTGTCTGCTTCTACTCAATACCTGTTTGGTTTCAGTTTTTCTCCCAGCCACGGGGCAGGGCAGCGGGAATAAGGAATATGTCACTTTGTCAAAATCTCTGACAGAAAGAACAGTTTTCCCTTGGAAACATCTGGTTACAATGTCCCCAGTGAGGCCCCTCTTCTTTCTGTTTTGCTTCCGTGCAGAAGTCCTTGTTTTGATTGTTTGTATAGAAGCTCAGTTATTAAAAAAAAAAAACCCAGAAAAAGAAAAAAGAAAAAAGAGTGAGACTAATGAACAAATCACTTAATAAAATAATCTAGACAGGAGTCTAGACTATATTTTATACTTTTCAGTTCACTATTGATGAGCAGTAAAGAATTAAAAATACATGAGTCACATTTTTTTCCGCTGCCAAACATTTGTAATAGGTGTCTTGATTATTCCCCCTTTCCGTATGTTTATAATTTGTTATTATATTCATTAACAATATAATTAATTTTTAAAATTCAATTTATTGAATACATTTAGCAAATTATTCAACCAGTTCTTGGAAGCAGTATTTATCTGCTTTTTTCTTTTTTTTTTTTTTTCATTTTCAATGAAGTAAAAATTCAGTATTTTATAACCATGTATGTCACTAGGAAAATAATGTTGTATTCCAGTAGGCTAATTAATGCAGAAAAATAGCAGCATTTAATACATGGGTTTAGATGGAAAAGTTTAATATTAACAGTGAAAAATGGGAAACAAAAATACCTCTTTACAACTGAATTTAGTGAAGCTCTAAATTGTCTCTTGCAGAATTAACAGTCATCAGTTCTCTAGGGTTTTGGTTTCTCCCCCCCCCCTCCCTTATATATTATTGTATTTTTTAGTGAGACCTTTACAACTTTTAACTTACTTAAAAGGGAAAGCAGAAGGTCTATGAACTGTGGAAAAAGGGTATGAGAACCTGGGAAGAATGCAGGAATGTGGTCAGGACCTGTAGGGACACAACTAGGAAGGCTAAAGCCCACTTGGAAGTGCAGTTGGGAAGGTACATAAAGGATAATAAAAAGGGATTTTCCAGATATGTGAATAGTAAGAAGATGACCAGGGATAATGTAGGCCCCTTGCTGAACGAGGCGGGTGTCCTGGTAACGGGGGATGTGAACAAGGAGGAGATACTGAATGCCTTCTTCTCTTCGTTCTTCACTTCAAAGGCCCCTCGGGACCCACAGACACTGGATGAAAGTAGCAATGTTTGGGAAATGAAGAGCTTCCCTTTGGTTGAGGTGGGGGTGGTCCAGGAGTGTCTCAAAGGGATTAATGTACACAAATCCATGGGCCCAGATGGGATGCACCCACGTGTGCTTAGGGAGCTGGCGGAAGTGATTGCTGAGCCACTCTCTATCATCTTCGATAGGTCTTGGCGAACAGGAGAAGTGCCTGAGGATTGGAGGATAGCCAATGTCACTCTGGTCTTTAAAAAAGGCAAGAAGGAGGATCCTAGCAACTATAGGCCAGTCAGCCTCACTTCTGTCCCATGAAAGGTGATGGAACAGCTTGTTCTGGATGCCATCTCCAAGCAACTGGAAGAGAAGAAGGTCATGAGGAGTAGTCAGCATGGATTCACCAAGGGGAGATCATGCTCGACCAATCTCATAGCCTTCTATGATGTAATCACTGTCTGGGTAGATGGAGAGAGAGCAGTGGATGTCATCTACCTTGACTTCAGCAAGGCTTTTGATACTGTCTCCCATGACATCCTGATAACAAAGCTGAGAGAGCGTGGGATAGATGAGTGGACAGTGAGGTGGGTTGAGAATTGGCTGTCAGACAGAGCCCAGATGGTTGTGATCGGTGGAGTCTGACTGGAGGCCTGTGACTAGCAGTGTTCCCCAGGGCTCGGTGTTGGGTCCAGTCCTGTTCAATATCTTCATCGATGACCTTGATGAGGGAATAGCATCCACCCTCAGCAAGTACGCCGATGATACAAAGCTGGGAGGAGTGGCTGACACACAGGAACACTGCGCTGCCATCCAGCGAGACCTGGACAGGCTGGAGAGCTGGGCAGGGGGAAACCAGATGAAATTCAACAAAAGCAAGTGTAAAGTCTTGCACCTGGGGAGGAACAACCGCATGTATCAGTACAGGGTGGGGGATGATCTGCTGGAGAAGAGCTCTATGGAGAAGGACCTGGGGGTCCTGGTTGATGACAGGTTCGCTATGAGTCAGCAGTGTGCCCTGGTGGCTAAGAGAGCCAATGGGATCCTGGGGTGCATCAGGAGGAGTGTGGCCAGCAGGTCTAAGGAGGTGATCCTCCCCCTCTACTCTACCCTGGTCAGGCCCCACCTGGAGTATTGTGTCCAGTTCTGGGCTTACTGGTGTAAAAAGGACAGGGATCTTCTGGAGAGAGTCCAAAGAGGGGCTACGAAGATGATTAAGGGTCTGAAACATCTCCAAGAGGAGAGGCTGAATAAGCTGTGACTGTTCAGTCTAGAGAAAAGAAGATTAAGGGGAGACCTAATTGGTGTTTATAATTATCTTAAGCATGGGATGCAGGGGGAATTAGCCAGCCCCTTTTCAGTGGTTAGTGGAGACAGGGCAAGGGGCAATGGCTGCAAGTTAGAACACAGGAAACTCCTCACCAACATGTGGAAAAGCTTTTTCACAGCAAGGGTGACAGAGCACTGGAATAGGCTGCCCAGGGAGGTGGTGGAGTCTCCCTCCCTGGAGATATCCAAGATCTGGCTGGACGCTTATCTGAGTGCAATATGAACTAGGGAGCCTGCTTTGGCAGGGGGGTTGGACCTGATGATCTCTTGAAGTCCCTTCCAACCCCTACAATTCTATGATTCTGTGATTTTTAGCTACTTTATCTTCACCTTATGACATCTTTTTTACCTTCTCACTAGTTCAGTGGATATCATTCCACTGTTCAGTGGATATCATACCTCAAGGGAGCATACAAACAGGAGAGGAATCAACTTTTTAAAAGGGCAGATAATGGCAGGACAAGGGGGAATGGTTTAAAGCTAAAGGAGGGAAGGTTTAGATTGGATATTAGGGGGAAGTTTTTTACAGAAAGAGTGGTGAGGTCCTGGAACAGGCTGCCCACAGAGGTGGTGGATGCCCAGTCCCTGGAAGTGTTCAAGGCCAGGTTGGATGGGGCCCTGGGCAACCTTGTGTAGCTCCAGGACTGAGGTTGGAGGCCCTGCCTGTGGCAGGGGGGTTCAAGCTCTGTGATCCTTGGGGTCCCTTCCAACTCTTGCCATTCTATGATTCTGATTCTTCTCTGATTCAAAGTTAGGTTTAAATGTTGTCTTATTCCAATAGATTTCTTTTGCAATTCCAGTTTAAATTGCCAAGCAAGATTGATATTTTAAGTAGAAATAATGAATAAATCAAATATCTTGTTTGCATATTTCTGTTCAATTCTACACTCCATAATTATCTATCAGTCAAGCAGATGTGGTAGAATACCTATTTTGGAGGACTGTTGTATGCAAGTTAGAAGTGGCTTGAAGACTGATGAGTGTAGTTCCTGTAATAGTTCAGTTTTATTTTTGTTTTTACTACATTCAGCTATATTGGCTATCAACCCATCTTCATGTCAGAAATTTTTTTGCATACTTTTTTTCTATGTGGTCTGAAGGTATTCATATTTCTTAAACTCTGATCCTCTCACTTTTGGGTTTTTTTTATAATCCTGGAGCTTGCTATTCTCTACAAGTTTGTAGGGATATTACTGGCTAACTTAATGGATAGCACAAAAGTTGTGATAGAAACTCTGCCTTTTCAAACCTGTAAATCCCTTGCAAGTTTAAAATTTGTAACATATCCATTTTATTTTTATTTTATAAAGAAATTTCCGAAGTTATTTCATTTTCTGCTTCATATTCCATGATGTACTTTTGAGAAAACAAAAAACCAAAAAAAACTCAAACCCAGAAAATTCTGAAACACTTGGAAAGACATTATATTGATGTATATAAATATCTCTCTATACAGAGATTGCTGAAAATTACCCTGATAGCTGCAATATTTCCACAAAGGTCTGCTAGTTTCTGCAACTAAATTAAAGAAAGAAAAAAAGTCTAGTGGACCTGTGGGTATAGCCATCAAAAGTTTTACATGTTTCACAATAAACAAGTTTGTGTAAACAATTCATTGAGCAGCAGTCCATGTTGGGGCACCATGTCCAGCTGGGACAAGGCATCAAAATCAAGACTCAGACAGGAGGAAAGTGGAAAAAAGGTAAGGAAAATCAACAGTATCAACAGTATCTGAACTTTATTTGGTAGCAAAAAGACCTATGACCATTCTGATGTGTATGAGGAACAGATTTGACAATAATATTTCCTCCTGTCTTGATTACACAAGGAGGTTCATTGTGAAACATGTAAAATTTTCAATGGCTACAGCCACAAGTCTTCTTTTTTAATCATAGATAGGTGTTTGGAGAAAGGGCAATGAAGATGAATTAACTTTTTTTTTTAAAGGACATGCATTTATAACATGGTAAGAGAATTGGAAATAAAAAAACCCACAACAACCCAAACAAAACTAAACCTCAAACTCTTTTTTTTCTATTTCCTAAACACATTGGCTCAGAATGAACCTGAATCACTGCATGAAAAATAATTTTAAAAAAATTAGTTTGGGTTCTTCTTTTTTAACAGATTTACATATATAATATCTGTAGTGAGGTATTCAGCTGAGAAAGTGGTAAAGAGAAAGGATGACAGACACCTGTCTGAGTGGTGGAGAAGAATACCTCCAATCTGTAATTAGAGAACTCTAGAAAATGGACCAATTAGTAATTTAGGGGGGAGAGATGGAGACAGAAGTGGAACACAAAAGACACTGTCAGACTGAAACTTTTTCTTGGCTGTGTTCAACTAAATAATGCATAAACTGAAGAACAGCAAATTTAAGATAGATAAAATTCAGAGTTCTACTGTTGGGAAAATTCAAATAATTCTGTATGCCATGCTGAGTGATAGGCTATCCAAATCTGTACTACAATGCAACTGGAAGAAAGCTCTTAAGCCAGATACATCTGAAACTATTCTAAAGCTTACAGTGTGAGTTCCTTAGATACCATTAAAATTGGCCCTATATTTAGAAAACAGAAATCAAGTGACATAATCAGGCAGTCACACTAATGTCATCAGTATAAAGGTGCTTGTGAAAGGCAACCATGATAGAGTTGCATGAATTCCATGGAAGACAGCACCAGTACATCCCTACAAAGCCAATCTCATAATCAAGATCAATGGACTCCATATCACACTCTGACATCAATGACAATATTTCCACTGCAGGAACAATGCTTAAACATCATCTCTTCTGTCACAAATTTCCCTGTGAATCTGTGTCATTTCAGATGGGACAGAAGTCCTGTTTGTTTTAAGTATAATATAGTAAGTATATATTTGTTCACTGAATATGTATGCAACTTTATATTGACTGATTCATAAAATGGCATACAAATAACTAACTGACACTAGCAGCTGTAAAAGAAAATGTGTAAAATGTTAATATATGTCAAATATATAGAATGAACTAAAAGTTTAAATTTTATTGGGTTGCATGCATAGTTATCAATTTACATCTCCATGTTACAGAGGACAGCACTTTTCTGGTAACAAAGTACTAAAAGCATTGTTTTTCCTGTCAATCTGTAAAATGTTCCCACAGAAGACATGATGATGGGCCAGTAGAGATGCATTCCTCTTCAACCACTGCTGTCACTCTAAAATGTTATACATGCTTCTTTATCTTATTAATACATTTCCTCTTTAAAAGAAATGAGACAAAGGAGAAAGGAGAAACATTTAAGATTTGATTAGGCCAGACTGTCCATGACCTTCCCAAATTCAGTAATATACAAAATAAAGCCTATAAGGCAGCTTTATGCATGCTGTATACATTTCTGAATAACAGCAAGGATATTAAAAGTAGCCAAGCTGTGCATTATGCTTTAATTAAAAATTTAAATTAAAATGACAAATCTTTGGATTTTCCCCTCCATCATCATGTGTAGAATTGAAAATTATAGTTACATCTGAAGACATCAGACATCGCCTGCTCATGGTGTCATGTCACATATAGTTTGCCTATGTAACATCACATGCCAGGAACTCTTGCTGGCACGTGCAGTAATGTGATATAATTGCTAAAATGTCAAATTCCATGCTTACAATCAATTTTATGAACAGATTTTGAGCAGGCATAATTTTTAGAGCTACAAATCATTTCTGCTTGGTACTTAAATCTGATTGATGTTTAATTTCAGATTACAGAAGAAAATATTGAGCATTTGTAATATTGATTTAGAAGGAAAATAATGAATTGTTCTCACTAACTAGATAATTACATGTTGGAAATATACTTTTTCTTTATGTGTTGTTTTTCAACATCCTACTAACCACAGAATAATGATTTCAATTGTTATTTTCACTTCACTATAGCTATTTAAAAAAAATTATGGTTTATGAAAGCATAGTATACATTTCAAGATATAATTACATATTTTCATTTTATTTACTTTACTCCAAGTATTTTCCAATGGAGTAGGTAAATGGTTTAGATACTTAACTTAGAGATATTATAGTGTATATTTATTTCTTCCTCAGTTACCTGCAATCTGTTTTACAATGCATGTTTTTATTGGTAAAAATTTGTGCAATGAAATAAATATTTTGCATAGGATTCATGTTATCTAATCTTAGAAGCCTACATTGATTATATTTGTAGAAGTTGTTCAGATTTCTTTATAGGCAAAGTTAAGGCATTAAGTAGTTTAGGGTGCTTTCCCTAAAATACACGCCTAGATCAGGTTGTGGATAGCATCAAATGCCTTTCTCTCTCCACTAATTATGAAGTCTCTAAGCAGTTAGCTTACATTTAGATTTCCATGTGAAAAATTCAAATAAATCTAACCAGACAGATAAATCTCACCCAGTCTTAAATCATGGATTAAATTATAGACAGGGTAAAGCCATCAGATATATGCAGACAAATGTACGATCATATATATATATGCACGTGTGAGAGTGTGTTTGTTGTGCTTTCAGCGCTCTGAGCCGCTTGTCTATTATATGGCATTCAGTACAGTTTTTAATTAAGTGATCACATAGTATTTTTGCATAAGAACCTTCTTCATTCAAGGCACAGATGGATATGTGGATATTGCTCACTTAATGAAAAGTATGCAGGCCCAAACTTGATTCACTGTGTATTACTACAAAACTTGTTCCACAGGCAGAATTGCTCATTTCTTCTCCCGTGCCAGTCCTCAGTGTAATGCTGCATTATCTCGGAGACCTGCCCAGTCCCACACACCAATTGTCAGACCCACACAGTTGGTTCATGTCTATCAGCTCCTGTAGTAGCACTAACATCTTTCCGACACATGCAAGGTGATGCTCTGGCTTTTCTCCCATTTCCTCCCCAATCTCTGTTTTCTCAGTCAGCCCTACAGGGTCCCATGGTATGACTAACCAGGTGGGCCAGGCTGGCCTGACAGATCCGCTCTGTGCTTAGTTCAGAGAAGCCTTGTAGATGATGCACTCACCAGATGTCACTGATGATGATGATGTGACATTAACAGTCCCCATCTCATGCTCTTGGGTGCCAGAAGCATCTCCTGAGCTATAACAAACCTCAAAACTGCCTCAATGTATCACAGGCAAAAGTCCTTAATGCATGGATGAGTTTTCAGAATAATCTTTAGTAAAAAGGACATTTTTATGCTTCATGAATTGAAGAGAAGAGAGAAAGGAGAGGAATAATGTATTCAATAATGTAGCAAATCAGATTTAAGTGTTTTGCATTTGTTTTTCAGAATATGTGGAGTATTTCAAAATACCATACCGTTTCCAGGTGCTTATAAATTCATCCACATGATGAGATGAGGACTAGATAACCAGCAACCACCTTTGAGAAGTTCAGTTTAAACAAATTGCTGATAGTTATGTAAAGTCAGGGTACAGATATTCTGACTTGATTTTGCAGCTACATAGTTTTAAGGGGATAGGAGGATGGGTATTGTGTACTATTTCCATTTTTAAAAAGGGGAAAAAAAAAAAAAAGGAAAACTGGAAAAGCAGAAATCTCATTATACAATATTGTCTGACAGCTTGGCTGGAAGATTTGGATGGATGTTGCAGGCCTCTGACACTCCATGTAATGGAGTAAGTGATAGCTGCAGGTGGGAATAGTCCCCTATGTTGATGCCAGCTCTGTAAGATCCTGTGACACCTTGCCAAACATATTTCATAGATGTTTGCTGAAAATTGGGCAATGCTAAGATTTTCAACTTAGGCTGCCAGTCCAGCATTTACTTTTGCTAGAACATATCATCTTTCCATGTCTCTAGAATATTTGACATTTTGTTTTCTCTATCCTCCAGGCTTTCAAGGTCCCAGCACCATTACTTCTCCACAGTAGCTCCTCATTTAGCTTCTCTTTATGTAGTTCCAGACTACCTTTTTTGGATTTATTGATTCACATGCTATACTTGCAGTGTTCCTGCTACAACTTGAATTTGCTCCCCATACTACTTGCCTCAACTGTCTTATTCAGCCATTATCATTTTCATTTTGAAACTTAAGCCCTTTCCTGACATTTTCCTTTTTCTAGCTACAGTTATTTGCTGACAAACTCTTAATCCCTTTAGTCTTCCCATTTTTCAATTATTTCACCTGTCTTGTTCACTCTTAGTTTACTTGCTCAGTTCCAGCCTTCCTGCTGTTTTCCTTGTTTCTCTACACCACCTGATGGTCCAGCCCTGAATGCCTTCCATTGCTTTCCCATAGGCAATGCCTACTAGGCAAGGCTGGGATTCAGCCAATGACAAGAGGGATTAATTTTAGGACCAACTTCATCCATCTAGCATTTGTCTAGTAGAATTGGATTTATCATACATGGAAGACATCCACAAAAAGTTATAATCACAAACTTTGCCAAAAATAGGGAAAAAAACCTCCAAAACAAAACCACAAAAAAACCCAAACCAAAAGAAAAAAGCGAAACCTGAGATTAAAATTTTAGCCTTCCTTTCCTCAAAAGTCTGTCAACTAAGCCTGAAATAGAAAAATTGGACTATCAGGGAACCACAAAGGTATGTATTTTAACTAAAGAAAAAATAATTTTTTCTTAGAAAGACTTCAAGACTAGTGGCATATCCTTTCCAATGTTTATATAAGTGGAAGTCAGAAAAGTCAGTTTCCTTTTTTTTTTTTCCTGGAACTATATGGAAAATCTATTTTAAAATGGTAACATATATTAAGCAGTTTGTTGAATGGATTCAGAATGTTCAATACCTTTTAAGATCAAGTTATGAATTATGCCAATGTCGACCTTTAAAAATACCTTTAGATTAAATACTTTTACATTATGAACCAAATGGTTTCTTTTAGAAATAATAAAATATATCTCAGATGGAACTTGATTCCAGATGAATAATAGCAAGATTTTTTTACAATGTATGTTTTAGTCTCAGCGGTTGTTCATCAAATAGAAATGTTGGTCTGTATATCCAAGCTATTTCCTCTTACAATCAGACTGTTGGGTTATTTTCTCATTGTAGTAACTTTTTCTGCTGGAATTGCTCAACATGGTGTAATAACATGCTACATGTTCATTGGAACAGCACATTCAGCCTGGATCCTTTGAATCATAGCTGAGAGCCTTAGTTGCTAGGTTGTTGTCAATCTCACTCTTTTGCATTTAATTAATACCTAACTGTGCATTTGCAGAGCAACAGCATAGCCTAGTGGTTAGGTTTCTGGAGAAGACAAGGACCCATGTTCAACTGTATGACCCAAACTAGACACACGAGGGAAAGCAGACTGCGTCATATAAGTTGGACCTGAAGAACTCTCGTCAAGAAAAATTATATCATTGCTGAAAAGGATTGAAGTTTTTTAAAAATGTTTTTCCCTGTTTTTTTTTTTCCACCAGTGTTTCTCATTAAATAAATATATGAATTTCTGACCAGGTTTCTGGTTGAACTAAAGCAGCATGTGGTATCTACTGGTTTATTTTTTTAAGTCTTTTCCTTTCATACAGACCCTGTAAGGTCTTATTTTAACAGAACTCATTAAGAACGGAGATTTTACCGAAAAAATAAAACAAATGGAGGTTGACAGAGCTGATGTGTAGAATGTCAAAACCAAACTGTCCCATTTCTTTTTATGAGTTCGCCCTTCTTTCTCCATAGACCATAAACTTTTTCTTAGGTTTTGAGCAGACCATTCAGTCAGGCTTTAGAATGATAGATATATGGGTCTTGTGGTTAAGTCTATTGTTTAATTTCACATAACAAATTCTTGGAATTTCTTAAAAATATGTTATTAGTTGCTATTGCTGGCACTGTGTTCTAAGATAGTAGTTATTGATAACAGTATAGCAGAAGTATGAGAAGATAACATAGATGATTTACAAAATATTTCTGAATATTCAAATAAATCATTAGTCATAACACGATATAGTTGGCCCTGTGAAGTCCTGGGAAATCCAAATACATGCCTTGCCAGGATTGCCTTATGTTGGATATACCTGGGATGGTATTGCACATTCTTAAAGCACTTCCAGTGAATTTCACTGCCTTAAATGACAGAAGCAGCCAATTATTAAGTACATTTATATGATAGCATGTACAATTACTTTCCTTAATTCAACATGTGGCAGTTTTAAAATAATTTAGTGCACAGTACTTTTGACCATGGTCAAGGTAATTCAAGTTTTTAATTAAACTATAGTTTCTAACAAAAAGACAAAAATTTCTTTCTATTCTCCTCTAAGGTTTTTGGGAGGTTTTTTGTGAAACTCTAGTTGTTTGTGGAAATATTTAAATTTTCAAAGAAAATATCCAACATGCTACTTGTAAGATTTTAGATAAACTGAACTAATCACTCCCATTAATTGTGAATCCTCTATCCCCTAAGTTGCTCAATATCCTCAGACATCTTAATTCCTGATTTTATTTCCATTTTTAATTCCAAATCTTTACATACTATATTGAAAGAAAATATTAAAATGCACTTAAAAATTTTTTTACAGCATATAAGTGTTTTATTCCAACCAATCTATGAGAAGATTTCATGCACACAGTTAAATCTAAGGCTATGACTACAAAAATTTCTTCCAAGAAAATAGCCTTGTATAGCTTTAGATTTGTAGGTCACATACCAAATGAACCCTCTGAGTATCACACACATTCCTGAAGTTACTGAGTTAGTTTTATTCTTCAGTTCTGTTGCATATTCAAATGTGTACGCTATAACTGTAAGTTCTACAGCAGCATTTGTCATGACAAATGTCTCAGTAATGAGGTCTAATCTCCATATTACCCTAGTGTCTCTGCTTCTAGCTGTTGTGATATAAGCAACAGATCATACATTTATTTTCTACAGGGCTCAAGAAAACGTTTTTGTTTTTTCCTATTTGTATTTTAGGTTTTATTTGTTTAAATAGTCTGCTTTATTACTATAAAAATACCCTGCTGCAAGCTTATTGTAAGTGACTCCCTGAGGACTTACTGCATGTAGCCAGGTGTCCCATAAACACAACGGTTCTGTGTCACTCCAGAATAACTTGCAACGCTGGTTAAAATATGCTTTCAATATCATTGCCAAACTGAAGAATCTTTGCACTTTTTTGAGCATAAATTGCAGTTATAAGTGTATGCACACAGAACCACACTTCAAATAGCTTTGTTAATAGAAAACAGAAGAAAAAGAAAAAAGCATCAAGAAGGTGCTTGATGAATTTCTAGAAATAGATGATAAAAGATATTAAAGAAAGTCCTATTTCTTATTCATCCTTTTGACCTTACAAAACTAATTTACTCCAAAAAGTATTAGCTCATTAAGGTGTGAATGCTCTCTTATTTTTTTGTGTCAATGTTATGTTTGTATTATAGAGAAAAGGAAAACACATTTGTGCTGGATCTTTCAGGATCATTGTCAAATTAACTGGCAATCTACTTAAAGTTGCACCCCATCTCTGGAACAATTTTGCATAAAGTACCAGGGAGTCCAAGCTAATATACAATCAAGTTTATCAATAAACTCATAGCTTTCATTTTATGACTGCTCATATATCTTCATTGGTATGCTGGTTTTGGCTGGGATAGTGTTAATTTTCTGCACACTAGTTGGTATAGGGCTGTGTTTTGGATTTGTGCTGCAAACAGTGTTGGTAACAGGGATGGTGCAGTTACTGCTGAGCAGCGCTTACACAGAGCCAAGGTTTTTTCTGCTCCTCACCCCACCCCACTGGTGAGGAGGCTGAGGCTGCACAAGGGACACAGCCAGGACAGCTGACCTCAACTGACTGAAGAGATATTCTGTATCGTATGATGTCATGCTCAACATATAAAGCTGGGGCAAGAAGAGGGAAGAGGGGGACATTCAGAGTGATGGCATTGTCCTCCCAAGTCACTGTTGCATGTGATGGAGCCCTGCTTTACTGGGGGTGGTTGAACACTTTCCTGCCCGTGGGAAGTGGAGAATTAATTCCTTGTCTTGCTTTGTGTGTGTTGTGGCATTTGCTTTACCTATTAAACTTTGTCTTAACTCATGAGTTTTCTCTTTTACTTTTCTGGTTGTCTCCTCATCCCACCATGATGAGAGTAAGTGAGCGACTGTATGGGGCTTAGTTTCTAGCTGAGGTTAAAACATGAATTGGAAGTAAAGGAAATTATTTCAACGTGCAAGCAATTCCTGAATTTCCTGCTAGTTTCAGAGATTTGTGAGGGGTAGAATACAGAAAACAAAATCAAAACAACAGAATCAGCCATTTCAAAGATAAACTGAAAAGAAAAGCTACACATCTTTAAATTCAGAATTTATAGAAACACAGATTTTGCATTTCTTGATCAGATTTATATACAATATAATCATGTGAGATGTTAAAAACTTCTCATGGGTCATGTGAAGTAATATACTGCATATTATTTCTATTTGCCTCTTACTAACAGAGATATTGTGCTTCTTGGCAACTTTTGAATTCATTATGCCAGCATACAAGAAAGTCTATTAATATTAGTAGCACTTCACAGATTATAAACCCCCACATTTTGCGACATTTCAGAAGACAGGCTTTGCTCTTTCTAATCATATTTTCTGTGAGGTTTCATCTTCTCAGCTCACTGAAAAAAGGAAATTGGCATACAAAAAGCTCATTCAGGAGGGCTGAAACATCATAATGAATGGAAAGCAACAAAAAAAAAGTCATACCTCTTTCTGCAATTGCTGTATGTCTTGCTTTAACAAGCTCTCCATGTTCTTCAACTTCAGACAAACCTCCCAGAGAGGTATATTATTGCTGTGTTAACTTATTACTACCTGGTCTTGCAGGACAACTCCATAAAGTCTCTTTACACTTTTGAGTATTAACATTCTTACTGTGATTTATTGTCACTGTGAATTCAGCAAGATTTTTTTTTCCTTTATGTTGAATTATGTTAAAAAATTAAACACAATTGCTAAGATAATGTGAAAGAGGAAATACATTCTGGGTGTAAATTTGCAATGTTTGATCCCCAACCAATAGAAAAGCCAACTTCAATGACTTAAAAAGCTGGTCCTTATAATCATGCAACACAATTTTTATCTCGCTGGACGCAGTGTAACATCACTGAACTCCTGACAATATACACTTAGGCTTGGATACTCAGTAGGAATTAGATATCCAAATGCCTTTGAATATTTGACCCACACTTATTTATGCATTGTTTAGACAACTGAAGCATAACTGAAGACATAACAAGGCTCTACTGACATGCTTTCTGGAAAAGAATGCTTATTTAGAAAGGTGAGAATAATGTATTATAATCATGCCCTTGAAAATGTCTGGACACCTTTACATTGGAAATACTGAACTAAAGAATTTCTCATTTAAAGTAACTCAAAAAACTTCAAACAACCTAACCAGAAAATGGTTGTGGGCCCTCAGGATCTGAAACTTAACTTGAGCTGTGAAATGAAAAGTCTGAATAAAAAAATCCACTATATTCTTAAAAAACCATCACTCCTTGCATCTTTACTGTTGTGATTTTTTCTTATTCTGTTTTAGAAGAAAATAATATATTGCATTTATCAGTTGACTAATCTGCTACAGATTTATCAATCTGGTCATGTAGGAACCGTTTGATAAAGCCAGAAAGAAGAAATTCCATTGTGAACATTTGCACGTAACCTCAGAATACACAGAAGGAACCAGTAAGGTAGTAAGGAGGTATTTTGGTGCTGGCGATGAGGTAAAGCTGTTGGATGTCTTTCAAATTATTATGCCAGTCCAGATATTTTTTGCATAATGAGAACATCTTTCATGTGTCAGAACAGGTTTTGATTATAACTAAATAAGTGAAAGCAAGGATATGTTGATAAGGTCACCTTTAATAGAAAGTTTGTTCTGAGTTGTCTAAAGTATTTAAAGGAGGAGGGAAACCTGGTGATGAAGGAAGGCATTCAGAAAAAGAAACATTGTAGAATTCTGCATTTTGGAAAAAAAAATTAATCATCCCTTTCCTTAAAAAATAAAATTTAAAAATCACCTATATTGAGAAAAGAGAAGCTCAGTTACAGAAAACAAATAAAATGCTAATAACGATGCAGAAATTTTCATACCATTATATACTATTTCTTCAAGCTCATGTCACAAAATCAATTGCCTGAGTAGCCTCTGTCTCCTTGTAGGTGGGTCTTCATGAATGTTATTATTTCATCTGTACAGAGCAAAAGTAATCATTGATTTGAACAGCACATTACTATTAATGTCAAAGGATGCTAAAAGGGGTATAAGATTTATTTATATATTATTGCATAAATATATAATTTATGTATAGTCTTACCCAGTAAAGCTAGTGTATTGCCTTTAAATTAAATTTCAGGCTCATTCAATAGCCAAAATATTTTTACATCTATCTCCCATTATAAGATTAGGGGACATAAACTTTTTAATTAAGGGCTAATTGAAAGACTAAGAAGGTTTAATACACCACCACAATAATATCATTTTCTATTCCATAGCTTCATGGACCAATTTTCTAGATTTTGCAAGAGATTCTGGAGCTGGCCTTTTGATGAGAACTTGGATCATGCCTATATTGCACATTTTTTTAAATCTCTTCCTCTTGCCACAAAGTGAAAACATGTTTTCTGAAGAACAGTGTGAATGGATCTAAATCCTTGTCTTTTTCCTGATTATGTCATTTGCTCTAGAAAAAAAAAAATACTGCATTTACTGATATGTAATATTTGGTCGTAGCCTGTCTTGAGTAAAACAATGCTATACCAGGTTTTGTTATAATTGAAGATAATGTGAAGGGTGCTGATGTTACATGCATTATCACACATACCTATTGCAAGCTCTCATGAAGCAGGGGCTGTCCTTTTCCTCTGTATTTGTACAGTGTCTGAATGTTGATTCTCTCAGTGTGTCCTACAGTGCGTATTTTTGTAAATAACAACAACAATGAAGCCATGATGCGAAGGCTTACTGATAAACTTTGAACAAGTGCTATAAATGTGCTAGTTTATGATCATGAGAAACTGAAAATAAACTAATGAAAGTATTGCAGGTCAAAACTGAGTTTTAATAGCAGTACAGTGTAGGAAAAGCTGCTTCAGAATTATATGGTAAACGTGCAGTGCTAACAGTAATAGCTGAACCTTTAATAATGCAGTACAAATGTTTTACTGCAGTCCCAACTAGGAAGTCTATTTCCATGAACTCTCTTAGTAATAGAGAAGTTGTCTTAGAAAGTAAAATTGCTGTTCTGTATAATACTCAATGTATTAGTTCCCAGAATCCCTAAACATGGTGGGTATGGCATAACGTTAGATTAGTTTATAGATTACTAACCTTTTCCCCATCAAGAGGCTGTCATAGCCAGTTGCATGAATGCATGTATGCAGGTGCTATCTACTCTATACAGACATAGATGCACATGACTTATCATATATATTTTTATATATGTGTGTGTGTGTGTGTGACATTTGTCATCTACTCTATAGCATGAGTTTTACATAGATATACCCCAAACCATATTTTATATATCAAAAACATTATTAAAAAAAAAATTGAATCATAGAATTGTAGGATTATAGACTGGGTTGTGTTGGGCTGAGTTCATGTTTATCAAGAATTGAGTGGACACATTAGCATGGTTTTAAGTTAGTAAATTCTGGTGATAGCCTGCAGGCTGTTTTATCCCAGGCACATGATCAGAGAAACAGTCAGACAGCTTTCTTTTTCTTTGGAAGTGTGTTAGTATGTTTCTGGAATATAAGCATGACTCACATACTTTACCACAAAAATCAGGTGTCCTCTTTTAGTCCAGTGCCAAGAACTTCAGTTTTCATGCTAGTTTCCGTTTTAAGTTACATTTTTTGATGGAAAAGCCTGAAAGAATGTTCCAGCACTGAAGTTTGTAGCTTTACATTAAATATTTAAATGACAATGTAAGATGTATAAATGTTAAGGCTTTTTGTTTGAAAGCTACAAAGCAAATAAAAAAACCTCAAGCCTTATTGTGTTATTGAAGGGCATGATCTTTAAGCCACTCTTGTAATTCAGAGTCCTGATCCATGAGTGTAGAGCACATGGTGCTGGCAATATTGGACATTCTGCTTAACTAAGTGGGGGCCAGAGGAGTTGCTTTGTTTTGTTTTAATTTATTTTTTTTACTGCAGTGCTGCATAGCCTAATTATTTAAATACATTATGATGCCCAACTGAACAAAGAATGCATTAGTGTACAGCAGGTCTCCAGAAAATGACTTCATTATAGTTTTCCTAAAGGTTCAGTTCACATGATGTACAACACCCCTTAACCAACACCTCCAGCTGGGCTAGGAAAAATATGAGGTAAGGAGAGTGTTGCACCTACAGCAATTTTCCATTATTTCCACAAATATTGAGGATTATTTGTTTATTTATTTATTTACTAAACATGCTGCCTTTGAAATTAGCAGTATTCAACTGTTGCCTTCATTTCCAGGGTATCTGAGAACACATATCTATGGGAATGCATACACACACACACACACACACATACATATATATAAGCATGTATGTGCATACACATGTACATCATGTACATATAAATAAACTATACATAGATGGCTGATATTATCAAAGCTGGGAATTGGAACATCTAAGAAATTTAATTCTGCCCAAAACCTTTTACTTACAGTTCAGTGGAAGACAGAGTTTGGCAAAACTCAATTGTTCTGCTTGGTTTGTTTAGGTTTTTTGGTTTTTGGGTTTTTTTAATTTTTTTTTTCCTTGAATGATAGTAATTACAATTATAACAAATTAAGCATTGTATTTTCTTCCTTTTGGATTGTGGTAAAGTATGTTTCTTCTTCAACTACCAGAAAAATCTTTGAACATGTCTGGTTTTCATTCTGGAAAGTAAAAAGAAAAATCTTTTTTGTGCTTTTCTAACCCCCAACTCCCCTTCCCCTCAAATCTATATGAGTAATGTGAATATTAGGATCAAATAAAAGTCATCTTCTGAGACAAATTATCTTAAAAACTGGAAATGAAGAAATGCCAGTAATACAAGAGAAAATTCATCAGTTTACAGTGGATAACACCAAAGTGCAGTTCAAGTCCAGTGCTGTGTCCTGATAACAATATTGGGGATTAATGATATATATTAATTAAAAATTATTAGGTCTTGTGAATACAGATGACAGAAATGTGGAAGTAAAATGTTTCAGTAACCCAAGTCTTTCAGGCTCCTTTGTGTGGCTTCTAGTTACTTGAATATAAAATTTGAAAGGTTTAGAAGTTCTCACCAGTTCTTCTAAGTACCAACAGTGTTTGCCTTTATTATTTGAACTGTCTAGAATTAATCCATTGCTAAAGTGTGACTGGTTGCTATGAATGCATCTCCAGGAAAGACACTGAAAAAGTTAGTTAGTTCACATAGTTTAGGCCAGAATCAGAATCAAAGCACTCTATTAATTTATTAATGACAAATAATTAACCCACAGTGAACTATACATTCAGGATCAATATTGGCAATACAATGGATAAATTATGATACCAAATGCTTGCAGAGCATTAATAAACAGCACACACCATTGCCTGAAAACCCCCAGCTCCCAGGCAGCATCCTCTGTGCCCCTGGGTCCGTGGATCACAGGCACTTCTCCCTCAGCATAGATCCCTGTTTGTGTCCCTGAAGCCACCCAGACCCTATCAGGGTGGGGGCTGCTGTGCTGCTGGGCCATTGTGATGCTGCTGCTGCCCCTCCAGGGTGTCTCCCAAGTGACAAATCTTCATTCTGATTTTATGTCTCTTTTCAGACTTATTCTCTCTGTATTTCTGTTTCTGTTAACTGGTTCAACAGAATTTCTCTTCTCCTGGTTAATTCCTTGGCTATTGTTTAACATGACTGTCGGTGATCTTCCTCTTTAAAACGGTTAGATTGGAGCAGACCCCCTCCTGCATTCCTGTTCACATGACACACACAATATAGGCACACTCACAGTCCTGCCTTAACAGTTGGGGTTATCCAGGCCACCTCAAAAGGTTGCCAAGAGAGGTGGTGGAGGTCCCATCCCTGGAGACATTCAAGGGCAGGCTTGATGAAGTTCAGAGCAATGTGATCTAGTTGAAGGCCTTTAAAGCTCCTTTCACTCTAACACACTCTATGACTGTATGATCATTTGAGTGCCCCACAAAGACCTTTATGTCTCAGAAGATGCAAATAAAGGGAGGACAGTAGACAATTCAGAACATCTTAAGATTTTCTTTCTTAAATACAAGATAGTTGTAGGTGTATTCTAGAATTCCCAATGGTCGAAGAGATATGTAGTCACCTTCACAGGCAACCTGACTGTGGTGGTTTGTTCCTGGCTGGAGATCAGTTGCTCACCAAAGTTGCTCCCCTTTTCAGCTGAACAGGGTAGAAAATATATATTGAGAGTCTTTGGAGTTGAGATAAGGACAGGGAGAGAACATTCCACAATTAACATCACAGACAAAACAGATTTTACATGGACTAACCATGCACACACACAGAGTGAAACTGGAGTCGGATAATGAGAAGTACAACCAGATCTTAAAACTACTTGTTCCACTCCTCCCTTCTTCATGGACTTTAGTCTCCCTTCTCCCCCTCAGGGTGGTATGGGGAGTGGGGTGGAGAAATGGTAGTTTCAGTCAGTTCCTCATGAGTTGTTTTGCTTCTTAGACAAGGGGAGTTTTCTTCACACTCATCCCCTGCTCCAGCATGGGGTCCCACCCACGGTAGACAGGCCTCCTTGAACTTCTCCGATGTGAGTCCTTTCCTATGGGGATTCAGCTCTTCATCAACTGCCCCAACACAGGTCACTTCTGTGGGGTGCAATCTCTCAGGCCCAGGATGTGTGTGCTCTCCCCCTCTATCTCTGAGAGAACTGAATTTAATTATTCTGGACTTACACAAAACAGTTTTAGACTTCTAATGTTATATGACATCTGAAAACTACTCATGTATTCTCTGCTTCCTATGAGTAAACATCAGAGCAGAAGTTCTTCAAATGTCTGTGTCATAGCACAGTATCCCACAGAATCCTCAAAAACAATTCCAGCACTATACAGAGTACAATTCTATTTCTATGCACATACAGATTCAATGAAATAGTAATGGAAAAGAGTTTTCAACTACCAATGAATTAATCTACAACTCATTCTAGTTGTTGTGGACTTTTAATCCTTATCAAAACAAGGATATTCAGTGAATTAGCTAAAAAGAAGAAAAAAGTGATTGTGATTATGAACCATTTCTGTACTGCAGTTTGTATGGTGTCTGGCATTACAGGATCCTGGTCCATAAGTGAGTATCCTGTTAACACAATCCAAACTAAAAAATCATTATTATTATGGTCTGTCAATATAGCACATTGACATAATTTGTCAAGATCCCCACCCTGAAAATGGCATAGAAGAGTTGGTGATGGGTAAGTGACCACCACTGTATTTTAGTTCTCATCCTCACAGGGTAACTGTGAGGCAGACCACAGAACTTCAGCAACAAAAAACGGAAGGAAAAGAGGTTCCATGTAACACTGGATTCACTGAAAACAGGAATTACCAGGACAATTGCTATAAGAAATAGATGAATTTGTCTTTATCCTCAATCAGATGGTGTTTGGTTCTGCCTTTCACTCAATATCCATTTTAGTCCTTTATAAAAAAGTACTTGTGCACCATTTGCATTTAAATAATAATGAACAGTTGCATCCTGTTGGTGTCAATTTGTTCGCATAAGCAGAAACTTACTTTGTTAAAATTACTACAGCAAACTGAGTGACTGATGCTACGACATGTAAAGGAAGAGACTTTCTTTCACAGATGAACCAAAAGACTTCTCTTGTAGGGATAGATTACTCTCTGGAGTAAATTGACCTCTGGCAGAGTTGGCCTTTGTCTACATTTATTATTCCTTACTGCTATTTGCCAAAGCTGTTTGCAAAACCCTCTATTAGGAAATCTAGAACATTTACAGACATTATCTTCCAGAGTTTACTTTTTTGGGGTTTTTCTTTTATTTTCTTGGTAATATTTCATATTTTTTTGTAATGTCTAAACTGAACCACATTAGCTGCATTTTATTCCCAACATTTCTAGTCTTTTTCCCAATTGAGATGTGGAGAACAGATTTTTCCATTATTTTTTCCTCATTTTCAGGAATATTTTGCATATTTTAAGACTGTTGTATTCTCCCCTGTATTCTCTTCTTCAGACTAAACAGCAACAGTTCCTCCTGTCTCTCCTCATAAACATGATTTTTAGATTGTTGATCTTATTTGTTATTCTTTGGATTTCCTCCAGCTGGGCCACAGCTTTCTTGAAACATGGTGCCCTGAACAAATTTTGACTTCCCCACTTGAAGGTGTTGCCTGCATACTTTTACCCAGTCTTTCTTTCACTGCTTTTAATGAAGAACAGTTGAACTGGATTTAGAAAAAATGTGAGCTGGACTTTTTTTTTTTTTTGGTTGGTTGGTTGGTTGGTTATTATTCTTTTTCTGACAAGGGATCTCATGATATAATGGTTGTAATGTCAGAAATCATTAAGACTGATGTTGCATATCCTCTAAAAAACACATTCAGCTGTGCTCATACCCATGTCTGTGTGGCCCTGAAAACGATCAGGGCCTTTATATCGCAACTTATTTCAAAGCTTTCTGCTCATTGTAGTGGCAGTTGATGGCAAAAGAAATTTATTCATTAAGAATTTATTTAATGAGGAAAAGACCACTCTGAGTAATTCTCATTTACCTCAGCAACCTGGCACTGTAGTCGCTGGGATCAGGCACTTGGTCAATGCCAGCTGTCTAACTTAATTTTCTACAGACCATGGTTTCTCACATTTGTGCATCTGTAAACTTTCCAGCAGCTTCTTTGTGCCAAGGAAGAGTAAAAGACTTGCTCTGCTTCACTGGCATTTCCAGATATTCTTGTTGCTGTATGCAAGCTTGCTGCACTTCAGTCCTACAACTCAGGTCAGAATTTAATATACCAGGACTTGAAAGCTGACTGGGGATAAGTTAGATTCCAAATATCTGTGATGATTTTTAAACCAAGGATTAATGTTGTTTAAATGGCTCTTTTTAATGACCTTGGATTCGTATAACATTTATTATGCTAAATATAGAATTGCCGCAGGATGTGATAATAGGTATTTCAGTATCTATTTGCACAGATTAGAAGACAGCTTTGTATTGGTGATTATTGCATATAATGTTTGGAAATAATATTTATTATTATAATACTTGAAAGCTGATTTGACTAGTGACAATAGGAAACTTGTATTCCTGATGGACTGCCATACTTGGCAGTCCTTACAATGTCAGCAAGAGTTCTGAGGAACAGGCTTATTTGTTTCTACTAACTGAAGCTAGAGCAGAGCAAACGATTAAAAAATAGCCATGAATGCCTGCTCAAAATTGTAAACAAAATTTTCTTTTTCTTCAGTCATAACTTTGTGCATTCCCTTTTTTGTGTATTATCATATAAGGGTTTACTAGCAGATTATTTACTCAGGGAGTTAATTTAAATGAAGTATATTCATAGACATTTGTAAACACAATTACTTGAAACAAACCAGAAAAGTCATGATGATTCAGTTCTGGAGCAAAATATACTACATGCATCATGTATTCAGTCAAAGATAACCAATGAAATTAAAATTTCATATATTGATTATTCTCAATGACTTATTCCTAAACAATTTAAAAATAAGAGATCAGTGAGATTATTGTGTGAACAACAATTGAACTAGCAAATAAATATAAGAAAATTATAAGGTACAAGTAATATAGAAGATGGACATAGTGAGAGAAAAAGATTGGAAAGGTTACAAAGTAAGGAACACAGAAAACACAATTTAAAGTTAAGAATAGATTTATAAGTTGGAAAAAGAATGAACAGAATGGATTTATGACGCATGGAACTGTATAAATTTGTTTAGAATGAGGAATCAGTTACATTATTCAGGTCTAGTGTGTTTATTACTTTAACCCATTATGCTCTACTGCAGCACTTGGAGTGCAAATACATTATAAAAATGTTCACATTCTGTTGGTTTACTTAGGGAATTCATATCCCACAAATAATTCTGATGCCATAAAAATAAAATTTTTAGATTTATAGACAGCAAATATAATGGCATTTTGAAGAAAATCCGCTTATCACATACAGGTGTATTAATTTTGTGTTCTGCTTAACAATTTTCTCTAGGAAAACAACTATTTGACAACAATCTCGGTTTAATTTTGCTATAATCAATGTTACACATGATATATCATTTTAAGATCTTTACAGAGTTCACACATGAAACAGAGGTGCAGATCTCTTTGCTTAGTGGCATGACATTAAAATTTTTAAATTTAAAAATATGGTTTAATGCTTTAGGTATCCTGGGAAGTCACTGTTCAAGGTGTTGCTCATTAATCCCAATAGCTGATTAAGTAGGTAGGTGTAAATTACTGGTTTAGTGAACTGGAATGCAAACTGGATGTGAAAAGAACAAAAGACACTACAAACAGTAATAAACTGTAGGATTGTCACTGTAACCTGTAAAAGTAAGTCATTACCTAGGGTTCTCTGTTGTATTGAAATTGGCATGAAATAATCTTTTAAGATAAACAGAATTATTTTATTATTTGTCTTCTGTTTTTTTCTTCAAAATGGACATGTGTTATGTACCATTCTTCATACGCAGGAATGAGAAAGACTAACCTGCCTAAAATAAAAGGTTGCTTTAATATGTACCATGTACCTCTGGCAGCTACAGTGTTAAACAGTGGGTATCCTATGATGTGAGAAAAAATTATGAAAAGTGGTAAAGCCAGAACAGGAAAATCTTAATTTTTAACTTCAGAAAAGGAGTACAGTTTGGCAACCGGCTAACATCTCTGAAGTTTACCAACACCATGATAACCATTTACATAGCTAAGCTGTGAAGCTAGATGTGAACCTCCTTTGCTAAACTTTCGTCTTTCAAGCCAATAGAAAAAACATGTTACATAAGTTGATTTGGGCAAACTTGTGGGGTTTTGTTAGGGGATTTATTTCATGTTGAAAGAGTAAAAGTGCTTTCAAAGCACTTTCCTCTGAACACATAGAAACTGTGTGTCTGCTTTCCCAACAGACTTGAAATGGCAACACCTTTTCCAAGCTCTAACCTAATCAATCTATTTCATCTGTTTTGTAGTCCAAAATGTCTGTTATAATCCACTAACTTAGAAAGAACAGAGGGATTTTCCTTCTTTTCTCTTCTGTGATTTTTGAGGAGATAGCTTCAACTGATGTTACCATTCTCCGTCCTAGACCTTTTTCTGGGAGGGAATAGGACAAGAAAGAAAGATCAAGTAGAAGAAGGACACTGATTCCCCTGAACTCCAGTTTACCTGGACTTTTGAGGTGCTTTTAAAATATATATTAGTTTTTGGTTGCATTAATATGACCTCCATCAGAGGCACAAATCCCAAGACCGGATAATAGCCTGCCTTATCCACCATAGTAACTATGAACCAATGTACATGTAATGGCATTGCTACAGTGGAGGACAAAATAGTTTTATATAGTTGCTGTGAAGCAAAAACTGCAGGTTGGTGCAGTAGTGCCAGTATCACTAACAGACTCTGCCATTATGTTATTTAGGCAGTTACAGTGATACTATGCAGCTGCTGTGATTTCGGATCTTAAAACCAATTATTGATCAGTAAAAGAATATAATCCCAGGCACAACTTTTCATAGTGCATGGGTTTTCCAGTAAGCTGGTGTCCTAATACTGATAAGTGATCCCATGGGAAACCATCTTCACATTCTTCAAAACATAGTTAACAATAAATCAGGCTTATTGACCTGCACAATTAGTAGCTAAAGTGGTGGAAAAAATCCAGCTTCCCCTGGGTTTAGCATTTGTAGACCAGAAGGTCTGAACTTTTAAAAAATATTATTTGTGAGCCCTTATGTTTTAATTAATGTGAGAAACACTAGAATATTACAGGTAGTGAATTATCTTTCTTTCTGTACGTTTTAATAATTCATAAATATATATCTAACATAATAACATAATACAACACTGTGGTCTTGAAGGAGTGATGAGACTCCTAGTGAAGAAGGATAGAGAGATATTGAACATACATCCCACACTAAAATACTAAATTTAATCTGAGACTATTTTTCCCCTAACAGCTATTTATATAGACAGTCATTTGCAAAATTACCCTTCAACAGACTTTTCTATTTCAAAACTTCTTCAGGAGTTGTGTCAAAATAACTGAGGCTGAAGTAGTTACTGGAGACCCATCACTGCAAGGAAAGAGGGTATAATTATTCAGAGGAGTGACACAGGCACAGCTCAAAGTAAGCCACAATTATGCCTCTTAAATTAGGATTTTAATTAAAAGTTGACTTAATTTTAGAACTCACAGAGAGGCTACATTTTCAGGGAGGGGTTGTTTAACACTTTCTGAAATTTGACCTCTAATTTACTGAAATATGGCAAGTGACTAACTCTTGTAAAATGTTGAAATAAGCAAATTTCTTAATCTTGTGTGTTATTACATTGTAATGCCATGCTTTTGCAAAGAATTAACCTACATTTTATTAAGCTAATTTTACATGCATATGTGGTTGATACCTATGATAATCTTGCAAAAATAGTGTCAATTAGACCAAGTTCGTGAAGCTGCCACACTAATTTAGGATTAAAATGCAAGTTATCAGAGATTGATATTGGGCCATAAGGAATAGGACACCATTAATTTAAAAGTGTTCACTATTCGTTGTTGAATATTAAAAAATCACAAACAACCACCAATCTGTTTTGAGTAAAGCAATACATCAGTTGATCAACAAACCTGGAGAAACTCCTCTTTCTTGGTGTACCACATTTTATTCTGTGAAGTACATTTTTCTAGTCTACTGCTGGTAGCAGAAAATTCTGTGTAAAACTGTCCCCATTCCCAGAGCTGCCTTTCACAATTCTTGACATTCAACCCTTCAAAGCAGGAGAAATTAAGAAAGTTCTGTAAAATAAGCATGCAGTTACAATATGAAGTTATCAATTAATAATTGTCTCAAGTGACTTAAAAAATAATTTTAAGGAAAAGATTATTTGGAATAGGTCAGTCATGAACTCATTAGGCCTAAAAATAATATTTGAAAAATAAATTACAAATATGGAAAAATAAAATTAATTGATACTTAAAGTAGCTGTATTTAAATATTTACACCGTTAGAAGCAAATATAACACACATTGTATCCTGTGTTATATTTGTGTACTTGGGCAAGGCTAAATATTTTTTCTCTTTGCAGTCCTATTTTTTGCCTCTGTACTTTTCTGTTATCTGAGCTTGAAAAGAATCACTCAATATTTTCAAACCCAAAGCCATCTTGTTTCTCTGAAGCAGTATTAGAAGTCTGTAGACGTATCTGTTGGGACTCTGACTTAAGATATTTGTATAGATCTTTTTCCTTGTGCTGGAAGGCATGATAATTTCATTTTTCAATCAAAAATTAAGGTCTTCAGTATCTGAAATGTCAGTCACAGAAGGTGTATTCTTCAATTAAATTGTAACAAATCTTAAGGTATCATGACATTTCTGAGTATGATAATAAATTACACAGGATGCTGTTTGTAGTTTACAAAGCCAAGTATTATGTATTCCTTCAGTAAAGCTTTCTTTATTATTATCAAATTCGTATTTATAGTAAAGCATGGGATATGCATTCTGACAGCTGTAACTGTTGACAGATAATGGGTTTTACATACCATATTTTAAAGGGATTCTTCCTGTAACTTCTGGCTTTTGACTTATAGATTAAGATTCTCATCTCAGGAGCAAAATGAGAGACATTTAGAAATTTTATGTAATAATTGCCACTCTGGAGGCAATATTAAGAAATTTTAAGACCTCCAAATATTTATGCTTATATCCTTTAGGCCTAAATTTGTGTTTGTCTATAATGGAAGAACATGTGTTACACTTTTGCTCATTACCATCTTTGCATGCAGATTTAGCTAGACCGAAAGTTTTTCCTCTGTTTGAGTGAAGTGATTGTGCTCATCATAGCTCTCAAAAAAAGAAAAAAAAAGTTTTTCTGATCATATGAAATTTGACATATAAGTCTCACATAAGGAAATCAGAAGATGGAAAGTTTCATCTTCATTTTTTTAAATGCCATTATTTATAAGTTACCTTCAAAATTTTCTGATATCTTCTAATAGTTAGAGTATAATATTCTTCTTAATAATTTTATTGACAGTATAAAAAGAACGATTGGAGAACACTAGCAAGGACTTTCCAGTCTTATTACATCATGCTGAATCACTGTCAGAGCACAATTTGTTTTCTTTTTCATCTGATTATACTTATCAGCCATCCTCTCAGCGATTTCTATTATCTCACTCTTACCTGGACATAAACATCACCAGAATATAAACATAGCATTTGAGGATGACAGATAAATCCTGTTTGTTCACTTTGAAAATGCCATTCATTAGAACATGTATCTTTTTATCTTGAAACTTTAGACGTAGCCATTTTGTAGTGATCTGCTGTGGCAAAATGCTGTTTGATCAGCAGCTTGCTTTCTCTGACAGTCACATCAAAACTAACTGATCAGATTGCTACTACTGCCTCCTTTTCTCTGTTTCCACTCTTCTTTCCACTTTCTACTAATAAAAATAGTAACAGTAATTATAATAATGTGAAACTGAAAACAAATAATAATCCAACCTAGCAGGCATTTATTTCTTGCAGTTGCTAATTTGCCAAGGGCATCTAAGCAACCAGAGAGGCTTTCACGGCAACTTTAGAAATAACCTGTGTTTGACTAATATTTAGAACTGTTACTATACTGATGTCAGATACTGTGGTTCGACTGTGAATTGACTTTACAACTAGTTTTCTGGGATAAATCAGGGTAGTCAAGTAATTGATTTTGGTCAGAAGTAACTCAGTCTCTAATTTTCCCCTTGTTCACATCAGTTTTATGGGAATACAGTTCTATCTCACTGAAGATTTTCCTCTCTGATATCAATTTTACCATAGGGAACATACTAATATCTTTAGTAGACTGAGGTGCAGGGTTAGACTCACATGAAATTACTGTTGATATTACCTAACTATGATGTTTTTGAGAGGTTTGGGGTTTTTTTGCAAATTCAACTTGCGTCCTATATTTTTATTTTTAAGTGAATATTCATATAGACAAATGCTTAGCAGATATACCAGAGAAAGTAGAGATGCATAGATATTCACACTCACTTGTATCAATTGTATCAATTGTAATATTGCTGATTATAATTCCAGAAGACTCTGTAATGAAGCTACGATGTCCCTCCTATTCCTCTTACACTGCCCTGTCCCTCCCAAAAAAATCCCAAAACTAAACCCAACCATGGAACAGAGAAGAAACCTCTGTTCTCCAGAGGAGAGAGGTTACATATGCATTAATGCAGAGGTTTATCTAAGGGACGGAGGCATCGTGTCAAAGTGACAAGTTATCATGAGTGGGCAAGTAATGCTTCTCCTCTAGAGGTGCTACATGCAACAATATCAACTCTTCATCATTACCCTTCACGTGTGTGTAAATAAAACATGCCCCAGAAAGAGCTGTTGAAGATCACAGAGCAAGAGCTGGGAATTATAAAGCATCAAGCCCAGAATGAGAGCACAGAGGTATCTCGAATTACAATGAAGGAGTTAAAGTAAAATATTTCACTCCTAAGGAAAAACATTGCTAAACCTTCTGACAGGACAGTTCAGGGGAGAAAGCTCTTTACAGCTTCTCTTCTAGACCTCTTCTTTCACAGTGTATGTCTGCACCAAAACAGAGTTGAGTGCACTGTAGATATTGTCACAGCTTCTTGCAACTTTGTGCCATGTATTTTGTATCTGAAACAATAACTATGATTATGGACTTTTTGTAAAATAAGCTCTGCCTGTATGCATTCCTTCCTGTTCAGAAAGAGGCTATCTTGACTTAGTAGCTGATTTCCTGTGATCACGTTTTTTTTGTTCTTTTAGTATAATTAACATTATTCTTGGCTTCCCTTTTAAACTCATAGCATATTTACTATATATCCCTCAAAGAACGTTAAGATGTGCCAAATACATAAACAAGTAATATGGACTAAATTATATTTTCATTTTTGTCGACTTAATTTAGTCTCCTATAAACCTTCTATCAATAAGTCTCACAATATTTCTTTTTCACCGATTCCAATAACATTTAAACCAAGACCCTGATTGACCTCTGAGGGTGAGTAAGTTGGTAAAAAGGAGAAATGCCAAAATGTTATAGTTTAGGATGCAAATCCTGAAGAGTACATTTCAAGCCTTATCTTCAGATCATGTTTTCCCTAAATCATATGAGATCTAAAAGGTTGATCTCTCTCTTTATTTAGAACTGCTTGAATCAGTTCTGAGAGTAATGTTGAATGCTTTTTTTCCTAATTCTTTCATCTAACCTTTATGCCTCAAAAAATGTTTGAATTACCCTACTGGATCTATGGTTACATGGAAAATAATCCATCAATAATATCAGTATATTCATCCACACTTCTTTTCATTAGTTTAATAGCTTTTCTCTTTCCTTATATCACTCCCTGAGGTACACTCTAATGACTTACCTGCATCTGGACTTCATGCCACTGGTCACAACCTCTTGAACCCAGTAGTTTACTCGGTTTTAGATCTACATCACTGTCCACTAAGCTTGCTCATATGTAATGATCTTTTTTATAAGGGCAGAACAGTGTTGAGAACTTTACAAAAGTTAACATAGGCAATATTCACTGCTACTCTCTCATCAGCCAGACTAATCATATCATTGTTGAAGGACCTCAGTTTGGTAAATCATGATTTTCCCTCCATAAATCCATGCTGGATTTTCTGCATGTTTACTACTTCCTACAAGAAGGGAAAAAGAAAAACAAAAGAAAAGCCACCTTGGCAGAGTCCTTGGGAGGTAATTTTTCTTCTTTGATACTGTCTTGTTTTAAAAGACAGATTATTCAAAAATGTCTTAAAAGAAATGTGTTGAGCTTTTTTATGCAGTAAACCAAAGGTAATTTCTGTCAGCTATTCACAAATTATCTATGTATGGATGGTGAGTAATTTTCTGTAGAATGCATGCATATTAGTCCTATTTCTCCCTATTTTTCATTACGTGGTTTATAGAAATGACTCATGAATACTTCTACAATATCCAGACATATAACAAAATGTATTCCCATGGCAACATGAGATTGGTCTGCTCTTTGCTATCCTTGTTTCTCAAACAGTATGTGCTGGGTTCCCCTTAGAAGAATCTTTTGTGATCTGCTGCAGAAAAGACCCTTGGGATATTTACACTTTAGTTTGTGAAGTGTCTCCAGTTGTCCGGAAGACTCCATGTGCTATCTGGTATACTTCTGGAAAACCAGCAAACAACAAAATAAAATAATGATTAAAATGAAGAGCATACTGCAATGCTGCTGGAAGCCCAAAGGCACCGATACTTGAAAATGAATGAGGACAAACATCTGCAGAAGCTCAGCTCCTTTAAGACAGGCTATGATGAAATATTTGCTGATGATATTGTGTTACTTGCATGCTGATCTTAAAGGTAGTCTAGCGAGAGATTGTCTCTCAAAAGTCTTGGAGACTAACACCATGAATTTTAGCAAGGGTAGTGTTCAGGACTCCAACTCGTGTGTTGTGGTAGCTCAAAGCCCTCAATGACATGTAGTAGAAGTTCTCTTAAGCTTATGCAAAATAAAATAACAATTTAAAACCAACCAACCAAACAAGAAAACAAAGGGAGCACCCCAAACCCCAGCAGATCAATCAAGAATCAGTGTAGAAATAATATGAAAGTTTAGTGACTGTTCTAAAAAATATTTCAAGAAAGAGAAGTTTAACAAGAGTATTAGGGTTTCTATTTAACTACATTAGAGAATAATTATCCCTCAGAAACTTAAAATTCAGCAACAGCATATAGAAGTATTCATTCTTGTTTGAGTCATTCTGTTACATGCCTGCATTTGAAAGTCTAATTTGTGTGGGAAGGTATCTTGATAATATCAACTGGGTTACATGAAGAATCAGATTGACTGTTGCATTTTATGAAGAAACTGAGATCTATACAGAGAGTTACTGTCAAAAAGTCTCTTGGAATATCACGTTAAAGGCATTTAAGCAGAATTTTATGTTATGACTAACACTTCCATGTATCTAGGCAAAGAATCTCCAAATGAAATATGGGAGCATGCACCACACAACCCAAGCATAGTAAGTCGTACACATTCCCTCTACTGGGCATGTTCAAGTGAGCTGTATAGCACATGTGCAGGTAAACTATGGTAATTTGTCTGGAAATTCTGTGAAAAGACTGAATTGCTTTTTGAAATACTGAAGAAAATTGCAGTCATGTTAAGGAAACCAGGACACATGGCCACCGTGGTTTTCTCATTGTCCTTGAAAATGTGATAAAAACTTCTCCTTCTAAAGAAATAGATATTAATTGCCAGTGGAATGGTATCTGGTTTTTGGAGCAATGAGGATGCAGTTGAAATGTTTTGCGCCACTTTGATAGCGTGTTCAAGTAAGAATAAAGCCTCAGTCATTTGCTGGAGATGTTTTCTCACTTTTCTCATTTCCTTTGTTCCTAGTTTGAGTTTCTCTCTCTTGTACATCTTTTGGAGAATTTGAATTACTGTGACGTTGTTGAAATGAGTCACTAGAGCCTGAAAACACTTTTGGAAGTTATTGTATCTGGCTGGTTTTGGTATTAATGAATACTGAATGAGGTATAATGTACCATGTTTCAGCAACTGTCCTGAATGCTCTGTATAAATTTTCCCAAGCTTATTTTCATTTCATGCAGGATACATCTTTGCATTCATATTTTAGGAGGTATCATTAAGATAATCTGAGGCAGTGCAGTGCAAGATGCAGGAATTCTTATCTCTCTTTCTTTGTAGCACACAGACTTGACTGGACACAGCCCTGAGCAACTTGATGTATCAGACCTGCTTTGAGCAGAGCTGGACTGGATGGTTTCTGAGTCTGTTCCTGCCCAGACTATTCCATGATTCTGTGATCTGCAAAATGGACTGAGTTAGAAACTGTAATGAAATTGAAGATGTTCTTTGCATTGGGAAAACATCAAATGCAGGTGATATGAGTACAGACATCTAAGATTTTTCCGAAATTCAGACCAGAGCACTATGCAAAAAGAAATTGTGTGTATAGTTTTCTGGAAAATAGGTGAATGTAGCGTATTTAGTAGTAAAAAAAATTTACAATCAACCTGAGTATTATTTTTTTTTTAATTCTGAGGAACCCTACTGACTTGAGCATGATTAATCTAAAGATTTAGCTATTAATGAGCAAGAAGAAATATGATATAATCTTGTCTTCAAATTTCAGTTTTCCAAATGGAACAATATTTTTGGCAAATGAAAGAAAAAAAGAAAATCAAACTGAAAGGGCTATAAGAATAACTTCAAAGTCATGTTCTCAGAAAATGCTTTAAAATTCACATTACAAGGAAGCACAAAATATTTTGATGTGTAGTTGAACCTGACTGATGTCTTTCAGAGGGTTGACTTTGGAAGAATGCTTTTAATTATTAAAATTTGGTGTGTTTATGTCAAAATATGTTTTTCAGAAATTAAAAATGAAGACACTAAAGCTATTTTATTTTTTATTTTAAAACAAAATATTATTTGATTTGTAAGAGAGTTTCATTCACAACAAATCTACTTACAGGAAGTTATGAAATGAACAGAGAAACATGTTTAGTGCTAAATATTCTAGGTGGTGATAAAAGGGTTAAACATGACCCTAACACTGACAAGACATCAGTAAGGTATCCTATAATCTTATTTAATGTGCAAGTGTAAAGAAACTGAGAAAGCTTCCCCCAAAGCTGTAAGAGTCCAGAATGCAGAGGGAGCACAGGAAGAAGCAGTGTGCCTGCCTGGACAGGAGCCCAGTGCCCAGCTGAGTAATCACACTGACTTGCAGGCTCAGACTCAGATCCATCGATATGTGAGTATATATATATATATACATACATATATATATGTGTGAATATATAATTATATATATTTGTTTAACTAAATTTGCTAATGTTGCATGGTACAATTGTATGACACTATATCAGCTTGATTTTCTGCTATTTCTGGTGCCACAGCATCACTGTGCTATTGTGCCAGGTAGATTTTACAATAGGAATTACCTCTGTTTTTCTGTTCCTGCCAGTATAACCTGTACCCTCCTTGCATAATCGTTACATTAAATCACCGATTATATCCATAGTAAAGTTTTAGCAAGTAAAAGTTCAATATTTCTGAAGTTCAATATTTCTGAATGTAAGCTATAAAATGATAAAATATTTTGTATTTTCTGAAAGGAAATAAGACAATTACCATAAGACTAATATTTCTAAAGAGGTATGAATGCACCGCTAGTGTAACACACCCAGCATGACACAGGTAGCTGAAAGTTGGTTATTTATGCCTAAGCCAGTCAACCAAACACTCCTGTGGAATCAATGGAGATAAATAGGCCTCTGAGGCAATTCACTTCATTGTAAGATAGGTACCTACAATAAGGGAGATGAATCAGTCTTTGGATGTGCTTATTTCTTTCTCAATATCTCAACTGATGTGCTTTGTTCCCTTTGGATCTACGTCCAAAGGTACTGAGAAATGTACAGAGACTCTTCTCAACAACAAATAAAGCATTATAAAATGTGCCTATACTGTAGGGTCTGGAAATATTTCCTAGTCTGTATCCTGATGTGTGGCACCCCTGGCTCCATTTTTAGATGAGGGATAATACTACACCATCATTCTCCGGTTTCTTTGCAAAGGAAACAGGGACACACAAATGAGCAACTCTAAACAGCTTAAATCTACAGAAAAGGTTTAATAGATACCAGTTGTTAATACTGGCTGGAAAAATTTCCCAGTTAAGGTCATCAGAAACAAAGTCATTTTCCTGGGCAAAGGATAGCTCTACACACCCCTTGCTTATTATGCTTTTTTCCTTATCATGCATTCCTGCTCATATTTGCTTATAAAATACAGGATGAGACTGTCCATTTCAGTGACCCAGTCTAGATATTCTTACATTTAGTAAATTTATTACCTCAGAGGTTAAAAATAATTTAGCAAAGGAAGGTTTTTATTCATGTAAATGGAGAGGAAAACATAATCAAAATTAAATTTATGTATACAAATAGTTTTGTCAAGTGTTCCAGAATAGTAAAAAAATAAGCATATCTCCACATCTAAAGCATTATATTTTGTCTAAGATGAGGATATTCTGTCTGGAGACAATTACAAAGAGTACTGAAGTAATTACATTCATCTTTTCTATCCACTTTTTTTTTCTCCTGCTTTTCATTATATAATTTTATATATAAATATAATCATCCTAGTGGATGACAAAGAAAAAATAAATAAATAGGGATGTGCTCTGTGGTTTATACAAAACTTGTCAAGATGGAAGGTTTGAAACATATTTCTTCTTTCATTCAAAGGAAAGCAGCTGATACAGGATACATTTCTTTATTTTCATGTGGCGGTATCCTTCTCCTTAACTGTGGGTGGTGATTTCCACTGTGGTGTAGATCTACCTCATGTAGGAAATAAATATGTGAGATAATTGTGCAAAGAAGGAAAAATTACTGGGGGAGGAATGAAGAAGAAAAAACTTTCCTGAACATCTGTTCTTCACATTACAAAGCTTCAAATTGAATTATGTGCCAGAGCCCTAAAATCTTGATATATTCATAAAAATTATGAAACTTAAAAAATATTCTTTTCATGCTCTCTGAAACTTTTAAGCTTCAAGGCTCATCTCGGCTTATATTTTTAGATAGGGACTACTGACAAGTGGAAGAATTGAGAGAAATGTACAAGATATAAATTCTTCCCCAGCAATGTAATATAGAAACATGACTCGTTGGTGTTTAATTACATTTAACATTAAAAAAACTTTAACATGTTCCAGAAAAATGTCAAAAGTAAGTGCTGAAACAAGCCTGACATATAACCCTCATTCTAAGTTTTGAGTGCATCCAGTCTGGGAACATAACAATCCAGCTGTTTTATTGTTGTTGTTGTCACTGCTGTTCTCACTAAGAAAGGAAGTCACCAAACCTCAGAGACCAGTATCTTAATATCTACTTTAAAGCACATTGCTGACACCTCTTTTCTGTATGCTAACCAGAAATCTTCTGTTTGGCTCCAACAACAAAGCACCTTAAGAAAGTACTTTAAAGTACTGGAGGAGAAGCAGCACATCTTTTCATGAACAAATGCATTCGTTACCTATCCACATGGTTCATGTACATGGATTCTCTAAATGAGACAGATTCAGGCTTCACTGTGAATCAGAACAGACAGTAAGGCTTACAGTTTCTCATGCTCATTGCAGTAACACATCAGTACTGTGAAAACTAACAATAACAGTTTGGACAGAGTTTTTAAAAACATGTTGAAAATGACAGAACGAGAATCAAACAGACAAGACTTCTCTGATGGTGTTGAGCCATTGATCTGAGGTAATGTTTTAAGAAGTTTTAAGGTTTATTTTTAAAGTGTGACGCTAATACCCTCTCATTGCTATGATTCTCCAACAAGTTTGAGGTATACATAAGGTCTATTGTAAATTTGAAGTTTCTTAATTGTAACAAAAAACATCCAGGCTGACATCTGTATGCTTTATTTACAGTGCGGAAATGGTTAACATGCTGCCTTTAAAGACAGCATCTGTGTCAGTATTTTTAAAAGTAAGAGAAAAATTAATAAGTGAAGCATAAAACATTGAAAAAATTTATTAAGTGCTTTATCCTTTAATTTTGCTTATGGAACAGTATTCATACATAACCTCCATGATGGTAAGCAGAGCTATTAGAAAATCTAATTAGGTATTAAGGACTGCATTTGGAAATAAATTATTTATTCAAGTAGAAATATTTGTAAACACTTAAAATGAATTATCAATTTCTTGCATGAAACCTTATGATTTTCAGGGGTGATTTTCTTTAAAAAAGAAAAAAAAGATGGACTATGGGAGATGAAGTATAGTACATCAAAAGACACCTTAATGGAGAAATATCTGTCTATGTCTAGAAAATCTCTAGTTTCGTTTATTATAGAGAATGAATCTTCTATGGTCAAATCAGAGGCAGATGAGCAAAGTGCATTCATGGAAGATGTTGTTGCAGTCAGTACTGCTGCTGCGGTTACTTATTTGTCTCCTGCTTTACACTTCAATGGATGCATTTTATTCATGGTCTCCAGCTGCAGGGAAAATCTGCCTAAAATTGGAATCTTTAATTTCTCACACTAACAAAATTCACTTGCATCTAAACATATTGTTAAGAACTATGAATTGTGAAACAAAACTCTACAAAGCATCTCACCATTCAATAAAATGTGAAGTTCTAAATACCAGATAAGTACCAAATATTCAGAAATGCTAAAATTTAACTAAGAAATGTACACTTACTCACTTTCTAGAGTACAATGCTGCATGACTTGTTGCCACAGAGTTATTTCAATGAATGATTAAGTCCTAAACATATTTTCCAAGATAAAACCAAGAACAATGATAATGATAAACATTCCCACTACAGATGTACTTCAATGTTTTTGAGGTTTGGGCTGGGTTTTGTTGGGGATTTTTTGGGGGGGGGGTTTTGGGGTTTTTTTTGTAGAGATGTTTTTTCTAACCTGCTCCATTCCCTTAGAAAAAAGGTCAACATTTCTGGCTTGATCCACAATAACGGAGTTAGAAATTTACTATTAAATGTAAAGGAAAACAAACAAGATCTCTCTGCGAGCTGAATAAAATCTGCAGAAAGACACAATAAACTAATTAAATTAAAAAAAAAAAAAGCATTATATATTCATTAAACTGCAAATGCATTTACTGATTTTTCTTTTCTATACTGACATTCTTCCTTTTTCATTATAACTTTGTCTGACCTTAGTGTTATGAAAAACTAGCCATCTTCTTTACAACAAATTTTTTCTGCGCTATGATTACTCACTTATTTGATCATGTTTTCCAGCCTTCCAAAACAGAAGTAACAGGGATATATCTAGCATTATGTAAGGGATATGAAAAGCTGAAAAATGAGAAAATATAACCTTAATGATACCTTGTATAGAAGTAGTATAAAGTGCATGTCATGACCTGAATTTCAGTATCCAAACTAATGTTTAAGCACTTCAATCCTCTGGTGCTAAAACACATTTCTAAGTTAAAATTCTTCCTTCTATTCTGCTCTAGGGGAAAAAGCCCAACTTTTACTACATGTCAACAAAAAAAAAGAGCCATTGATGAATCTGGCCAATGACCAGTGAGAATGAAGTCAATGTTCTGTCCCATTCACTCTTTCTACCCTTTTCTCTGCCAATTTCTGTGTAAGTTCTAGTAAAGATATCCTTCTGATGCTGATGTGTTAGTTCTGCAGGCATAACATAGTCCAAGTTATACCTAGGTATAAATCTACTATGCAAATTAATTAGGGATAAAGAATGTATACATCTGCTTGGGAATAGCTATTTGCTTAAATTGATCTCTATTAATTTAAAGCGATTTTTTTCCCAACCTCTCATTTTTGGCTCACAAAATCAAGGCATGTATGAAAAGGGAACATCATGTTTGTACATTATCAAAAAAGATGTTAAGTTCTAATTACATAGTCACATGCTCTCCTATACTACCATAACTCACTAAAATTACCATGGTGCCACCAAAGCTACAATTTGGGCTGTATAATATTCTTCTTGTTGAGGTTGTACAAGTTTGAAAGAAACTTGGGTAGACAGCCTGATTTCACCTGCAGAAACAAAGGGAACAGTAGGGACTCTACAGTGACACTTCCAAAGATAAATATTTGCATTATTTAACTGCTTGATCCATTGAACTATGTTTTGAATTATCATAGTGTCATAGAATCTTAGAACCATTCAGGTTGGAAAAGACCTTTAAGATCATTGAGTCCAACCATTAACCCACTACTGCCAAACCTTCCACATTAGCTGTTTTTCTGCTACTACATTTCAACATTTTAGTAAATAAATCAGATTAATTAAAGGTGTGAATAACTTTAGATAAATCTCCTTCCCTTTATTTTTTATTTTCCCTAGTAATGATATTTCTTTACAACCACCGTGCTCTGTAAAGGAAGAGTAAAATATTTGTAATATTAGCATTTAAACAAGCAAGAAAACCATAGCAATTTTATTGCAATAATGGGGAAGTGCCACGTGTCGATCTAATTTTGTTTTTTTCCGGTTTATTCCATATTTTAGATGGAAAATGCTCAAAAATTACTGTAGGTTGACACGAGACTGGAATCCTACAGATGAGATCAAATTTGAGTGACTATTGACCAGCTTCAGAGTTAGAGAAATACCTGGGAACAAATTCAGGATGGTAATTGTTCAAATCCTTACCTGCTTTATTGTCCATGATTTTAAATAGAACAAAATATAATAAAATAGCCTGACTATCCATTAAAATTAGGAATGTTTATGCTGGTTTAGACCATCTGTTCTACAGATTATTTCTTCCATGCAACTAGTTCAGTGTCATATGATAATCTGTTATCCGCTATAACTTGTACTTTCATAATTAAAACTGCTTCAAAAAGAAAAAAAAAAAAGAAACACAGGCAAATAGGAGATGCAGGTTCCTAACAAAAGTGTGTAAATGGTCAGAGAATGTACTATGTATAAGAGCTATGATATGGAATGTCATGTAATTTATGTTATAAATAAAAATTTAAAAAATAGCCTGAATTTATGATGGAAAGTTAAGTAGATTGTTTATGATTTGTTAAATGAATGTTTTGTTAACTTAAATCTTATTTAAGGTTATTGTCAATTTTTCTGATACATGTTTAAACCGATCCTATTAATCTACTATATATTTTCAAAAAGCTGGATGTTATGAAGCATCTGAGCCTCTGGATGTTTTTATAAACTCATATGGGAAAACCTATTCTATTTTGTTCATCAGTGACACATGGAAGAAATTAAAATGAAACATTTTAATATAGTTTTACTTAGTGTAAATTGAAAAGCTAGATCATATCTCAATGAAAATGTTTTTGCTCTCGTAGAACTGCCAGACCTATGCACTGTATGTGGGTTTCTCCCGCTATAATATGTCTTTAAATTTTTGAACGGCTATGACTATGAAAGAGATTTCATAAAATATCACAATCATGAAAGCTGGTGAAACTGGGAATGGCCATGGGCAAATTTGGCATTACTAACTGTTGTGTTACATGGATTGTTATATTTTGCAACAATACAATAAAAACATAATAGTGTTTTGGTGTGTGTTGGTATGATTTATATTTCATCTGGATGTAACAGTAGGCCTGATATGCACACAGGGACAGAAAGAGAGAGCAACAGCTAGACAGAAAGAAAGAGAATACCATAGTTTAGATCCTCTTTACCACAACCAACACACCTAGGATATGTATGCTTGTTTATAAACCAAAATTCTTTCTGAACATTTAATACGACATTTAATCAGATGAACTGCTCCTTTAAAAATCTGCCAATGACCAGGGAAAAAGACTTCATCTAACCCACGGATCTCAGTGTGCAGATCTCCCTTGGACAGAGGTTTTGGAATGATATTTTTGCCAAACAGGGTCTGTATTTAACCTTTGCAAATGTCTATATATGGTCTGTAAGCATTTTTGCAACTACCGTGTTGCAAAATCAATCTTGCAGCCTAATCCAGAACAGGTGTCCTATGAATGTCTTTGCAAGATTAACATAGGGAGCATAGCCTTATGGACTATTTTAGTAACTATGATTAGCATTAAGAAGCAAATCCCTCTCCATATTCGTAGTGTGAAAGGATCCCATTTCAGCACATGTGCCATTCCCCCCCACAAGAAAGCAAAAGGGATCTGGGGTCAGGCTAAAGTGGCAAGGCTAAGCCGGAGATGGAAGGATCAATGTGCTGCAGTGCAGGAGTAGGAGGAGGCAGCAGTCAGCAGAAAAATATCTTCAACTTCATAAATTCTCCATTTAGCATACCTCAGTAAAGCTCTGTGTGGAACACAGAGGCCAATATCAAGTAATCAAGAAATGTCATAAGCATTGCATAGACTCTAAATGAATCGGTTTCATTTCCTGGACTTGATTTATTTTTTTATTTCTAAAAATTAATAATAAAATAGTCTAAGACAGTCTCATAATGAAAAATAGAAATAAAATATCACCAAATGAAGAATATTTTAAAAGGGGTTTCTGGTGCTTTTTAAAAATCTATGCAAATATAGACAAGCACTTACGACATTTTTATAGATTCAAAATCTTCCAGGTTTTAATCAGCGAGAAATCTGTTTTCAAATGTCTACAATGATTAACAAGATAAAAATAATAACAGCTGCATTAAGTGTTGCTAATGCTATTAAAATGAATTATAACAGTATACTGGATTTTCAAGCATGTTTTTTTATTAATGTTTTGGTTTGTATAAAAAGGTATTTTCCTCCAAAAAGGCTATTTGATAAACTAATTCTATAGTTTTGGGCAACATACACCATTTATGCTCACATATGTTCCCTGGAGATGTAACCTAAATATTTAATACAATTAAACTTCATTCAACAGAAGACAGACATTTCCCAAATGCTCATCTCTGACTGTGGCCAGAATCTGTTCTCATGGGAACTAAATACTGCCATAAAAACCACGGCCTTCCCTCCTAGTGCCAGCTGCATTTCTTTAGCTTTCTCTTTTCTAAAATAAATGTGTGATTGCATATAAATGTGTGTTTGCTAAACGATACTCTCACTTATATATAATTTTAAATGAAAAACCTGTACTAATGTGATGTCACATTAAACTCCAACAATTCCAGAGAATGTTACATATCACTGAACACTCCTAATATATTCAGAACTCTAGTTTGTCTCAAAAATGTAAAACTTCATCATCACACATCTTTATCAGTGCTTTGTACAGTTATAACGATGTCTAATAACATGTTAATTCTACCAAGTGCAATTTTACCATACACATTAAAAGTTGGTTGAAGTCTAACATATCACACTCTTGCAAATGGCAAAGTATGAGTAAGTAATGCAAATACTTCCTCTGAATTAACTAGGGAGCCTTTTAAAATTTTGTTGTAATGGATTTAAATACAAACAAGATAGAAAGTGATAAAGACATGGCCCAAATCACTAGACTTTAGACAAAATCTGTCTGTCAGTGTTTAAGAGATGGTCTTTCTGTTACACAAACTAATGAAAAAAAAATACAAAATGAGGAAACAAAGGTAAATCTGATTACTGGGATAAGTGAAGAATATCTCTTTCCAATGCTGCCTCATTACTCATGAATTAAAGAACATTTTCAGCAGCATCTTGGGTGGCAGGGGATAGTTGGAAACAGAACCTTCTGTAACACATCAAGCATGTTTGTTTCTGCTGAGCACATATCAATTGATCATTTCATTGCTAGGACTGATGCATTATCCTTCTGAAACAGGTAAAGAACATTCAATTCACTTTTATCCCAAAGCAGTTATCACAGTACACTTGATTTTCTTAAAATCAGAAGTTGAATTATTAAAGTTGTATCCTAACAAATAAAAATATAATTTTTCTGATCTTGGTCAATCCTTAGTGCAAAATGCAGGCATATGAAATTGATAAAAATGGGTTGTTGGAAGATTAACATGTTGTCATAAATCCTTAAACTGCATTCAGAAATTATTTCTGATTAATTCAAATTTGATTAATCAGACCATATCCTACAGTTTCGTATTGTTTCCAACATTCCAATGATAAATCAAATTTGGTTAGATCTTCATTTAGGATGAAAATGACCCTAACAGGACCTGACAATTGTACAGCTATAGCAATTATTATTAAGAGACTGGTTCTCTTAATGTAAATTCAGGTCTAAATTTAACATAGTGTTCCATGGCATTACTTTTCTAACCTTGCATTGATTTTCAGTGGAGTTTTGCATCCTGTTTGCAATAGGTCATATGCTGCTGGTATTTAAAGTACTGTTTCAGTCATGGGTTACATGACTCATGATTAGTAATACAGGAACATAAAGAAGAGTTAATTATGACCATAAGCAAAGCCTAGGAGAACTTTAAGACCAAGGCAACCAGATATGATACCTCTCATTTAGACTGTTCCAGCCTCCTGATGAGAACTGGGACTACCGAAGCCAAATGTACATATTATTATATTTAGTAATGCTTAATGGATTTCTTTCACATAAAGATCTCTCCATGAATACAGTGAGGTCCACAGCATTTTTGACAATGTATATGATAGGTCTGCTACAGCAGCATGGGTTATGACCTTTTGAGGCTTGTTTGAAACTTGGGTCCTACATCTTTAGTTGATGCTCCCCCATCCTTGTGATGTGAAATACACAATAAATTATAAATCTCTCAACCTCTCCATGCCCAATCTCTTACAATATTTCTTAGCTGACTCTTCTGCAGAATGATAGCTTAATTCATTGTTCCTCTTATGAAAGTTATTCCATACTTTTAATATTCCTTGGTTCTTTCCAAAGGAACTTTGAAGTCACAAAAGCTACATGTAGTATTTGTGAGAGAGATGGACCATGGATATATATAGTAGAACTTCTCTGTGATCTTTCATGTTTTCTGTTTCATTACACTCCATAACCTTTGATTTATCTTTTTGATCACTATGGAGTGCTAAGCTGATGCTTTCATTGAACATTCCCTAAGTCTTGGAGGAAATGTTAATCATCTGCTCACCATTTTACATGTGAAATTATTATTGTTTTCCTTCCCAGCTAAGGAAAAACATATCACTTTACATTTGCCACTGCTCAATTTAGTTTGACATTTTACTTCCCAGCCATTCAGATTTTAAAGCATCTTTTTATTCCTGCATGAGATAGTACTATTTTGAAAAACTTCCTGTTATCAACAGACTTTGTCACTTTACTGCTCACTTATTCCCACCTTTTCAAGTCATTTAAAAACAGCACAGGTATCTAACTCTCAGAGATATTCACAATTACCACAGACATTCTAGTAGACACAGTCACTGGAAATCATGGGTCTACTTGACAAATTTTCTGGCTCTTTCACATTCTTTCTGCCAGTAGGAAGGAGAAATACCACTAAAAAGTGACACAGAACAAAATAGAATATGACATGCTTTTTTATTTCTTAATAATCTCTATCACTGACTACAACATGTTCTTAAGCCAGAGAGGGGATATGGATCAGAGAGACACTATTTTAAAGAGGATCACAAAAAAAGGTATAAAATGCATTTGAAATTCAGAGACAGATGATGTGACACTCAGCATACTTGGCTACCATGGAAACTTCCTGTTTTATCACTTACCTATGATGCCAAAATATTTTTAAATCCACCAGGGCAGGGGTGGGGTGGGGTGGTGGGATGGAGGGGGCAGAAGCAGCCAAATTAACCCCAGATTTTATAGAATCTAATTTCACAGTTAATGCGCAATTAGTTTGGATATGATCAAGCATTATTTTGTCTTTATTATTTAGATAAACAATGATTTAAAATTATACTGGGAAGTGGTCTCTTGTGGTTATTTTCTCATAGCAGAATATAAATTTTACCCTGTCTTGAGATCTTGCATAAACAGATTTAGCCATCAGCTAAGCTGTTGTACTGAAACTGGCTGGGAAGTATTTAAGACTATGTATTTTAGTTACACTGAGGATCTTTTTTTTAGGTATTTGTTTACAGTTTATGTGTAGCAGACGTATCTTAAGAACAGAGTATAGAAAGCAAAGTAAAGAAAACAGAAATCATCACCACAAATTGTCAAATCAGGTCTCCTTTTTCTTGTTGCATAAGAGTGAGATTTTTTTATAAACCTTCGCATATTTTGATAACACTTTCTCTTCATTTTCATGCAGGAAATTGGTCTGTAATATGACAGGTGAATCAAGAGAGGTTTGTTTGAGAATGTGTATCGTAAGAACCATCTTCTAGCCAGGGTGAGGAATCCATAAGGGAAAATGGAAGGGGCAGGGAATTCACAACTGCAACATTTAGCATGAACTCCATCAGTGTTCAACAGTTAGCATGAACTCCGTCATTATTAAACACAACTAATCCATGCACATCTGCCCAGTTTATTTCCTCAAGGAGCTCAGACTGCCTAAATACTTTAGTTGTCAGATGATAGTTATTTAACACATAAGATTGCTACACAAGAGTTCTTTCAACAGCCATTGAGGCAAATTAGGCTTCATTGGAGAGAAAGGTTGAAAGAACACAAGACCATCTTCAATTCCTCCCCACCTAGGGTTCTCACAAGGTAAACAATAGCAGAAGCACTGCCCCCTCTACAGCTACACTTTGGTCAGTCTTACCAACTGGATTTACTTGCAGATGAAACAATGGGCTCCACAATGACACCATGTGAAGTTTTGGAGAAGGTCACAACTCCTAGCAAGGGAGATGAGGAAGTTCTATGTTATAGGTCTAATTTTCTAGTTCTAATGTTAGGGTTTGACCCTCTTGAAATATTCAGCAAAAGGTGTATGGAGAAAAGGGCAGGGACAGACAAGTAGAAAAAGTAGGGTTTCTTTTTTTTTTTTTCTTTCTGCAAGAAACCTCCTCCGTTGTATGAATTCTGCCTCAGTCTTCACTGTAGACCTACTTTGGTGGATCTGCTCCTTGGCTGGGTGTGGCAGGGAGCCGTATTCTGATGTCTGTGTGAACTTGTTCTCTGATACATCAAAAAAGAGATATTGTGATCTAAAACTTAATTTTTATTATCTCCTTCATTTCTTGGTTTGGGGGCAGTAACTTCTATTCACAGAGCAACAAGTAATAACAAAATCACAGAATGTTGAGTTGGAAGGGACCTCGAAAGATCGTCTAGTCCAACCTGCCTGCCAGAGCAGGATCACCTACACTAAATCACACAGAATTAGATCCATGTGGGTTTTAAATGTCTCCAGAGAAGGAGACTCCACAACCTCTCTGGGCAGCCTGTTCCAGTGCCCTGTCACCCTCACAGTGAAAAAGTTCCTCCTTATATTCACATGGAACTTCCTATGCTTCAGCTTGCACCTGTTGCTCCTTGTTCTATTGTTGGCTATCACTAGGAAGAGCCTGGCTCCATCCTCCCGACTCATGCCCTTTACATATTTATAAACATTAATAAGGTCACCCCTCCCTCCAAGCATTCCTTTAAGTCTGGTTGGAGGAACTATCAAGCTTTCAAGTGCAACAATGCACTCATTATTTGGACCACTGGATGTAATGGCAAATAAGCCTCTCTTTCTCCTCCTCCCAAGTTCCACCAAGCCACATTTGGTGGTCAGTGTACAGACATTAGCTGTTGTCAGTCGTGATAGCACATGGCAGCCTTTACATATCAATGGGATAAAGTAGAAGGGAAAACCTGGCTTCTAAAATGAACAAGTTAAGGAGAAGGTCAGAATCGATGAGGAAGAGCAAGACTGAGGTTAGCAAAATCCAGTAAGTAAAAGGGGGATCAGTCACCCTGGAGAGGGAAAACTACAAATTCATTATCATTTTTCTGAAAGTCCATCCTCAAATGAAGTGCTTTAAGTATCACAGAGTCACAGGATGATATAACATGAAAAGTGTAAAGAAAGCCGGAGATATCCTTTTACCTGGCGACTGAGCAATCTTGCACAAAACAGTGCAAGGCTGCAGATGAGGTTCATGGAGACTTTGTATTCTGCAACAGCTGGATAACAAAGCAAAAGGAGTAGGATAATGGCAATGACACCTGCAGTTGTGATGTGGTACTGGATGCTACTATGAAGTTCTAGGCTTTCTCAATTACGGGAGATAATATGGGTGGAGAAAAGAAAATAGAAAAAGAAAAGCTTGTCTGATTATTTTTCTTATCTGGATAATGAAAAACAGTAGACTGAAGGATGGGATGTTATAAGGAGCAAATTTTTAGTTATAATATATAGTAGATATGTGAATATGTGGCAGAAAGAGAGTGTCCTTGCTTAATCAAGTGCCTTAATTTATTTGACTTCTAAAAGGTCTTTTGTAAAGTCATGCTAGAAGCTACAGTAAACTGCAAAAGATATTTAGCTCTCCAGGTCTGATGTTTCAAATGACCAGAGGGCTTTAGAAGATAGTATTTTTTGTGTACTTCAGATTTTAAATCAAAATTAATATAGATGACCATATTTGACAAAATAGTGAGGTGCCATATCTATCTCCTTCATGTTGGTGGGTAGTGAAAATACAGAGACAGACTCTTCTTAGTGGTGCCCAGTGACAATGGGCATGAAATGTTCATTAAAAATAAAAAAAAAAGTTTTAAGAAGGCTTTATTTCTGTGAGGGGGCCAAAAGACAGTGTGGAGACTAATGCTGATAATGCTGATAGTGCTATCATTGTTGTCAACTAGACCTAACATACTAAATGCTATGCCAGAGAAGTTGTGGCATCTTTGAAGAGTATCTTTGAGTATCTTCGAGTATCTTTGGAGATACTCAAAACCTGACTAGACACAGTCTTCACCAACCTGTGCCAGGTGATTCTACTCTGAGCAGGAGTTAGATTAGACAGTCTCCAGACTTCCCATCCTACCTCAATGGTGGTGTGATTCTGGGAAAGTTTTCATTTTCATGGAGAAAAACATTATTAATATTTAAAGGAATCTCACTGTCTGTGAAGAGGGATGTAGGTTCACTTAAGATTTGCTGAGTATATGAAGATGATTTGCTAATTGTAAATATGGTTAACTGATAGACTTTTCTGCTATCTTCTCTAATGATATTTCAGATTGTACAAACACATGAAGAAATAGTACTGTGATTATCCTTCCTACAGGACCAATGTAAAAACAAGATGTGTATCTCAAGCTAATGTCTAACAGGGAATTCGTTTCAGCAATGGCTCAGGATCCATTGATTTTTGATATATTGATACATATCTTGGGTGATCAATAGGACAGCTGGCTGTCAAAAATGAATGACTGATCTCCAGAACTAAAATAATGTCAGTCTAATAAGGACAAGCTATCAACATAGTGTCTGGGGCGCTCTTATGCACTTTATTGAAGAGAAATTATCACGATGAGTGAGGAAATCAGAATGACCATAACAGGGGAGTGGATAGGGTAGAGGGAAGGTGTCCCTCTATATAGCAGAAAAACGTATTTAGGACCAGAACAGACTGCAGAATAAGTCTACATTGCCTGCAGAGGACAAGTCTGGGATAGGTCCAGGTTCTGGTGTACTACGAGCATGCCCTCAGGAGCATATGTAATAGTAATCCCAAGGACTGGTCTCAGAATTGTGGAATCATAGAATTCCATAAAGGTAGGGACCTGTAAAGGTCATATAATCCAACCTGCAGTAAGCAGGGACACGAGTCTTCTGCCAAGTTATCACTGCCTAGGTGCTCAGAAGCAGTCTTCAGTCTGTTCAAGAGAGAAGTCACATGGCAATCAAGCAGGAGGAGACTAGGGAGGGTACAATAGAGTGTTTCATGCTTTTCATTACTTGAAACCAATTTCACAGGATGACAGAGGAAGGTTGTTAATGGAATGGTATGCCTGTTTCTGGTGTCCATATTTAAAAATGCTTGAGACAAATTGAAAAGTGTAGACATTCAAGATTGATGTGAAATGTTGAAAAAAATGCATTATAATGACAGATTAATGAAGTTCAGTACATTTAGTTTGATCAAACAGATGCTATGGAGATGAGCGTGGCTTCCCTGACTTTTTTTTTTCACAGTTGGTGGTTCTTAAATCTAGTAAAAAAAGGTGTACTGATAACAAGGAACATGAAAATGCAGCTCAAAAAAGTAAGAAGAGAAACATTTTTATTGTGGCTGTAATGAGCATATAGAAGTAGAACCAGTAGAATAATTTATGTGAAAATATGACGAATTCTACTTCACTAAGATAGCTAACTATACTACTAGTCCAAGCAAGCAATGAAGATACTGACTTTAGCATATGGGGGAGTGATATTAATTTCAGGAGTGTAATTTATAACATTATAATATGTATGTATGAGAAAATAAGGAGGAGAAGAGAATCCTAGGTTAAAACTCAACCTTGAATTTTGATTGCTAAAGCTGGGAGAGACAAATTGGCCCTTGTCAACTTGAAAGTTATATATTCAGCATGGTATCAAGGGACTTAGTAATTTCTAGATAAGTTCTATGACCTGTATTTAACAGAATGTTGCATTTGATCATACATTTAATGAATGCCTGGTCTGCTAAAATCTGAAAAATTCTAACCCTGTGTGCAGTCCTGAGGCCTGCCCCAATTTCTGAAAGACAGGACAAAATCTTAAGGTGATTTCTTATAAATTCAATTCTTGATTCAGTTTTCCTTCAGTTGCTATTTATCTAAGTGTCATTCATATATGTCATTCTAATATTTCACTTGTAAATACCCATATTTTCTTTCAGAAATAAATTATCGAATGATTAAATCTGAATTGTTAAAACTATTGCTTGCTGTCTGCTTCTTTTAGAAGCAGAAAACTTAGTCCACCTTCTTCACAAGCATGCCAGTGTCTGTTCTGGCCCATTTAAGACAACATGAGGATACTAGAGAGAGAAAGAGAGAGAGAGAGAGTCAGGATACTAACCAAGAGCTCCTTCTTATAAGTAGTCCTTTATGTCCTAGGCCAAGAAATTCACAAGTATTATACCTTATGGAAGAACCTCTAAAATGAAGATTAATGGTTAAATGCTTTTCAAGTGTAAAGAATAACACCAGGTGGAAGAAAAAAATCTTAGATAACATTTAGGCAGACGGCATCTCAAAACATCCCTCTAACATTGGTCTCTGCCTTAACTTCCTGTTCCTTCTACTCTGTGACAGAGATCATGGGGTTGACTTTTAGCTTGAGATGGGCTGCATCAATTAGTTTACCAGTTGACCTTCAGCTCCTTCTTCCGCTTTATATATACATTTTGCTTTCCTAGACATCCCCCCCCAAAAAAAAAATCAATTCTACTACTAAAATGCTCTGTTAAGGCAGAACTCCTCACCATGCCTCAGATGAGATAATTTTTTTCTCTACCGTTTCATTAAAACAACCATAAAGCCAAAGCTTCTCTTTAAATTTATATATATATATATATAACATTGCCTACAGCTCCACCTCCAGCTTTACTATCCCATGATAGAAAGTAAACCAGAATTAAAACACGTTTTCAAGCCATAAAACTAAGCATAGTCATCAAGAAAGAAGAAAATTATTGTACAGCCTCTGAAACAGTCTGAATGCCTAGCATAACCTCCACTTAAAAAGTGTGTTATTATGTCCTACTAAAATGTGACAAATAGCCTATGATAATAAGTAATGGACATGCTATCATTAAATTAAACCGTTCAAAGCAAAGGGGCTAGTTTATGCAAATAATGGAAAGCCAGAGCACAGAATATGAATTTCAGCATGGGTATGGTACAACACTGACAATAAGATCCACATAGGCAAATGTGGACCTGACCTAAATTGTCTCTAATATAATCCTCTAGAGAACCATTTCAATTAGGTGCTAATAATGAAAAGCCCTTTTCTTAGTATTAATGGCTTTTTTTTTCTTGCTTTTGCACTAGAAAATTCAGATAATAGTGGCTCAAACTTCTCTATTCATTCGGAAGTGAGACACTCAGTCTTAATACAGAGTAAAGGTAGGACAGTGAGGAATGTACTTGCACAAAGTGTAAGCAGGAACAAATAGGATAGTGAGTCGAAGTTCACTTTTTTGATACTTCTCTATCAGTCTGTGACCATTTTTCTCTACAAAATGACTTGATTTTCGCAGACTGAAGGTTCTAAAATGTAGAGCTGACATTTTCTAATACTGCTTTTTATTATTTTTAAAAAAAGAATATGCTCACATATGTAATAAATAAACCTTATATTTTATTGTATCATATTCACATTAATCGGCATGGACTACAAGAGGTGTATCAAAGTATCATGGCCAAATGCAATGATGTTCTACAATGAGACTTTTGTTGCAAAGAGTTACATAAGGCAGTAAGGAAAAATTCTGAGTCCCGTTTATAAATTTCGTAAGACTTGGATTTTTATAAGCTTCACAGCTAATGAATCTATTTCAATTTGGTTAAAGCTCTGTGTCTTTTCTATTTCTACAGCCTTCAAGAGATATTGTATTAGGTACAGCTTATCTAATAGATATTATCTATGTAGGCAGAACTAAGGCTAGGGTTTTACTTAGTGACATCTACATTAAAAATATTGATTGAAAATAAACTTCAAAATATTTTCAAACAAACATTACATTTTTAAAATTCTGAGTTTGGACTGGGATTTTTTTTTTTAATATGATCCAGAGTAGAAAAATTTATGTTGTATTTACCTATTCAAAATCACTGTACAGCTTTCTAACAAGGACATATTTATTTAATTAATTAAGATTAAAACCCACCCCTTTCCAAGGAGGGTAAAGAAAGTTTGCTTTTTCGATAGTGCTTAATTAAAGATAAAACAATTGCATAGAATGAATGTGCTATAATGAATAAGACTCCTTTATGCTTTGCAGATTTTGCTGCATTAAGCATTTTTGTGGAACTTCCACAGATTTTAAGAACAAACGATGCATGAAACCAGAGCAAATTGGGCTGAAGTGTGTGGGTGGGTGAAATGGAGGATTTAAAGGGATTAACACTTACTGGAGTACCTTATATAAAAGATTTTGATGGTGTAATAGTGCAAAGCAAGAAAAAAGATGAAAAAGCAGGTGCAGAGGCACATTAGAAGTGGGTTGTGCAGCTTTAGTATTAAAAGAAAGTTAGAAGCTCAGTCATAAACCTAAAACTTTAAAATCTGTCTGGAAATTACATACCATCAGATTTTTTTTCCTGATGACATTTAAATATGATATTCAAAAGTTTTTGAGAGTTAATCCATGCAACTGAGCTGGACGTGGAGAGATTTATTGAAAATTCCTGCATTATTTAACATACATTAAAATAATAACTACATGATCACAAAAGGTGTCTTGTTACAAAGATTGGAGAGATACAGCTACATGATGCCTGCCCAGAAGCTCTGCTAACTAGTAGGAACTGGCAGGACCTATTCCTCAGTGCATCAGTTACTGAAGGGCATGAAAAAAGCTGGGGCATTCTGGAGAACAGCAATATTCCTAGCAGCCCAGTCACTGGTCACAGGTATGCAGGTTCTGGAAAATGCACTACATCCATAGAGCCATGCAGAAAATGTCCTTACGAATTCTAAGTGTCCATGAAAAATATAGGTGCCTTATACTACCTTAAGGACAAAATAAAAGCTAATCTTGGCCAGTCCTACTTTACAGGTGTGGGAGTAAAGCTAATGATAAAGTGAAAAGTGCATTTTCTGTTAAGAAACTACATGCATTTCTAGGGAACTTTGTTTTGTAGTCTATTTTCCACAAAGCGAAAGAGAAGGATTGTACTCCATAATATCTGAGACATTGCTCAATGTTAATAAGAAAAGATTAACCAAAAAACCCCAATAAACCTCTCTTTTTAGTGTCCTAAACTGAACTTTAAGACAAGTTTATGACACTTTCATCTAAGTAAAAAAACAACACGTAAATCGAAAAGCTAAAAAAAAAACCAATGTAAATGCAAACCATAAACACACAATATTAACAATGTCTGAAAGCATTTATATGCTTATTAAGAATTTATGTTGTATCTTCCATCAAAAGATGCATGAAGTACTTAATAATAAAAGTTATTATTAGTCAAAGTAGGAAAACTGTTGAAATATTTTCATTTAAAGAGAGGAATAGAAAGGCATATGAAGGATATTCAAAATAATGAATACAATTACTAAATCAATCTGAGTACTGTCTTAGGAAAAGAGATCACATGGCTTCTGTTTTTTAATCAGCCTTAGCATTCCTCTTACATAATGAAATTAGTTAAACAAATGATAAAACAATGTATGTTGTCACTTCTAACCTTCATTCTAAATTATTAGTTGCATAATGGAAGCCTCTAGAAATGTCAGAATTAGTCACGGAAGTTTTACGTAAGTGCACAAAGTGGCAATCCACTCACGTGACACTGCCTAAATGAAAGAGGTGCAAAGAGCTGAAAAAGTGGCCTAAATTCACATAGGATTCTTTGATTTATAGCATGCACCCAACTCATAGAGGGAAATCTTGTACTGTGTCATTTTTATGACTGTTTCCCAGTTAACTTCTGAAGGAAGAGATATGAACATGTATCAGTGTTTTCAGAATAAAAACCTAAATCAACTACTCAAATACATATACATATTTGAAAGGTAGTCAGATTTGTTGTTACAAGTTTATGTGTTTACAGTGCATAGAAAAGGAGCCATTGATGAGAATGAAATTTTAAAAGGAAAATTTAATCTCAGTACCATGAAAACCTTCTTGACAATGAGACATATCACCTATTGGATAGTTTCTCAAAAAAAGCATTTGAAGTGAAAGGGATTACTTCTTTAGTCACCACTTTGATTGCTTTTCAGCATCTTACAATTTCATGCAAACAGAATATTGAAGGAAAATATGTTTAACATTCTGATAAATGAGCTGACCAAAACCCCATGACTTTTTGGGGGTGAAAAAAGCCATTCAATTATCATGTGTTTATATTTAGCAAACTGCACAGGTCTCTCTTCTTTGAGGATATGAACTGTATATATAGTCGTATGTATATGTAGCTGAAATCCTAAAATAAAGCAAGATAAAGTATTGTGCTACGAAGCAGATGATACCTAACAAATGTCACACCAGTCTTACAAAACAAAACAAATCCTCCCAAGGCTTTTTTTTTAATTAGAACTGCAGCGAAGCTTTTCACCGCTGTTCCAAACACCAATAAGCAAACTTCTCATAACTTCTAATCTTTTGTCACCGTTATGGGACTCTGCTGCAAACTTGAATATATTCCCTTAGGTCCACACTGAGGACTGAACCTAAAACACTCTGACAATTGCACCAAACCAGTGGGAAATTTATTCTGCATTTGGGTGTTCAAACCAGTTGAGCCTCTGAACTGACTGGCAGCATTCAGAGCAGGAGTATTTTGTTAAGATATTGTTCTGCGTGTACTTTTTATATGGTTTATATAGGTGTTTGCTAAGCAGGCTAGGTGTTCAACTTCATTGTGCTGATTACACAGGACAAAGAAAATTGGAGAGGGTAGGTGTGACTAGAATAGTAAGACAGCCTGCGGAAATGAAAAGTTTGTATTTAAAGGCAAAGCAATATCTTGGTGTGATAATAAAGAACAATCCAACTTAATGTTAAAAGCTTACTATCTAGATCTGTGGCCAAATAAGTGAATCAATTACAATGCAAAAATAGAGAATACTTCACCTGTTTTTCAAACATCTTGTGAATCCAGTAGACTAAAAAGTTTATATTTTAAAGCCTAATTGAAAAGCATGAAATGCTGAGCAGGCTACAGTAGAGAAAAGCAAAAACAGCAATGGAAGAAAGAGAAGAAAAGTATTTTTTTTTAGTAAAAGATAAAAATAGAAGGTTCACCTTAAGTATTTCGAGAACAGTCTAAGTTGCAGTGTTCAGTTAATTTAAAACTAATTTAATAATGGTTCAATGATAGGTTGGTGTTTAATATTGTACCAAAAGTAAGATGATAAATTCCTAAGTAAGAAGAAATACTTGAAGAAACAAAGTACACTATTCTGCTTTTAGGGAAGAAGTACCACAGAGTAAGTTCTGATTTCATATGAATGTAAGCTTGGTTGCTTGCTCGCTTCTGAACCTTTTGAAATTCTTGTGCTGCACAGTGTTTTGTAAATACTTGTAAAATAAGGTATGCCATTTTAAAAAATAACATGATTTTGGACAGAACTTTTTCTCTATATTTCAGCACAGGCATTTTGTTTATATTTAAGCAGAAAAATTACGTGAAGTATTCAATTGTTGGGTTGTTTCTTGGGGTTTTTTTAACATTGTTTTTTCAGAACAGACTCTGAAAACTGAAAATGGCTTAACAGTAAAGCAACAGTGGAAAGAAGTAAGATTTATTTATTTCATGAAATTTGATAGATTCTGCTATACTCTGAGGATTTTCATAAATAGATATTCTCTCAAAATTGGAGAAATAAGTTGGCATAGAACCTGAAATTTAGAGGTTTTATTAACAGGGAAGCAAAAATCACAAGGACATTTGTGTTGCTGTGTGGGTTGGACTGGAATATAATACTACATCTGCTACACATTTAACTTTTTTGATTATTTCACCACTTCTTCCAGCTTTTGTCTGAGCCGCATATTTTCCGGCTTTTATTTTGTCCAGTTTATATTGAACTAAATTCCTTAAGGATGCTTTCTTGGGGCTTCTCTTGCTTACTATTCTTCTTTTTCCCCCTACATCTCCTCTACCAAAATTACTCAAACAGTGTCTTCAGTGGGTAGCTATGCTCACATTTATCATGAATTTGTCATTCATCTACAGTTCTACCCCATCTATAAAACAGCAAGAATGTTGCCACCATTGCTAAATCTCGTCCACGCATCTCAATGCCTGGACTTTGAAAAATACAGTTCTACACTCCAGAACCAATTTATTTTCCTTCTTATGCCTCCCTCCGACAGCTGACTTACACATTTCCAGTGTGCAGGTATACTGGAGCCATACGGGAGATAGGTTATTTGTAGGTTCCACCCACATGATCAAAAGTGAAACAATAAAACTGTACATGTCCTATAATTCTTACCTGTGTCACCTAGTGATTTAGATACATGTCATATGCTATTTTTATATTCTGACTGGGTTCTTGTAACTCATGAGACATAAGTGAGCATTTCTGGCAATAAGGGTTTCTTTCCCCACTTTTTAAGCAACACACATTACTTCAGCCAATATTAAAATGATTATCACTTTGCACAGAATAAGGAAAATGAGGACTTTATGCTTGAAACATACGTATGACTCTTATATAGAGATGTGTGTAAATATATTTCAGTCCCACATGATGCAATCTTCATAATTAATCTCAGATTTGATAATCAAATAGGATTAAATTCATGAATATATGGGTTTAGGGGTTTTTTTGGGTTTTTTTATTCAGCTCTTCTTTCAGTGCTGGCTACATTGCTGCTGTCCAGACCTGAAGTTAAGGTAAAAAGGTTGGTGTCTGCATGATCAAAACATACAACTTATACAACGTTCTGGAAACGTTCACAAAGAAAGCAGTTCCTCTGACACCCTTCTTAGCCAGTGCAGCATTAGTGTCACCTTAGGACTAAGTTACAGATCCATCATTTCTTTCCAGCTCACACAAGCTGTATGAAAGCCTCCATTCTTGGTTCTTTGAATTGTCTACTAATTGTATTCTTTTGCAACAATATTATACTACTACTGCTCAAAACGCACAGAGAAAAAAAAATAAGCAAGCTAGAAATGAGGTACTGATATATTCTATTTACATGCAGTTTGATAGATCTTATTTGATATTTTTAATGAAATAATTTTTATCAGTGCACACTTCAGTAACTGTTTTGTTGTTGTTTATATGAGGGCTTGGATTATGGGTTGTTAAGGTTTTTTTGTGGGGAGAGGGGTCAGGGTGTTTTCCTACAGGAAGAACAATCCTAATTCTGAAATGTCAGATTTAGCTGGAATGCAAAAAATCTAGGGGAAAAAATGAAGAAGAAAATTTTAAAGGAGCATGAAACTAAATGTACATAGAAATTCCTTACATATGCATGCACATACACACTTTGGTGTATGCAGTTCAGAACTCTGTAAAGCGCTTAGGCAGATTCTGCCTAGTAAAAGTGAAAACAAAAACGAAAAAGGTATTTTGCAAAAGTACTTTTAGCAATGTTTTTGCATCGTTGTATTGCCTCAAGCAATTCACTAGAGTTCTCAGTGGATCTGTATGTGAAACAGATACAGCATCGAAGCATTCAGTGAGAAGAACATGCATTAATTGGGTGTGAGCAAAAAGGGTTAGGTGGCTTGCACACATGGACAAATGCTGGACATGAGTCACTGCGTTTCCTTCAAATCATGCAAGTATTTTCACATTTGTAGACATGGAATGCCATATTTTTTATCAGGGCTGAGAACATTTATGTTTTATCTGCAAAATGATGTAAAGGCCGAGTTGTATATGGTCAACAATTTAGAACCATCTGTTCTGGAGAAAAATGGTAACTACTGAGTCAGCCTGAGGTCAGAGATAAAGTATGACTTGAAGTGCAGCAGGCAAAAATAGGCCTTCTCTGTTGAAGCTAAATTACTAGTAAGGTAAACCACCCATGAGGTATCCAGCTGGGAAGTGACTAACAGAAGGTTCAAGGTGAAACAGCTTCCTCCACACTTACTGAACCGCTATTTATATTGTTGTAGGAATCCTAAAACTTCCATCAGCACTTATAGGGGGGCAGCTCGCCATGAAAAAATCATATAGATCACAAAACAGAGGTTTATTATTTAAAGAATACTTTATAAATAATTTAATGGCTTACTTTGATAGACTATTTTGATACTGATTTAAAACATTAAGCAGAAATACACACAGCCTTATGAAAATGCCTTTGAAATATTGATATTTCGTTAGTTTCTGCATGCTAACCCATTAAACACATGATAATACAAACACATGATAATACAACACATGATAATAACACATGATAATATAAAATATATTATAACATAATCCTATTCATGAATACTAACTCTTAAAGCTTTTGTTTCCTTTGAGCATGTTCTTACAAAACATTTTTTTCTTTTTGGTTTGGTTCTGGGTTTTGTTGGTATTTCCCTCAAGAAATGTCTGTATTTTAATAGGCAGATTTTTTTATTAAATATATATATATATATACACCTCATTGTCATGTTTTGCTGCAATAAACATATAGCCTGTTAAATCTTTCTTTTGATCTTTTGCACTAAAATGGGCACTGAATCAGCAAATTCCTTTGTACAGATGTGATCTTAAACCCGTGTATATCCAATTAGTACTGACTTTGACTTTGCATCTTTATTAAGATTGCAGTGTCTACTTCTGTGATTGAATCTGACTGCTAACATGTTTCAACCTACACAGTTAGGCCTTTTTGTTTCAGGTTTTGAGTGGACACTTTTTGAGAGTGAAATCTTTCAAAAAAAGACATGCAATTCATTCCTCTTTAATGCGATGGTTTTTCAGAAGCCTTATGCACCTCACATTCATACTGCTGATGTTGTTTCAACAGTTGCTGCAAATAACAGCATCCAGAATAGCAGATGAGAGCATTTTTACATTGTTATAAATCACAATGAAAAGTGTTTGGTCCCTTGCATCAGTGCTGTGTTTATAGTCATTAAAAACTCCATGAAAAAACAAAACTATACTGAGACCATTCTCTTTATATGTGCACATTCTATGCATATCTCAGACACATTACTTCTTATTTAATGTGCCTAATTTCTAAGGATATTCAACTAAGTTCTGTGTTAAACAGGATATAGGACAGAAGAGTTTTATTTTTGCACAGACAGTTTTAATCTCGCTTATTCATAAAAGTTTTTAAAGTGCGTACATTGCAAGTGGATTTGAAGTATCTGAACTGTAATTACTGTCATTAGTGCTGCACCATCTGCATCTTTCAGGAACCAGCAGATTGAACTAATCACCAATAATTGTTTTCAAGATGTTTAGCACAACTTAAATTTAAACATCAAAACAAAAGCTTATATTTGGCACTGATTTCTGCCAAAGTCTTCTTTTTCCTACATCCTATGTCTACACTAGTTTGATCTGCTGGATTAAGCCCTACATGAGCCTCTTTCCCAGCTAAAGTCTGATACATAGTTTTGGAAAGTGTTTGATAGTTTCTGGTTTGTATTTTCTTCTTAGTAGCCCACATTACAGAGCCATCGTACATCACTGCAGGAGATCAGAACCCTTTCAGTGACCATAGCATGGAAAATGAATTACTTTCCAATATAAACACAGTGATTCCTTCTTAAATCACTTCTTGAAGTCACTGAAGAAATGGCTCGGGAAAGTTTTTATGTGTAAATCTATCACACCTGACACAAAAAGGAACAGACATCTTCAGAATTAATAGAAGTTAATGCAGTGATCTGACTAAGATAAAAACATTTTTTGGTAATGTATAGGTATGTGCTTTTAGTAATTTTACTCTTTACTTTGTCTAACAGATTCCTTACTTTTTTGACAATCCTTATGTGAAAATGACAGTAACATTTCACTTTGTTTCAAATACAAATTGACTTAATTCATATAATCAATATTTCCATATAAGACTAATGAAAGAAAATGATTTAATGAAAGTGATTCTTTATATAATGTTTAAAAATTGAAAATTAGAAACATTTTTCCCCAGGCTTCTTAACATTTTCTTCTTTTTCCTTTTGGCTATTAAACTTTGCTCCTAAAGGCTGCACTCTATCTGATGCCTGTTCATACGTAGAGCTGCTTGCAGAAAAGACTTTAGATTATAAACTCCTTAGGGCAAATGTATTATACCACTAATTTTATTTCCTAGCCTCAACACAACATACTGATGTATCAGCACTTAGGGTCTTAGTGATATTGTGAAATCTTGCCCCAAATTCTGCTGTTGGGGAGCAGATATGAGAAGAATCTGTCCCATTCAAGTCTTTGGTTTTTTGGCATGGTTGAACACAAAATGATTTGAATGATTAAATAGCAAAGATAAACCTATGATAAACAAGGGAATTGCATCAGGTGAAATATCCTGCAAAGCACAACCTGAACTGTTCACACCTGTTCATTCATGCTGTACTACACACATTAGATGAACATATATTGAATCTCATATGCATTGTATTCACAGCTCCTTCATCTGGTGGACAGCAAGCAAGCTCAGAGCTTCAATTTGGCTTTAACAAAGAAACAGCCCCAACTCAGTATTTGTTCCACAGTATTGAGACCAACATCTAAATTATTAGTCATAGGATAATAGCTAAGTAACAGCTCTATATAACCTGAGTCAACACTAGTATTTTATGTCTGAGTAGGAAAGCACTTATGAAGTAATTAATTTTTGGATACTGATTGTTGCTTTGTCATGCAATGTTTTTGGACAACATGAAACAAATTACTCTTAGATAAGTGAAAAAAGGTGATGAAGCACTCCATCAGATCACCTAGTAATCTTCAGCCATTTATGTGTTCAGGCTATGGAATCAGACTAGAAGTAAGCCAACCTCCCTTCCTTGTCAAGTTATATGTTTCCCAACACCAATAGTGTTGTTGTTTTAGATCCACTACTTCTGTACTGCAGTAATGATTACACCCATAGATCATTTCATAAATACATTCCAGGCACACATATACCTATTTTTTTTTAATGGAATCATAGAATCTTTTGGGTTGTGAGGGATCTCTATATGATCCAGTCCAACTCCCCCTGTTCAAAGCAGCGTTGTCTACAGTAGGTTATTCAGGTCCATGCATAGTCACATTCTGAATAGCTCCACAAACACAGACTTCACAACCTCACTAAACAATCTGCATCAGTGTGGAACCACTTTGAGAGGAAAAATAACAGTGTTTTCTTGTGTTCAGATGGAATGTAACAGTTTTCAATTTGTGTCCATTTCTTCTTGTTCTGTCACTGGGCACTCTCTTCTTAATTGCCTCCCATCAGACATTTGATTGATAAGACCTTCCTGACCCTTCCCTTCTCTGGACTGAACAGTCCCGTCTCTCTCAGCTTTTTCTCAAATGTTTGTGGTCCAGTCCTTTAATCTTTGTGGTCCTTCACTTGACTGTCTCCAGTCAGTCCATATCTTTCATTACTGGAGAATCCAGAACTAGACATAGCACTTCAGAACTCACCACATGAGGGCTGAGAAAAGGGACAGGACCACTATGCTAGACCAGTTGGCAACATTCTTCCTAATACAGTGCAGAATGCTGCTGGCCGCTTTTGCTGTGATGGTGCACTACCAGCTCATGGATGGTTTGCTGTCTACTGGACCTATTCCAACAGTTCCATAACCTTCTTATGTTAGGGACTCCAGAACTGGACACAGTATTCCAGGTGGGGTCTCACAAGAGTGGCAGTAGAGAGGCAGAATCACCTCTTTTGACCTGCTGGACACAGTCCTTTTGATACAGCCCAGGATACATTTGGTCTGAGCACACATTGTTGGGCCATGACAAACTTCTTGCTATCACTTCGTCTCCCAGCCTGTATTGATGACGAGGACTGCCCTGACCCAGGTGCAGGACCTTGCACTTGTCCTTGTTGAACCTCATGAGGTTCACATGGGCCCACTTCTCCAGCCTGTCCAGGTCCCTCTGGATGACATCCTGTCCTTCCAGCATGTCAGCTGCACCACTCATCTTGGTGTCACCCGCAATTTGCTGAGGGTGCATTCAACCTCATTGTTGATGTCATTGATGAACATATTAATCAATACCAGTCCCAATAAGGACCCCTGAAGGACACCACTTGTCACATCTGTCCATCTGGACTTTGAGCCATTAACGACTATCTGGGTGCAAACATCCAACCAATTCCTTATCCACCAAACAGTCCAATTATCAAATCCATATCTCTCCTGTTTGGAGAGAAGGATGTTGTGGGGGAACTGTGTCAAAGGGTTTACAGAAGTCCAGAGAGATGATATCCATTGCTTTTCCTCTGTCCACTGATGTGGTCACCCCATCACAGAAAGCCACATCTGCTGCTGTCTCCCCATCCCTCCCAGCGATTGTAGAAAGTTAAGCTTGATTTCCCCTTTGCACATTCATGCTGACTTCTCATGATCACATTCTTATACTTTATGTGTTTAGAAATGCTTTCCTGGAGGATATTCTTCATCAGCTTCCCAGAGGCTGAGGTGAAGATGACTAGTCTGTAATTCTCTCAGTCTTCCCTCTTGCTCTTCTTGAATATAGCAGTGACATTTGTTTTCTTCTAGTCTTTTGAGTTTCTCCCATTCACTATGGCTGTTCAAAGTGAATCAGCTGGCCTTCAGTAACTTCAGCAACCTCTCTCAGCAGTTGTGAGTGCAGTCCATCAGGCCTCCGTGGACTTTCAGGCTGCTGAAGTGCAGCATCAAGCTCTCATTTTCCCTAGTCTTCTTTTTGCTGTTTAAGTATTTATAGAATGTTTTCAGAGTTCTATTCTATTATGACACGTGGACTGTCATGCAAGTAAATAATTATAAATCAGGGGAGAGTGTGGGGGTGTTGGGTGGTTTGTTTTGTTTTTAACAGGTACACATTGTCTGAAGACAGATCTATTTCTCATTTTTCAGCAGCTCAAGTCCTTGCATTATGTTGAATCTTTTACAAAGACATTGATTTGTATAAACTTGGGTAGCGGTATACTGGCTTAATTTGAATATTAACTTTACTCAATGGGCCCAACCTCTTGGACACATAAAGGCAGTTAATTAAATAAAACAGGTTTTGCGTGTTGTGTTTAATATATTTTGTTATTCAACCATGCAAACTAAACAGTGGACTAGTTATTTATTCCTTTTCTTTCCTTGGTTTGATTTTAAAGATTTTATCATGTTTGTCATGTTTGACAAATTTATTTTTTTTTACCCACTAGAAATCTTACATGATTTGTTTCCAAGGGACAATGGTTACTTAAAAAGCAGAGCATGAAATGAGTCACAAACAGTCTTTCAGCCTGGCCTTAGTTCCTTAGATTGCTAAACACAGAATTACACATTCTGAGCGAGTCTCTTAAATATGTCTGGTAATATATAAATATAGTATATTATAGGTACTTGTACACACAGCAGCCCCCAAATGGTAGCAAAATATACAGATAAATCTTGTAGCATAATCAGGGCTAACTAGGATCTTCCAATTTTTAATTGGTAATGAAATCTGAAGTGAAAGGTGACTAGAAATGTGTTTGTGTATTGTAAAGCTACTGCATACAAAACCTCAGATCTTAAGTCCAAAAGCTGTTTTCTTAAATTTACAGATTCAGAAAAATAGCAAAGGTTGTTTGTGTTTAACACACAGAAATATGAGCATCAGTTGAGGCATTTTATATAAAAAATGTATTTTAAGAAATCACTTTGCAGATCAATAGGCAAAATTAAGATGTTATCTGATCAAAAATTAAATTAAAGATTAAAAATTAAATTAAAGAAGATGAAAACATTATACATGTAGTTTTAGAAGGATTTTTTTATTCTTATGTATGTTTTACTATTTGTATTACCCCATACCCTTCTAAGACTATATTTTTTAATGACATAAATTTTATTTTTTTGCACTTTGGAACATTAGAATCTGATGTGTACTGCACCCTGGGGACCTCCAAAAGGAATAGTATCTTTTTCTATCTATATGAATTCTTGTAGTACTTACAGGTAAAACTGGGCAAAATGACACCTTTATTATAAAGGATTTTTTCTTTCTTTTTTTTTTTCCAGTGAGCTTCAAAATAAAAAGATGAAATTTGTTTTCAAGCAAGGGAGTGTTACTCTATTGAAAGCTACTCTACCTTGCATTACCAACACAATATAAAATTTAGAGGTAAATATGAGTTCACACCTGGTATGGGCAAACGTTTGGAATTTAGAAATATAGAAATATATGCCATTTTTTCCTCTCTTGTTGGTTGCAGCATGAATAACCTCTCACCCTATGTCTCTTTACTGAACAATTTACAAGCTTGCTTCTCCTTTTGAACAAAGAGCGCATACAATTTTTGGAATGCATTAAATGTATTGTCACGTATCATGTGTATTGTCACAGATTTAAAGACAACAAATTTAAGCACATGCTGATTCACAGATGGGGAGTCTATTATACTCCAAAAGCTTAAGGATGTAAAATAGTATATCAAAATAGTAAGGCTTTTTGGTTCCAAATTAACTGCATATTACAAGAATGTTGTGAAATCCATGATCTATGAATTTTAGTGAGAAGGTAGCACAATTTCAGAAGTTATGTATTTTTTTTCCCAGTAGGGAGAATAGCTTAACATATCCACAAACACACTTGGGACACAATTATTACAAATATAGTTCAGCTATATAATGAGAGAAAAATAAAGCAAAAATGAAAAAAATCCTCCAGGCTAATAATTCAATATTTTGCCATCCAACTTAGCTGTACTGTGACTGCAATCACTCTCCAGTGCTTAGTTTACAAAATTATACTTGATTAGAGACATAGGTATGATTTCTATAATGACTTTTTTTTACATTTGAGAAGAAACTAGGACTGACTTAAAGACATATATATTTCAGATTCATTCAAAATAAATGGAAAACCAGCTGTTATCTATGGAATTTGTGAAGTCATCACTTTTATTACTGAAAAAAGTCAGATCTTTTATTACTGGAAAAGGTCATCAAAATATTAAACAGACTATTATTTTAATAAACATGACATATTGACTTTAAAATATATACAATTACGTTCATTTTGTTAATATGTACATTTGGATGGAATACTCTGAAGAAAAAACAGGTCTTCAGGGGGAAAAAAATCCAACAAAACATTATTGATGCTCATGCAAATTAATCTATGCAGGGGAATTTAGGTAATCAATTTGACAGCTTGAATTTTGCAATCTTCTAATGAGCAAGCAGTACTATGGGACTCTGGTGATGAAGATAATAAAACTCCAAAACCTTAAGTGGCTTTTTCTTGAAGAAGCAATGCTAGAATATATTTGTGTAACCCCTTTAACAAATAAACATCCTTTCCATAACAAAAAAAAAAGTGAAAAGTGTCAGTGTCAGGAAATTACATATCTAAATGGCTACTTCTCATCCTGAATAGATTTTTTGTTTTGGGATTCATTATATACTTGTAGATGAGGGTGGATGTGGGGGGAAGCTTCTAAACATCTGAAATTGTGGGGAAATCTGGATATATTCCTAATTGAAGTAGCGTCAAACTATCTTTTAGATACATAAATTTAAAAAAAAAGAACCCACAACAAACTAATTCTCCACTGTTTGCCATATTATCATTCTTGTACATATGAACAATAATAAATAAATAAATATAGAGTAAATCAGAAAAAGAAATGGTCTCTTCTCTTTTGTCATTCTCAGGGCTAATGAAGGTGTTAGGGGATCTAAAGAAGGCATTGGACTTGTTAGGGTCCTATGATTGTTTTGCACCAATGCAGTAGGTCAGAAGCTGGTAAATGCAGGGTTTGACATAAGTCACTGCTGCAGAACACAGTGCCTCTGGCAAAATCACCCTTCAAGCTGTTCACTGGTAGCTGTCAGTGGCTTCAAAATATACTTGTGCCATGAAAAAGGAAAAATCACTATTTATGATAACTTTATTACAATATTCTTTCTATATATAGGATGGGTTTTGTCTTTGAGAGTTGTAAACTTCAGGATAAAGTTTTGGGTGTTTAAATAAATAGCTATTCTTTACCAAAAAAAATAAAAGGTTACAACAAGTAGTTGTAGTCAGATATTCCCAGTTTTATATAAATTAACCTATTATAACCTATATTATATGCATCACTCCACCTGTAGGAGGCTGAATCCTCATTAAAAGTTTGACTTACTTAACTGCTTTTTATTGTTGCTCTTTTTTCTGTTAAGAGCACTCACCCCCTTGAAATTTCAATTCATTTTCTTCTAATAAAGTGATTTCATTTGCCTCAGACTAGGGTGTAGTGACAGATGTTTCAGCACTGGAAACTTGAATAGCACAATTAGAGCAGGGATTCCCATTTGACAGTCTTTCCTTTTGTCCTTTCAAAACATTTCCACAATATTATCATTTAGGACTGTTTTACTTCTTCTACACTCCACTTCTATTTTTATTCACAAATATTTAAAAAAAAAGGAACAGGCAATAGAAGCTCTCAGAAATGCAGAGGAGAACATTTTGAAATTCATGGTTAGTTGGGATGATAGGCTGTAATGGAGCTGTTACTGTTGCTCATGTCAATGCGTACTCAGACTGTAATCCATGGATTACAAACACAATGGACCATAGCAGGTCCCGCTGTATGAATGGCTGCTGATACGCATAAAAACCTATCATTCTTAGGATAATTATTTTGTCTAAATTTGGAATGTGAACTGCTGACACTATCAAAGGTACTTTCGGTTGGATATCAGAGTAGAAGATGTTACAGGATTTAGCATGTGTTAGCATTAATTGACTATTATGTCTGTCAAGCAAATAAACCCCCACATAATCGAATTAAACAGGGCACTAGAATGAGAACTGACTTGAATGCAACCATATGAAAATGTACTTGGAATGTGAGTATTTATAAAGAGGTTTTTGTATAAATTTTCTTCATGAACTCTGGAATGAGGTCGCTTTTCAGTGTAGTTGTTATTAATCTGCTTTTTGGATTCTTTGGCTGTAATAAGTTTCTGAAAAGAGAATTACTTTTCCCTAAAACCGTTCCATAATGCCTGTATCTTGCTAGTTTATTTTTCATGGTGGTTTTCTACTGATAAATGAAATTGTTACAGCAATCTCTTTGTGTGTGCAAAAGGCCATTTAATTTCTTAATTTTTAAATAAGTAATTTACCTTTAAAATTATTTTTTTATGTAGGCAAAGGAAATTAATTTGTTAGGGGGGTTTGGTTTGGGTTTTTTGTTTGGTTTTTTTTGTTGTTGTTGTTGCTCTTATCTCCGGATATATATTTTGAGGAACAGATTTTTTTTTAGGGTAAAAAAGGAAAGAAGAAAAGAAAATGGCAGCAACCTTAGAACTACATCTCTGAAGTATAGGAACATAACTATTTACCCTAGTGTTAGCTTCAGCAGTAAAACTTTTGTCAATTGGGCCAACAGAGAAAGTTACAGAGAATATCTGACTTCCTGCCATAAAACTCAGCATGTAACAATAAATGCCAATAATAGTTGTTGTTATTGCTCACAGAAAAGACAGAAAATTATCTTTTCTAAAGGGGACCTTGAAAAGTAAGGACACTAGTAAGTTAGTAAATCAAAACTTGTGAAGGAAGTAATCACAAAGATCAAAATAGAAATGAGTTCTCGATAGGGTGAGAAAGTCTTTACTGTTTTCACAGACAAGTCTTTTCTATTTTATCCGTCTTATAATAAAACATAGATATATGAAAATCATTGAGAATATTTTTTTGATATCTCCTAGTCCTTAGAGTGCTAAACTGGAGGATATTAAAGAAAAACTGTGAAATTATTTAAATTGAAAATGCAACAGCATACTCCTTTAATTATATCTTAATGATACAGTTCTTATGGTGGTATCATAATCTTTCTCCTAGTGTAGGTTACTAAGTTACAGGTGGAAACTTTTATACTGATTTTGTGCAAACAGAACTTCTACAATTTTTAAGTGTTATTTGCCCTGGTTTCAATAGAATGAAGAAAAATGAAAATGAAATCAAAAATGCCAGATATACTTGCCTGGACATGCAGAGTGAAATTCTTGAGTAGCCTATGTAGCTCTAGTCATTAAGAGAAGCAGTGGTTTATGTTTGAGGAACCTGAGACTCAAGTAGTTACGAGACTTTTTCTGCATAATAATTTGACTTTGGGAAGGCATCTGAATCAACTAGCACATACTGAACATACTCAGGATTTTACTGGGTACATTAACAGCCATTTTGGTTCTATGAGGAGCTATATTCATTCTCAGTAATGCCATGCCCAACTGCCTTTTCTGTCTTTGCAGAGTCACTTCCATATCATTCTTGCCCTGTTATTTAATTCTGTCAAAATGCCATGGGCTAGGCTAGAGTATTGGCTAGTGGAAGAGCTCAATTTCTCATTATTTTTGTTGTGAAGCACATAGAGTTTTACAAACACTGAGACATGGGAACTGACTCACAAAGGTTCAATTGTTTCTGCTGTTAGTTATGCAAGTACAAAATTAATTTTTAAATTGGGACATAAGTGTAAAAGAAGTTCTTCTGTTCTCCCCCACCAGAAACTTATCATTCCTGATCATTAATGCTGATACAGTAATTGCTGTAAAAAGAAAGTTTGATTCTACGACTGAAATATACATCCAGTTTGTAGACTAGTGTTACAGCCAGAAGGAACAAAAAATAATTCTTTAATTCATTTAGTGCTTCAAACTGTAATGTTTCACTAATACAGTACTATATCACAATTTTTCTTAAGGAAAGTATAACTTCTGATGCTCTAAATTTGCCTTTCTGAAAATCTGAATTTACAAGCATGCCCTGTGCAGGAATTCCCAGGAAATACCTTGATAGTTTGCACAGAAGTTCAGTTGGTCTTCAGGTTAAACCCACATACTTACTATGTTATTTAACCATGTCTAGCTTTAACCACTGGGTATCTTAATCCCTGGTAATCTTTTTGTTCCTCTTTCAAAAAATAAAATAAAATTACCCATTGTGAAGTTATCTGTGACTTTAGCTCCCAGTCCTTTTTTTTTTTTCAAGGCAAAGAGAAAGAGCTCCTCTAAGTAACCTTTATGGGTGATTTGCATCTGGTTTTGTTCATGATAGAGTTAATTTGCTTCAGAGCGGTTTATAAGGTGTTATTGATGAACAGTGCTTACAGTGCTTGGACAGCTTACCCCACTTGACCAGAGGGACATCCCATATCATATGGGATGAGGAGATGTCATCCTCAGGGAAAAAAAAAAAAAAAAAAAAAAAGAGGAATTCTGGGGGGACATTGAGAGTGATAGTATTTGTCTTCCTAAGTCACCATTACACATGATGGAGCCCTGCTTTCTTGGGGATGGCTTAACACCTGCCTGCCCATGGGAAGCAGGGAATGAAGTCCTGAGTGTGTTATGCTTGTGTGCACAGCTTTAGTTTTACGTATTAAACTGTCTTTACTAAAGCCCATAGGTTTTCACAGTTCTGCCCTTCTGATTCTCTCACGCTCTGGGGAAGTGAGTGAGCTGCTGTGTGGGGTGAGCTGTCTACCTGGGTTAAACTACAACATCTGGTTAGATGTTCAAATTTCCATTACTTTACAACTGGAAAGCCTATCTTAACTATTTTTTTCCTCATTTTTCCACATTTCAGAGTTCACTATATTCCAGTGTCAGTAAACTGCACTGTTCCTAGATTCTGTGCCTGGCTGTATTGGAGCCCTATGTTTGGATAGCTTTAAGTTGCCAAACCTGCCTGACTGCCACCTCTGATTATTCTGTCCTCATTGTCATTTATCACTCCAAAACTCTTTGTGCAGATTCAGAGATCTTTTAGCTGCCACTATTTATCTCTGTATCACTGGCAAAACTTTTGCAGAGGGTGAGGCCCAGGGTTATCTTTCCTTTGCAAAACTGTCTGTATGACAATATTATGATGAAATACAACAGTTTGCTAGTCTCTGTCGGTTTTCTGTAAATTAACACATCTTCCTCTCAAAATCCCATGTACCTACAAATAAAAAGAGAATAGATTCAAACATAGACTGAAATTTATATTGAAAATTTTCTAAGCATTTAGTCAGGCTATCAACTTTCTCACCCAACAAATATTGATGTTATTTTTTTTCAACTTTCATTTTTTCTAAAGTTTTGTTTTCTTTTGTTTTCTTCCAGCATTGCCTATTTGGAAGTAAATGTCAAATGCTAGATTTCAGCTCATCTAAATAGTTACTTTTTGGTGTTTCTGAATATACATATACAGTATATTTAATTGTTCTTCAGCATAATATGTAGATTGCTCCTAAAGAAATTCCATGAGATCACAAATAACTTTTGAATATGCTTTTCTGATTTTCTTTTTAATTTTTGATCACAGCAAAAGTATACTTAGTGACAGCACAGCTTTCTGTGTCAAATACTGAAGTGTTTCAATGAAGGCATAGTACAGAAGAGGATAGTGACTCAGAGCAGTTGACATTTGGACAGGGACAGTTCAAAGGACAAAGGCACTCTTCAGGAGCATCTGGAAAGTCATCTATTTGAGCTGGGTTCAAGAGAGAGCAAGAAATCTAGCAGATATCACTGCATTCTTTTCAGTTCTGGTGAATGACTTTTTAAAGGCGAGTACTGTGAGGCCCTTAATAGTGCCTTGCAGGGCTGAAGACCTGCAAAGTCAGTATGCTCACATTTATAAGATACAACTAAGATTTTGAGGAGAGTTACTGAAGAGTGGAAATAAAGACTAGGAGTTGGTCTTGGTTCTGGTTTTAGTTTTGGTTTGGTTGGTTTGGGGGTTTTTTTGTTTGTTTTTTAGAAAGATATTTCCACTTTGAGAACAAAGCACTTTCTTAACTTTAGGGTATTTTGTGTTCCTGGAATGCTGGTAAAAGCACAGATACAGTAAAAAAAATTCATGGGGAGGTGAAGAATAAAAGAACAAAACCTTCAAACCCTGTATGAATCTGATAAAAGCATTATGCTCATTTTATGTTTTATAGACTAAGTAACCATGGTTGTTTAAACAAAGTGTCTTAATATTTGTTAATACTAAACAGTTCAAAGTGCTACCTTTGAATCATTTCTCTCATGTACTGCAAACATCTTCTTCCCTCAAAATGTTTCATTACAGAACAGAGAGAGGGAATATTTTGATGTAGAAAAGCTGTTTGAATAAGGAATACCTAATACCCCTAAAAAAATTAAAAGCAGTATGAGAAAAAATAGACAATGTTCTGTGTCAAAACCAGACCACATCATATCCTGGTATGTGATATCATATGATGGAAGATATAGAAGAAATTATTTGGGACTGCTGCATCATGAAGCAAAATCAGATCATCAATAGAAAGTGTAATGCAGTGAAACGTGGGCATGATATTGTTGTTTCCTGTTGACATTGATATGATAATAAAATGCTAATTACAAAATATGATGGAAACTCTCAATGGCAATCATAATGTTTGGGTTTTTTTTAAAAAAACCCTTACTTTTTAAAATTAAAAATATTTTAATAAATAAGGTTTGGACAACTGTAGAATGACCTTTTTAGCTTTGTCTTTCAATTGAAAATTAAAATGTGATAGCTAACTGTGGATGTAAAGAGTAAAAGAGAAAGAGAGTCTTGGGCAAAACAATTGACATGACTTGAACTGTGGGCCTTAAAAGAGAGTCATATACTAAAAATCAGAGGTCTGCAAACGTGGAATAAAAATCACAGCAAAACTCACACCTCCACTGACATTGTATGCACAGAGTGATTCCTATGAGACTTTTCATTACATTCACAGATGACCTCTATTACTGTGCTCCTTCCTGACAATTCTACGGGGAAAGGACTTTCCAGAATACTATGAAATTGCAAGCAGAAGAATATAAAGAAAAGGAAGTTGAAAGTTATACTCACAACTCCACAGCTATGTGGACAAGTGGCCAAATGGTCAATTATCTGTCAGCAAAGTGCTTTTGGAAATATCTTACCTGGCAGTAGAGCCCATCAGCAAAAAATCCTGTTGCAAATTACAGAAAATAAACCAGAATGTAATGCTATTTTGAAAGGATTATGAGAAAATGCATGGAATGATTTTTAATTATAGTTTAGCATGTGGTTTTATCTCAGTTTCCAAATCACAATTTTTCTGAAAAGACAGAAGGGAGGGGAAAGGGGAAAGGAGTATTCAATATTTTAAAAGGTTAAGTCACTTTTTTGTGGTTGTTATAGCATTTAGACTAGATTAAATATTCCCCCTTGTAAACTATGCTGTGGCCATACTTATTTGTTGTAAAACCTACATAGCATCAGCAGTAGATTTCCATTCCAGTAAATCCCAAACAGAACCAAACCAAACCAAATCAAACCAAAACCTATCAACTTACATCAGCTCATTCGTAAGAAGCAACTTGTATTCTTATGTATCAGCCAACAAAGTGTATAGAATAATTGTACTAAATACATTTAGAGAGAAATCAATCTTATCAGAAAATAAAGATAATTGAAATAATTTTCTATCTTGAATGAAAATTCACTCTTATCTAAAATGAATTATTCCAACACCTTTCTGAGGAGGGGCAAAAATATTCTTTGTCCTACTCCAGTCCTGTCCACACTTTCCAGTGGAAACCATATGTCTCCTTATTTCCTTTATAGCAAAGCCCTCTTCAAATATGGGTTACAAAATCACTAATCAAAGATTATAAGAATTTAAATTCTGGCAAGGGAAATTTGCCTTTCCCCATCAAGAAATAATACTGGACATCTTTGCACAGCACATCATGACAGTGGGAAAGAAAATGAAACATTTTTTTCAGAGAAAATACTATTTCCACGTAGATTCCTGGTTATACTAACATAAGCATATATGCACTGGCAATAGCAGTTTTAATGTTCCTTTATGGTTGATCTGCATTAGATATGAGTTGTCCATTGACGGATCCTGGTTTCACCGTCAGGAGACTCTAAGTGTGGGTCTTTCCATTCTGTGTCTATAGGTGATCGAGACAATGCACACACTGGGGAACAGTGCTGAGGGTACAATTTCTTTATAAAATTCTATATCCTTAATTAGTAGTCCATGCCCCATATGTTCTTTCTCATAGTGACAGAAAGGAAAAAAAAAAAGCCACATCAGGACATTCTGCTTTCCTTAGATTCCTGCTAGGTAAGATGTCAGTGACAGAAGGGCTTCTCCTGAAAGTGTCATTTCTCACAGCTGTAGATTCAAATAGTTTATAGATTAAGTTTGAGCCGAGAGATTAAAGTGGGAAAAATAGGGAAAAGGAAGTACATTTACTTCTGAATTCATGTTTTTATTATACACTTGGAATTCTCTTCTTCCTTTAGTTGGTTAGATGTTCTTCCTCTTTCTTCTACTGGCAAACATTCAAGGGCAAGCAGCCTGCCATATGAAAAAAAATCCAAATTGACAGATATACTACAAATCTGCAACTCAGCTTGTGAAAATAGAGAATATGAACTGAAACTCACCCTGGGAAGAATATCTCGACCCAACACTGTGGGAAAAAGAGCAAGCCAAGCAATTTCAAAATTAAGGGATCAAGGTGAACTTGATCATTTGATCATTTTCCTTGAAGCAGTGCCAAATATTTGAAGGCAAATTGGATTTGCAGCAAGGAACTTCAGCACTTCAGGTAGAATATGAGCCTGGCTTGGAAAAAAAAATCTATGAAGAGGTGGAAAAACATCAGATGAGATCCTCACCCTTGATAAAATTTCTTTGAACAGCTCAGGTTTCTCAGAGGAACTGCTAAATTATTCTGACTAAGGATCTGAATACCTCTTCAGCAACAGAGAGGTAATGTAGCTGCTTAGCTACATGGATATATTAGCTGTCTTAAGGGACCATACAGCATACATGCATCATTTATTGGATATTCTGTCTGAGACATTAGTAATGTTCCAACTAGTGTTTTCAATTTCACTACATACAGTAACTAAAAAAGCACTATTGTCTGTTCTGGTCCTATTGAGGCCTATAGAATAGTGAAAAGAAAGTGATTTTCTAAAGGAAATTTCAGCACTTCATGTCTGATGCTTTTCTTCAGGTTGGGATTTTATGTGAAAGAATATACCCCAGCAATATGCATCTCTCAAAGTATCTATGATATTGTTCAAATGCAGAACAATGCTAGCTAAAGTCCCAATAAGTAAGGAAAATTTAGATTGAAGTATTAAAATGGAGATTACATATTATAAAATATAGTTAGTTTTCTGGCTACACACACAAAGTATCAGTCATTTAATTCAATTGGATGGCAACAAAGTATTTCCGTGACTAAGAATTCTTCAAATTATAATTTGCCATACATTTTGCACACAGTTTCTATCAGAGAAATCTCATGTTACCACCATATCTTTTTTAGGCTAATAGAGCCAGAGATTTAGAAGGATTTAGTCTTCTCCACTGAACAAAACAAAAACATGCAAATAAAAATCCTACTGTCTAATTAAATTTTAATTTTTGTATTAACTTTATACTAGTGTTCATCTCCCTATAATGAGCAAGATGGTATTCAAACATCTAAGAAAGGAAAAAAAATGGAAAATCATCTAATTTTTTTTCCAAAATGAAGTAACATACTTTATGCTGCAAACATGAAGTGATGAAAGATTGCTCCTGCCTGTCCTAGTGACTCAGGACCTAGGATCTGCTTAAGGGAAATATACTGTCTCTCTCAAGCTGTTCTGGCTGCTTCTGTTGCAAGAACAAGGATGTATTACTCTCAGATGACACACAATTGATAGACACGTGGAGTAACGTAAGACAGACAAAAGATTAAGTCATACTGAGTTATGCAATACAGCACCTGGCTTCCTGAAAGGTCACTTAACTAACAGGAAGGAAAATAGTTGATTGCATATAGCACTGATTCTGTGATAATAAGTGCTAAGCAGAAGTCCACCTGGTCTCTGTATGGAGTTTCACAGTGACAAAAACTAAGTGGTTGGCATAAGAAGCTTAAGTGTCTTTGGGTACTTCCTGTAAATGGCTTCATGCTTCTAGAATAATGTTCTTAGGTCAGACTATTTGGTCTCTCACTCCTTTCTGGAGAACTTTGCCTTCTTCCATGTTTCCAGCTTGGTGCCTTTCTCAGGAATTTATCATGTTTCATTAAGCATTTTATGGTGGTTGAGCAGCTCCTTATACCCATTCATAACATTGACAGAGAAGGAAACTAACAAAATAAGGGGCAGCAATGTTTTGGCCAGAGGTCATTCTCTTGCTCTGATTTTAAGGAGACTGTGATGATACTTCTATGAATACCTTGGTGTGCTCCTTACTTAAAGTGGAAATTCTCATGAAGTATGATTGGATGAAGGCGGAGAAATAAGCTGTGATGAAGGAGAGCTTCATCTAGTTCTTTTCCACTGGCCTGGAAAAAAACCCCAAACAACAATACAACAAAAAACCCCTCAAAATTTGTGAATGTTCTTTATGTGGTACACAAGAGATGGAAAGAATTCCACAACTGATGGACTTGTGCTCTTATTTCCTCATTAACCATCTAAAATTGAAAAATTGCTCTCTATATATGTAAAAATCTTACAAATACAATACATTGAAAAAGAAAAAAAAGATATATATCTTTTTTTAAAAGCACTAATAGAACTGCTTTAAAGGCTCTTCAGAGTATTCAATACTTATCACTGAAGAAAAAAAAAAGAAAAAAGAACAGGAAAAAACACACACAGGTACTGTGAATACTATCATTACTGAAGTACTCACACAAAGAGTAATCTTAATGTGAATCATACTTATGTTATACCCTTGAAAGTCCTTTTGGTAGGACTAAATTTTTGTGCTTGATATACTCATTTCTATCTTTCTTAAACAGCTGAGAAAGGACCAAGAAATTATCAAGAGATTTGACATAAAATAGCAAGATTAGCCTTAATCCTTCCAAAACTGTCTAGCTATACCTCAATATTTCTGTTAAGCAGTTGTATGAAAAGTTGAAAATTATGCTTCTATGAAAGGGACTTGTCTTTAGAGGAATTCATATAGTAAGGAAACAGGAAATTCCATCAAGCAGATAGGAGATAAATATAGAAGATAAGAGTCAATGAAAATAAGAAATTAAGTTTGCATTAGTGATCTAGATAGCTTTCATAACCTGAGATAGAGAAATATTCTCACAGGTCATGACTCTTTCCATTAATTTCCTTTATAATGAGCTGTCACATGCAAGTGTCCATGAGAAGATTTAGTCAGAATTTTAATTTTAGATGCCTTAAATTAGCTATGATAGATCTCACCCCAAACTAAGGAGATGCCTGCATGATCCCCTCTTCTGAATGCGGTCCCTGGGAATAAGACTAACACAGACTGTTAGTCTTTATTATACCAAGTGCTATTCTTTACAATGGTTTAAATACATATTATTAAAATCCCCTGCAAAAGAGAGACTAGCAAAGTAAACATCAGTACAAACAGCTGCAAGTTTACCCAGCTGCACCAGAACTAAATTTTTCATGGGTGTTTCCTCTTTATGACAGTATCACATGGATGTTTGATGATACTAATTTGGACCTCCAAGTTGACTTCTCAAAAAATCACAGTTTTTTTTCATAGCAAAGCTTTCAGTAAAGTCAGAGATTCAAGACAGGTTTTCACCTCTTAAGAAAATGTATAGCGCACACATCACAGAGATTACAGGACATAATTTTTTTTCTGTCTGTTGACACCTATTTTTAAAGGCTTCTAAATTGAGATAAAATAACCAGGGCCATGTAAACCACCATGATATGTCTTCTTGAACAGCAGGGAAAAAAAAGTTACAGACTCAGAGTAAAAAAATAAAATGTGGTAAATAAGGAGTGGGTGCATTTGACACCACAGTGAGTGTGAATCTATTCCCTCTCACATGAAGATCAAGTCTAGGATACATCCTGGGAGAGGAACACGTATTTATGCAATAGTTTTATGATAGTGTTTCTAGAAAGGAAGACCAAATGAAATGTTGAAAAAAATGCTGGATCCAAATGAGTTCTTACCAAATAATTAGGCATGAGAAAGTGAGAGATAAGAAGAAGTAATTTCCCAAGGTTTTTGATCAATCACTGAGAAGGTAACAGCTAATAGATGGGACACATGATTATTACAACATTACAACAATGTTACAAAATTGAACAATATCAAGGGACATGGAAACCTCAGTAAGAAGGTGCAGGATTTTGGTGAAGTTTATAGGATGGGTTATACTTTGGGAGAACAAGTCCTGTTTCCTCAAAGAGATTATTTGTTGAATGGCCAGAAACAGTTGCTAGGAGTGAGAATCCAGAGATTCAATGGAGGGAGAAACTGTAGTTACACCTTTGCATTCAGTGTTCCCTATTTGTTATCTGTAAGCAGCAGCATGCAGATTCTTCCTGTAGTGCTGACCTCTCTCCACATATTTCAGATCAAGTTTTGGTTATTTCCTCTAAGCTATAGATGTTGGGAAACAGGTGCTGATAAAGACCTTGTTATAGAGAGACACCAAGGCACATACCTGATTTAATTTGAAATTTCCCATATAGTCTTTATTGAATTTAGAAAGATAAAAGAGGGTTGGAGAATTACTATTACGGTAAATACTAAGAGTCAGATTAATCTTTTAGCACATGAATCCTGCTGGCTTCACAGTGAGTTACATGTCCATTTCAGTGGTCAAGAATCTGCATGGGGAACAGAAAAGCATTTTTAGCACAATTTGAGGGCATATTAGGTTGAAGTACTTGGATGAAACTGAGTACACAGGTCATGTAAAAGGAGACTGGACATATATTCAGATACAATACGAATACAGGCAAAAGAACACTGATAGGATAAAAATAGATCACATAATCTAATCTGTGGTTTTTATTACTAATATATGTGATTCACTTAATCAAGTGAAATATAAAGCAAAATAAACAAATAAATGCTAGCATGTACAAATGGAGTAAAACAAAAACATTTAAGCTTCTTCATATAATTTGAGATTTGCCAGTTTTACTGCTAGAATGAAACCTATAACAATCAGAGATCGACTGTCTCAGGTTTTCCCTGAAAGATGTTTATAATTTTCCGTTAAACTCTTTAATCAAATCTACTGTAAATTGCAAAGAAATTGTGAGATTTCATTTTGGCTAAATCAGAAAATTGCTAAGTAAGGATCCATAGGGAAAGCTCTAATATCTGATACAGGAAGACAGGTTCTTTTTCTTCTCATTTTTTTTCTGCCTCCTTTTTTTTTTTTTTTAAACAAGCCAGAAGCCAGAGGACAAAAGCTCTGTCAGAGTGAATGGGAATAGAGAAAGTGAATTAGAAATGCTGTAAAGGGAAAAAAAAAAAAAAGAAAATGTACTGAAAGCACACAGGAAATGTCAGTCAGAACTTTTAGGAAGAAAGGAACCAAAATACCTAATCTAACAAGAAAAGCTGAGGATAGATAAAGAGGGTAAGTATTAGAGAGGTGGTTGACTACAACAGAGTCTATTATACCTTAAGCAAAAAAAAAAAAAAAAAAAAAGGAAAGAAAAGAAATTACATGAAGTTTTACAGTAGCTATCATTAGATAATAGCGTGGTGTCTGGTTTTCATTGCCCGAAGCTGCAGTGCTGTAACATGACTAGATACCACCATCACACAGCAAGGGAGTCTTGAAACTCATGCATGCAATATTTTTTTTTCACAAAGTCAGAAATACTAAACTGAACAGAGAGGAAAAGAAAAGTCCTCCTCATTGATGTTCGGGTAATAAACTGTAATCAATTCATCCCCTTCAACCAGAAGAACCAGTGAAAAATCAGGATCTCTGATAAACTCTACAATGTAAAAATATAGAAGCATGCATAGTAATCAGAAGGTATAGCTGCAAGAGGAATGGCCTTTCATGTGCAGAAAGAAAGCAGTTCCCTTCTACCAGTGAATCAATGAGTCACTTCACATGAACCCCATAGATCCATGAGCATTGTAGAAATATCTGTTAAACAAATTTAAGTAAATAAATTCATCAAAACTACATGTCAATTACCCAAAACTGTACAAAGAGCATAGAAGTGTAATCAGTACAGTAAAAATAAAGTCTTAGGGATTAAATATATAAAAACTTACAATCCTAGAATTGTGTATTTTATCCCTTGTGATTTACCTATGAAACTTTAAGATCTGTACTGATTTAGAACTTCTGTATTCATTTTGTTTAAATTACTATCTTCCTTTTATGATGGAGAAAGAAATGTGAAATTGCTTGAATGGCCTGTTTATTTGAATTTAGAATTTCACAATAGCTCCCTGGAGTTATTAAATGACTGCAATAATTCCTTTCAACTATATTAGGTTTTTGCCTAAATATGGTAATAAATATTTTCATGTTTTTTGGGGAAAGGGCAAGTTCTACTTTTGACAAAAGAAAAATTGGCAGGTTTTCTAGACGGTCAAAGGCTAGAATGCCAAGCTTATTTAGAGAACAGCAAAACAACAATAAGTAAAATCAAAAGATTCTGGTAAAAGGACACCTTGATCACAATTCTTGCTTCTTTTCCTGGAAATATTTCCTTTCTGGATAGTGAGAAATTATTCTTGCCAAAGGTTTTATTTGCCTAGATTCTACTGTATTCCAAAAAAATAATAAATTTATGGAATAGATATGGTTTCATTTTCTTGTATTCATCCTTCCTATCACATAAAATCTTTTACGTGAAACAAGCAATTTCTAGAGAGCCCTCCAACTCTCCAGACAAAAGCAGGTAGCTGACAATAGAAAAGTTCAAATTGCAAGATGTTTGTTTTTAATAGACAGACTACTGGAGGTTAGTAAGCTTACCAAGTCAAGAAATGTTTTCTGAATCTCTTCATTCTAGATGAGAACAGCTAGAATTTAATAAAATTCTAGCCACTGCAACAGGCATAGATGCGCACAATTTTATTATTGTTTGAACTCCTCTTTCCTTCCTCTCCTTTCATTCATTCACTCATTCATTCAGTTAAATATTGTCATAGGAGCATCTGATCTGGCATTCAACACAAGCAGTGGGATCAGATTGAGCGTCAAAGAAAAAGAGGGTTGTTCATAAAGTCGAAAATGGAAACTTTCTCCCCAGGGCAGATCCACTTCTGAAGGCTCTTGACTTTCTTCTTCCCTCCATCTCCTGCCCATTCATAAGGAATGCCAAATGAACCATTACAGTATTAAAATAAAAGAATTTCTGCCAGGAGGGATGTGAAGCCTAAATTCAATAATTGTTTTTATCATACTTTTATCCTCCCTTTTTTTCACCAAATGGATGACTAATTTATCCATTCAAAATTGAAAAATAATAAAAAATACACTAGTTCAGCCAGAGGGATTAGGTTTACTGCAGCAATCATTGAGCTGAATTTTATGGTTAGGAGGACAGATTACATAATGATGACAATCCCTCTGACTTTAGAACTAAGTAGTATAATAGATATTTCTCAGGCTAAGCTGAAGCTGTTGGTCTCTGTCTTTCCATGACAAAATGCAATCAGTGTCAATGTTTAAGTATCTTCTGTTTCTTCTTGTTTCCCTGAGGATTCTCTGTCTGCAGCGCACTACTCACATTCAATGTTTATACATTCTTCTCTGCTTGGATACCTGGTATCCCTTTTAGGCTAATGGATGTCTTGCAATCAACTCACATCAGACCACCCAGGCAGCTTGTTCTTCTCAAATTTGCATCCTCACAGTTTATTTTCACAGATTGATTAGAGACCCTGGCTTGTGTTTCATGGGATGAACTAGCATACTTCCAAATTATTTTTAACTGTCATTCAGGTATTTTCTTACCTTTACATTTTATTAAGGAAGTACGCTTAAGTAATTATTTGTGCATTTTGAGCTTTTAATTCGCTAATTTAGTCCCAAGGTATCTCGAGAAACAATATTATATATTGGATTGTTTCTTATTTTACATGTGCCTTATAACAGGCAAAGATTTTTACATGCCTAATTGTGCATGCCTAACCTCTTAGAGTGACCTATAATTTATATTGCTGTGATTTACAGCCAAATGTTCCATTTTTGCAAGAAATAGAGCGATGGTCCATGCAGCTCTAATGTATTTTCCAGGTATATATGTGTGTCGAAAGATTTTCATGTGATTCTATTCTTACAGATTTGCCTTAATCTCTGTGATTGCTGTTTGGAGGCATTTCTGAAAAAAATTTTGAAGCCTAATTTGCATGCATTAAAAATCCCCAGGTTTTAATTGCTATGCTAATGGACTTATCCATTAAAAATCTCCAATCATTGTACTCATTTAGATTCACTTGAAAAGCTCACAAAACTGGTGATATAAGGTCTTTTCTTCCCAGGATTTGAAAGTGTGCAGGTGAATAAAAAGCATTTCCAAAGTATGGGCATCACTTATCTACAGACTGTACCCCTCTCCCTCCACAAGTATGTATAAATAAGGAATAAATGCCTATGTTACTGTTGGAGTAATGTCAGTGACAAGATAAGTGAATGTGGATTCATGATTAGTTCTGCAGCGACAAAAACTGTTGAGTTGACAAATGTGTTACCTAATTGAGATTGCTTTATTATTAAGTACATTATTGGTTATATTGTAATTCAATTGCTCCTGGATCTTCCACAGGCCCCATTCTGTTAAATCCTGACTTGATTTAGAGTGGCATTTAAGTTGAAAGCAGAGTTGAGAACTGAATTTTTCATTTCAAAAGAGATTTAGGATAATATTCACTGTTCCTCACTCTGAGAAATTCAAACAAACAAACCAGAAATGTTCAGTTTGTCAAAACTCGTAGCTGTTCCCTCTCACTTGAAATTTAAATTTCTTAGGGGAAAAAACAAAAAAACCCCGCCCTCCTCCCCCCCAAAAAACCAAACTAAACCAAAAAACCTCAAACAAAAAACTCAAAATATCCCAAACCCAAAGCAAAATATTTAGTTCTAGACCTGCATTTTAGAAATACCACAAATGTTTATTTTTTGTTTATATTAAACAAATAAATAAATAACTTTTAAAGGAACATAAAAGGATTTTTATATGTTTGCTTTTTGTCCTTTTGTGTTTATTGAGAGAATAAAACACTAGATATGCTGTAGGTGAAGAAATAATTTTCCTAAATTATGTGAAAAAGGGGAAGTATTTTATTGCACATTTAACTGGATTAAGTGTATAGTAAATGATATTGGAATAAATATACTTTCAATGTAATATACTGTGTTCACCAATTTCTCAGAAAGGGAATTATATAGGAATTAGCTTATAGAAGTAACCAGAGGTTAAAGTACAAAATCTATGGAATTACAGGATCACAAGGAAATAGAAACATGAAAACAAAAATAAAATAATATGTGACAAAGATGTGAGAGTGGTAAGACAACCTTATGTTAGTGCTACAGGCTGTGAACAAATTTTGAGCTAGATATTATCTTTATGCAATATACAGCAAAGTCTTTTGGGACACCATAATAAAATAGCATAAGCAGTCATGAAAAGGTTTGTAACTCCATGGGCATATTTTCAGCAGGTAGAGAAATTGCACAGATCATTAATCAGTCATTAACAGAATAGATTGAAATATCTTCATTTTAACAGATGCCAGAATAGATGAGGGAAGAAGTCTTCTCTGATGACTCAGCTAAGTATCATTGCTTTGATTCTTCTGAGTGCATCTTATATCCTTCAAGGCTTATTAACTGCCTCATCATGAGCTGAAACAGTTTCTAATACTATAGCATGATTTGTGCTGCCTGAAACACAACTCTAAATTGTGATGCCCATTGAAATGTGCATTAAAATGGAACTAGAACTCAATGAACCCCCTGAGAGTCTTTCTGTTGGTTTCTGCATGCTTTCAGACTGGCTATGTGCTTACCTCTGCATATGCTCTTACAATAATAGATTTATTAGCGTAAAGGAATAACGGTCCAGAAGTTAAAAAAGAAGCTTCAATTGACACTACTTCTACTCCTTATTTTTTCATTACCTTTCTCTGTTACTTGGATTTATTTTTTTTTCAGCAAAGGAGATAGTGACCCACCCCAGCACAAGGCCATTTCTGATTCTGGAACTCCATAGCTGCTTTATAGGTGTGTTAGAATTTCCTAGTTTGAAAGTTAATATGATCTGTGTTATCTGAACCTATCTCAGGTTAAAACACAACTGGAAGTCGAAAGCCTAAATCATTTATGTTTTCTGGACATCTTTTCAAAAGAAAAGAGCCAAGGAGCCTGTTACACAGAGTCCTGATCACACAACTAATTTTTTGAGCATTGAAAATACAATGGTTGCCTGTAACATAACTGAAATGAGACAGCACCTGTCATATAAAAAATGTGCCTGCATGTTACATGACTCCAATGGACATACACATTCAAATCCTCTGGACTGAAGCGTGTGTATCTGAAGGGTTATGTTCATTTGGATAACACAATGTATGCTGTTTCAAACTGCCTCTTTGGATGTACTTTGTGTCATGGAAAGAGGCAGGAGTTGAAGTTGACATTTTTCTCTCATGTTGCCTTTCAGTTCACTTAAGCATGTGGACAACTGTCCAGTTTGCTGGCTTTTCTGACTCCAGCTCCCTTAAGACCCTAATTCTACCTATGCATTGGATAGACAACTATAGTATTCTTAACAGTGGACATGGTTGAGACATCTTGGTCTAATAACAGTAATATAATGGGTTTAATAACTTCATACTTTACAGGTATTCACCTAGGTGACATTTGTTAGCCTAGGGTGGTAAAAAAAAATTATACATATATAAGTCACCAAAGACTAGCTGCAGTGTCTCTCTAGAGCACCTAAATTGAGCTGTTTAAGCTTCTGCTGCTAGATATATTTTTATCTGAGCTATCGTTTCTAAAACAATGAAGAAATTTGTTTGACAGCAAAATAGAATTTTTATCCCAGAATAGTTGGAGAGCGAATTCTTCAAATATAGTTTTGAATGAAGCTTGCACTTGTCCTGACATGGAAAGCTGGGGGAGATTCATTGTTATTCCCAGAATGAGATTAAGACACAAATGAGGTCAGATGCCTTAAAGAGAAGTTTTATAGCTACGTCAAGATTTGCAGAGATGCGAGAAAGAGAAAGAAAGGGTGAAAAAAGGAAAGTAAAGGTGCAATAGCTACCACCATGGAGCTGTGGTGTCCCGTTAGTCCTAATCGACTTCACATCAGGTGGGGAATTCCCTTTAATACTGGTTGTCATGGTTCTTTTATTGAGGTGCATTGCTCCTTCGGAGAACCAATTAACACATTCTAAGAACTGTTTAGCCTAACCTCACCTACCACTCGGTGGTGATGTTCATGCCCAATACTGTCGCTAGGGGGTCTCATGACATCCTCGGTGGTCTTCAGGGGCCTTCAGGCCCCTCTGGTTTCTGACTGGGGGTCTGGGAGCATGCACAGGGATTGGGTTAAAGTTCTTAGACTTTTCTACACATACAGGTAGGTAGGAGGGCAGGAAATGGGTAGTCTTGTGGCTTGCCCAATACTCCGTTGCTATGGCAGTGGTAGGCAATGTGATGTTACAGCAAAGTTGATACAGACGTCTCCTGGTACAAACAACCACCAACATAGTCTTGACCCAATCCCTTAAACATCCATCGAGGCAAACATCCATTGAGGGACACAGTCCTTCACAGCACTGTAGCTGATTTTTTAATAATTAAAAATTTACTGATTAAGATAAGACGCAGGCTGGATCACCTTGTTGCTTGAGTACAGAGTATTTAAAAAAAAAAAAAAAAAAGAGAGTACTTTTTTCATCATACTTTGACAGCCTAGCTGATGATTAATGAAAGGTTCAGGCAGGAATAGTTCTTTATGATTACCAGCAGCAAAACACAGAACAGGATTTATGGAATAGATCAACTAGCTTGTGAAACGGTAACCACATTCCACAGGACCTTCTTTGTCAATTACTCAAGACCCACAGAAGTTTATAAAACAACAGACCAGATTATTTTGTTAGGTACTGTTGGTGATGGTATTCTTTTTTTAACGCTATAGTATTATGCCACAATTTCTTTTCCTTCCAAAACACTGGATTCTTTTCATTCATTTCAGGCGAATTTAAATGGTCCATTTGGTAAACGAGGTGACTAATATGATCACCTTTGTGGTCTCTGATTTTAATTCCTCCTCCACTGGTACTGACAAATGCTTTCATAATTAAATTGACCGGAATGTCAGAAGCAGCTTCTATAAGGAAGGAGTCTGATGTGAGAAATGAGCCAAATAAGCCTTCTCAAGGATTCCTGCAATCAGTACCATTTTGTCTTCTCCCTCCTTTCCCTGTCTGGTCCCCAGTCTTCACTTAATCCATGTTCCTCAACTTGTGATGCATATAAACTTCTGTCACCCCTTAAGAGAGGATTAGGTCACCTCAGTGGTGAACCGGGGTCACATAGACTTGAAAATCAAGAAATAAATCTTGTTTGTGAGACCAGCTGCTTTTTCTCCTTTTCTCTCTTCCACTCCCTTTCCTTCCTTAATATTATCTTAGAAGACTTACCATCTTACTTCTCACAATAGTTTTACCACTCCTTTTGTCCCTAGAATTTCAGTAGACTTCCTTGTCTAATGCTGAATGCTGTCTATCAGAGAATCTCAGTGGAAGAGTTTTTTAATCAATTATTTTATAATATGCAAGTCCAGGAATATAAAGCTATCCATGATTTCATCTTGAGTTCCATTTTGCTGAGAAATTATTGAAACCTTTGCTTCTGAATCTCTTTGTTAAAATTGCTTCTTTTAAATAACCTGCAATTTCCTTAGTACTTTTAAAGATTATAGAACCCAGAAATATAATATAATCCTATCATAAAATGAATTATTCCATTTACAGAATTTATGATCTTTCTATACTGTGCTTTGCCAAGACAAGACAAAACAATACACTTCAAATGTCAAAAAATTCTTCCTCCTTCACTTCCCATTAAAGCTTTTTCCTAAACAGGAAAACATTTCATGCTTTGTAAGTTCCATTTACTTTGCCAATAAACAAACAAAAAACCCCCAACCAAATAAATAAATAAATAAAAATAATTTAAAAAATTAAGTTGTTCCCTCCCTCCCAGCACCACAAGACCTTCTGTATGTATACAATTGGATATAGTGCTTTTTCATTTGATTCAGTCCCCAGGTGTCATTGAAGCATTGACTAGAAAGCCTAAATATCCAACATACATCTAAACTTCTAAATGTAGACAGATGTCTTAATATCAAACTGGATCTCACCCCAGGGCCTTGTGAGTAAATGTTTAATGCTGTTTGAGCTGCCATTTGGGCAGTTAGTACAGACACAAGAATCCCGGGACTGGTTTTACCTGGAGCAGAATCTGGAGGCCATGCAGTAAACCCAGAACACACCAAAGCTCGCCTACATGAAGGAAGCTGAGTCAAATCCCCCTTCCATACCATAATTTGGATCAATTCATTTGCCTAAATTTGTGCCTCTGGCCATTTAAAAGGGACTAAGGTATGTCACCTGGCTTCCACCTGCCAGCACAGAGAGGTGCAGATGTCCATAGGTATTCAGTCTTTTTATCTGTGAAGCAGACCATTACACTGACATATGGCAAAGTGTATAAATAGAAGAGTTCACTGAAGCAAACATACCTTCAAATATAGACTCAGTGATGGTAACACTGCAGAGGTATTTTGCTTTTACAGTGAATGTTCAAAAAATTACATAGAAATAAAAAAGCTTCCTGAAGGATTGGAGCAGCCTTCAACTTCTTTACTTTAAGAGTCTGATAACAATACTATATTGATCACAAGAGCTCAGAGCCCTGTTGTTGTGGTGATTACCTGCAAGTTCTTTGTTCAGGGCTGGTACAGACTTCATCCTTTCTACTATTGTATACATAGGTAGTCCAAGACACCAACTGTACATGTGTTTAGCAATTATTCCCTATCCAGCAACGTTTTATAATCTCTTGTCTTTACACTGAATAAAACCATTGTGTCATTTTCAGATCCCTGTGTATGCTGTCAATTTATGTTTGCTATAAAATGATCTGAATTTATACCCGGGGAGATAAGTAAAACTGAAAAGCATTACCCTGCACAGAAGGGAGCAAGGTAGGTTTTTTGGATAGTATAGACGTTTCCATTGTAAGTCATTAACTTTTGCAAAGTGGGCTTTCAGCTGTGAAGGGAATACACGTTCTGTCTACTGAGGCCCTGATTTCATTCAGGTACATGGAAATATTTACTGTCTGCATGCATGCATGTGTGCTTACATATTCATGCTTCTAAGCATACATGCAATCTTATATTAGAATGTTTATAAAGCAGCAAATAACTGTGAAAATTAGTAAAGGACTGTGACTATTACTACACACAGAGTACATGCATATTTGATAATAAAATTCTTTAAATTTAACAAATACCTTTAATAACTGCCTGAGATCTGTTTTTATTGAGATGCTTTTCTCAAAATAAAGGACAAGCCTTAAATAATGCACCCCAATATTTCAGATGCCATTCAGATTTCTTTCTATAAAGCAAAAATCCCCAACAAAAAGCCCCAACAAAGCCACCAAAATGCCAAAATGTCTTCTTTATAAAGCTAACATAATGTAAACTAATGCTCTGGCTGACTGAGGAAAGGGGAAATGGAGGGCTAATGATTTTTAAGCCTTGTTAATAATACTCACTGAAGAGGAAATTACATCATTAACTGCATGGCCAAATTGCAGCAAAGCTGTAACACAAGACAGTATTAATAATAGATTGTGCTTTATTTCCCAGACCCATTGATATGAGAATAGGTACGAAAGCAAAAAGTAAATACTGCCACCGTGATTTGCTGATTGGAGTCAAATTCCAAGAGACTGTAAACCATTTTTTTCAGAAATACATTCATAAACCAAACCCAGACCCAAACGTACATTCTGCTTACATTTCCAGTGGGTTTTCCCTATCTAGAAACCAGACTCCCTCACAGTCGCTCATGGACTCCCCTTCACTCTTTAGCAGGACAGTGGGAAATAGATAGGAAAAACAGAAATTAGTGAAGTCATGGGTGAAAATTAAGACAGTTTGTTTATCAGTTATTAAAACCAAAATCTACTGGGGGAAAACTAATAAACCATTTAAAATCTTTCAGGGTATAGGAAACAAAAATGGGGAGGTTGTGGCCAGTCATAGGCTGCAGTGTGTATCTGCTCCGGCCTGGGTCCGTACAAAGCCTGCAAGGAGTACTTTCCCCTCCGTAGAGCACCTGCTCCTCCTTTTCTGACCTTGGCCTTGATGTTCCCTCTGCTGTTCCTTGTTCTGTTTCCTCCTGTTCTGCCTGTGCAGAACATTTGCCCTCACCAAACAGCAGCCCCTGCAACCTCTTGCTGACATCACCTCACCAAGGTACAATCAATACAGATTTTTTAGGGACTTGTTTTTAATTAGATATCTCCTATCAGTAATAAATTGTTGAAAAGCTTTCGCTTTACCATGGCCTCTAAATTCTGCAGTTTTAATTGATAACATTTGCTAACTGTAACTTTTCGCAGATACTGTGAATCATCTGCAGAATTTATATCCTCATGCTAAAATAACCAGTATCATTGTCGTTTACTAATTGATAGTTCACTGCAACGACAGAATTTTTGCCGAGGAATAGACATACAGTGAAGAAAATATATGTGGTAGGGGAACTAAAACACACTGTACGACCTCAGTTAGACACTTGCTTTGGAGATAATGCAGCAATTGCACCAGTCTAAACCAACAAATGTTTTATTGTGTGATGAGGGAGTGGTACCAGAGAAACTGCTTTCTACTGACTGCAACTTTCCCATTTTTGTTTCCTGTTACCTAAACCAAATATTAATGAAAATTATTTTTTTCTAAGTCTAGTTTAAAGAGTTTACCCTATTTTGTTCAACATCCCCAGGTGCACTGACACTGCCATTAGCAGTGCCAATAATAATTCATACTAGCATAATAATTTAATTTTGCATTTGTGTGGCAACATCTTGGTGAAGTATTTTTGTAGAAAATAATACTTGGTACCTATTCCTGCTCATATCAAAACTAATCATTGAATGCAAGAAATTCCAATGTGTCACAGGTTCTCCTAAATGAGCCATCACTGCAGGAGCACAGCTCAGTACAGTAATTCAGTGCTGTAATACAACACTTCTCTTAACCAAGAAAATTAAAGGAAAATAATCTCAATATGTAATTATTCTTTCTAGAAAATATTTTCAGAAGTGCATATTTGTGACTTAAGTAATTTTATAATTATAAAAGGGCATGACTCTGGAGAATATCACAGTCATCATAATAAAACACCTTCATTACTAGTGGATTTTGGTTTACCAACTAAATGCAAAATATTAGCACTGAATTTACTGATACCTGTTTGGTGTTTCTAACTCTTTGGGTTGTGTAGACCCAGGTTCATGGGGGTCTCATAAGCATTGTAGTTATTTCTTTCTGCATAAATTACAGCATAATTTGCTTTGGTTAATTGTGGATTAGGCTCATCTTTCCAATGGTGACATTAACTTGTCTAATGGAAACTAAGTTACACCAACTTCCAAATAATTTTACTTCTAAAATTGGCCTCGATGCTTTCTCACTACCACCAATAAATACTCTGAAAAGTGGAGGATTTTTTGAAATTGGTACAGACGGCTCTATCAGAACCTAATTATGACTGTGGAGTCAGAAAATAGATTGCATTTCCCATACATTATTAATGCTCTTCAAATCCTCATTTGTCATGTTCAAGGTTATGTAGAGATGACATTCAAGGAACCCAAACTCCTTTCTAAACTCATTTTGACAATCCAAGTCCTTTATAAGACCATCTTCTTAAGCTCTTGGATGATATTAAAACTATTGCACCTTTCTCATGGGATTGTACAGAAACCATACAGTTGTAAGGAAAATATTCATGATGGAAATTAAGTTCAGTACCATAAGAAATAATTTCATTAACAGTTTTTCCCTTATATAATAGTAAAAATAAAATGTGTATAAAGATAAAAAAATATTTTCTAAGAGCAGCTGATATTTACTACATGCACATGTAAGCAGTTAGGCACATTAAGACCTGTAACTAATACCAAGGCAGAGGACTAGAAAGTGATGCAAAATAATAGTAAATACTCATTGATTCTGAAGATTTTTAATAGAAGAAATCACAGTTCAAGTGGTAACCATAAGATATATGAGTGAATCTTACTGCTAGAAATAGGAGGAACCTTTATAAAAACCTAAAACCAGATTGACTTACCTATCCTGAGCACCCTTGAAGAAGTAAGATAAGCTTTTAAAAAGTAAAATAAGTCTTAGGCTTTCAGTTTCTTGCTATTTACTCTATCAAGCAAAAAAATAACATTGAATAAAAAAGTCAAATGAAATTATGTGAAATTGACATACTATCCAGCTTCCACTTAGTTTGGTGGTGTATCAAACAATATTGGAGAAGTCTGTGATGTTTTCAAGTTTTTATTGTATCTTGGGATTTGAGTACAGAAAGGTACTCTGCTTTATTTCAGCCTAAGTAAACACCCATTCCTAATGGAAAAAGTGAGCATTCACAGTTATCTGTGACAAAAGATGAGAAAAAATATATTATAAATGCAGTAGATATCTAAAACATCTGAAAAGTATAAAGCTTCTCTCATTCTATTCACCACTGTTTATACTTGCTGAAGCTATAAACCACTTTTTAGGAGAAAAATTGTATAGCAAACTAGATACTGGCACATAGTACTACAGAGTTATCCCGAGAATAGCTACTTAAACTTTTATAGTATCTTATCATGCCAAGGCATCTTATTGTATTTTTCAATATTAAATTAAAATTGAAGACTAATCCATTTTGCAGTTTTACTTTTCAGATAAATTGAGATAAAATCCAAGGGACCAAATTCAACAGGTGTGCAACTTCTATCATCTCTGCAGTTACACAGATGATAACTACTTCATTTAAAACTAGTACTTCTTATTTTTAGAACTTAAAAGAGCACTTCAAAAAATATTGGCTTTTTTCAGTGATCTCTTTGCTATTATTTGAGATACTTGGATTTGAGTAGAAGCTTATTATTATTATTATTCTCTCATACCACAATTCTCATCTTGATCTTACTGAAAAGCTGTTACTCTTCTAATATGTGTGTTTGAAGGAGATAGTATGCCATCATGATTGTTAATCTAATATATGATGTGGAAATAAACAATATTACATGCTATTGAGAAGGAGTTTGCTAAGAAGTGTGAAACCACTGTTTCTTTAACACTAGGAAAACATAACTTTGTATCAACACATCTGCTTTCATTTGCAAATACATTTAGAAGATTATGGAAAACTTTAAGTAAAACTTTTGTTCTCATGTCAGTAGGCAAAATTAATTAAATAAAAAAAATTTTTAAAAGGAAATATTTTCAGTTATACCACGTAACAACAAAAGCTAGAGGACCATTATAGGCAGAAAAGTAACCACAAAGATACATGGGACGAGAATTGGAACTAAACTTGGTTTCAAAAAATGTAGGATCCAAAGAGGTTCAATCTGCCTAACATGGAGAAGTAATTGCAGTCTAAATTTCAGGTAAACGAATAAGTGCTGAAATATACAGCTGAGTAAGAAAATGTGACTACATAAACATCTTCTGAAGAATGTTAAGTGCTTCTACGTGGATACCACCAGGTCTATCCCACAGTTTAGTGACTGTATGACATGACTTTTGGGACTGGAGTAGGAGTCTGCTTCTGAAGCTTTTACAGGCTTGGATCACAGTTTTTGTAATTTAATATCCGCTTAGAAAACTTGCAAAATGAAGTTTCATTGCTAGGGATAACGCTTTGCTAGATAGTAGATAGTTTTCAGCTTTTTTCTTTTTTACTTTTAATGATCATTTTAGATGAGTAATTTTTGCTTTCTTATTTCTTGTCAATAGCACATTGCAATTGATTACTTATTGCTTATGATATTTTTTTTTTCTCCCTCTCTAGTCTCCATGAAATTAGAAATATAAAGATACACACATTTTCACCATAAAAACAAATGTTTGTAATTTTTCAAGGAAACACTTTTGGAATATTTTATAACTTCATTCCAAGCAATTGCATATTCACTTTCCCGCAAAAGTTCTCACACCTTTTTATCTCACATATGTTTTCAGAAGTTTTGCTTCTTTGCAGATTCTTGAGAAAATATTGTCCTGCCTTGGTATCTATAAGAGAACAAAAAGAAATTCAGTGTGAAAATTACATAAGCAGATTTTATTCAACATATAATTTACAAAAACTTTCATTGCTATATTTTCTGCACCAATTGAATACCGACCTTTTAGTAACAACATTGCCAGGGAATGCCTATTATTTTTTTAATTTTCTCGCTATAAATTGTTCTGTTCAGATGTCTAATCAAAGTGATTGTCCTTCCTTGAATTCCCTCTAGTTCCTTATGTCATCTGAACAATGAAGTACCCAGAACTGCATAAGCATTCCAGATGCATGGTCGCACATAGCCATATGGAAAGAGATATTTCATTCCTTTGGCTTCTGATTTCATTGTTTTGTATACTATAGAAGATAAAATTGCCTGGTTTTTAATCTTTTCCTCCATCACATTACATTTGTGTATAAGCAGCTAAAAGCTCCATTGTTTCTGATATGCTGTCCATTTAGAGCCCAAAGTCCCACTCAGTGTTAATGCATTCCAAGTACTTCACATCTATGAATATCTGTGGTTTGGATTATTAACCCCCAAAGGTACTTTTTTGCAGGTTTGCAGTCTGAATCTCATTTATTTATTTCCAGTCCACATTTCACATCTTAGTTTTTTAGGTCTGTTTGTATTTCTCATTTCTCACTGTTTTTTGCAAGACCTCTTAAATTAGTGTTTTCTGACAAGGTAATTAACATGTTTTATTTTTATTCCACTTCATTAATTAAAATACATAATGATTCTTTTCATAACATTCAGGCATAAATAACTGAAGTAATCAATATTGAAATTATTTTAAAAATTAGGATCCTCATTGTAAAGATTCATAAGAAGGTCTAAATGAAATTTTAAAAAAAAGGATTTAATAAATTTTAATTAACTGAACACCATACTAGGAATGCAGAATGATGTGACAGGTTTGACAACTCTTTAAAGAAAATGCAGCTGCTATTAGTTTTAAATCTCAGTGATTACAGTCCGTATACTGCTGTACATCTTTGCATGCCTGTGCAGTTTGACAGTGAGTTTAACTCAATACTGAAGGTAAGCAGCACAAGATGAGAACATGTATTAGTTGTTACAATTGAGTGGGAATGTATTTTGAAGTCATGTAATATTTGTACATTGGGTCTTTCTACTCCTGGTCAGACATGGTGCCATTCCAACTTCTTAAGCACTTTCTTTCAAGGGCTAAAATTATACTCTTCATTGGCCTGACCCACCAATTATGTCTTCCTCTCAGAGTCAGCATAGCCCCAATCCTGATAGTAGTTTCCAGTCCTTCACTTGGAACTACTTTGCCGATTCATAACCTCTGATATTTTCTTACCTGAAAATCATCTTGCATTCCCTCTCCCTCCCACCCCTTTTTTTTTTCTTCTTTTTAATTACTCAAGCTTTACATGGGATTTCCTCTGAGAATGTATTCTTAAAGATTTGTGCTCATCCTTTGTGTCTTTAACTGAAAACTATTGTTATTGATGCTACAAAAAATACTTTGCTTTTGACTCCAGCTAAATGGTCCTTTTTCAGGGAAAAGTTAGAACATATTGGCTCAGACTGACGGACTTTCTGACCTCCCTACCTTGTCTACACTGACAATTTTTTCTATATAAGAGTAGGACATGGGAAGTTATATTCTACTTAATGCACTTTCAATGCACAGGTGTTTTCTTAACAGGAAATACCTATTCTGTATTTCTTTTACATGAGTTCATCCTCTTTTCTCCTCCCAAGTCTGTGTAAATTTCCCCATTCTTGTCAAGGAATTGCACAGGTCTGCCTTAGCTCCTGAATGACTGCCTCCTTCTCCTTGTTTTGAATTGGGGTCTGACTAAATTGGTAGCCTGAGCTTTCCAGTTACCTGTGGCATAAGATGCACCAAACAGTTAAGATGCACTCTGCATAGTCTTGACACCATTCATAAATGTGCAGGGCTCTACTTATCTTTATTTAGTATGTTTCCACATTCAAGTGCCCTGGACTATTTGTATTCTTCACCATACCTCCTTGTTTGCTATTTCTGGGGTTTGTTTGGTTGTTTTGTTTTGTTTTGCTTTTTAACTCTATACAACCTTTTTGAGATGAGAGGCCTGGAACAGAAAAAAATACATGAAAAATAATACATTTATTGAGGGAAAGAATGATTTTCCTCTGTAATCTGAACATCTGGTTAGATTTTCTGCTTGCTGATGAAGACTGAGCTTATGTTTTCACAGAACTACTTGTCATAACCCAAGATCCTACTTCTGATCATTTCAGAGGCAATTGTTCTGTTTTGATTTCTCTTGTGTAAACACTTGTGCTGTGTCTCTTTGCGTACATGCGTGAACATATATGAATCACTTCACATTTACCCACACTGATTTTAACCTAAAATATTATTTCCTTTTTTTCCCCCTTTTGAACCTTCGTAGTGAAACAATGCAGTCCAGGGTTTTTTTTAAAGAACTAGAAAGTAATGGATAAAAATATTTTTTGAATAAAAATGCATAAAGGTAATTGAAGTTTTGTTAGACCTTTGAATCTCTATCTTCTTTCCCAGGAGGTGCTGTATGTGCCTTCCTCCTCCTCCTGGAGTCAGTCAAATCCTACATTCAGCCTTTGGTGAATTCATTGCTGAAATCTGTTTTGGTGGGGTTTTTTGTTTGTTTGGGGATTTTTTGTTTTTGTTTTTTTAATATTATTTACCATTAGTTCATGAGCTAATTCCAAAAAGTACAGGTATTAGTATTTAATGCAAATATTTAGAAGGACTGACAAACTTTCAGGAATTTTCAGGATAATCACATTCCCTTCAATAATGTACTTTTTAGATAGATGTTGTCAACTGCATAGTTCTAGAAGTTTGTGTTGTAACAGTTCCTCTACAGGTAGATTACGCAGCCTTCCCCTAGAAAACAAACAAGCAAACAGACAACCCCAAAAAACCCACAGGAATTTAAAATATAAACCTAAAGATTAGGGTAATTTGGCATATTATTTTGTGAAATTTATGATTTACCTTATCCTTTTTATAACCAGAATTTTCCTAGTTTATCTCTTTATCTTTGTGTTCAATTTCTTCCCCTTCCTTTTCCCTTCCCTGCCTCCATGCTAATAGGAACTATTCTTCCCCCTCATATTTTTATCAAATATATGCCTAAATAAGCTATGAGTATCTTAACCCGTTTCCATAGACCTACGAAACATTTTAGCCAAAACGCATTCCACATGGCAGAACATGCTCTGAAATAAATGATCTGTTACAAGATCTATCAGCATAAAGTGTTTGTGGAAACTAAGCATCACCAAAAAAAAGGTATTCTAGTACTTAATTGTAACTCGTGGTTAACCGTCTGGTCTGATAATATAGGAGAATGTCAAAATACAATATAAATTTAACTTTCCTTAAAGGATATTTTGAGGATGATAGCATATGGATGGGACCATGTCCCATCTCCCACTTGGAAAACAAATTCACTATGTCATAAGCACAAACAGCCTCAGTCAGGCACAAAATAAAATATCTTTGCTATCCATAGGTAGAAAAATAACCTGAACACACTGTGAAAATGGGTCAAAAATGAAAAACTATCATAATACTCTGAAAACAAACAGGGAAAGTCTGCTCATACAGAAATTTGCTCAAGTGCAGTCTCCTGAAGTATTTATGTATTATTTGAAGAATTTCAACCCAGTGTGTTAGATAGTCTCAATCCAAAGACGATGCTACATTAAGTTGCAATGTAGAGCTCTTTAGCTTACAGTTTGACGGGCTGTGAGCCAGCTGGGTATGTTCATGGGTCCATCTCCATGATGATCACCAAATGTCTGCTGTCACATAATGGATGTGTTTTGGGGTGGGAAAGTAAGGGGAAATGCAGTCTTATCTGAGACCTTTGTAGCAGAGAAACATGGACCCCTGGGGTGACCATATGCCACAGGTTTTCTCTGTGTCTGTTTCACTGCAAAAACCAAAATGCAGGTAAGAAAGAGTGAGTGATATCAGATTTTGCCATAAGATGCAGGCACTGACCTAGTTCCAACAGGGAAGAGAAGTAGCAGCTTTCATATAAGGAATACACTGGTACATAATTTAAAACATATCTGTATTATATTTCAGCTTTGATTTTATATACCATATTTCAATATATTATTTAATTTTACACAATAAATATAACAAAAAGTAATATATTAATAAATTAATAAATAATGCAGTAGTTTTTAGTACAAAATTAAAAAACATATAATATTCAGAAATAAATCAGTGTGCCTGAAGATATTTGTTCTTTGAGGGGGACATTTTTGGAATATAGGTGATACACATATTGGAGCCTTCCCAGTAACGTTTCTGTCCTTGACTACAGGTTTCCAGCCTGTATCACAAATCAGGTGAAAAACATTTCATACAGCTGAATGTTAAAGTTAAAATTCCCCTTTCTCCAGGTCAGGTACAACCCCAAGTTTCAGTATTATTTTGTGACAGATCCATCTTCCTATGAATACTGCTGAAGATTTTTTGGTGACGAAATTTTAGTTACATATATCATCTCACAGCTTTTGGTGATAAATCATTACTGTCGTGTATTGCTTGGTACAAGTTAATATCATTCATACAGCCTGCCCTCATAATTTGAAAAGCAGGAATCACTGGTTTATTCGAAGCTGCAGTTTCTTCCCCTTTTTCAAAAAATCTTTCCTCATACAACTACAGAATTTTATATTAATTAAATTTAATATGATATGATACCATGCAATTTTTAGCCTGTAGAAAGATTTAAGACATTCACAGTGACACAAGGATGACTGGCAAAACAAAGGATATCAAAGAAGTAGTTGATTAATTGTTTTGCTTTTGTACTCAGTCTGCTTTCTTCTCAGCGGGGAAGATGTCTTGAAGTTGTAATGGCTTATTCCTTTTGCATGTTCCTTACTTCCCAAGGCAGAATGAACATGGCCAAGGAACTCAGATCCTTACAAATATCTGCAAATAGCATACAGTCAAGTTACTACATTTTTACATGCATAAGCACATGTATGCACAAAGACATGCATATATGTATATTCCTGTACTTCAGCCTTGAGAAATTAGCAGAGTCCTAGCATGCTTTTGGGGTTCTTAAGAACTTTAGAATGGTATCTCGCCACCAAGTTTTAACATGAGAAATGAGGAAATGGAAAGATTCACAGACACTGGCAGAAAAGGAGGAGTGGCAGTAACATGATGAAAAGTAGTAATTTCATCCATGTACTTCCAACTATGATTTTCTTGTATTTAAGAGCTTAGCTGGCCTAAGACTCCTGATTTGGGGCTAAGACTGCTGACTTCTAACTTGAAAGGCTATATTACAGTAAAAATGCTTGCCTTTTTTGATTCCCCAGGCCATTTAGAAGATAAAGGTTCTCCTTGAGATGCAGATGAAAGAAAGGGTTTTGCTTCTGTTTCAATAGATAGGTGAGATGAAGAGCAGCTTTAAGTGGGTCATCATGTTGGATATGCATACAACTTATTTGGCTGTTTCTTAAAACAACAAATAATGAGTGAAAAGGTGGTCAATACTGTTGCTATCTAGGGCCTGGTGGTCGGAAGATCACGTGATATGCGGGTAGATAAGGCCCCTCCCCTAATAGCCAATAGCAAGCAGGCGGAAGTGACGTTCTGAACCTCAGTTATATAAGGTCGTGTTACTTGTTAATAAACGCCATTTGCCATCCATCATATTGATGTCTGTGAGCAGGTGGTCCGCGTGACCTGGGTTTGGTCGATGTGCCGTTCCTGAAACAGGCCACCGCGCCGCTGCGAAAGGCAACACAATACAGAATATCATCAAATGTAGATGAGCAAAGAAAACATGATGGCAAAGCAAGAGACAAAGTGGAAGTACTCCAATTTACAATATTCCAAATGAATGAGTCAGTCATTTCTGAAAAGTATTACTGGTCTTGATTCCAGTTCTGTATTTATTGGTTAGATTGTTCTTCATTTGCTTAAGTGCAGGGGAAGCATCACCATCGTTATCCATCTAAACAAGGTCTCCATGAGATTTTCATACTATCTATCACTTTATAACTCTTGCACTAGAATCTATTTCAATAACCGTATTGCTTTTATTACTTGGCTATGTATGTGACTCCTGTTACACTGAACATTAGTTAAATTAAATGCTTTTTATTTAATATCTTACGCATATTGGATTTTTTTTCTCCTGGTGAGCTTTGTATCTTCCATAGATTGTCATAGTGTAGTTGCAATAAACTTGATAGAAAATATAGGATCTATGATACTATGATTCTAAGTGGCTTGAATTACTCAATCAGCATTTTTCTCAGTGATTTCTTTCTGCTAAGAGGGAAGTTTTTAAACAACTATTATTTGAATGATACTAAGGAACATGAAGAACAATTACTCACACAAGTTGTGGTTTTTTTACTCAACTTCATTATTGTAATATTGTCCTTGAATTTTCTTAGCACCTCACCACTGCTGACTGATGTGACTATGTATAACAAAATATCTGAAGAAGGAATTACCTAATTTTTCTGTGAAACCTTTGGCCTTGCACAGAGATAAATCTGAAGAATAGCTTGGATTAATTTAGAAATCTGGAGTAACTGATTTAACTCCCTGAAAGATGAGAGGAAGGTTTCAAACATAGAATCGTAGAATCTTTTTTTTTTTTGAAAATATCTTTAAGATCACCAAGTCTAACTGTTAACCTAGCACTGTCAAGTCCACCACTAAACTATGCCCCTAAATACCACATGTATGCATGTTTTAAATACCTCCAGGGATGGTGACACAAAAAATGTCCCTGGGCAGCCTGTTTCAATCCTTGATAACCCTTTTGGTGAAGATGTTTTCTTAATATCCACTCTAAACCTCCCTTTCACTACTTGAGGCTGTTTCCTCTTGTTCTATGGCTTGTTACTTGGGAGAAGAGACTGACACCCATCTGGCTACAAACCTCCTTCCAGGTAGTTGCAGAGAGCAATCAGGCCTCCCCTCAGCCTTCTTCTCTCCAGCCTAAACAACCCCTGTTCCTTCATCTCCTCCTTAGAAGACTTGTTCTGTTCCATTCCAGCAAAGATCAAGAGACCTGAAAAGTCCCTCACATAAACTATTTGCTTCCTCCACTATCTACAGGAGAATAAAAAGTCACACCTTATCTCCTGCTTTAGGATATCAATGCACTTAATTTTCCCGTTAGACAATTATAAATGTCAATTTAACGCTGTAAAATAAATGCAGCAATAAGTCATCTTATGCTACCACAGGAAATACACTAGTGAGAGAGTTCATTATGTAACTTAGAGAGGAAAGAATTTCTCCCCTTCAAAAAAGTTGAATATGGTAATCCAAAAAGCCAAATTCGCAGTACCTGATGTAAAAGTCTGTTATAATATTTATTTCCTGTCCCTTCATGTCCTCTGCCCCGTTCTGCAAAATACAAAGTGCACTAAAATTCTGTCAATACTGAAAGTAGGTTGATTCTGCTAGTCAAAAACTTTTAATACCAAGCTATGGGAAAGACTAAGTGTGATCTTGTGAATTACATAATGAGCCATATCAAAAAGTAACTTTTCTGTATTTAAGTAATTTTTAGCACCTGCTACAATTTTTTTCTTTTCTGCCTGCAAAAAAAAATTAATTAATTTCAGCCCTAATATGTGCTTCTCAAGCACAAACCAGACCTTAATAAATTGCTTGCTGGTTTATTTTGCTAATTTGCTAGATTTTTTTTCTTAATTAATGATGAAATTTTTAAGAAATATTTTTTATATGCTAGAATCATGAACAAATACTCAGCCTTTGTGTCCAAAAATGAGCACCCACATTCAATATTTTGGTATATGTTGGTTTTTTTGGGTATTTTTAAAGATCTTTAGATCTCCTAAATTACTGAATACATGCAGCTCTCAGGTATTCCATATGAATAATATAATTCATATTTGCTGTCCTGTGAATCATCATGACAAAGAACAACCTCAAGTATTCACTGGATAATGGCTAGCTATTAAGGAATGGTAAATCTCATTAATTTCTATCATGAAATTATCTGGAACTAATGTGATAACAAAGCAAAACAAAATACCTGCTGTTTAGTTGTTGGCTTATTATGTGGGGGATTTAAAATTTCAAGCTATATGCCAATTCTTTTACCTTTTTCATATCCAAAAAAGATTTTTAACTAATTTATTTTTTTCTGCTATATTTAAGAATTTATTCTAGATGAAATATGTTCTTTTTTGCCCTGTTTTAGTTTCCTGGTGCCTAAGTACAGCTGAGAATCCTTAGTTTTATTACACAACTGTGGTGTTATGAACACTCTGGCAAGTATACTGTAATGTTGGTGAAAGTCTAAAAACTTACCATTCCAGTGTACCTTATAAATACCCCCTTCACATCCTACTCTTGTCTAATTTTGTTCCCTACTAGCATTCCCTGTCCCTAACACCTACTGTCTGACCTGTCTGCTTTACTGAACGGCATGCTTGAACTCAGTGTTCTAGACTGTGGCGCTGATTCCTTGATTAACTCCATCTTATCCAGTCTTTTACATGTTGTTTTTCCCTATGGGATGTTTTTTAAACCATGGATTGGAACTCTATTCACACTTGATATAAGTATGCTTTTAGCTCACCTAATTGTTCTTTAGAATATATGAAACAAAATTCAGTGTTTGGCATATTTTAAGAGAGCACTTTGTAGCTAAAATATACTCAGGGGATTGATATTTAAATGACAAGATAACTGCTTATTAAATGATGCATCTATTTTAAGATCAGAAGTTTAGTGATTTTTTTTTCTTTTTTTACTTTTCTGGAAACCTGAAGTGGTAGTTTTCTCCTTTCATTCATCATTCAGGCAATTTTTTTTCTTGTAGAATCAATATGAAAATAGCAACATTTTCTGGATTAAAAGCTCACCACTGCTTTAGTGAAAATTTTATTTCTTTGCTTGAGTAATTTCTCTGACCTTCTTTCTATTCCATTTTTTATTTATATAGAATAAGGCATTTGTTATTTCTCAATTTAAATTACTTTTTATCCATGCAGGACAAATTAAAATGGAACTCGTAAGGGAATCAGATCATCTTGATTACCACACTAAAATAGAGGCAGGTTCCACCACTATTGCTCACTGACCTGTGTCTACAAGTTCTTACTTCACATTCCAATTCTGTAGATGACTTTGGGCTACTTAGTTAACATCTGTATTTTTCACCTCAGTGAATTTTTTTATTATTTTTGCAAAATAAGTTTCTTTATTTTGTAAATTCAAACCAACACCAAATTATGTTTATGATTAAAATCATATAAACCAAAGATTTATTTTGATCATGTCATTATTTCTTGGACTATTATAATTTTTCATAAAAAACTGGATGAAATGGACACATCAAACACATAATTGTAGGATTTCTCCCTTTAGGCTGTAGGTCCAGAAAGACTGCGAAGACTACCGTGAGCACTGGAGGTTACTTGGGCTCTTGTTCATCCTTGGCATTGTAGCCCATGGCAGCCAGTCTGTGTCACTATGTAAAGGTCTGAGCAAAGAGTAAAAGTGGAAAAAGACAACCAACCAATGAGATTAATAAGAAATTCCTTGTCCACTTCATTCATAGTCTTACTTCTTCCAGGCTGCTGTTCCTTTTCTTTTACTTCAAGTACTGTACCGTATTTCACTCAGTATTCAGGTCTAATGCTGTTTGTAATGGGCCATAAATGTCATAAATGAATGTCATTCATCTAGGGAAAGCTATGTTTTCCCCCTTGAATATACAGTATATATAAAGGTTTGGCTCATGTTTTTCTAGTCTTTTATCAAGAAAGACTTGCCTAGACATGAAACACAAAGATGGGATGAGGAGAAAGGAAGGATCAGAGACAGAAAGTAGCTTTACAGTGCCAGAAATAAGTTTTACTCTGCTACTTACTATACATTAATTTTTTAGTTATCCATTACTTACTATTAAATCCAAAATCAGAATTTTGGACAGGGATGTTTCTTAGTTTCCAATCATTGACAGCAGTTGAGAAAAAGGATAATAGGAAGGGAATGGAAGAGGATGATGCAATATTGTAGTAAAATTCTTCTGGATAGGCTGAGTACACAGTATGACTAAGTGAACTCAATGATTCACATGTGCAGAATGAGGGAAATTTCACACCTCACTTTAGTATCAAAGATACTTTCTTCCATACCTGTCTGCTCTGAACTTCCTATAATTCCTCTGCTTCCTCATTTACTTTTTCCTCCTGTCACCAATCCATTTAAATGACACCTTCTGCCAGTATGCTGGCTAAAGTTCTCATTGGATCACAAAATAAACCAATTTAATTAAACTATTTTTGATCTATTCTTTTTCTATTACTTTAACCAGCTTAAGTCACTGTGAGTTCACAAGACAGCCAGACTTGGTCAATAGAAACAACTGGGCCATCTTTTCTTGTGACCAATTTTCTGGACCAACTTTTTCTGTGTTGACTTGGTCCTTGCTGCGTAATTATCCTTAGCCTTGAGTAGCCTGAATTTCCTTCTGGATCAGGGCTAAAGTAGAGGTTTGTGTTTCAATCACAATACAGATAATATCAGATTCTATTGATCATGATATAAATAATAGTATCTTGCCTTAAACCCAAATAAAAGCACATTAAAATTTGTAAATAAAAGCAGTAGATAAGTATTTTGTTGCTTTTGGATGGAACAGCCAGATGGAGAAGGTGTAAGTGTTTTACACAAGCATGTGGGAAACGTGACCAGTAAAGGGGTAGAAAAGAGCACATGCAGTTGAACGTAGGAGACATGCAAGCTGGCAAAGAATTAGATATGAGTAAAAAGATGCAGATAGACAGGATGTCCTGCCAAATGCACAGGAGACAGGCAAAAGAAAAAAAACAGATGAGCACTATCAGAAGCAAATAACAACAGCAATAACATAAATCAAACAAGAGTAATGAATGAAAATCAGAGGGACAGTCCAATTCAGTTCTGGCAGAAGAGCTTCATCTCAGCGACTAAAGATTAAGGACGGTACCCACCAGCACCGACTATATAGAATCAATGCAATGATATTGTATACCCACAACTAATTTCGAACACAAATGTAAATTCTAGGAATTTTGTATCTGTAGAGGGATCATTGATCATGGTAAGATTTTACTGTTAGCACAATGTGTGCTGCTAATGAATAAATTTAAGAAAGTTTCATTCCAAAATTTAATGTCCTGCATGATGGATCAGTCTTCTAAACACTCTAATCACAGCAATCTGCAATTGCCTAATATATTTACATATATTTATACACACATACACACACTCACATATGTATATATACAGTTGTTCAGTTACAACAAAGGAGCCCAGAGAAGCTTACTTCTTGGATAAATATTTCATTTTAGCACCATGATTTTTCTTGCGCCTTCAACTACAGAGCCATCCTGAGCAAATGCTCATTTCACTTCTTTTTTCACCTTTCTCTTTGGGATTTCATCTTATTTCTCCTTAGCTTACTGAATTATTTTAACTCAGTGATACCAAGACTATCTGTATTCCAACCTTTACTTAACTATGTGAGCCATTAGAGTGAAAGCTGGCTGAATGTCTCACAAGATGTACAACTATTGATTGTGTATGTGTGCCTGTGTTTAATTTTCTAAAAATATCAGCATCAAGGGATTTTTGAACAACTTAGACACCTTTTATCTCTTTGTTTATTGGTTATTTTTGAAGATATATATGTGCTCTTTGGCCATTAAGTTTTCATTCCATTCTTTAATACAGCAGAGGATAGGACTCATTAATCATACGCCAGGTTGGGGAACTATAGTTATAACTCTCAAGTTTCAGAGCAGTAAACAGAAAATGTTATCTTTAGTACAGAAACAGATTTAGGCAGTCAATGAAAAGCTATCTTCATTGTTTTCCATTAAATATCACTCTGCTTTTGATTCAGTAACTGAACTTATAGTTTTCTATGGAAAACCATAATACAATTATTACAGCATTCAGTATGTTAAACATCTTGTTAGTAGTGAAGATTTACATTGTGAAAATAAGAATGCTTATTATTTACTTACTATGTTTTGTCTTGATTAGAAAGTAGAAATAGAAGGATTTTATGTGTATAAACTCTATAGACGAGGTCATGTAACATTTTTCATATGATAAAGCAGTGATTGTGCAAATTTAGGAATTAAAGTTTACCTTCAAAACCTGTATCTTAGAGTGACCAAAAATTTCTAAATAAGTTTGGATGCAAAGTAGATTTTTTCTTTCCTAAAGGTTAGTATGACCATGTTGCAGTCGGACTTGCAGGATAATACTGTAAGGTACCGGAATTATGCCTTACCAATTGCCAACAGAACCGACCCCCCTCTCTTCTCTCACCTTACCAAACTTCATTCCTGTAACACTACATCACCACCGGTCAAGGCCCAGGCTTCCGAGAAACTCTTAGCATACATCAGGAGCCATTGTTCCACTGCCAGGAATACACATCGGGGGCCATTCACACCTCAGGAGAGCCATTTGCACATCGGACATTCCGTCATCCACCCTGGAGCATTCCTACAGGCCAGGTGGAAGCTTGTAGTGAGACAAAGGAGCTATATCCCGATAAAAAGGGGTGCAACGAGAGGCAACGGTCATCCTCCTCTCTCTTTATCTTCATACTTCGTCATGGAGGGACAACGAAGGGAGCGCTCTCCCATCCCATCGGACCCAGAGAATACTCTGCCATCGGATGGAATGCCGTAGTCTCGTGGTGGTAGATATAGCCTCCCCTCACCCCTCTTCCCTTTTTCCACTCTCTCTCTCTCTTTCTATCTCTCTTTTTCACCCCCGTTTTCTTTCTTCCCTCCTTTCCCTGCACGTTTCTTTCTAAATAAAACAACCTTCACCTTGACTCCATTTCGAGTCTCAATTCTGTTCTCCGAGAATTTAATTAAGAACTTATCACGATAAAACACCTAGTGATTGGACATCACTCAGGGGTTAAGCCCAGCCGCCCCCAGCCACCCAGAGCGATCTGAGGTTCGGCTGGAACGCAAGGGGGTTTAGCCTCTGCCAAACCAAAGTCTTGTCTAGGTTGTGGATCGTGACAAATACATATACTTTTGAACCAGGGAGGGATATGCAGAATTCCTCATAGCAATATATACTCCTAACAATTGAGATTTAAATGGTTTGGGCTGGGTTAGAGTTACTTTGTTCAATAGTCACTTGTATGGTGTTATGTCTTGGATTTGTGCTGAAAACAGTGGTAAGCATGAATGCTTTGGCTATTGCTGAACAGTGCTTACACAGAGCCAAGCTCTTTTTTCCTTTTCACACTCCCACCAGCAAGTAAGCTGAGGAAGAGCAAAAAGTGGGGAGGTGACACAACCAGGACAGCTGACCTCAACTGACCAAAGAGGTATCCCATAGCATATGAGGTCATATTCGTTAATAAAAACTGGGGAGAAAGTGTGCCAGGACTGTCATTGGTCAGGCATCAGCTGGATGTGAGACAACTCATGGTGAGAAGCTGGGGTTTTGAATCACTTTTTTCTTCTTTTTTTTTTTTTCATAAGAGAGTGGATTAAACCACAAAAAAAATCTCTATATTGAGGGTATGTCTCTGGAAAAAAAAAAAAAGGCAAAAAAACCAGAACAAACAAAAAACCTGCTTAAATTGATAAGAATATAGTTTAGTTGTTTCTCTCTTACCACTGTGAAAGAAGGAAGAAGGCCTGTGACTAGATCAGTCTGCAATCTTAGAACTACTAAACTGTGGATAACCAGTGTTTGTTTAATCGTGGACAGAAAAAGTAAGACCCCTCCTCAAGTAATCATAACTTCTTAGCAAGTCAGGCTACTGACTGACTAGGCTCTGACTTTCCAGTTTATCACCATTCACTAACCTCAACTTCTAAAGTTTGTTTCTCATTTACAAAGAATACAAACTAAACATTTTAGTTGTCACATACTAATTGTTTACTTTCTTGTGGGCTGTCATGCCCTATCATTATATAATTTCTTACTTCTCTTTCACTGGTGACGTTAAGCCCTACATGTGATTGCTTTTACAGACACATCTCAGTACCTTCAGATTCTAACATATACTTTCTTACACAAGAGCTACAATAACAATTTATTCAAAATTAGAGAAACCTACGCCTTAATTCACCATGTAGAGTGAGTCAACACATGCAAAAGTACCTGCTTACAACAGACAGGAGAAATGCAGAATGCTGCTGATGCTGAAACGAAGTTACAGTTAAAATGGGGACAGGAAATCACTCTGTTTATGCTCCAGTTTGGCTGGAAAGAAAAGCCACAGCTGGTGCAGCCCTTAGCTTGGAGAAGGTTGAGTTTCCCCACCATGACTCTGTCTTTATACCTCTATATAAGAGACTGAATGTGGCAGGGCTAGTCTATTTATAGTCTGATATTTTCATGTAAGTTAAGTCAAACACAGGCAAGGCTATTGGGTTTCTGGCTAAAATATGAAAGTCTCGGAAAAAAATCTGTCTTTCATAATTCCCATTGATTGAGGAACCTCTTAACTATTAATTATAAACTAGATCAGTAGTCTTAGCTCCAGTGTCACCAGATGGCAAATGGCACTGTGGGAAAAATCTACCTCCCTTTGAGACTAGCAGAGTAATATCTAACTTTATAAAGGATAGATCTTAGATGTCATGGTAATTCTCACACTTACGACCCCAGGTTGGAAATAAAAAAAATCCTGAAAATGCTGTTCCTCATATAAGATACAGCACATAATCTTCTTAAGTTTCACAGGATGCTGTGAACATATCACCTGCATGGTTTTATCCTTATTCCAGCTTATTATTGAATATAAAAAACAGTTTTTCATTGGGTTTGGCATTGGACACTCAAGGAATTCCCTTTGGAGGAAAATCCAGGCAGCTGCATTATGTAATGATAAATAAATAAAAAAAAACATGTTATGTCTTTAGTTGGACCTTTCTCACTAATAGCATTTAGACTAAGTAACACTAACAGGATGTTGTAGTTTTGTATGGCTGGGTTCTGGTGGAGAGGAGGGTGGGGCTGCAGGCTGCAAGAAGAAGCTGGAAGCTCTCTACAGGCCCAAGAGAGTAAACACCAGCCAACTCAAGGCCAGAGTTGCTGTTGGGCAAGGCTAAGCCCATACACAATGGTCACAGCGTCTTTGGGATTCACATTTAGGAAAAAAAAAATACTCCAAAAAACATAGAAGCAGCTTTTTTCCACCAGAGAAGGGACTGAGAAGATGTAAGAAACTCTGCAGATACCATGGACAGTGAAAAAGAAGAGAGAGGGGGCAGGGGAGGGGAACCAAGTGCTTCAGGCACCAGAGAGAAAGATTCCCATGCAAGTCATGGAGAAGACCATGGTGAAGCAGGCTGACCCCCTGCAGCCCATGGATGATGATGGGGAGCAGAGATACGATCTACAGCCAGTGGAGGACCCCACACCAGAGTGAGTGGAAACACCTGAAGGATGCTCTGACCCCATGAGAAGTCCACATTGGAGCAAGCTCCTGGCAGTGAAACCTGCTGCCTGTGGTGAGACCAACCCATGCTGGAGCAAGTTTGCTGAGGGCACTTATGAGTCCATGGAGAACCAGGCTGGAGCAGTCTGGGCCTGAAGGTCGGCACCCCATGGAAGGGATCCACACTGAAGCAGTTGGTGAGAAGCTGAAGCCCCAACAGAGAGGACTCAGGATGGAAATGTTAATGGAGGACTGTCTCCTGTGGGTGGACCCCAACGTTTCAGCAGAGGAAAGGTGTGAGGAATGCCCATTCCCCCTTTCCCTGCCCCTCCCCGTGTCAGAATGGTAGGGGAAGAAGGGAGTGAAATCATGAATAAAGTCAAATCTGCTAAGAAGGGAGGGGTGGAGCAGAAGTGTTTTTAAAATCTGTTTTGTAATAAATGAGATTGTTTTCTCTCCTTTATTCTGTCTTGAGTCTGTTTTGCCTGTGACACTAATTGCAGAATTATCTCTTCCTGTCTTTATCTTGACTCCTAAGCCTCTCACTATATATATTCTCCCCCATGCAGCTGAAAAGGGGAGTGATAGAGTGACTTTGGTGGGCGTCTGGCCTCCAGCCATGGTCAAATCACCACACAGCACCTCCTCAGCAGAGTATAATAGCTACAGAATTCAGCAATGTTCAAAGCTAAACCCAAAATTTATTTTACTAATTTGGTTTTCTAAGACTAACTTGGTTACATTTCTCCAAAACCTTTGACACTGTCCCTCTTTGGTTGATCCTGTTTTGAGCAGGCACCAGATGATTTCTAAAGGTTGCAACTTCAACTATTCTGCAAATACATAACTACACTTAAAGAATTTCCACTTCTAGTTTCCATTCCAGGACAATCATCTATCACCTCTACTTCTGAGAAACCAAGGAATGCCTCTAAGATCCAGAGTCGATGCATGGAAAAAAAGTCTGAGTAAGTGACAATGAAATAAAAATCAGAAAGAAAGAACATAAATAAAGAGTGCAAGATAACCTTTTAAAATTGTTTGACTGTTTTATTGAACACGTCAAGACAATTTCAAGATAAGTTTTCTTCTAGGAAGGAGAAGACACTAGCGTATTCAAATGTCCAGTGTGTGGATGAGGAAATTAGGACACTGAATACACAGGCAGCCTCTGGTCCCACAGTGAAACAACTATCACAGATCCATTTTGATATTTCTGCCCCTACTCATTCTAGAAATAGGATTTTCAAATGGGTGTGCATACATATGTGTAGCTTTTAAGAAAAACACAAAGTGCCAGAAAGCCAACCCCTGATAGAAAAAGATAATTTTTTTTCCAGAAACAGTGCATAGACTTTCAATGAGGCAAGTGAAAAGTAACAAAGGTTTGGAAGGGAAGTGAGGGAGTTGCTGATGAAAAAATGTAAAAGTTATTATTTGTTGCCACTGGAATCAGGTTCTCCTTACTTTAGACCAAAATAAGGTTTTTGAAAAGAAAAATAATATGCTTATGTTTTCATCATTTCAATGCTTTTGAACTTTCAAGAAATATATGTTAATTTCCTGGAAGAAAGACCCCATCTTCAGCTTCCAAATAGCAAAATCACTGCACTAAATTAAAGAATCAGTCCTGCAAGTTATAGGCTGCTACCCCCATGTTAAGCCAGAAAGACCAGTTACTATAAGGAAGGGCAAATCTCTAGAGATGTGAAGCAAAAGGAGCAGGTGGCTTTAAAAGCATCAGTAATGGTCAATAAAAAGACTTGATTCAAAAGAGCCTCCCAAGGGAAGAAAACATAACCTGATTGGCATAAAGCAAATGAGAGTGTAATCAGAGACATCTGCATATTGGAATTTCCTTTCCTTTCTGAATTGCAGAGATTTTTTCAGTAGCATTAGATTAACATTCTTATTCTATCAGTTCCTTTTTTGTTTACAGTTAACACTTAAATGTGATTTAAAAAAAATTTCTTTAGGGTATAGTGAATTCAAGAAGTCTAACTTTTCTTTATTATTCCTTTATATGAAAGAACACAACTCTCAGCCATAAACCCCCCATACATACAAAAACCCTCAACATACAAAAAAAAACCTTTAAAAAAAGTTTCCTTATATGTTGTGTAAATCTTTGTTGATAGGACCATGTGGTTAGTCTCTCTTGAAAAAGTTGCTAATGTTTCAGTAATATATATTATTTCATATTATCTATAGAAATAATAGTCTGAAAGCTTCAGTCCATGGGAAACTCAAACACCAATATAGCATGCTAACACATTAAAATGGTTAATGGACAGAGGAAAACTAAATGACTCTTGAGAACAGCTTATAATTGCCACAAGCAAATATGTATCAAGTTTTATCTCGTCATTTTGATTGCATTAATCTATACAACCTTACATTCTGTCCTTTTCTGAAAGTTTGTCCAGAGATCGTCCTCTCTCTTTATCTCAAGACTGGTTTCTAGGTCTTTCCATATTACTCTTTTTGCTACTTAGTTCCATATTTTGACCTGCCTCTTTGTTAACCAATTCTGGAAGAACAGTATTTAGGCTAGTCACCTTATAAACTGTAATCCTTTTTATTTTTCATTTCTTTGTAGACTACTTTCCTGAGTAGTTTATGGTTGTCAATTATTTATTTATTTTTCGGACTGTAGGTGCAATCATCATATTCCCAAGAGGAAACCCAGCACCTCCACACCACAGCTATATCCACTTATGTATATGCTCGCTGCATTTCTCAGAATGATAGCATAACAAGCTAAAGTCTGAAGAGCTAAATACGCAAAAGTGCCTGATACTCAGTGGCAAAATCCCTTTCTTATGTCCTCTGCTACCCTATGAAATCTACATTCCTAATAGATGGGCATAGAACAAGATTGTGGGAAATTTCTACAAAATCCAACATTTTATAAGATCTACAAAGCACAGTGTGCGGAGTAGGGAGACATTTACTCTACATAAAATATAGATGGGAAATGAAACCCTACTTACCTTTCTCAATGAAATAAACATCCACCTCAAGGCTGGGACTGTTCTTTCTGCTATGATCTCAACTGCAACAAATATATCATTGGAGAGATAAAAATGTCAACTCTTCTTATTTTCTGATCACTTAAGTCTAGTAACAAACATAGACAGATGAAAACCTAGAGGCAGAAATTCAAGTATTCCTATTTCTGATAATGCATGATAACTTTTACATAGATTGTTCACTATATTAAAGGTATGTGTTTAAGGACACTCAAAGTAGTGTATCTCAGTTTGTTCCATAAAAAATATACCCAGTTTTATGTATATAAAAAGACTGCCTTGCATTTAATTAAGCTTAACTGCCCAGTTCTAATAACACATTTAATCAAAATATTTGCCATTAATTTTAAAATAGTTTTGCAGTGTGAAAGAGCATTAGAACAAAAGTTTGAGTCACCATATTAGGAATCTTTCTGCAGAATATGACAGACATTCATATAAATTAAAATCTCCTGTTCCCAAACTTTCAAAATTCCAGTGGTTCTATGAGCATTATGTTATTGTTGAGGTGTTCCACATGAGGACCAATTTGGTAAGTGTAGTTGAGAACAAGTGACACTATCAGTATAAGTAGGAAAGGGCTTAAAGGTGTAAATCACAGAATCACAGAATTGTAGGGGTTGGAAGGGACCTCAAGAGATCACCAGGTCCAAACCCCCTGCCAAAGCAGGCTCCCTAGCTCATACTGCACACATAGGCGTCCAGATGAGTCTTGAATATCTCCAGAGAAGGAGACTCCACCACCTCCCTGGCCAGTCTATTCCAGTGCTCTGTCACCCTCACTGTGAAAAAGTTCTTCCGCATGTTGGTGCGGAACTTCCTTTGCTCCAATTTACAGCCATTGCCCCTTGACCTATCTCCACTGACCAAAGAAAAAGGGCAGGCCAATTCCCCCTGCACCCCATACTTAAGATGATTATAAACATTGATTAGGTCCCCCCTCAGTCTTCTTTTCTCCAGGCTGAACAGCCCCAGCTCTCTCAGCCTTTCCTCATAGAATAGATGTTCCAGGCCCTTCATCATCTTTGTAGCCTTTCTCTGGACTCTCTCAAGGAGATCCCTGTCCTTTTTATACCAGGGAGCCCAGAACTGGACAGAATACTCCAGGTGTGGCCTGACCAGGGCAGAGTAGATGTTCCCTGGCAGTTAAGCACCCGACATTTATGAGGAGCATTAGGGATGTTGTTAGCAGGATTTTACATATCCAGTTATATACAGAGCATGACATTATATGGTAGGGAATATCTCCTTGCCCAGTGTGGGTCAGCTCTCCCAGCTTTGTGCACACCTGGCAGAGCATAGGAAGCTGAAAAGTCCTTTTATTAGTGTAAACAACAACTACAAACATCAGTGTGTTATCAATATTATTCTTCTGTTCAAAAATGCCATAAACCCGCATTAACATTAGCATCACTGGAAAAAGTTCTTCTTACAGAACGGTAAACAATGAACACAGGCCTATTACTGAACTTAAAACCCCTAAATTTTCAAAGGTAAATTTATAAATCAAAAACCTACACATAGATTTTGATTATAATTTTCAGCTGATGTTAAGCATAGCAAACAATTGGAGGACTCTTTTTGTCTTAGAAGCCTAATGGTTTTAAGTCTCTCAGATGATTTTAGCCTTTTAACCAAAAAGCCTTCCACATTAGTAATATTTCTAACATTTTATGTCACCAAACAGTGTGTGTAGTCTTTCATCTCAGTTTCCTTAGTTAACATTTAAGCTACGGCTTTAGGCTGCCTGCAAGATTTGCATTATCAAGACTAAATACAGTAAACATTATGATGTGAACATCATTTGTTTTAATTATACACATAAAATAATTATAGCTTCATCTTTGAGAAGAAAACGTGTTAAGAAGCTTCTACCTTTTCTTCCCCTTGTTGAAGATTATTGGAAGTATAGCTAATTTGTTGGGCATAAGTCTCGTCAAGCCATGTTTGTATCGAAGACATTAGGTTTCTGTTTAAACAGATCTTGTCAGCTGTTAGGTTTGACATGTGTTCATTGTTTACCATTCTGTAAGAAGAACTTTTTCCAGTGATGCTAATGTTAATGCGGGTTTATGGCATTTTTGAACAGAAGGACTTCTTATTGCTAATCAATAAATATTGGACTGAAGGGAAAGAGAAAAGGATTTAGGCACCTAATATTGTGCTTCAATGGAATTTAGGAGATCAAACTAGATCCTGAAAATTCCTAATTGATTTCTAAAACTTGAGGCAACTGATCTCTAGAGGGCTTTCAGCTTTTTATCAGAACATCTCCTGATTCTATCTCAAGTTCAAAGTCCTTCTCTTCTGGTGAAATTGAACTGTTTGGTACCTGTTTCCAACCCCAAGAAAGGCAAAACTTTATCTTTTTAAAACCCCATGACAGTCTTGACCTAGTAAACACTATTACATCTAGGGGATCAGTCTCACAAAATGCAGTGTTGATAAAAAAATAATCCCTGCAGCTATTTTTTTAACCTTTTTTTTTGTCATTAACAGAAAGAACCTCAGTTTAAGAATGAATAGGTTCTTCAGTTTAAGAAGAATGACTCCCAATTTCTTGTGATTCCAGGGTTCGGATCCCAAAGGATGAGAAGTCTAATTTACAGATTGATTCTTGCTCTGAAGAGGGTCTTGTGGTCTGCCCTCCCCCTCTGTGCATAGTGTCTTGTCAAATACATTTTGGTAGCATCCTGTAGGCCTTCCTAGGTTAAAAATGACTCAGCATAACAATACACTATCACATCTGACTAACTAGAAATGTCTTAATTTAAATAATTTAAATCTTAATATAATATCTAGAGAGGGATACAAATGTTGAAACTTTTCTTAAAAGAAATATAAAGGCTACAGAAGGTTACATTTTAATATTTCTCTGCATATATATTTTGATCCTGAACCAAATACATAGAAAGCAGGCCTTGCAGCTTTGAAGTAATTTCTATGCATTTTAAGGCATGAATGATGTAAGGCATGAAAAACATAATATATCCCTTCTTTAAGAATCAGGCCCTCCTTTCCATAAATAGAGAGCATTTTACTCAAGCCATACTAAATCACTATTTTTTGCTTCTTGTTTATCCTGCATATCATTTTCTGGTCCTGGCAATTTCTCATTATATGATTCCTTTGTGCTAGAAATTTAAAAATAGTGTAGCATGTATTCATCCTGTTGCTAAAATATAGCGTAACATGTCCATCCTGTTGCTAGCCTAGATTCACCTTCTACTTAGCAAAATTGGAGTAAAAAAATCAATTGAACCATGAGAATTTTCAGGTAGGGCAATTTCTCTAATTGTATGTGACCTTTCCATACACTTTCTAAGAAGATTTAAACATCTTTAATTCTCCAGATGATGTTCCAATGCTTTTCTTTATGGGATTTTATCCTAAGAGAACATGGTACCTTTTAAGAATTTAGCATCTGGGACATTACAACAGTTCATATTTGGGAAGTAAAATGCAACATCGGCAATGCATAGAATCTCTGCTTAGGAATGTGTTCAGGAATGACAAGATAAACTGTTTTAAATTTTCTTTTCTCATCATATCATCCCTTCTACAGCACTTAATTTCAAATGGGATTCATCTGTCCAAATGTATGTCTACAATATACATTTAAATCTGATTGAATTATCCAAACCACCTTTATATAGACAATGGAAACTTGTTAATACTTCAAGGAACTTCTTCCTTTTTTAGACATTAACAAAAGATAAGGTGAACCATGTTCAGGAAAAAAAATGTCCATTTCTCTCTCCTGACTTCAAAGGTATTCACGATACTTTTCATAATGACGGCTATGTGATGAATTTGTAGAAATACATAAGTGTATTTCCACCATTAAAGAGAAACATATATATACACACAGCTTAAAACCTCTGAAAAAAAAAACCAACTGATTTTATTCTCTCTGGTGACTAAAAGCAGGAGATTAAATAAAAACCCCTTGATAGATATCTTATAAGTCTTTTATCCCACAAGATGCCCAGAGTTTCTATCTATTTAACAGATTTTTAATTAACAGTCTGTCAACAAAATTTACCTGACAGCTTTAGACAGTGACCTCACTTGTGCAGGCACAACTTGTATAGCTTATAAATTGTCTGAAACTTATGTCAGAGAAACCTTGATACCAAAATTAGATTCACAAAAGCAAGCTTAGGACCATCTTATTTTTTAGTACAAGCACAGACCTAAATGAATGTAGTAATCCTAAATATGAGCCTAACCTAGCGTCATGTTTTCATACACTAAGTTTTTCATGGAAGGTGTTCATTATTAATGGATATAAGAGATATCTCAACCTGTTTTTCAAAAGACATCTCCTGTTTCCAAGCAGTAATATTATGTAAATTTTCCCACTGTTTGGAGTGCTCCAGATCTCCTTCATGCTTGCTATTGGAAATGCACCACATGCATCATGTCTGTAGACTGTACACATTCCAGGAAGCGGGCTTCAGGGTTCAGCCCAGCCATGAGCAGAATGCCTGACACTGCAAGCACAGTTTATCTTTCCAGTAAATCACAAGCATTCTTATTCAATCGGGAAATGTCCAGAGTCATATCTGTATCAAGGTAAGGGTTAATTCAAGTTATTTGACAGTTAATTTGCATAGAACAGTGCTGACAAACTGAGAAGAGGAATTATAAATTGATCTCAGAGTCTTGTGGCAAAAAGTATCGTATACAATGAAACTTTCTCCTTCAGAGAAGACAGTACTTGCCACTTGTCACTTGGTTGTTGGACACATCTTTCTCTTTTGCTGTGTGGACCACTTGTCACTACATTTGCAATGCCTTTGTGACATGTTTGCTCACTTGAAGGTTTTTACTTTACCACCCTAATGGCTTACCCTGAGAACCTGTGTTTATGTGACGTTTTTAAATTCTTTTAGAATGACTGCCCTCACAACATCACCCAGGGTACTATAAGTTTGTCTTTCCTAATCTTACCTCAGCATGGTGCCAATTGCCTTATCTATTCTCAGCGTAGAAACCACCTCCAGACAGCCATATAAAAGAGGCTAACCATGTACATCACTGTCTGTAAAACACCTCAAAACTTGTCACAGCAGCCAGATTTCAAAAAACCTTGTTTCACTGTGTCCCATGCTAGTTCTTTAGACAATTTGGGAAGACTTAGTCCACAGCATGCTTATCTTTTAGCACGCAACTACTGAATATCGATTTCACCTTTTTCAGTACAACCATTCGTAATTTTCTTTCAGTACTAAAAGCAAGTGGCAAACAATTTATAATGCTCCCTTCTTGTGTCTAAAAACTCTAGATCCCCATCCCACACTTACATATGTGCTTTTCTCAATATGTGCAAGCATTTTTCCTGTGTAAGATAGTCACTCCATTCCTTTTATACCCAACACTGAATCAAACTGCCTGCTTTAATGGCTTTGGAGGTAAACATACTGCTTTTAATGGTGATGTATTGCTTTTCTTGTTTTAATGAGGATTTACCAAGTTTCTGACTGAATGGTTCATGAACATGCGAAAAGCAAATCCACCACATGTGTGCCAATTGATTGCACATGCACCATAGGTGAGACAGAGCCAGCTTGCCTGGCACCCCTGAGTAATGGGAGCTCTGCAGAGGAACGAAGTAAACCATTACATATCACCTTGATTTGTTATCCTCCTTTCACTTTGGTTATCCTTTGCTACGGTCTGTTTCCTCTCTCTTTCCTCAGATTCCCAGGGATATCTGCCATCCTGCCTTACGTTTACACCCACCCCCTGCCCAGTGTTGGGGTAATGGGGATACAAATGACAAAGTAAATGAAAGCAAGGAACAAAGCATAGTCTTGTGCTTAGTTTTCAATAGAACTGAAGTGCCTAAGGAGTGTGAAAAATGCCACTAGTCCAGGTCTGCTTCATTAGGCACCTAAATGCCCCTGAGGATCCTGCTTTAAGAGATATAAGACAAAAATATTCTCTAAAATCAGAGACACAACTAAAGGGGAAATGAAGCAAAGAGAAACGGAAAAAGACATATGAAAAAGAAACATTGCTGGGGCACAGAGGGGCAGGAGCTCCTAGGAGGAGCAGGGGGTGAGATGGGGGATGAGGCCTATCCCACCACCCCAGCCAGGAGCAGGGCAGCTGGAATGAAGGCACCAGGGAAGTTCCAGTCATGGGCACTGGGTGTATCCCTGGGGCAGGGATAAATACCCCTGGGTGGGAATATTGTTCTGGCCTGGCAGGGCCTACAGCAGGGTAAGGCAGGACAGGGCTGTGGAGAGCTGGAGGCCAGCCTTGCTGTGGTATCACTGTGGCAGGGGCTGATGGCCCTGAGGGTTGGAATGGTGTCTTGGGCCATAGGCAGGGTGGGGGGAGCCCCAGGATGGTGAGCAGGAATGGGAACCTCCATGGGTGGCCTCAGTGTCCTGAGAGCTGTGAAGAGTACATGCCAGTAGTCAAGCACTTAACTTCACATGCCCCAGGTTTTTTTAAGATATGCTTTTTGAACTGTGTGCATTACAGTTAACCTTGCAATGAGGAATGTACCTAAGGTAGGGTTATAGCATTTCTAGTTTCCTTGACCAGACGGGGAGATAGAGACCTCCAGCAGGCTTTTCAGTCTAACATATGAACTTTCCGATTATCGCAGAATCACAGAATCATAGGGGTTAGAAGGACCTTGAGAGAACATTGGGTCCAACCCCCCTGCCAAAGCAAGTTCCTTAGGACAGATCACACAGGTAGGCATCCAGACGGGTCTTGAATATCTTCAGAAATGGAGACTCCACAACTCCCCTGGGCAGCCTGTCCCAGGTCTCTGCCACCCTCACTGTGAAAAAGTTCTTCTGCATATTGGTGCGGAACTTCCTATGCTCCAAAGTGAGGCCATTGCCCCTTGTGCTATCTGGTTATCTAGGTCTTTCCTTCAAGTAGCTCCCTCATTTGACTTTACAAGGTTGATTATACTCCTAAGTATTTCAGCTAGGCATCTCAAATTATGTAGGATGAATGTGTGATCTTTCTTCCCACAAGACCCTTTTGTGCCTCCTCTCATGAAGGTAAATTCAGTCCTGAAGAGATGCTGTGATCTAATCCCTCTTTTCTAACTGACCGTGATCCTGAAAAAAACCCAAATTTACTAGATAGGTAATACAACCACTTCTTTCACAAAGCACATCATGTATTTGTAAGACCCTTCTAAATGTCTCTCCTCCGTGGGAGGGAGGGTCATCATTCCATCTTTTCCATCCTCTTCCAACATGAATTTGGAATCAACACATTTAAACCAAATCCAACAGAAATGAGGGAGTCCTGGAGAAGATAAAACATTTTAATTTGCTTCTAAAAACAGTTTGTGGAATTCTTTAGCTTAGTCCTACTTATGAAAAAGCGAGAGAAGAGTACATTAATCAAAGCCATGTGGGAATTGTGTAACATTATAAATGGGAGAAGATAAAAATAAAAAAGAAAAAGAAAGAGCCAAAAATGTAGAAAGATATGAAGAGGCTCAGAAAATGGATCAGAGAGACCAGGGGACTGAAATCACGGCCAAGAGAACAATAGGGGAGCCAAAGGCCAAACTAGAGAAGGGAAAGGAAAAGCAGAAGGCAAACTCTGGGACTGAGAGTATCATGCCAAAACACAGCTAAGAAATGCAGAATATACTGCAGAAAGGAAGACCTGAAGAAAAGCAGCATGGCCACAGACCTGAAATATTCTCTGAGAACAGCATTATTGCTCTACTGCCAGCTACCTACAAACTGATTTCACTATACATAAAGAAAAAAAGTCATTAGGCAACTCATAACTCTTAAACCTACCTGCATGTTGCTGGTGTTTGCTGACTTCTAGGACTTCAACATTGCAATTCATTTTTAAATGTTGTTTTCTAGCATAGAAGTTGTTTTATAAATCTTTGCCATTTCATAGGCTTGATATAATTTCTCCATTTTTTGGTGTGTTTGCAGTGTTTCCTAGTATGTATCTATTTAAAAATATATTGAATTTATGGATTAGAACTTTGTTCTTATGGTATAGTATAATCTCCTTTTGAATTAAGGTGTTTTTGAAGAAAAAAAAAAGCTTATGTTCCTTTTGGAAATTTCATTCTTTGTTTAGATCCTTTTTAAAAACAATTAATGATACTTTCTCTATTTCATGAAAACATTTATCACAGCCAAAGATATTTTGATGCTAACATTTACATTAATCTATCATATGAAGAGAAGTCAGAATTTTTAATTAGTTTCTTTGTGTTCTACCCTCCATCATTCCTGAATTGAGGCATCACAGTTCAATGAGAATTAACTTGCTGGGTTTTTCTCCTTTATGTGTTCTGTTTCATTTCAAGTTATGCACATATTTACCTGTACCTCTTACTAGGTTCTTACTATCAGATAATACTTTCAGGAGACTATTAACTAGCAGTTTTTTTCCATGGTGTGTGCTTTCTCCATATGGCCATGTACTTGTATCTTTTGAAACTCTGATTTCCTCATACTACATTTTGTTTGTCAACTATAATATATAATATAAGATAATTCAAGTCACTTCATTTGGGCCAGACTATTCTTGCACCTGTGGGTGGGTGCTTAGGAACATCAATATTAATTTTTAATCTCTTGCTACATGCACTGAATCATTAATGCCACATTTCCATACACGCAGTTGCCAATGTTTTGAGTTTTTTGTAGTCTTTCCAGAAAGCTCTTTCCCTGCTTTCTTTGACTATGAAATTCTCATTTCCTTAGTCTGTCTCAACAAAAGATGGAGCTATGAAATCAACATCTGTCAGTGTCTTCATCAAATTGAGTAATCATGAAGAAAGCAAACAACTGTCTGACTGTCTTGAAACCATCAGCCTTTTTTTTCTTTATATCTTTACACAAGATTATTAATACTTCAATAATGATATTTTTCTGCTGCATTCAATGTTCTGAGGCTTCCTGCAGCTTCCTCAATTGCAAGTGCTTAAAACAATGTTGCACTCTACTGCTGCATTCTGTGGGACTGGCAAGGGATCATGGACACTGAAGGATTGAGATCATTGTATCATTTTCAGTCAGCTACTGGTATCTGATGCGGATCTTCTCAGAGACATTGCGAAGTGCCTCTGTAGCTACAGGGAATCTTTGCACAGACTGAAGAAATTCAAATGGGATAGTTAAACCATTGATATATGGTTATAGCAGAAGTAAGTACAACAGTAAAATTAACCTTATATACAAAATGTATGGATCCAGCATGACGACTTATTCTAATTAACTGAAATATTCAGCATCAGTCTAAATAGCCTTCAAGGCAAGAGTAAGGATGCACTGATTAACATAGTAAACACTTGTTCATCAGTTAATAACCAAAACAACAAAACCCAACTATATTTAGTGCTCTGCTGGCAGACAGTCAAGCCCCAAATAAACAAATGTTCTGTTAAAATCTAAATAACACTGAGGATGTACTCAGCCATGGATGGATATTGCTGCAGACAGGCTGTTTACAATGCAGGAAACTAAAAAGTCACAGGCAATCTTCAACTATAAAATTCAAGATCTTACATAATTACAATATTTCATAATAATCTTTTGGTTGTGGAAATGTGCCTTGTATTCATTTTCATTGTTTACATTCTCATGGATTGAAAGCTTATTTATTATGCATGAAAGCTAACAGAGGTAGAGACCTAACCTACTGCTCATAGTAACCCTGTCTTCAACAACATGGAATATTTGGTGACAAATATTCTAAAAAATTAGAGACAAATTTTAACTTCTCCCATGTATATTTTGTTTTCCGTTATCTATAAATGTTCAGTGTTGACTGAGGTAGAAAATTTAGCTATTATTGAATACTACTATTCCATCATCTGTGCTTTTCAATGTGCTGCATTAGCATTGCACTGTGTATATCTGAATTAAGATCCCAGTTTCCCAGAAAGTTCACACAGTACAAGTATAATTTATTTCCAAATATATGGGCATTTCCAAATGTCATTATAATCCAATCAGCAAAATGCCATTTAACCATGTCATGCAATTGGATCCTTAGTTGCTTAGGAAGACAGAACGAACAAGTCAGGTGTTATATAGCATTATCTTGCTAGTTTCTGATTGAACCTTTAAACGTTCTGATTATTACATCTTACAATGAAGATCCGCAATTAAAATTTAAAAAAAGTGAAACTAAACCCTTAAGTCTTTGTTTAACTCCCAAGATATCACTGAAACAGAATTTTGTGGGTTCTTTCTATTTGTTTTATTCTGCATTGTGTTGTCCCAAAAAGGTTTCGTATTTTCTCAGGAGCCAAAATAACCCCCAAACATACACACGCACATTTATGGTCTAGAAGGAATTTAATACAAAGTATTATCAAAAGAAAGCTGCTTCCAAAGTATATTTCACTATTCAGAAAGGAAACGAAAGATTGAACATTTGTTATTTAAGAGCTGCTGCTGTGGTCATCCAAGTTTAAGATTTTAATTTTTTGTTTGTTTTTTTCAATTATTTGAAATAATATTTGTGCAACTCATAGAGGACAGCAATAGAAGACAGTATTTTCTATTGAACTATATTCGTTTTCTCAAAAATTTTTTGAACAACCTTTCTACTTTTGAAATAATCTGAAAGTACTGAGGCTTAAATCATGGGCAGTTCAAGACAAGGTCAACTATTTGTCAGTACATAGCTTTGTGGTGGTATAACTTAGTTTTTCAGAGAAAATGGAATTTTCAACTCAAGATATTTTTCAGACAAGTATTTACTATAAAAAAAACATCTTGAATTTGGAAAACATGTTTCTGATTTTGGTAATTTGTTTAATTTAGTATATTTAGCTGCAAAAAAGCAAGCAGAAGACAGAGATTTGGTTTAATAATATAAACAAATCTTGTTCACAGAATACATACTTTAGACAGGTCTAAAGAGTCCTACATATATAGAAATAAAAAGCAGTTAACATTCAGTAAAGAATGATACACATAAAGTCTTCACAGATTGATTAGAAAGACAGACTGAAATACTCTTTTTGGAATGTTCACTATCATGCTAACTTGTTATCTCCATTCCTCTTTCTCACCAACTATATCGCTGGAACTAAGTACATAGTCCCATTTGAGGTGAAAAATTACACAAAAAGGGAGTTATCACATGGCAGGGGGGTTGGAATTAGATGATCTTTGAGGTGCCTTCCAACTTGAAGCATTCCATGATTCTATGAAAAGTTTTAGGTAATTCTGAATACCTTCAGAATTTTTCAGTTGACCAAAAGCCCTTCTATCTTGGCAGAAAAAGATTCACTTCTGCTTTCTTCCACAATTTAGATTTTTATTCCACTTCTATAATTTTTATTTAATTAAATACATCGTTGTTACACACAGATCAAATGCATGTTGGTGAGAGTAACTAGCTGCTGTAATGTTTTGAAATGAAACTTTTGAAGAGCCCTTTGTTTCTATTTCTTTAGCTCTAGGTCACTGATCGACTAATTGAACTCCTTCAAAAGCATTAATGACTGATGGAGACTGGAGGCAGAGACATAAGGAGAGAAATAGCTCTAGAAATTGAATCCCTAATCTTCAGTTCCGTTGTAAGATCAGTTTGCATAGTTTCTGCTATAATTTTTTTCTCTCTCCTTGACTTTCTGACTTCTAGAAGTTACACTGAAAGAGTGGGAGAGAAGAAAGTATGAGAAAATACAGGAATACAGTTTATTATCATTCAAGCTAAATAGAAAATCGAAGAGGGTGTTACAAATAAATTGGCACATCTTTCTTCCGGCATTAAAAAGGATAAGGATATTATTTTAAAAGTCTAGTTCATGCTTTCTTTCTGAAAGAAGCATTCTTGAGGATTTAATGGATTAAAACAAATATTCAATAAAAACATATTATGCATATGTATGATGCCAATAACATGGTTTTGCTCTTCAACATGACTTTTCATTTTGAATTTTAAGCTCAGTATGCATCATTTAAAACAGTCAAAATAAGTGTGAAGGGTTGTGAATCTACCAAAAGGAAACGTATTCACTCAACTCAGATTTTTTTCTCACTTTTGAATGCATGAAAGAGATTTTGACTTTTCATTCCAATTTTATATTTTGAAATATTTATGAAACAGGAAAACTGTCTTTCACCTGTCATCTAGAAGCTTACAGTCAGAAGGATAAACAACAGTTGCAGAAGAAACACCAGAGGAGCATGCTTCCTATTCTCCAAATCAAAATAAAATGATCAGAAAAACCCCAAGAGAACAAATAGCAGAGAAAGAAGTAAAAGTACCAAGTAGTAGGAGTAGACTTTCCCTTCTTTTACTAGTGATGTTATCACAGCTGGATGATTCAAAGTGAAAGGAATCAATTTCAATGTCAGCCTTTATTTTCTAATTATAACCATATTTGATGGACTGAACACAGCTTTTACTTCTAATGTAATCATTCAGAAGTGTCTTTATCCCCCCACCCCCCAAAAAAATATTCACCAAACCACAAGAAGGTATTTCCTGTTATTTGAATGGATCATCTATTTTTCAGCTAAACTATTTGCAAATGTAAAAAAAACTGCAATGCTTTCCCCAAAAACTAAATTAAATCCTGTAACAAGGATACTATCACATTCTACTGAAGAAAAGTTCAGAACTTGTGTCTCTCACTTTGAACTATAATACAGGAGGCAATAATTTTGATTTTACTTATTGAGACATGAAAAAAAAGTAATTTTGCTTTTCAAAATTTAATTCCTGTGGGAATATGTAGTGACATCAGGTGAGTTGACTGGATATTTTCCTTGTTACCAAAAGCTTGATATCAGTTTTTGTTGCTTTCTTGGTTTCAAGACAAACAGATTTTCTTTAGAGCTTATAGTCAGCTGTAATATATTAGTACACAATTTAATGATCTTGAAATTCCATCAACTTGTACTTCCTGAAGCACCTCATCAACATCTATGTTATGTTATGAAATAACATTTTGCCATATGAAGTGAAATGAAAGCATCTCTAGTTTATCTGTGGAATGTGCAGATTTTATTTTTCATTAATTTTTTAAAGTAAAACTGTCTTCTCAGTACTTTACAAAATGATGCTGATTTACTTGTCCAACCCAAGACACCCATCAGTCATTACATCATCAAGAAAGGTTAATCATTCTGCTAGTGTGAAAATAACCAGAATCATAGAATCAGGGAAGCACTCCCATCTCTAGAACCGATTGTTAAAAAATGCTGAAATGTTTTATGAAAGAAAAAATATATTTATGCTATATTTATAATTAAATTATTTTAGGAAATTAAAAGTTTTCTATTAATTTTCCTCTCTTTTCAAAAATTTTGATCAGATCAAATCTAAAACCAATAAAAATATTAACTATGATACTGTTAATACTGTTAATAATTATTTCCTTTAATGCAGCCATTTTGTAAAACACACACAAAACTTCATATATTTTTTTCTCTTCTGAATGTCTGCTTAAACTTGTCAATTGTGGAAGACAGCAGTATGCGGTGCAGACTCAGTCTGTTAGACTGTGTTCAAAGAAGAACTCTTTATGTGCATAATTCTCATATAAGATCATCATGGAGGCTTTCAGTCTGGCTCTGTATCTTCTGGTAAATTATAAAGTGATAGAAAATGTTCCTAGGCATTGGGAGTTTGTATTTCCAAATAGTTTGAGCATTTCTTGGTTTACTTTTGTCCTTGACCAACTGTACCGTTTCCTGGGCACAGCTAAAGCACTAGTATACCCCAAAGATGATTTCCATGATATATGAAGGAATGATCTCAGGCACTTTAAATTTACCAGCCTGGTTTCCACCTCCATATTGACTATTTGCCATGATATCCATGTTTACTGGACATGTTTGGTAAGATTTTAATGGCACAATTTTCACCCAAGTAAAAACATCACGTAGTTTTTGTTGAAAGGAGAAGAAACAAACAAACAAATACTGTGAAAATAAAGCGGCAAAATTATTCTGCTTTACATCTAAATAGATTTCATTAAAAGCTTCCAACTAAGGTCACAGTCTATCCTTGATCTTGCAAATTATTTTAGGCTTACATTCAGAGTCTCACTGACTTTACCAAATCTGTTGTTACCATCACAGAGTTAGCCGTAAGTGAAGGATTCAATCATGAAGGATTGTCACTAATAAAGATCTAAGAAATCCAGACTCTCCACAGTTGTGTTGCTTTGCAGGATGTGGGGTTATCCAATATTCCTACTAGTTAGCATTGACATCTTCAAGCTCCTCAGTAAGTTCTCAGGGATGTTTTTCCATTTGATTGGTACCAGAACACTTGTGTTGCAGTGAACACATACATGTTCCTCTCTGCTCTCTTTTCTCCTCACGCCTTTCAAGTGTACCAGAAAGACTTCAGTAGTTTCCTGTCTTGGTGCCATTTACATCCCTAAAGCCTCAAAGACTTTGCATTAAGGATTTGATTTTTTTTGTAAGTTTGTTTGTTTGCTTGTTCTGTTGCTCTGGGTTTTTTAAGACATAAAATTCACTTGCAAACAGTGTAGCTTTTATTTCTTTCCCTCATTTATACACACAGTTCATTTAAATGAAAGGACAGAATCTGGTGACTGAAATACAGTTTTCAAACTACTAGAAAATTTACTTGAAGTGTTTAAAACTCTGAGCCAGAATAATCTGGAGGCTACAGTTTCCCTGGGACAGAACCTCCAAAAAACCCGTGTGCAGCTTTCATGACCTGAGATGTCCTGTGGGAATAAGGCTGCACAGAGTGACCCTGCAAACAGGAAAAAAAATAATCTTGAACACAATGAGACACAACTCACTCAAGTGAAGTCTTAAGGGTTTCAAATTTGTGACTAATGGTTTAGCTGTATAACATCAGCAGAGCCTTAGAAAAAAAAATTAGTAAAAATACACAATAAATCTCACATTTGTATGTACAAAATTGAAGTAGGTTACAGCTTAGTACCATCTAAGATCAGCATCCAAATAGTCAATTTATATTCCCACAGAGAATGGTTCAGGCTACTTCCACACTAGCCTGCTGAAGTGCACTGTGGTTTCTGCTTTAAAAGTGATTTTCTTTTTTCTTTTTTTTTTTTCTCTCTCTTCCCTTCCTTCTTCTTTTTCTACACAGATAAATAGCCATAGAAAATAAGTAAGTCTGGGAATCCTAGTTCCCCTGTTGGAGTGCCTGGCAATAGGTAGAATCTTCCTTAATTGTATAACTTTCAGACTCTTTTTTTGTTATTGTGCTGGTATTCCAGGAGGCAATTCAGCATACCCAGAATAAAAAACTAATTGCTCCTTAACTTTGTTCTTCTAAATCTTTTCTGTAGAAATTGACACATCTAAATTGAACAAGCAGTTTAAGTGCTTGAAGTCAAAGAATCCAACACAGAATTTCTAGTAAAATGTGATCAGAGTATTTAAAGTAACTTCACTCTTGATTTTCTGTACATTATTGCTACTTTATCTGTCATTAGATCCTATTATTTGTCTATTAAATTTTCCATCCAGTATTTTATCTTGACTTTTTTTTTTATATTTTAAATTACATGTGGGAATTTTCTTCCTGTGTATTGTACTTCAGAATTCCAATAGAATGTGAAATGTTACGTGAAAGAAACAATTGTCATGAATTATTAAATTATTAACATCCCATGAAATTTTGTTTTCTGTGATATGCACAATATTCGAAAGCAGAATATTTCTTTCTGTCTATTGTTTAATCTAAATTGGTGGACTCAAAGATAATACTATTAATGCAGTAATAATACTTAAGATATACTGGTGAAAACACAATTTGTCCCAGCTCCTCGGCTGATATAAACCAGAACAGGCAATTAACTGAATTCAATACATGTCCATTTCAGTCAATGGAGTTATGTTGATATTCACCAGCAGATGATTTGTCACATTATTTCTAATTTATATGTATCTTATTACAACCAAGAATGATAATGATGCATCCAATTACCTTGAACAAAAGAGCATGAGTTAAACTAGTTTGAGGATACACAATGCATATCATCCACACTTCTCTTGTTATCTTTGGCATAATTGTTTGACTCAGAAAATACAATGTCTTGGTTTTTTTAAGTTAATATAGAAAACTTCAGGTGAAGCATCTACATTAGATACTTAGGTTTTTCTGGCCACACGCCTGTAATTATTTTATATATTTTTAGATAATTATGACAGAAATATGTGTGTGGTTTGTGTTTTTTCTTTTGTATAGATAATATGTGTAGTTACAACCAGCATCTCACAAAAATGTCCTTGTTTCACAAGTGGAAGAGCCTTTTTACTTCTTTTTCAATTTTTCCATTACTTTTTCTGGTTTCCCTCAGGAATCATATTCTTCTGTGCTAGGAACAAATTTCACTCAATATGGTTAGATATGTTGTTCAGTCTCTTCTGCAGGTGTGAGATACTTGTAATATTTTTCAGTTTTCTCAAAGGAAAGTCCTAGGAAATACTTTGCATAGGGTGGGGGGTGGAGGGGGTGTGGAATTTACCTGAATATACCTGCCTGAGTTCCTAGAGATTTTTGACTGAGCAAGTGTTGACTTATGCTTCATTCAGAGCTTTACTTACATCCCTAATACTATAATTTACTTTCTGCAAGTTGTCCAAACACCTGGCTTGCTGCTTCTAAATTAATAGGGGATTGAATAAAAAATTCCAATCCCTCAGCTTCGTCCAATCAGAAAGAAGAAATTAAAAAAAATCCAAACAGCTGGAGAATTTAAACTCTAATAAGACTTTAAAAAAGGGAGATTTTGAGATCTTTGGAAGAAAGGGCAGATGTCCTGGTTTCAGCCAGGGGCTTCAGCCAGGAAGGGGCTAACCTGCTGGGCTCGGGACAAGTAACTCAAATTGACCAATAGGATCATTCCATGCCAGTTACATCATGCCGAGTATAAAAAGCAGGGGGTGTTGCAGTGTTGGCGCGCGAACAGCAGGGACCGGGAGGGAGCGTGCTCTCGGCTCGGGGCTTTGTTTACTCGCGGCGCGAGCTCGGGTCCTTTGTGTTGCGGCTGGGGTTTGCGCGGGCTGCGGCGCGGTGTCCGTTACGGGGAGTGCGCAATCTGAACTGCTCATCTCAGCAAAAGCTTGTATTGTTCATTGTTATTTGTTCTTCCCCTGTTATTTCCAGTAAAAATACCCTTATCCCAGCCTGCGGGGCTCTGGTTTTGGTTTTTCCCCCCCCCGCTCCGGGGAAAATCTGAATGCGTGGTCCCCGGCTCCGGCGGAACCACAACAGCAGACAACTCAGGAGTACAAAGATGTCCTGACGTTATGCAGGAACAAAATGATGACTAAAGCCCAACTAGAACTTAATGTGGCTACTGCTATAAAAGACCCAAAAAAAAGTTTCTATAAATACATTAGCAACCAAAGGAGGGCTAAAGAGAATCTCCATCCTTGTGATGGATGCAGGGGGAAACACAGAGACAAATGGTAAGGAAAAGGATGAGTTACTCAATGTCTTCTTTGCCTCAGTCTTTAAGAGTAACAAGAGAGTCCAGGTGAGGGCCACAAAGATGATTAGAGGGCTGGAGCACCTCTCCTATGAAGACAGGCTAAGAGCATTGGGTTTGTTCATCCTGGAGAAGAGAAGACTCTGGGGAGAACTTACTGCAGCCTTCCAGTTCCTAAATGGGGCCTTACAATAAAGTTGGAGAGGGACTTGTTTAAAGAGCATGTAATCAGCAGCCTGGTCTAGTGGACAGTGTCCCTGCCCATGGCAGGGGGGCTGGAACTAGATGATCTTTAAGGTCAACCTAGGCTATTCTATGATTCTATGGTTTTATCAAATATTGTTAATGAAGGAATTAACATTTTACAAGATTCTAGCCCTTCACTTTGGTCTTCTCTCATTATAAAACCGATGTTGAAACTGTGTCAAAACTGGCAAACGTTCCCACTATTGTAGTATATTTACATAAAATAACAGCAATATCGACTATCAGTTTATGATTTCCAAACAAAATAATATGCAATTCTAATCGCCTAAGTAATTTTTAATAAATTCCAAGTAAAGGTCAGCCCAAGGCCCTCAGTAAGTTTTCTTTTTCACACTGACAGTGTAGGAGAAAGAAAGTAGTATTGCTGACAGAACCACAGACTGCTTTAACTGGTTGAAATGTCTTCAAATGTTTACCACTTGGTCATCTGTAACAAAAAACTAAACAGAAACATGTGGAATAAAATATATAAACTATAAAAAACTATAACTTAACTGTTGCTGGTTATGTGTAAAGACTGTATGCTCTTTCATGTAGGGACCTGGGATTCTTATATTTCTAAAGGTAAAGGTCTGTAAAAATTGTTACTTTCCTTTTGAATATGTGATACAGAAGCAGTCTAGAGTACAACACTTAAGCTTGCTCTTCAGCGAAGGACACGTGTCTTCAAAAGAGAATGAAGACCTCCACTGTTGTGGAGTTGAGGGAAGCTCCAGGGGGGCTTTATTGCTACTTCAAGTTATATTACACACACAAGAATAAAGATGCAAAACTGTTCTGAAACTGTTCCTCCCATGTCCTTCATAGAAATATTATATGAAACAGATCTATCAACTATATCAAATATCAAGTACATATTGAGTACCTCAAGACTCCTTTGTCTACGGTTCATGTTCTCTCTGAGTAATACTTTATTTGTTGAGTGGTGGTAGTGATATCGCTGGGATGATTTGCAGTATAAATTACTGTTAGTTCTGAATAAAACCGATAGAATTTGGCTCAAAGAGGATGAAATGAAGAACTGAAAGTAGAAGAAATGTGCATCACTTCAAATTGCAGCACTAGAAAAAAACCCTGAACTAGCTCCTATAAAACTGTTTATGAGCTTCAGATGTTCTTATGCTGAGGACTTAAGCAATCCTTGTTTGCTAATGCTTGAATGTCTGTGACAGGGAACTGTGACCAAAAAATTTTTCCATGTAAACTGAAATATCTCATTTTTTTCTGGTCTGGATAGCTTATAAGTTTCCTTTAGTAAAGTGCTCTGGCCAGAACCCCCAAAAGACAACAGCTTTATTTAATAATACTATGGAAAGAAATACACAGCATTTATATATGGTGTGAGAAAGAATTTGACCATTGTTGATTAGTGTTCAGGAAATAAAACCAATAAAACAATCAACAAAATGACAACTAACCCTGGACACCCAAGAATAATTTTACGTTTGAAATATAAGTTGTAGTATACACTCAATTCTGCAACAAGCTGGCTTTGTTGGCCAGAAACTCTAAAGACACTTTTGCATTTCTGCTTTCAGAACTGTCCTGCTAGAGAGGTTGTATACTGGTTGCTTTCTAAGGCTTTGAGGAGAACCTGTTCACTGGTACAGATAACCTCCTGCAACTTTCAACTCCTGTCTGTCTGTTTTGTTTACTTGTGTAACAGCCAGTTATAGACCTCTTTGACTGGGAATGCACAGCTGTAAATGAGATTCTATAAAACTAAGTTTCAGATAATCAGAAGACTGACTCTGGGAACACAGCTTAAGATCTGCAGTTGATTATGTGAGAAGGTTTGCTGAGGTATTACGGATTATATTCCTGCAGTCTGTTCTATAAGTACTTTTAAGGATGGGATTGATCTCACCTGTATCCTATAAAACCAGGCATGGAGTTTAAACTGAATGTTTAGCTAGCTAAAAATTAGCTTGCATACAATATTTTAAATTAAAAAAGGGTATACTTCCTATATGCCCTTGTCAAAATATGTGGGGTTTTCCCATCAAGACACTGAAACAGGTTTTTCCACATCCCATAGCATTCCTAATCACATCCAGAGTCAACTACTTATCAGTGGTACTATATGCACCTCTCTCTCTATATATATATACTTTCAAATTTAAAGTATGTTATGGTACTAAAAATAAAGTTAAAATAAGTGTAATTTGCAAATTTGCAAACATACCAGAATGTATGGTAGTAATAATAGTAAACATTTTGTGAGTCTTTCTCATTTCATTTAATCTATTTATAAATATACTCTAATCCACAGTTGGGTTTTTTTATCTTCACTTTTAAAGGTTTTTCCCCATAATAAAATTCCATATATTAAATAAAAGGAGGGAAAGGGGAAGGTGTCCCCATTTACAAGTTCCACAGTAATTCCTTTAGCAATGATACCATACCTTTTTAGTTTAGCTTCCGTCTAAGATCTCCACTGTCAATAAGAATCAGTAAGTCTATCTCCTTTTATTACTCTGGATCAAGTCACTGTTCAACCTTCTTCCTTATTCTTCCAAACTGTAATTCCTGTACATATTCCTCTTCCTGAAACATTTCTTATTTTAAAATAAAGATATTGAAAGTAAAACTTACTGTCACACAGAATTCACTTTCGTTACATTTGTGACATATCTGGGGTTAATATTCTCATATCTTGTTTGCCATTACTCATTTTTGGATTTCAATGTCACAAAGAAGATCGACTTTAATAGAATAATAACTTTTCCTTTAAAAACATTGAATTTGTAAAAAATAGGAAATACTTATTTGGACCATTTATGTAGTTGTTCCTGTTTCCCCAGTGTCAACTATTTTTGTAGTATGAGGTAAGATAATTTCATTGTTAAAAAGTCCCTGACAGAACTTAATTAAGTAATGAGGCCTGGCAGTCCGATCTTGTATTGATCATTTCTAGTTGTGACGTAAATCATAATAATGTTTTACAGTTATTGGCTCAAAATAAATTTCCAGATCAGAACACCTACCACTATAGTCAAATGCAAAAGTTTTACTGCTGGTTCAGACACTGTACATAGCCAAGGAAAAGCTTGATATTTCCATTCCCACAATGCAAACAGATAAAACCACACTTCAGTGCAAGCAACGTGAATTCAACCTTGAAAGTATCTGAAGTTTTGCTGTTTTCTTTGACATAAGAAAAGTTCAGATTCACCCCTGTAGTAATATACAATGCATCACAATGAAAGATGAGTAAAACTTAAATATATTTTTAATTATTATACCAATTTGCTTCACAAAAAAAGTGTAAAAAATTACTATGTGCTTTACTATTGCTTGTTATCTTAAGCAAGTTTATTTTCAGTCTATGCAAGACGGAGTATAAGCTCAGTCAATAGTTACAATGCTGCATGTAGACAACTATTATGCATCACAGGTGTATTTGACAGGCTTCTGAAATCACTGCATTATTTTGTGCTTGGATAGAGTTAATTTTCTTCATTGTAGCTGGTATGGGGCCATAGTTTGGATTTGTGCTGGAAACAGTGTTGGTAACAGGGATGGTGCAGGTACTGCTGAGCAGGGCTTACACAGAGCTGAGGCCTTTTCTGTTTCTCACCCCACCCCCACCAGCAAGGAGGTTGGGGGTGCACAAGAAGTTGGGAAGAGACACAGCCAGGACAGCTGACCCCAACTAAAGAGACATTCCATACCATATGATATCATGCTCGGCATATAAAGCTGGGGCCGGAAGTAGGAAGGGAGGAGTAAAGTAACCATTATGGGTGATGGAGCTCTGCTTTCCTGGGTGTGGTTGAACACCTGCTTGTCCATGGGAAGCAGTGAATGAAGTCCTTGTTGTGCTTTGTGCATGTACACAGCTTTTACTTTATCTGTCAGACTGTCTTTATCTCAACCCACGAGTTTTCACCGTTTCGTCCTTCTGATTCTCTTCCCCATTCCACTGATAAGAAATGAGTGAAGGGCTGTGTGGGGCTCAGCTGCCTACTGGGGTTAAAACACAACGATCGCTTTATTTAGTAGCTGTGGACTAATCAGTAAGTAATCTTATGGTCAGTAAGCAATAACAGATAAATGATTTGGAATGTAGAACTATTGTCCCTCCCCATAAAAAGAAAACAACTTTTGGGAAATGTGATTGATTCTTCTTTTTCCTTCTCTTTCTTCTTTTAACACTGCTGAGTCTGAGTTAATATATTTATACTTCCCTTAAAATTACAAAACATTACAAAATGAAGCATTTATGAATAAAACCATGACATTTTAAAGTCTACAAAAGCTCAGAGATGCAGAGCATGAATTTCTTAGGTACTTTCACATTTGTATACTTTTTTTCTATTTTTACTCATGTAAACATTCCTAAGGAAAGTGGTATAGATATTTTGTACAAATGCTTGAAAATATTATCTGTATCAAGGATTGCGTTTCTCTTTAGATATATTTGTAGCATTACAAGCTATGACTGGTTTCTAGTTTCCTTTAAAGAGACTTGCTTAGGATGAAATACTCTTTAATTATTATGATAAAAACCCTTTGATTTTCCATGTACTGGTATACATAGTGAAAGATCATTAGACCTGATCTTGAGCAAACTAGGAGAATGTCTAAATCTGCAGATGACTGTACAATTTAATAATCCCTTTATCAACATTCTCTTTCAATGGCTTAGTGAGCTCACTGCTACCAAAAATAGGAATAATCTGTTTTATGGTGGGAACTGCTGCAAGTTACTTAAGCCATTCATTAGGATTCATATCAACTAAAGTTAGTCTTCTGCAATACAAAACTGACAAGTAAAAAAATTACAATTGATTCTCTTTATGCATAATGCAGTGATGCAAACAATGAATCTTTTTCACCACCTATTGCTAAGTCAGGATGTGACCACCTGCATCCTCAAAGATCCTACATCTTTTCACCAACAGTAAAGGAATTCTACGTTTTTCCCCTGTACTCAACACTGGTGAGGCCTCACCTGGAGTTCTGTGTTCAGTTTTGGACCCCTCACTACAAGAAGGACAGTGAGAGTGTCCAGAAAAGGGCTACAAAACTGATGAAGGGTTTAGAAGACAAATCTTACAAGGAACAGCTGAGGGACCTCGGATAGTTTTGTCTAGAGAAATGGAGACTGAGGGGAAACCTCATTGCTCTCTACAATTATCTAAAAGTGAGGTGGGGGTTGGTCTCTTCTCCCTGGTAGCTAATGACAGGACAAGGTGGAATCATCTGAAGTTACATCAGGGGAAGTTCAGATTGGATATTAGGAAAAATTTTTTTACTTAAAGAATTGTCAGATATTGAAACAGGCTGCCCAGGGAGGTGGTGGAGTCACCAGCCCTGGAGGTGTTTAAAAGAAGAGTAGATACTGTACTTGGTGATATGGTCTAGTGATGGACCTAGTAGGGCTGGACAGATGAATTGGACTAGATGATCTTAAATGTGTTTTCCAATCAAAACCATTCTATGATTCTAAGTTGAACTGCTCAGATGTACATGGCTATTTAATCAAATTGATTGCATGCATACTCTGAAATAAAACTTAGGCCCTAGAATACCCAAAAGTGAGAGATAGATATGTTGAGGGTACAATTTCTTCCATCTGATTTCGATTCCTAATATGACAAGAAAGTCCTCTCTTTCCATATTAATGAAAAATGAACTAAACTGTTATTTTAGACTTAGATGGATAAAAATAAAAAACATAAATTTTATTCCAACTCAATATGTTTGCTTAAAAATTAGATTCTAGTGCCACTTGAAAGGCTGAGCATATCTCAGAAGTTCACAAAGGGACTGACTGATGCCACACAGGATGGACAGAAACACGCTTGTCTGGAATGGCAGAGAAAACTACATACAATAATGTCAAGGCAATTAAATCAAGCCCTACACACTGAATTTAGAAACACCAGCACAGAAGAAAGAGGACTCAATAAAAATAAATTATGTTAAACATAAGGAATATAACAAAGTGGCCTACTGCAAATACTCAAGAGACCAGAAAGCAATAAGAGACTAATATTCAGACTCTTACAAAAAACCCTCATTCAGTCACGTGTATTTAAGGCAACGGTGTCATATGAATGGAACATATTAAATAACGGATGAATATTTCATTATTCTATGCTTACCATCAGAACTTATTTTAGTACTACTTCTGAGGCCATGTCTTTGGAAAAAACAGCTGAATTGAAAAAGTAAGTAAATTTGAGGACTTTGGTATAGAGTGGTAAGGAGACACAAGCCCTGGATCATCCAAGCTCTGAATACATGTATGGATTCCTTGTGTTCTGGAATGGACACATATGTCTAAATATTTTGCTGCATCAAAGGAAGTAGCTATAAGTGAATGTGCTAAAAATGCAAGAAAATGTCTTAATAAGCCAGGCTTGTGAAATAAATTTATTGCTCTTTTTATTATTTGGACTGACTCAAAAGTGCAAATGCTACTTTCAGCGTGATTACACCTTTTGAATCTTATTTACATTGTAATCTTCCTGTGTATTTTTAAAATCAGATTACTAGGGGGGTTTGCACATAGTGGTATATATTTTGTACTGAGTTGCATCTAATATAGTTCCTGTAAAGTCAGTAAATTTGTGTGAACTAGAAATCACCTCTGAATTTAGCCTGCTATCTATGTAGAAATCAACTGTGGTAATACAAGCAAACTAAATAAAAATCATGGCAGGAAAGTCATTATAGTCTGCAATTAACATAACAGATTTTACAACGTGTGTTAGAAATGAAGAGGTTTTGCCTTCTACACAGTTTTATAATAACAGTTATAAAATGAAATGGCAATGATTACATGAATATAATGAGATAGGTCATGATTATAGGTCTAGCTGCATGTCCATTCTCTTTATGGTTGCTGAATTTGTCCCTCAGGTGTTTGGCTTCTTGTGCTTAATGCTCTTAATGTAATATTGCATGAATCTTCCACACAGCTATACTGTATAACTATAACTATAGCAAAGTTTATTAACTCATAATCCCAAGAGCAATTGGGTCATTTATTGGACAATAACCTCCTTAAGCTTAATTCATTCATTTAAGAACAACAACAGCAGAAAAATAAAATCGCCAAACAACCAACAAACCAAAACCCTAAAACAACCTATCGTAACTTAACTGTGCCAGAAAGAGAAAAGGTGGTGCAGTGCTGCCTCATCCTCTCAGCAGTATCAGAGGCTGTTGTGCATACCCCTGCTAACAAGCATTTAGGCATGTGGCAAAGTCTGCCAGTGGAGACTTAGGCAGTTCAGAGGCTGGGATATTCACAGGCAGAAGGTAGGCTTTCGGAGAATTTCATTAGCATCTTAAAGGCAATTTGAGCAGAGATTTTTATGCAGCCCTTGTAAATCTGTCCTGAACAACATGCATGCATAGCCGTACTACTTAACAGCCTAGTATTTTAAAATGATGAGTTAGGAAGGTCTAGTTCTTTTAAGCACTTCACACTATTAAATCACTTCTTGAATTCAGCTCTTCTCAAGTACCTACAGAACATGAGCATACATAATGCCTACAATATTTCTTCACATCACATTGTTCACAAATGTACTGTTTTCCAGGCTAACCCACCTCATATATATCTGTTCAGAAAGTGCTTCAAGGTAAAAATCTCAGATAGAAAAGTTTTATTATTAGTTTACTTAAATGAAAAGTACAGTTTTGGGCACTTCTAATGGATTTAGATGACCCATAGACTAGAAAACATTATTTTGTGCTTCACACAAATGTTTCCAACAATCATAAGGTGACTAAAATCAAAAGAGAGTACAAACAAGTCCCATGAAGATGTATCAGGGCAGGTAAACAAGGAGTGCACTGTTGATTACTATCAACTAGCTAGTAAACTAGCTCATGAGGAAGCACTCTTGCTTCTAAGTAAATACATTTGGCAGCTTTCAGAGGGTCAAACCTTCAGGCCTCTTCTATATTATTGACCTAATAGGATCTTCTGTTTTCAAAGAGTTTCTTCCTTTTTCCTGGATTGAAGCAAGGAAGTTCTTTGCTTAATTATATGCTTTAATGGTTGTTGAGAGCTGAAGGGTAGGAGCAAATAAACTAAAGCCCACCAGATCAAAGTATTTTTATGAAGTACAATACTTTGCCCAGCAGCAAAAGCTGTATCAAGCATTGATCTATTCACAAAGGCATTTAGCCTTGTGGCTGGCCTTCTAACAGTTATTTCTGATCTCTTCCTCTGTTTACTACAACTCATTTCTCTTCTGCTGTAGAATGGTTCACAGCAGCTTCAGATTATAAACTACACAGTTCACTTAGTGCAGTAGTCACAGCTGCTGCAGAAGCTCTCATAATAAGAGAGGCTAATACTTCAAAAAATCCATAGAAGTGACTTATTTTCTCTTCTTTTGCTTCTGGCTTTCATTGCAGAGCTATTTATTTGCTATTAAAATTTATAAGACTGAAGCAGAATTTTTCCCACTGTAGTAATCACATTTCTAGTGTCAGTAAATATGTTGTTCAGAATTTATCTAACTTGAAAACAGTTTTCAAGTAAGCTTTTTACTGTATCTAGCTACACTCTGTGTTCATCCAGTTGTAGAACACCTCTATTTTTTTTTGGCTAGTAATTCATATTAGATTATTCACTTTGCATAGATAATATAGATCTTTGCTCCCACCTGGTGTAGTATAGAATAGAAAGGCAATATGGTAATTCATTCCAATATCCTGAAAAAATAGTATGTTGTGAAAAATTGTGATTACTGATGTGCTTTCCCTTAAGCATTCAGCAGGCTAGTCTTGTTTATTACCCCAAAGAACTGCTAAAATGTTGATAGCACTAGAGTATGGAAGGAATATGTGTCCCAGAAAACATTAATGAACCTTTTATGAAATGCTTACATTGGGACTTCACTCCTTTAGTACTCTTTGGTTTTGTATCTTTAAATTAAATGTATTTAATTCTTAATTCTTTTTCTATGTGCTTTGTGGTTCCACTTTTGAGAATCAATGTCACATACTTCTCTGATTAACAACAAATAAAGCCTACAATATATGTTTGGAAATATTTCCTTCAATTTCTATGATTTCTGAACCCCCTTTCCTTTTCCTCTGTCTTATCTGTCACTCTTTCTTGTCTTACCTGCCTCTTCACACACTCTTTGGTTCATTTAGGCCTATATTTCTGTCACTACAAATTGCTGCTGTGTACTAATTTGAGTCCTTCTGATATTAATATGCAAGCCTGGGACTCTGATAAACAAAGTTTTCTCTGCCTATTTCATCTCTCTTTGAATGTTCCTGGGATGAAGGGAGATTATGTCTCATGACATGCACCAGACTCATCTTTCATTACTCTGACTTTCTGAAAATCTTCATGCTTCCTTATGGCCCTCTAACAAGTTTGGGGGGTTTTTTGTCTGTGACATCAAGAGCATGACAATTGGACCCTTTCACTTCATAAGCCATTTCTATTAAAAACCTAGCATTTAGCATTTCTTAAGCTAAAATTAAGTAGAGATAAGTATCTTGGGAACACAGCTAAAAGTAGATTGTCAATACACTTTTTTTTCACCCCGTTTTTTTAAAGTTGACTTCAGAGTCAGGCCTCTAAGCCAAGATTTAAGTCTACTGAATACATGGTCTTTCTAAACACATACACAATTATATTTTCCAATTATCTCCATTAATTAATTACCGCACTGATAGTAAATGGATCTGATTTGCACAAGTAAGTCATATTATTGGAAGGTATTATTTGAAGTGGATAAAGAATAAGTGAGCATGATGAATGAATTTGCTTTGCATTTCTTCAGGTTAAAACTAAAGCTCTATTAAAGTAGTTGCAGGTTAGGAATTTTCTAGCCTGTAAGGCTTTTATCTATACTGTAACTGTTTTGCAAATTAACAGTATCAACTGAGAGACTCCTTGAGCAGTGAAATCCACATTTTGGAAGTTTTCTTGGCAGATCCCATTTAGCTGCAGTAGGAATACAGATACCTACTTGCTTTTCATATTCTGGATGATGGTCATCGAGTTTTGTCCAGTGCTGTTTTTTCCTTTCTTTTACAGAAATTTTTCGTTTCCATTGTTAACCATTGCTGCTTTGTAAAATTTCCACATAGAGGCCTGAGGTTTAATATGGAAACTGATCCTTTCAAGTGATCATCTCAAAAGTAAACAAGGATTCCATTTTTAAAAGTGGTCTTTTTCTCAAAATGGTGAAATTTAAAATCTCACTTTCATGATGCATCCTTTAACATGGACCATTGATCTGAGAACTCACATTAAAAAAGACTTAATATTTTAGGAGCTCTACTTTAAGAGATGGGTAAAAGCTACTGTACAATTAGACCATTTTAAGCTGGCATTCTATGCTTCTATCTATCTATGTCACGTCATAAACTTCATCGCAATATACTAAAATACATGTGAATGACTTACAAAAGAAAAAATCTGCATAAGTACCATACATTATTTATTTTTTAGTAAATTAATCATAATACCTTCATGCAATTAATCACTCAATACCTCTAAAGGAGAAAGCTAGAAATCTAGTTTCACTCTACGAAATTAAAATATCAAAGTTAAAACAGGGAAAAAAAATCTGAATTGCATTTTTTTAAAGATGAAAAAATCAAAAGGCTAAAGACCTAAGATCATGTGTTATCTGAAACAGCTTACGTTTCCTTAATTTCAGCTCTTAAGCCCCAACTTTAACATATTAGTGAGTAAAAGGAACTTAGTCAACAGGCTACACTGGGTGCTATTGTCAAGAACCACAAAGCATATGGAAAATTACCACTGAGATCCTGACTCCTTTTCATCTATCACTTTCAGAATAATAAAGGATAATTCTCTTGAACTTCAGAAGTCTTCTGTGTCACCAAAATCAAGTAAATAAGCATTTATGTAAATAGAAATGGGTACTCAGAAACAGAAATGGTTATGATGTACCTTAGATTTGAAAGAGTATTAATTTAAAATAAAATCACATTCAAGTAGCCAAATCTTTCAATAAATTCTATATATCTGGAAAAAGACATAATTTTAGGAAAGCAACTAAACAGATCCTGAAATTAAACCTTTTTAATAGCACTTTAGTCCCTGGGCAGCTCAATTCTAGATGCACATATATTTTTAATACGCTTGTCGATACAGAACAACAAAGACTATCATGGGTATCCAACTAAAACTGTGCTACACATGTAAAGGGACTGCAAATCAATACCATTCAACTAGTAGGAGGCAGTAGTTGAGCCTGTTACTATCAGTAGCAACTGCAAAATAGAACTGAGTTATTTTCTGTGAAGTGATGTACACAGTATTGAGTACTAAGAAAACCACTGACTTGAACTTATTTTATGGGTGTAGGAAGCAAAAACTATGGGGAATGAACTAAACAAAATTTTCACAGAACTTTAATGTTAGTGCTAACCCAGAATCTGTTTCTCATACAGCAGTCCTGAATGTTTGAGCTGCACTTCTGAAAGTAATTTTATTTCTATTAAATAAATAAGTTCTGCTTGCAGACAGAAATTAAACCCAGTGGTATATTTTTAATATAAATATCCAAATATCTCCATCAGATAATAAATATCTCCATCAATACTAAATGCATGGCATGAAACTAGACATAGAATGAAAAATTATAATTAAGATATGGGGTAATTTGCATATATTTTATTTAAGCAGACAGGGAAAAATAAAAAGAAATTTTGATATATGCCAATCACTGTCCCTTTTAGCCATTTGGAATATTATCAGATAACACTTATAGAAATATGAACATGATAGCTTGTAGTAGAATTCCCAGTAAATACTGTGCATCTCAAATAAAGCCAAATTTTGAGGTGCATAGGAATTTTTTCCAATAAATAGCGCAATGCAGTCACCTGGAATAGATGTCATTTCACCTAAGCTAGGGCAGTGATAGTTGCTTTACATTCCCCTTATAGTTAATGAGTGGAAACAAATGCTTATAGAACACACTTTAATCTGACATAGTTCAGGAGGAGCTAGATCATGTGTTAAGATCTGTATCTCCTTCAGCAGAAGTAGCATAGGATCATTTGCTTAGACACAGATATTGATATTATTCTGCATTTGGTCAGGTAATTAACTGTAGTTAGATCAGATGCTTGACTTCACATTTCTTACAGTGAATTCTTTCAAAATGTCACTCCTAAAGTTAGTAACTTTATTGTAATTTTCTGAAAATATATATATATTCCTACCCAGTATACTCCATTTTTCCTTCTGCCATCACACGTTCTAAACTACTTGCTGCTTCTCCCATATGTCTTCTAGGCGACTCCCATGCTGGATTCACAGACAAAAATAATCACTAGTCATTTTCCAGACTAAATAAATTGGCCTCTTTTATCTTCTCCAAACTGAGTTAGACTTTCATGATAACTAGCGTTATACACAGTATTTTAAATTGTCATCATTTTCTTGAAAAATACTATTTTCCCTATCTCTTTTAATATAACCTTGAGTCACATTTGCCCTTCTGTACCCTTAGTACATTAGTTTTTACCTTTCATCCTCAGTTCTTTTGTATACCCATGTCCTTGTGCAAAGTAGTTTCCATCTGTTGAGCTTGCTGTTCCTGAGGTTACTGTCTTTAGAAAGTAGAATCATAGAATTACCTAGGTTGGAAGAGACCCTTTAGATCATCGAGTCCAACAATAGCCTAACCCTGCCTAGTCTACCTCTAGATCATGGTCTTAAGGACTTTATCTATACAGTATCTATATGACATTAAAAGCACTATTAAAAGTAGGTCAGCACCACAAACCTGGCAATTCAAATTCCTCCATGTCTATCAGAGTTTATTAGTCATTTGAACAATACCCTTAATAATGTGCTTTAGCTTTTGGTCAAATTAAGTGGTCAGGAAGTTGGACTGGATGATCATTGTAGGTCTGTTCCAACTCAAGATATTCCATTCTGCTCTTTCTCATTATAGGTCTTGCAGTATCGTATTTGATTATTTTTTAATATTAATCATATCTCCCATATTTACTCTATCAACACACTTTATTTGCCTACCTTTAATTTTTATAGCTAGAATTTTTAATTAAAATATTAGGTAAGTTCTTACTTACAAACAAGTGAATTCTGTTTACTGGTGTCTAGTAGCAATGTGACAAAAACTATTAAAAACTATTCATGAAGAGTCTATAAACTAAACGAATATTCCACTTGTTTTTTTTCCAGGGTACGGATACTAAAGATGACAGCACAGACTGTGAGGAAATGGAAGAAGAAGGCAATTGAAACTTCACAAAGAATTCTGGAAGTAAACAAACCCCACAAAAAACTAGGGTGGTAAAAGGCCCTTAACAGATCTCATTCAAATGAACTAATACTCTCTATCATAGTTTGCTGGAACATACTGTAAGTGAAATTGTAAATTTATCATTAGGAAGCCAGTGAAGGTGGTATCATGTAACTGAGACAAGAAAATACAATGTCTGCTTTTAACAGGAAAGAAAACGGCACTCTGAATAAGTGTAGATCCAATGTCATAAGCATCAATGATATGAAAGCTCTGGACAAATGTTTAAAGGAAAACATAATCAAAGAAATGGAAGAATATGGAAAATGGGATGAAATAGAACACACATTTAACAAAGGTAGTTGATACCTGATTAATTTGATATCTGTTTTGATGTGTGAATTTCTAGACAAAGGAAACGAAATACATCTATCTGAAATCTCTATGAATAATAGCAACAACAATGATTCTAATAAATTGGTTGGAGGATAGGGAAAAGGTAGCAATTTCAGTAGCTAAATACATCCTTTCTGTATGTATATGCATTCATAGCATAGAGAGATTTAAAGTTATAACAGCAAATAATAAGAAGACAGATGTGTTCTGTCACATTTGAATAGAAACTAACAACATTAAGATCATATAAGGCCTTGTCTAAATACTTTTTAAAAAGGTTCTTTTGTTTGATTAAGTATTTTAAGTATTTTAGGAAGGAAGAGTTTCAAAGAGAACTTTAAATTAATCCCTGGATATATTAAGTTGTTAAGTAATTGTAACTATCCAGAAAAGTAGCAATCATTAGGAAGGCAAAAGAAATTGTACTATTAATGTGTTAATGTTTATAGCTAAAGAAGAATAGCACCTGAACTAAAACAGAATCAAAGGCATAGCTAAAATTCTTTACAGGGAAATATGAAAGTTTATTTCCTTTAAGATGTTAAAGCAAAATAATTTAAAAATCTAAAATAAGTACAAATTTAAATTAAAGCGGCAATATTACTAAAACCACAGAAGTTTGAGGAATGCTTTGTGAGAAAACCTATAAAAAGTAGGTAATGTAACAATCCCATTAAAGGGAACAGTACATTATTAACTTAGCAGAAGTATCGTAGGTAAGTGTCACATACCTCAGCTAATCCTTTCAGGAGAATGCTTTAGATGATCATAAGGCTCTACTTTTATTTAGTTAGAAATAGAAGACAGATATGTCCTCACAAATCCCATTATAAAGATGAAAATTAATAATATCTTGACGTTAGAATGCACAGTCATATGGGTTGTTTGCTAATTTTACAAGATGTCCTACTCTCTATATCAATACACTAATTTAAAGTGCTTTTAAAAAAAAGAATGTTAACTTACAGTGGAAAAGAAATAAGGATAATTCTTGTTCACTGCATTTATCATTAAAAATAATTGTTTAAGGTTTTTGCCAGAGTTTTGGCAAATATACAAAGAGGTTCATTAGTTAGAAAGGTAAACCTAGATCAACCAGAATTTATTGTGGTTAGACAAATTGCTACTAAGAAAATTAAGATGCCCATGATTTGAGTTACAGGTCTCATGAAGATAACTTCTGATACATTTTACTATCTCTCAGAATGTAGAAGAAGCATTAGCCAACTAGAATGTAAATATGTATTTCTTCTATTAAAACCCACATAGAATCATAGAATCACCTGGGTTGGAAGAAACCCTGAAGATCATTGAGTCCAATCACAGCCTAACCCTGACTAGTCCACCTCTAGGCCATGTCCTTAAGCACTTCATCTGCACACCTTTTAAATTCCTCCAGGGATGGTGACTCCACCACCTCCTTGGGCAGCCTATTCCAATGCCCCAAGCTTAGAGCGTTGCCTGAGGTTATTGTGACTAAAGTGTAGGATCGGCATTTGGCCTTGTTGAACCCCCTAAAGTTGGCCTCTGTCCATCAATCTAGCCTGTACAGGTCTCTCTGCAGGGCCATCCCACCTTCCAGCAGATCTACACTCCCACATAATTTGGTGTTGCCTGCAAACTTACTGAGGGTGCACTCAATCCCCTCGTCCAGATCATTAATGAAGATGTTAAACAGGAACAGCCCCAACACTGAGCCCTGGGAAACACCACCTGTAATCTGCCAGCCCCAGGAAATACCACCTGTGACCTGCCAGCAGCTGGATTTAGCTCCATTCACCACAACTCTCTGGGTCTGACCATTCAGCCAGTTTTTAACCCAGCAAAGAGTATACCCATATAATCTATGAGTGGCTAGTTTATCTAGGAGGATGCTGTGGGAGACAGTGTCAAAGGATTTACTGAAGTCCAGGTAGACAGCATCTACAGCCTTACCCTCATCCACTGAGCAGGTCACCTTGTTATAGAAGGATGTCAGGTTGGTCAAGCATGATCTGCCTTTCATAAACCCATGGTGACTGGGCATGTTCACCTGGTTATCCTACATGTGTTGTATGATGGTAGATTTGTTCCATCATATGAGAATCCTGGAGGTTTAGATTTAATGAGTGGAGTTTCTTCATTTATGAAGAAAAAGACAGAGAGGTACCCACAATCACTTAAGAAAACTAGGACTCTGCACCATAGTCTTTGGTAATGATGAAATCAACAGGAAATATCAAAATATACAATTGCACCATTTCCAATATTTTAGATTTTCAGTTCAGTTGAAGACATTTTAGTAGAAGCAAATGGAAAGGCTGAGAAAAAATAATTATAGCAAGTTGTAATTTGTATTTCTGAAAATACTTTAAAATAGGAAACATGTGGGAGTGCATTACATGAGCTTTGTAAAAAGAATTTTTAAATGGGAAAACAATTTCCATAAGTAACTTTTTTCTGTAAAATGGTCTTTAGCAGTCATCCAGAGAACTCTAACTGTTATCTCCAGTGTACGTTTTCCTAAGACACTAAGTTTCAAATCCTGTTAAACTGGAAAGATCCGTTTCCTACATGTAAGGTTATTTCTGTTGCTCTCATTCTGAAAAAAATAATTTCTAAAAAAGTTAATTTTGCTTTCCCAGATTGCTCAGTTACAGTTGCAGTCAGATGAATGCCTTCTATCTCACACCTCTCTAAGTGAAATACATCCCAGAAATAAGACATGCCTTACAGTTCACTTGGACCTCTAAGGTTTGGAGTCAACTACCTTTGCAGTCTGAAACTGTAAGATATATGCTTATCAGAATGAGCATCTTTTAACAAAGGTGAAATAATTTTTATATGACTATTTGCTGTAACAAAAGTTGAACTTCCACTGGCTTTTCATCAAACTTAGTAGGAAAATCATTGAGCTTCCCATAATAAAGATCTTTGTAACAGTGCCAAATAATGTTAAAACTAAGGAAGCCCATTATGATATAATGGGCCAAAGCTAAGCTTCTGAACAGGGTTTTTTTGGGTTTATTTTGTTGGGTTTTTTTAAACTTGCAATGCAGCTGGAACATATGTCAATAATACAACAGCAGAAAAAAGAAAATTCTTGTACAGTCTGTACCAATACCAGTACTGGCTGGGTGATGAATGGTTTGGCAGCTGGACTTGTGGATACTGGTAGATGAAAAATTAGATATGACTCAGAAATGTGCACCTACAGCCCAGAAAGTCAATCATTACCTGGAGCACATAAAAAGAAATGTGGCCACCAGGATGAGGGAGGTGATTCTTTCCCTTTACTTTGCTCTTGTGAGACCCACCTGGAGTACTGCCTGCAGTTCTGAGTTCCGCAGCACATGACAGACATGGATCCAGTAGAATGGTTACAGAGGAGACCCATGAAAATGATCAGAAGGGTGGAACAACTGTCCTGTGAAGAAAGGCTGGAAAAGTGGAGATTGTGCAGCCTGGAGAAGAAAAGCCTCTGGGGAGACCTTATTACAGCCTTTCAATATACAGAGATGGCTTACAAGAAAGATGGAGAGATATGGTTGGACGTGATGATTTAAAGGGTCCCTTCCAACTAAGACACTTCTATGATTCTATGATTCTATATTTTTGCCAGGACCTGCAGTGACAGAGAAAAGTGCAGTAGTTCTAAATCTAAAAAAACACCCCAAAAACATAGATTTAGATATTAGGAAGAGGGTACATGTAGTTAGATATGTGGAAGAAATTTTTTTATGATTAGAGTGGTGAGACACTGGAACAAGTTGCCCCGAAAAACTGTAGATGCCCCACTCCTGAAGTGTTCAAGGTCACTTTAGATGGGGCTTTGAGCAACCTGGTTTAGGGGAGGGTGTTCCTTCTCATGACAGGGGGTTTGGAACTAGATGATCTTTAAAGGTCACTCCCAACCCAAACCATTCTATAGTTTTCTAATTTTATTGTTGTCACTGAGCCTTCAAAAGCTGAACAGTTGGTTGAGGACACTAAGATGCAGACATAGAGTATTATTTTCCATCTGAGTATTTGAGTATTTTCCAGCTGAGAATGAGAAGCACAGCATCTAATAGTAGAAATATTTTAGATAACCCAGTAGCAAATCTAACTGGAAGATCATTGTACACTGAAGAATTAATGAACATCACAGTTTACCCGAGAAGGTGCAGGCCTTTGCTATGTCATTGTGCATATATGACTTGGACTTCAGAGCTGGTCCTGTAGAAACCTGTAGGCAGCTTCCATTTGCATCAGCAATTACAGCACCTTTGTACCCTTGTGTCTATCTTAAAGTGAAGCAGTATGTTCTCTTAAGCTCTTGCTTAAGAATATCCTGTAAAAGCTGTAAAAACCAAAATGCCAGCTAACAGATGGGATCTGCACTATTTTCTGTTCCCTGACTGGAGATCTGTCTGACGATACATAACTGTTCCCTACATCTGAAGGCATACAAAATATCCATACTATCCTCTTTTTCCCTACAGCGTTAGCTCCAATACATGGTATTTTTAAGCAATATCTTACCAAACCTAAGTTATCTTTTCCCTGGAATCATAGCAAACATCAGTTCCAGTGCCTGGCAGCAGAGCACTACAAATCCCAGGGTAGATAAATTAGATATTTAAGCCATCTCAGAATGTTTGTTCCCTCTGCAATACAAGTTCTAGGAACATGATGGATGTTCTTTCAGTATCTGAAGCAAACACATAGCCCTACTTTCAATTTTGCTTTTTGGTAGCATCTTCCAGAAGAGAGGATGTCAGCCACTTTTGCAGTTGTTCCAATTTGGGGCAGCTACATTGCAAACATCCTTCCTATTCTATTCTGCCTTTACTGTGGATATGATAACTCTTGATCAGTGGGGCCTGCTATATATGGCCAGGAACAATAATATCAAAGGTGCTTATCAGAAGGATGGGCAGTTCCTACCTATTCAAGGAAATGAAAAACTCCCGTTCTTTGTCACACTTGTAAACAGTCTGGTGTTGGCCACAGGAAATGTAATTTCAAAAGTCATGGATCTAATTCAAGATGGTAATGCCAATGTTACTAAGTAGCTATGTTTCTTCATTATGAAAAATGGATAAGGCTTCTCAGAATGCTGCCTCTGTTGTAGTATTCCCTTGAGGCAAAATGGTTGTGACTATCTGACTTGATTTAAACTATAGCTGATTTGCATCAACAAGCAGGGTAAAGAAGTAAGATGCTGAAAGTGAGGAAAGAAACATGGCAATGTTAATAATTAATTTTTTCAATTCTTCTATTTCATCAAAGAGTTTATCATGGTCAAATAATTTCCAAGAGTGAAGAAACACATGCTACCAGTGTCTCTGTTGCTTCTGTTCTACAGAAGGGCAATAGTTCTACAAACAATTAGCAAGATGAGAAAGAACTTGGCTATAAAGGGATGGATGGCTCTCTTTGTGCTACTCTGACACTTCACAAGTCAGCCTTTACATAGCTACTATTTCCTTCCATGTGGAAACTAAATAAAATGATAAAATTATGTTCACAGTCACTAACCATATTGATCATTGTACCTTAGCTAGTGCAAAGGGATGTATGAGCTTTGCTAGATGAATGGGTGCAGAAGCTATAGAATCAGTGAGGAGCAGTATACCATTCATTTTGTGAGCTCCTGGAATGACCTAAGTGTGCATATCTCTTTATGCCATTACAAATACCATAATAATTTTACTTCTAGTTACTCTGGTGTGCAACTGGTCACCTAAACTGGAAAACAATGTTTTTGCTGCTAGACTATATAATTAATGCATTGAACAACAAAGTTAATTCTTGCATCAAAGCCTCAAGCAAAAACTTGTGCATTATGCAAGTTTTTATTTATGATAACATTTAAATAAGATTTAAATTATTCTGGTTCTCAAAACTTTATGTGAGTGAATACAATGATGCATGTAGAAAGGGCACAAGAAATATCTTCTCAGACGTCCAGAGGAAGAGAAGACTTCCAAGGAAATGACAAGGAGACTTAAGAGGTAAATCTCCCTTGCTGTAAGAAGTAAGAGAAGTAATTAATTCTTCATGTGAAAATACACTCATTTTCTCTATCGTTTAGTAATAATAATTTACTGTCATAATATGGCTCTCTAAACACACACATTCATTAAATACCTGGCCATTTTCAAATGATAATGGACAATTATTTACAATTTTGTTTTAAAGTATAACACAAGAAATATAATTCCTATCTGTAAACAGTAAATAGAAATGCTATTTGTTCCTTTTTTCTAAGTGACCCATTAACCTTTTAGATTATTCTAGCGCTAAAAGTCACATGGCATTATTTTATTAAACAGCATTTCACATCAGTCTTAATAGCTCCAATCAAACATCACTTACTGTTTGCCCTTGGAGTGTTCACTTCTTGTGTTATTTACATAAACAAATCATGTAATACACCTCTCTGATGCAAATGCAATTGATTAATATCACATATTTATCTTGCATAGGTTAAAGATCCACTAAGTAGAAGAGTAACAAGTGCAGAGAAAGGGAATATACTGAGTTTTCCATCATGTGAAGTTCCCCATGACGACAATCATCCTAATTCCACTGAAAGCAATGGACCTAAACTGACTTTAATCTACATCTTAATTCCATCAGTTTGCCTGCAAAATAAAGAACCAGGCATTTTACTGCTAACAGCTGGGTTCGTATGTTCCTGTATTCTCTATGACCTCGTCAAGGTTCCTCGGTTTTTATTTTAACTCCTTTGTCCTTAAACTGTAATGTACAACTCTGTCCAATGAAATCGTAACATTAATCTACACAACATTTTTTACCATGCTTATTCAAGGCTCTGGTTTCATTATGCAACAACATAATATTAGTCATATTTATTAATCCTAATAAATTATTGACTGCTCACTTTTTGCTAAATCTGAACTTCCACTAATAACTAGGTCAAATAGAAGGTGGAAAAATAAAGGTTTGGAGAAGGGATATAAAGCTGCAAGTAGCAAATAAAAACATTTTAATATAAAGGTTTAATCTTTCCCTGTACTGAAAAGGGAATTAAAATAGGTCTGGTACAAAACCCCGGTCAACCAGAGACACAACACCCTGTTTTCTGAGACTGAAAATAAATTCTATCCTTAATTTTCCTACAAAAACAAAGTAAGAATTCACTTTGATCTTGCCCTGGGTTCAGCTAGGATAGGTTAATTTTCACCAGAAAATGTGCATGGGACAAAGCTAGGGAAGGTGATGAAAACTAATCAAAGGAGGCATTCTTTTCCATACAACATCATGATCGGTATAAAAGGGGGCAAGAGGGGAAGCTAGTACATGCAGCTCCAGCGCACTCCAGCTGTAAGATGGGTCTGAGTGTATGGTCCGCATTGTGTAGTTCAGTGTGAAACTGTATTGTGTATCATGAGTTTTGTATATTTTAAGCCCTGTTGTCATTGTTTCCCTCTCCCTTTGATGTCACAGTAAACTGTCCATATGCCAACCCATAAGGTTTGCCTTTCTCTTCCCATTGTTCTTCCCACTGAACCAGGGAGGAGGAGTGATCAAGCAGTGTGTGGTGCTCAGGTGATGGCTGGGGCTAGACCACAATAGATCTTAAAAAAAACCCAAAAAACCCCAACCCCCCAAAAAATTGTGGGCAGTTTCACAAAGAAATATTGGACACACGTTACTCTTTAAGCACCTATCTTCAACTATTAGTAACACAGTCATCATTAATTTATCATAGCACTGCAAGTGCTTAAAATTACATGGGAGTTAAGTTCCTGTACGTAGGTCTAATAGGTGCCTACTTTTCTTTTGCTGAGCATCTGATATCTAGCTGTGTCTTACCATTGAACTTTACACTTTTAAAGCCTAGGAAGAAGCCCACACAGAGGGAAGGTGATCACAAAGAGTGATGCTTATGCATAGAGTTGGTCCTAAGCTGGCGGACATACTCTGACAAAAAGGTAACCAAGGCAGAATGTGTAGCAAATAGCTTAGAATAAATGCTTAGGAAGTTAAAGACACATTCATACTGATGCCTATCCAATTTGAAGTTAGGATTAGAAGGCAGCTTCATCATCTTCTTGCTCATTCAGAGAGGCTTAACTTCAGCAAGAGGTAATAAAACATGCTACAGAGTATTTTTCATCTGAAATAATCTTCTGGAGACTGGAGACTTGTAAGACTAAGACTAAGTAAAAACCTGGGATCTGCATATCACTGTTAGGATATAAGAATGTCTTCAATTTATTGATACCATTTCTTTTTGTGCTAAATCCCTCTGAGGGAGATTTTGTAATTGACAGTCAAATTTGACAGAAGGATCAGTTTTGCAGTACAGAATGCAGTTAATCAGCTGGATTCATAAAACACATCATTAAGAAAATTTATTTTTTAATGAATGCTATGGAAGCTAAAACTCATACTTGATTGTAGTCCCTTACATTTTTTTCCACCCTACAAACAAAGATCAAACAGGTTAACCCTGGATTCTGCAGGTCTTAGTCAATGAGCTGTCATAGAGAAGGATTTCAGCTTTGATTTCCAGCTCAGCAGCACTTTTTGACCTTAGACAACAAGGTCGCATTATTGTGCCTTAGCTCCTTATTTGTAAAATAGAGAGTTACAAGAAAGGGTGAGATCTGCTGATAAAGAACACTAGAGAAAATATAGCTTATCCCCAAAACCAGCATTTTTCAAAAATGTTACACAAGACCCTCCCTGGTTACTCTTTGGGATCTTTTTTTTAGGAGAAGTGATGAGGGTCAGAACAGGGTATGGTGGCAGAGGTTGGTTTGATTCATTGCTTCAAAAAATTAGAATGTCTATCTTTTCAGCTGATGCCATAAGGTTATTATTATTATGATGACTTCTTTTCTTTTTTTTTTTCCATATGTCAGCTTCTGGGACCGTTTTATGAGAAAAAAAGAAATAAACAAAAATAAGAATAAGAGAAACAAAGAAATAAGCAAAATTTTACTTTGACAGATTCATGAGAAAGAAACCACAAGCCTGAAAGCAATTAAAAATGTCAGCTTGCTACTTGAAGGACAGGCCATAGGTATTTCCAAAACTCCAGCAGATTCTGCCCTACTTGGCAAAAATAAAAAGAAGCAACAAAAAATTCTCATGATGTGCTTATAAACAGCTTGAATGAAGTTTCTGGGAGACAAAGGAAGAGAAAGGTGTGCAGAAGATAAAGACCGTAATGTTACAGAGCACATATATCAACAACTAAAACAATGTTTGATGTTTTTTCCCCTCAAAATGAACTACAGTCCTTACTTCTCCATTGACATAGCTGGAGCTGCATGTAAAAGGACATGGACAACAGTGTGAAAATTGCAGGCATATTGCTACTTTCTTTAGTCAAATATGTTAAATTCCATAGCTGAGTTAGTATTTCGCCAAAGCCTGAGCAATTATCAGAATACACGAGTATGTAATCATAATTAATGATAAATGTATGACACAGAATAAGAAAATGTGTACCTGTCACAGCACATTGAGAAACATCCAAAGTAGACAAATTCTGTGGCAAGAGCACCCTGATAAACTGGTGTCTAGTGTCTTCTTTTGAAATAGCTTGGAAAATAAATCAAGCAATTCATGTAATTTGCTATATACTTAGTATAAATCATAATTGTTTTATCTTTGGCAATAGTATGGAAAGCAATTTACTTTAAGGAACTCATCTACTGCTGTATAAGTTTTGGTTACTTTCAGTTCTCATACATTGCCAATTTACTGCATCATCTGCTGTACACTGGCCTTCGTTCAGCTATATAGCTTTCACCTGCTCTTTATTTAAAGAGTAAAATTTGCTTCTACAGACAGCTGGGGAAGAACTTTGTGATGAATAAGCTCTCCTTTAACAATTCCCGTCATCGGAGATAGGACAGAGATATTACTGCTGCTGTATGTTGTAACAGTCAGAGATTTCAATCATAGCCACAACTGTGCAATCACTGTATTAAGGGTCACCTTGTCCTAAGAGGACTAGTGTCTAATTAAACAATAAACTAATAAGAAGGACTTTGTGTGTGTGTGTGAGTGTGTGTAGCAATTTACCCACTATGTGAACATAAGGAGAGGCATAAATGATTTTGAAAGAAAGTTGGTTTAGAGAAAAACAGAACCAGTTTTACCAGCTATTTTAACTGCTGACTTATAAACATACCTTATGAAAAATAGTTTGGGATTTTTTAATTAAAATTTGGGGATTCATTTTTGGTGCCTTGTTTAGTTGGATTTTTTTCCTGAGATTTCACTGTGTGTATTTCACTGACCAAGTTTCACATATTTTGAAAATTCATAGAATGCTTTGGGTTCCAACCCCTCTGCCACGGGCAGGGACACCTTACACTTGATCAGGTTTCCCAAAGCCTCATCCAACCTGGCCTTAAAAAATTGCAGGGGTGGGCTTCCACAACCTCTCTGGACAACCTGCTCCAGTGCCTTGCAAAGAATCTCCTGTAAACGTTTTCATAAAATCATTATTTTCCCTTATCAGTCTGAAATTTGTAGTCTTCCACTATGGCTAAATAGACTTGAATATTGCAAAAAATGGCATTTTATTCTCCTACCTCCCAAGATTTCACAGCGCCTCTTGGTTCACTCTATTTCAAAGGAAAGACTACTGATTTCATTCCATCAGAGATTCTTTTAGAGATAACTGATTAGCTTTTTGAAAATTAATTCACAAACCATATAATCTCTATAAAGAAATAATATATTGTGATAAAGCAGAGAAAGATAACCTCTATTTACACAGTGAAAAATTGTTGAATAGTACTAAAAAAACCCCAAAACAAACAAGATAGAATTAGCGTGCAACCCTCTCATTATTATGACACCTTCAGATGTTAACATATTAATATTAAAATTGAAACCACCTAAGCATATTGAATTAGCTTAATTAATTAAAAGTTATTTTATTTTCCTGTTGAGTGGAACTTTGACCTGAATTTCCAAGGGAAATGTTTGTAAGTCCAGCATGCCACAAGGCAGTTCAAAGCTGAGTTCCAGTCCAGCTACATGACTCATGAATATAACCTGAAAAACCATCGGATGTTCTTGGAGGATTTAAATATAAAAATATAGTCTGCTGAAGCTGGTGAAGTGTTTTAGTTAGGAGTACAACATCTATTTTGTAGAAAATGTTAAAAATCTGTTTTCCTCTTCATTTATGTTCCCCTATAATTTCAGTTCAATATTTTGAGCTTATTCACACAAATTTGAAAACATTCTCACATTTTGAAAAAATCAGTAGCAGATTGCTTAGCACATTAGTAGAAACAAAATCCTGGACTGTGAAGAAATTCAGTTTCAGACATCCTCATTAAGAGTCTTTTGTGTCCATGCCTAATTTTTGTCAAGGACAGGTGGGGTAAAACCCACTATGAATCTGACTCTAGAAAGTGCAAACTGTATGTAAATATTAGGTCCAGACACTCATAAATGGCAAGTATTTCATCATGTAATTCTAACATGGAAGCCAAACAAATACTTTCATAATTCTTCCTCAAGCATGGTTACAAATGCAAACCATCTGGAACATGTTTTGCTTAGAAACAAATTACATTCTGACATAGTGAACTGTCAGAAAGAAAGACTGATTTGTAGAGTATTTCAAATATTAGCTCAGTAGTTGAGGTCTTGGGTCAAATCCTTTCTCTGCTGTGGATTGCCTTTGTGATCTTTGGCATATCACATAAATCTAGGTATCAGAAAAGGACTTACATGCTTAAGTTCTAAGTTGTGATCTCAAGGCCACTTCATTGTGGAAGCACTTGTACTCTGCAGATGTCATTATTTTTACCTTTAGAGTTCCTAAAAGTGCTCTTACTGCATATTGGCAGAGGTCAATGCATTCTGCATAGCTCAGTTTATTGCTTAGACTTGTTATATTCATGGTTACAAGTTGTCCTATTTAGCTTGGCAAGGATTCAGAAAATGGGTGTCCCTTTTCCTAAATCCTCTGTCTGGCTAGTGCATGCAGAGCATTCCTAACACCTACCATAGGACCAGCATCCTCATATAAACTAATGTGATTTATTAGTTTGTTTAAAAATACAGAAAATAAGTCAGTTGTGATATATTTCTGTCCTCCAGTAGCTTCACTGTAAACACGCTGGTATACTGTGGCAGGTTTACTTGTGTCACCTGCAAGGGAGCTGAATTACCTTTTGCAAATGTCTTGTTCTTTTCTTTGACTACCATCTACAATAGCTAGTGGAAGTTTACAAATGCATTATGAGCTACATAAAGCTGGGTATGAAGGATTCCACTCTGATGACTCCCTGGGAAACATGTCAGCATTTCACATTTCATTCTCCAGTACCTGGCTTCTCCAGGTACAGCTTGGAAAGCTGGAATACCTCCTCAGTTGGCTACGATTCATTCTAGCTGTAAGGCCTATCATTGGCAGATGACTGGAAATTGTCTATGTGGGCGTGAGACCAAAGGCTCCTACTGTGCATGGGTGGTGCAGGACCAGTCACGTCCTAAGTTAAATAGTGTAGAGACAAAGAGATGAAACATAGGTATTTCTGTACAAAAACTTACTTAAGGATGCATCGACCGGGCTGTTTGTATTAACATGTGTGCATCCCAAGTTTTAACATCCCCTTCCCAAGGGCAAGTCACAATTGTCAAAGTAGATAATGCTCTTTTGTCCATAAAATATCTAAATGTTCTTATTCAGACCCTAAAAAGTGGCTTCTATAACTCACCTTGCTTTAATGTTTCATAGTATTTCTTTTTATCCTAAGTTTTTACAGTCTCACACAATAGTTATTGGGATTTGTGCTTTGTATAAAATATTCAATAGAATTCCATAGCTACATGCTGTTAACATTCCGCTAGTGGCAGATGGTAAAATGAGAAAACATTTGTTTAAAAGTCAACGTAGTCAACAAAAGAACAGATCACCTTTCTCCTGTGGAAGACACTAATTTGGCACACCTATGTTCTTTATATCAAGTGGAAACAAGAAAGAAAACAACAAAGAAAACAGCACTCTCAAATGCTTTATAGACAAAAAAAACCCCACAGATTAAGGATCAAATGGGACAGTGACATCAGGGTCTATGCTATAAATCAGAGATTTTCTATCTCCTCTTTCTCAGAAAATGCCTAAGAAATTTCTTTTTTTTTTCCCTATTTTCTTATTGAAACTCTTGTCTTCTGTAAGTACCCTTAGGTCTTCAGATTTTAATAAGGGCACTGTCAATTGGGAAAGGTTGGTTACTGCTAAACTCATGTTTCTGCCTAAGGATGCAAAATGCTTGATATGACAGCATTTGGCTGGCAGTTTCTGTGGTTTTTAACATTTGGACCTGCAATATTGTGTACAATTACTCATTTTATATTTTCTAAAAGATGAAAGAAATGTCCAAATAATATCACTGTATATTGTTCCTAGCTTATCAAGTAACAGTCCTATTTCTTCTAATTTTAATGTAAGGGCTGTAAAAGACTTTTCGGAAGTAAAACCTTTGAAATGCACTTATTCAGAAATGCTAAATTAACTTTAATAACCCTGAAGTTATACTACCAACATTTCCTGGGCACCTCTTTTTCCCTCAATATACCACAGGGAACTTGCAGATTCTGATGAAGCAGATGGGAGATGCCCAACCATCCTTCTCTAGCAGAAGTTTACCTTTTGGTTTGATTGAAGCAATGATTTTCCTGGAATTCCTGTTTCTTTGCAGACAGTTAAGAGAATCAAGTAAAATATTTTACTCATATTCTTGTGACAGAATTTGGCTATGCAATATCTTACTTTTCATTTCATTTATTGGTTTACAGTTTTCCAATAGCATGAATCGTCATTTTAAGGAGATCAAATGCCATAAGCTAAGTTTAAACTACTGAATTTTGAAATGCTCTTCAGCAGAGGAAAGGTGTAAATACAGACATGTATAATGTCATTTGAGGTTAATGACAAAATAAATTGTTTCCCCATTTTGGGGGAAAGCTTTTGTGAAGAGATGCATTGCCATAAGTTGGAAATCCATGCTCTGTGACAACTGCTGACTAGTAATGAGATCTAATGAGCTGCCTCTTTACTAGAAAAAAAAAATTGAAACAACAACCTCTTTGCAAATTGTAAGAGCATGGAAGCGGAGACAACTTTATCCTGAACTGGTAAGTGCACACAGATATCAATAGCATTTCAATTCAAAAGCAAACCTCCACTGCTCAATTCAAATGTGAAAACAGAATGTGAGATTAGTGTTTGCATAGACAATCAAGATTTGCATCTATTTCCTCGTGGTTTTGTGATAGAGTAAAACTTTTGCTTTTTTAAAAATAATTAATATTTAAGAAAAAGTAATGCCCTAGGAAATATACTCTAGATTGCTTTAGTCTAATCTAAATATATAGATTTAAATATATTGTAAATATTTCTACATTTTCAAAGAGATTAAATATATGTATGAATGTGAACAAGGATTTCATATGAAAAGGCAAATGTGCCTACTCAAAGCTGGCTCTAAGGTTGTCTATCAGTCCCAAAACTATTTCAGAAGGCAATGCTCTCAGAAGATAAGGACAAAGGGTTTAAGATTTATTTTAATGATTTAAGAATTAATGAAGAGTTAATCTATACTGATTCAGTGGGTTAATGTTCACCCAAAAGCAACATTAATAATATAAAAAACAGAAAGTCTTAATTTTTTTTCCCCAACCTGCTTATTTTTGTACTAAAACATGTTTCACTTTTTATAGCGCTTTTCCAATTTTTAATTGCCAGTAAACAGATTTCCTGATATTTAATCTTTTGTTCAGCAGTGTATTGCATAAATATATCTGTGTTTATGATGCATTTTTTTGGTAAATTCTCTGTTGTTGGATCTGATAATAAACATTATTGAGTTACAAGGGCTTGGAAAAATATTCCACTGGCAAAAATGACTTAGTTTTCAAAACACGTAGTGCATTGTTTACCTACATTCCAGTCTCTGTGATGATTGAGTAAATATGTATACTGGAAAAAAAAATTATGTAAAGCAGCTGGCAAACAGGAGGAGTTTCAGATCAAATACTTTGATTTATTATTAATGGATTTTATTTTAAATGTCTCTCTCTATATATATGATATATTTTTAACAAGTAGGTTACCCATTAAAATTTATTTAGTTAATAAATATGGATCTTGTCAACAGCATTAGTCATGTTAAGAGAATTCTGTATTAGAAGAGCTAAAGGTGTGCATTTGTATATTTGCTTTGTGCATTTTTATATTTGCTTTCAATTACTGGTAAAATATAGTTACATGTATATCATGGTATATATAAGAAATTTAATAGATGTGGGATTTTATTGAACTGATTTTTTTAAGATACATTGGCAGGGACCTTTCCCCACTAGGTTATGTAGTCTTTGATTAATAACCAGGAAAACCTATTGGTGATAAATGAAGCAAAGAATGGAGTTACATCAGTGAAATAGAAACATACAGAAAACTCTGAGAAGATTAATTAAATATTTTGCACACATGAAACAGAATGTGAAGTGAATTTCCCAGTGAACACAAAAGAAAACAAAATGTAATGTAAACCAAACATAATTTTCTATGCTACCAGAGAGAAACCTAAAGATGCACTAGGACAGACTGGCCTTAAATCTGCCTTGCTTCTTTCCTGCATAGTTAGTTTCACAGAAGCAAATGAGTTAACAAAAAGCTGTCATTTTCATTTTGAGGAATTTTCATAAATAAGTTACTATATAAAAAATACAGGATGAAACCATCGGCACCTAATGAAGTACATGGAGACGGAAATTTTTATTAAGCACCGATCCTGTCTCTTACATCTAGAAGACAGGATTATAAACCACTGTTTTCTGTGGATGTTCCTAAAGCATAGCTCTAGATCATAAAACAAGTCTAATCCAAATTTTCCATACCTGTATCTAAGGACAATTTCTCTACTATTTCACATCCCCTTTACCTGTGTGCAGCTAGCTGAATAAAAGTAATGATTTGTACCTGTGGTCTATTGCTAGCTTTTAATACACCAAAAGAAACATGAAGTTAACTGGTGGAACGGGTCTCCATTTGTAAACCAGACAATAAAATAAGGAGATCTTATCACAAAACTAAGACTCCTGTAGGTGCTTTAGTCAATTCCAATTTTTAAATCAGATCCCTGTTTCAAACCATGTAACAGCAGAAAAGTTACTTTCTAAGCTCACCATAGCTCCTTCACATGGCTTACCATCAAGAACACCTTGCCGTGAAAGGAGCAGAAGGAAAATTCAGACATGGAAACTCAAGTTACATTATTTCAAAAGGACCCTTAATGCTGTTACAACCATAAATGCCTTAGAGATGTCTAATCTTATAATGCTTTAGATTTCACTACCTTCACTTCATGCTTTTCCATTTTTTAGGAAAAAAAGGCAGCAGACAATCTTTTTAGGCCTGGCAGCAGATGATTTTTACTGTTAACTAAGAAATCTGAACAAAATACACATGGATTTTGATTTTCAGATTATGGATACCAAAAAGAATCCTCACCCAAACCAGTCATTGAGTTAATATGGATACGTAAAAAAAAAAAGGATAATTATACAGATATCATATAGCATAAATGTCATAGCATATAACAGGTCACTCCTATGAACTTACAGCACTACCAAGTGATGAGCAAATCACATATGCAGTCTCTTATGATTGGTTTTCTGTGGCTAGTTAGCAGGTCTGTGTATCTCTGCTCAGATGAATTTAGACATTCTGTCTGGACTGAGAAATGCCACAGGCAAGAAGTTGTTCTTTCTTCACTACATCAGTCAATGATTTTGGCTACTAATGGAAGGACTGGAAGTCTGCATTTTTATACTAGACAATCCAGGCATTTAATGTTATTTATATCTAATCATATATATATATATATATATATGTGTGTGTGTGTGCTTGAAGGTTGAGCTGAGGTGTTCAGTCCCATTTCTTTACGAATTTTTTTGCCTGTATGTTGAAGTCAGTGATCATTTGTTGATTAAAGATAACTTAATTGGATTGGGCTTTTGTACGTGCAAAATGGATTTAGAACCTTCAATTGCTCCTACGCAGAGCAGCGATACAGAAGAGATTTTCAGGATTTTAGCAACAGGTCCCATTATATGTATAGGCATTATACATATACACATATAACATGACTAAATCATTCAGAAAATATCTTAAAAGCATAATGAGTGGATCATATTCATTGCGCTAGGAACAGCTCTTTAGCTGATTTAAATTGACTTCAGTGACTTCAGCATTGCCATGTGCCTCTGTATCAGATGCAGACTGAAGAACTATAAGAAAAGCAATAGCAGTGGGAGCTTAATGAAGATAGGGGACTCTGTAAATGCCAAAAGATCCATGTAGAGAGCAGAGTGAGTGCTGAGGAGGTCTGACAACTTAAAAATACTTAATTTTATAAAATAAATAAATAGTAAAATTACTGAAATTGTAAAATTTATTTCTATTTTTCAGTGGTGACCAATTGCCTCTTTGCAACTTTCTTCCCTTATATCACTTCTGAATGATCAACTCCCCTGCCTCAATGAAGATAGATTTCTATTATTTAGTACGGAACATCCAGTCTGCTATGGAGTCTTATAAAATACATCTTTGTTAGCACCTGTCTTCCTGTAGGGTTTTAACATGAATGCTATCTAATTCCTTGTGTCATTTCCTCCTGTGTTTAAGAGAACAAATGTCTCATGTGCTGATTGAGAGTAATAGGGAAACTTCTTGGCACACAAACTCCATAGGTCAGGAGTGAATTTGCAGTTAAAAAAATTAGGTAAATTACTTCAGATTCTTTGTTTGTGTGTTTTACATTTAATACTGTGAACACATTCTATCCCTGCTCTTGCACATCTAACTTTTTCATCATATAATCGTGATCACTTACATTGAGAACAGAAACTGCAGTTACCTAGAACCTTTGTAAGCATTTAGAAAACATGGTCCCTGCAACATACAGTGTAAAGATAAACACTTTACAGAAACACTATATGGAAAGGGAAACAAAGATAGGCCTTATATGGAAGGAAGCTCAAAGTACTGAGTATCAAAGCAACATAGCCTATTCTAACAGACTTTAAAATGTTTCTACTGTCTGTTAAATTGAAACAGAGACTTTAAATTCTAATTGTGGGGGGAGAGGGAAGAACTGATCTAGCATTTATATGGAATGGAGAACCTGATGGATGAGGAAAGAAGAAATGAAGCCACTCTGTAATGATGGGACAGATTAAAAAAAAAAAGAAAAGTCTATATGTAGCTGCATATTTTTCAATAAGAATTTCAGGCATTATATTGAATAAAACAGAAAGGAAAAATACACATAAAAGATATAAAGAAAAGAAATTAATCACAGTGGGAAAAGCAAAAAAATAACTACCACACAAAATTTAATTTTTCATTCCAAAAGTGTATATTAAAAATATTTTTGTAAACCTAGCACAAGTCTTTTGGTATTTTAAATCAGTTTGTTAAGTTTATAATGGTATGTTATGTTTGAATAGTAATGTAATAAAGATAATGTATGGTGAAGTCAGGCTTTGAATAGCATGCAAGACTGAACAAAACTTGAATCACAGAAGGAGGAATGTGGATATAAATTATGAATGTGATGCAATTTCATGATGTGATCAAAGGTAAATTGTAGCAAACTAGATGATATATTTTCTAATGAGTAATTTTTTTAGTAAATCAAAATACAGATCTAATTAATATACATTGTAATTAAAAAAAAAGAAAAAGTGGTTCTGATTCAACCTGAAAAGTTTTAGGTTACCTAGAGAAAATGGCCATTATTTCCAGAATTGTAGGGGTTAAGGAACTACTAAAGAAAAAAGAGGTTGTGCTGAAAGTCAAATTCTGAGGTTGTAAAGAGACTATTCTTAGTCGCATGTATTGGTATGAAAAAAATTCTAACTTAACTGCTGAATTAACAGCTCTGCTACAGAAAATAATATAGTGATAATAAAAGCTAGTGATGCACAGAGTTAGGAGAATTCTTCAGGAAAATTAGGATATCATGACAGACATTAAGAAATAAGATGAACAAGACTAATATAAATTTCATCAATAAGATGGGAATTTATAAAACCTGTATGCACTCCTCTGTCATGAGGTGTCTATAAGCTCAAAGCAATATGGCTATAATGACTACAAGAGGTATATCCAGCAGAGAAAGGGAAACATTAATGTCATTATATAAAACATTGTTAGATTTTATCTGAAATATATGTAGAATGCTTAGCCAAAAAATGAAAGGCTGAGGGAGAGTACAAATAAGCTTTTTAAAAATACATCAAATGTGTGACATAGATAAAGATGAAATTATGTTTCAGCTATTAGATGACGTTGGCAGGGAAATAAATGGGGAAAAAATCATTAATATATTAAGAACATTTTGTTGATTATTTAAGAGCTTTATTTTGTTGCTGTGTTCATAAATCCCTATTGTATTACTTTTCTACTGCCTATCTGAGCACCCTAATCATTGAAATAGAGAACACAGATCTCTCACACTCAGGTACAATGAGTGAAATAATTTAAATAATTTGGAACTTACTTATTGACTAAGAATCAGTGAAAAGGTCCACATTATTTTCATGGTCAAGAAATCTACTAGCAAGCCTAAAACTTAATTTCAAGCCCAGTGTCCGCACTGGGAGAAGGAGAGGAGGTGTTCTGTATTTTAACTGATATAACTAATTTGAAAGTCTAGCTTGCTGTTGTTCATTCAAAGTAAAAATCTGAGCTAATAGGCCTTTTGTAGGTCAGAAAGGTCTGAGCCCACAAAAAAGGTAATTTTCAATGAGTCAAACATCTTAGACCAATGCCATCAAAATTTCAATCATTAAAACAGTATTTAAAATGTATCAGATAGGGTACACCAAGAACTTTCAACAGGACTATGAAAGGATGTAGTTGCAGGGTATTTATTATTTGAGAAGGACTAGCTTTGGAAGGCAATAAATTTCCCTGAGTATGTGGACAATGAACAGCTGCAGAAATGAGAAATGACATTTTTTTTATTTTGTATTTGTGTTCTTATCACCACAGGGTTGCTGCTGTAGGATGCTACCCTACAAATGAGAAATATATAAATAAATGAATGTATAATAACTGTTGGTTGTGTCATCTTTCTTGTGATCCTAAATTCAGTACAAAAATGAGTGTGCACTTATGTCTTAAGAATCCCTGCATTTTTGTTTATAAAAGCTTTAAGATATTTACCATGATATTTGGTGTATCCATTGTACCTGTTACTTAGTGTTAGGAATGGTTTGAATATGGGACAACTATTCAAATACACAGCACAGCACATCACAAAAACAATGCAAAGATAAAGTTGTAATCTGCATCATACTGATGAGATCAAGCTATTAGTTTCTCTAGAACATATAAAAAATTAAGATGCATATTCTTATATTTTTTTTCACCCTGTGCTTGGACACCTAGCTTGTTTTATCTGCCCTCTCCCCACCCAAACACACACACAGTTGTAGATTAGGCAGTCTATCTCTAAAACTGACAAATCACCCTGCTTATCTCAGAAAGAGGTACTTAGCCACCTGACAGAGAGTGACTTAATGAAGCAAGGACCCTAGGTAAAATAGCTCAGACTAGCCATGCAGACTTTTAAGTCTTGTAAATCATTAAAATTAGTGGGATCTTTTTGGTTTCCAGATTATTTTTGAGGTTCCTGAAGTAATGGAATCCCATTCCTTGATATGACTTATAAGTACTCCTAGAATATAAATAATAATAATAGGAAAAAAACCCACTGTAAAAATAATAAATTGCCATTAAGTACCTTGGCTCTCACTTTGAATTCTCACAGATTATTACAGTAGTACTTATTGCAATTTCTATTTTTCATCATAAACAGCAAATTATTAGCCATTATTCAAGGGCACAAATTTTTGTCTTAAATTATATATGTCCCTCTTTACTTTGCCAGATTCAGATATAAATCTGAAAAGGCTATTTTTCTAATCACCAGATGAACATGGTCTTTGCAATACCTTTTCAATATTGGAAGTTTTAATCTACTAGGTGGTAGAAACATGGATCTTGCTATAAAGGACCCAGCTGTACAGTGAGCTTGATCTGTATTATATACATCTCTAAACGAGTGCTCTCCGCCACAGGTACATATGCATTTCTCCTTACTCTTCTTAATTTAGTTACCAGTCATAAGGATCTGTTTTCTCCAAACATGGAGTTTTAGCATTTATTACACCTTTATATTTAGTTAAGTCATCCAAGCATCCATTTTGGCTAAGAACTGATTGCCCGTAGGGCAACGTTAGAAAAACATCCACTTAAACATGAGTTATCCAGAAACTCTTGCTTTTGATTTTTTTCATTGTTTTTTATTCTTTTTTCCTAAAAGCACCCCAACCAACCAATCAACCAAATAAAAAAAACCCCAAAAAACCAAACACACCCCACAACCAAAACCAGAAGCCCAAATTCCAATTCCAAATACACTGGAAAATATCTATTAGCAGCTACAGGTGAAATCTAAAAAAAAAAAAAAGGGAAAGCTGGCTTACACAATCTGTTTTCTGTAACCTCATGCCAACTGGCAATAAAACAGAATTAAAAGGGAGTTAATAAAATCAGTTAAGTCCTACATTATCAATTTCATATTTTTTGTGTAGTGTATATATTTAGAACTTATAATATGTGCTCATTCTATTTATGATTTTTAACATGTCCTAATTCCCTGAAACCTCCCATGTCCAGGACTTACAGAAAATCAACATTATCTGCCCATAAAAGCCACTGCTCAGATCTTCTAATAATTCTAGTTTCTAGTTATTAATCCTGCTTATTTGAAATATCTAACTTTAGGAGCTGCTGTTAAATATTTTCCTGAGTTATAGTTGGAATGGAAAATATTTAATAAATATTTATTAAGCAGATCTTTTTTGCATTATTGTTGAAAAGCCTGACATTTTCACTCCAGAAGAAATATTCAAGGATTTGTCTTTTTTCCTGTGCATTTATACCTATATTTCCTCTAATTTAAGCACCCCGGGTTCTGCCTTTTTTTCTTTGGTGTCTCACAACACTGTTTTACAAGTTTTAGGCTTTACATTACTTAAGACTTCACTTCCTTTTTCTGTTTTTTTTTTTTTTCTTAGTTAGATTGTTTCCTTATTATATTTAACTGATTCCATTACCATAACTGTGCTGGTTTCAGGGTTTGGGGTTTTTTTCTTTATTGTTTTAAATCTTGTCTTTCCCACTTGTTACTTTCCATTTTCACTTGTATTCTCCTTTTCCCACTGATCCTGCAAGCAAACATTTTCTCTCTTCCCAGATTGTGCTGCCAATAAATTGCAGGAAATAAAGCAACCTTGAGGCAATAAAACCCAAGCAGCTTTTCCTCACCTAAGAGTAAATTTGTGTTACCAATAGTGCAAACTTCCTGAGAATAGGAAGACTACTAGGCTTCTGGAGCAGTTAAAGAAACTTCAACCTCTTTAACATGTTCTGCCTTAGGCGTGTTTGCTATAATTAACTCTGTCTGCCAAGGCAATTAACTAAAAATTTCCAGTAAATTTTAATATAATGAAACATCTTTTGAGAGCCAGAAGAGATAGGGAAAAATCATTATCTAAGTCTGTGTCCTACAGAAAAAGCTGTAGCCTCGTTATTTCCTTTTTCTTTAGTTTGGACCTAGCCATCTATCTATCATTGGGCATCATATGGTCATATGCAATTTTACTACTCCTCTTTAACTACTTATCTTTTGCTGGCGTGGTACGCAGCTCCTTCCTTCGGCGAGTTCTCTGTAAAACTTCTTTTACATGATATGCTATGCTGTACGTCTCTGCTCTATACCTGTAAAACACAACCCAGAGGAGGTTCCATGCTCCACAGTAGGGCAAGAGGGCTCTGGAGATGTTCTCCTGAAAGGATTTGTGACTGGGCAGGAAAAGGAGCTTACTGCCTACTAATTCTGAGACTGAAAAGAGTGAAACCTATGCAAACTCTAAAAAAGAAACAATGTAAATGATAGTCACATAGATAAATGTCATATCCTTACCTTGCAGACAGATTTTTCCTTGCTTCTGGCTTCATCACAAGGTCCAAATTTGAAAAGATGTAAAAAAATGTAAGCAGCATCATTCTACTTAATACAATTTAACCTGTATTGAGTTATATTTATTAAGGATATGGCCTAGTACATAGTTAGATACAAAACCCCATATAACACAGATATAAGAGGAAAATATGCCTAAAGGAGTTATTTTTTCCCTTCAATTTTTTTTTTCCTCTACTACAGCTAAAAGAGTGTAACAGTTATACTTTGAATAAATGTCATGAATCCAGGTTACTGTGAAGAAAACTAAAAGCCTGTTAGCGCATATATCTCTCTGCTCTCTCTCCATGTGCATTCCAGAATTGCAGAAATGTTTTTTTATCCAAAATCCTGCCAGCTGTGGGGAATAACGGTGCTGCAGAAAGCCAACATTCCTCCACTGCTGCACTTCTGTGGTTTGTAACAACTCAGTGACAACATCAGGGTTGATCTGTAAAAAGAGCAGCAAAAGTAAAAAGATAGTTAGCCAGTGGTGGGTCTCAATGAACTGTTGTATCTTCCATTCTCTTCCTTCCAGGGTCTTTTAAGACAAAAGTCAATGTACCATATGAATGAGAGGTATTAGTACCAATCTTGAATACATGACTTCTGACTTTGCAATGAATCTCGTGGTAGTTCAGAGAATTATGAGCAACAGAGAAATTAAATAAGCTTTATGGGGGGGAACCTAAATTAAAATAAAAAAATAAAACCTTTGGTTTGCTTTTGTAAAACAGGAACCATTACCACTTTTATTCATGTCAGTGGAACCACTCATGGAATAAGGTCATATATAATGCACATCAGGCAAGAATACTCAAGCCTTTTCAGAGGTTGGGTCTGTGTGGAATTAAATCTTCCATCTGACAGGTGTAATCTATATTTTAAGTTTTTTTTGTGTACAGTATTCATACAGCTTATTTAATGTAGGATGAAATTGATCTCAAGTTATAGAATCTATTCTTTTGGTTTCCATTAAATTCCCTTTCCCCCCTCCCCCATTTCTTAATATAAATCAGACTTTGCCTGACATATTCTTTGAAAGCACTTACTTGTGCATTGCCATACTTACTACTGCTGTCCCTTGTGTGTATCAAATGCAATGTGCTATTGTCCCCATTGTCTGTATCTCCAGATAAAATGTCATGCTGCTACTGCCTTGCAGCCTGTCACCTGTGCTTAAGTACTCCCCTATCATGGCGCTCACCTCTGACTGCATCTTGGCAGCTGCCAAATCGGTCTTAGAAGAACTATGACAAGAACTGTAATATTGAGAAAAATTTGTAAGACACACCAAGGACAGAAAATAGAAAGGAAGATAAAGAAAAGCTTTTGTTTGATTTTTTGGTGAAGGGGTGTGGGGGGCGGAAATTAAGTAAGATATGTAGGAGATTCACTGCATACCTGACACCAAAAAACCTGTCTTTAAGGAAGCTGCAGCTAAATGACCATATCAAATAAAGGTGGTTCTTGAAGTAATACTGAATAGGAATTTATATGCACAGATTCAGATCTCTACCCTTGCTCAAGTCATTCATTGATTCATTGCTCTTCACCTATGTTCTCCAAGCTCTGCCTTTATCAGCTCAGGCCGGACTCACTGTGTGAAAGGAACAGGATGTGAACTGGTAGCCTAGTGGTTAGGAATATTTCTGGAGGGAAAAAGGTTCTCATTTCTTCCACTGTAATATGATTATATTTTGCTTTATTCTGATCTTTTCTTAATAGATTCTAACTAATAAAACCTTTAAAAACTGGGAAAAAAATCAAAACTGAAAAAACGTTACTTTTTCTCCCTTGAAAATTCTGGATTGGAGTTTTCTGGCTTAAATTCATGCTATCCTAAAACTAATATAAATATGTTCAAGTTAGAAACCTGCTGAACTTACTGGACCTTGTGTCATATATACAATATTGAAAGAAATGCCTTTTACACTACTCAGGCACTTTACCAATACTTAAATTTAAGCTTCATCAGTTCTCATGTGAAGTGATATATGTGTATGTGTGTATATTATACATGCTGAGAGGTAGGTGAGTTTAAAGTTTTTTATAGCAGCATCCAGTTCTCTTATATTACACATCTATGTGAGAAGAGGTGGCCTCAGTGGTGAAGTGCCCTAGGTGTAGTCTGTACCATCCATCTTTCCCCATCTTCATCTAAAAGTTTGGGCTGCAGAAAAGAGATTAAGCAACTTAATTGGGCAGAGGTGATATCTCTCTTGAGGCTCTTGAAGGGTCTGACTTCCTCACATACAGTGAAGTTTCCCACTTTAGGAACAAGAAATACAAACTTTAGGTGCAAGGGAGATGTCTTGGATAAGAAAACTGATGAATTTTGCTCGTGGTTCCTGCCTGAACAGAGATTGCCCAAAAGCAGACACGTGAGCCCATGGGGCTTACAAACATGTTTTTGGTTGCAGACAGACCTGCAATACTCATGATATTGTCATGATCTGGATGAAAAACCAACAGGAAAACCCAACTTCAGGTGAATTGGTGTTGTTAAGTTTTGTGATTAAAGGCTCGTCTCCACACCTGTGAAGAAGACCAGAGGCACAACAGTAGGCACGGGAACACCAGTAGGCAGATAAATGAGTCCCCCAACCCAGCTCTTTGAAGGGCATGTGAGCAGGGTGTCAGCCCCATGGGCTAGGAATGAGACCCATCACCATCAGTCAGTGGGAGATGGTCTCCAGGCTACCTTACAGGTTGAGAGTGGATACTGCCTATACAGGCGAGGGACTTAGCGTGGGATGCAGGGAGGAGCATTTTGGGATTATACAAGACTATTATCCAAGGATTAGAGGAGGAACCAAATGCAGGGAGAAGGAGTACGTGCTGGCACATGTACCTCATGTGCCAGCAACTTGAGAGGCTTGAGTGGTGCATGTTGGCATTCAATCACTAGGTAACATCCAGCTGGAATAGCTGGTGAGTGTGACAGAGGCTTGTGAGCCAAGTATTGGAGCTGCTGTATAGACCAGTGTATACGTGTATTGTGGAAGTGTGTGTATATGCGTATATGGCTATCAAGGCTATATGCTCAGATCAGTTTGGCTGCTAGCTGGACCTAGGAACATGGTGCTGTGGCAGCCTCACATCTGTCAGGATACCAGATTCAGCAATTTGCAATGAATTTTGTATTTGGTTTCTATGTATTATTAACTGAATGTTATAAACAGTTATAAATTTACAGAGAAATGTAAGGGGCAATTTCAATCCTTTGATTCAGATAAGAATTCATCTTATATGTGAGACAATTTACTCAAATATCAAAACTCAAGGGGTTCCTTCTGTGTTTTATAATACTTTTGTTCAAAAGCTGCAATCTCTGCAAGACGTAGTTGTGGAGTGTGGGAATGAATTTTGTACTCCATTTTCATTGAAATAACTTTTGGTATTGGATAAAGCTGTGGACAGCTACTTCTTCAGCCTTTGCTATGCTGGTCGTAAGTGTGGATTATTTGTGTAAACATTAAGTGAGTCATAGAAGTGTGGTGTTTGAAATAGAAGGGGGTAAACTATCTTGTGGAAAGGGAAAATTGTGCAGAGAGAGGATTTTTAGTATAAAGTTTAAAAAAAACCCCACATCTATTTGCCATTTTAAATTACAGCAAGCTATATCCCCTGGTCTTTCTGAAATGGGAAGTCTATTTCTTTGTCTATATATATCTTAGGTTTTATGCCACACCCAAGAAAATTAGGATTTGGCACAATATGCTACTGAAGGTGGTTGTTACAGTTATTTCTGGAGAAGAGCAAGTAATCAGAAAAATAATTTCCATATCTTCTTTCAGAATAATAAAGGATTTGTCAGTCTACAATAGCTGTATTTCTTGTGGGAGATCTTGCATTGTATGCTATATCATGAGACTGATATGACTACTAGCTTATCAAAGTTTCTTTGAAAGATACACTATCTTGACGTAACAAGTCACAGTCTTTACTCTTAACCTGAGTGAAAACAGAAACGACCCTGAGAACTTTTCTGACTTCGTTACCATATTCTTAATCTGATTCCTCTCTCACCCTATTCAAAAATACATTTAGTTCATTATTTTGGCATGATGGGAAGGTTGTGAATGCGTGAATTAGTCATTCAGTACTTAGAATCATCAAAATGTGTGTATTAGGCTGAATCTACAATCCATCTATCTTTCTCGTAACAATGGCTAGCAGAGGAAGGATAGATGCATGAAATAATACTTCTTTATGCAAATGCAGGTTTTAGCAACGTGCAGGGAATTCTAAACTGAGGGTTCCTTTCCTCTTGATAGCACCTGAGGGATTTTTTTTTTCTATGAATGTATTTAGTTGCTGACTGAATCCATGCAAATACTTGGCATCCACAAAATCTGTTCTATGACTTCCATGGTTTCAATATTAGATCATCATTGTATGGGACATAGTGTCTCATAAACTTTAATTTGGAAAATGGAGGCCTGTTCAAAATTGTATTGCTTCTGTGTGGCAAGATTCTGCTAGCAGGAGGGCAACAGGGTGTGGGTTCTGTGAGAAGCTACCAGAAGCTTCCCCCATGTCCCCATTGGGCTCCAAGATGGACCCACTGCTGGCTAACACCGCGCTCATCAGCAATGGTGGTAGCACCTTCGGGGTAACAGAGCTAAAAAGGGGAAAAAAATGCACTACAGCAATTGCACTCAGAGATATGAGTGAGAATATATGAGAGGAACAACTCTGCAGGCACCAATGTCAGTGAAGAAGGAGGGGGAGGAGGTGCTCCAGGTGCCAGAGCTCCTGGACTCCCATGCAGCCTGTGGAGAAGTTCCTTCCCTGTGCCATCATAAAGCAGGCTGTCCACCTGTAGCCTATGGAGGTTAATGGTGGAGCAGATATCCGTCTGCAGCTCATGTAAGACCCCACACTAGAGCAGGATGATGCCTGAAGGAGGCTGTGACTCTGTGGGAAGCCCGTGCTGGAGCAGGTTTGCTGACAGGACTTGTGATCTCATGGGGGACCCACTCTGGAGAAGTCTGTTCCTTAAGGTCTGCACACCAAGGAATGGACCCAATTTGAGATAGTTCGTGAAGAACTGCAGTCCAGGGGAAGGCCTCTCCTAGGAGAATTTGGTAGAGGACTGTCTCCTGTGGGAGGGACCCCACACTGGGCAGGGGAAAAAGTGTCAGAAATACTCCCCCTGAGGAGGAAGAAGCAGCAGATATAAAGTGTGATGAACTGACCTCAATCCCTATTCCCTATGTCCCTGTGCCTCTGAGGAAGAGGAGGTAGAGAAATAGAGAATAAAGTCAAGCCTGGGAAGCAGGGAGAGAAAGGTGTTTTTAAGATTTCATTTTATTTTCTTTATCCTACTCTGTTTTCATTGATAATATGTTAAATTAATATTCCCCAAATTGAGTCAGTTTTGCCTGTGATGGTAATGGGTGAGTGATCTCTCGATCCATGATCCTTTCATTACTGTTTCCATGGCCCTCATCTTGACCCATGATCCTTTCAATGTATTTTCTATCTCCTGACCAGCTGAGGAGGGGAGTGATAGAGCATCTTTGGTGGGAACCTAGTGTCCAGCCAGGGTCAACGCACTATAAAAAGGCTTTAGCCTTCCTAAGGTTTTGTTGATATTTTTGCTACATAAAAACAACACTTTTATCATGTCTTACTGTCTAGTGTTCGTTAATATTAGAATTAGCTTTAAGCAAGTAGAGTATTTTTTACTCCAATTACATTATTAGGTATTGCTAGGCAGAGAAGCCCTTGAATGCAAGGATCTCCTGTACAGTTCACATAAACTTGTTTTCTTTTTCTTTTTTTTTTTTTTTTAAAGGGAAAAATGACTTTCATTGTCGGCTGATAGAATTTATCTGTGAAATGTGAAAATCACAAACATATTCATCACAGTCCTTTCTGTTCTGGTCCTTTTAATGGGTGCATATTCTCGCTGTGATTGCATCCTGTTTCTATCAATTTATATACAGCGATGATATGTTCTTTTCTATTAAATATTCTGAAGAAAACATATTTTCAAACTCACAATCCTTCTCATAGTATAATGAATCTATTTTATTACACTTGAACGCATGCTACAGAATGTCCATTTCTGTTATATTGAAATTCAGTGCAAAATACCTTTTATTAAAATATAGCATCTGCTTGTAAAGCAATATGCACTCTTACAGGGAAAACAAAGAACCATGCACCTGTGACATTGATTTTGCATTTGAAGTGACAATTTCCTTAAAAAGGAAGAGTAAAGTGTTAAGGATTAAAAAAGAGAAAGAAAAAAGACCCCACTCTTTGTGCTTTGCCATTTACAGCAGTAATTAGTATCTTTTAAATAATGGTACTTCACTGCATTTCAATGTACATTTAACGAAGTTCTCATCCTCTGAGTCAAAACTGTCTCTGACTTCAGCTCAGTATAGCTGCATATGCCATAGAAATCTGCTCTCCTGAAATGGAAGTGAGTTATATGTAATTACCTCTCTCACCTCCACTTCTTAGGACCCAGCTTTGCCATCCACTGGCAGTGTTACACTTTATAGCAAGTTGCAAAGCCACACCATACGCTCTTCGCTTTCTGATTCTGTTCCGTGCCGTTAGACTGCTGCCAGTCAGCCACTCCATTGATCTACAGTGAAAAGCAACTTGTAAAATGCAAGTTATAAAATGCTGTGATAGTTATGTGAAATAGGCTTTTTTTTTTTTTTTTTTTTTTTGGTGAGATTATATTCTTTCCCAGGTAGTGGAAAGGAATTTGTGGGGAAGCAGTTTATTGGAGTTTAGAACATTGAAAAAAAACACATCTTTAAAACCAGAGAAAGCTCAACCAACCCTATTATTTCAGATGAGTGTTACGGGGCTTACGCAGCATTCAGCTGTGTTAGTGTGATGCACAATCCATGTTCCTTTGACACTAGCCCAATAGTGTGATAGTGCTGAGGGGTTACCATCACTGAGATGTGCTCTAATGGTATGTGTAATAGGAAGATCAGATAGCTGAATACTGATAAAAATTACTAATGGGTTCATCCACTGAAATCTAAGAGGAGACACAGCTGTCTGGTAAGCAAGGGTAGGGAAGCTATAGTGTTTGCTTCCACAGTGCCAGTCAGAAGGAATAAAAGGAAAACTTAACAGTCTAAACTGACAGCTGCTGACTCCAGGCTTTTACTAGCCTAGCACGTGCTATCTGAGCAGCACGTGATGGTGGAAGTGAATGAACCAGAGAGTGAAAATTGCACGTAGACTCGGGTCTGAGAAAGGCCACTGATCCAGATCATTCTAGTGAAATGGAAGTTAAGTGCAGTGGTAGTACAAAGCAGTCCTCCTTTACCTTGCAAACAGAAATCATGTAAGAATATAGATCCGTCACTGACATGTAGAAGCCAGAAATGGTGCACACAGTCAGTGTGTAAGGATATATAAGCACCCAGATGGAGAAAACACAAATAGATGTTTATCTGCATGAAGTAACAAAACATTCTTGAGATGGTGCGAAGTAACAAAACATTCTTGAGATGGTGCTTAAACATATTCTCCCCAGTGATCTTGGAAGAATAATTTTCTTTCTCTTTTCCCATTTCTGACTCAGAGTTTTGACATGCCATACAAAGCTGGAAGTACATCACGATGTAAGCAAACCAAATATATGTCACTCCAGGCCAGAAACACCGTGACTCTGAACAAATGCCATAGGACCCATGCTGGGTTGATCCTGGCCAGTTATCTAAGCAACCCACACAGCCACTGGCTGATTCCTCCTTTAAGCCCCTAGAAAGATGAGGGAAGGATAAAAAGAGCACAAGAGATAAAATGTGTGGGTTACAGGAAAGAGAGTTTAATAAATTAAGGAGAGGAGAGAGAAAGCATACTACCACAAGAGATGCGAAGGCAATCACTCATCACCCCCCACAAGCAGACCAATGTCCAGCCAGTCAGCAAGCATCAGCCACCTGGGAAGAGAAACTCTTTTACTGTAGTACAAAATATCACTTTTGCCAATTTAGGTCAGCTGTGTTTTTTCCCAACTTCTTGCCCTGCCCCAGCCTGTGCACTGGGGTGCTGAGTGAGTAAAAGAGAAAGCTTTGATGTCGTGCAAATACTGTTCAGCAGCAGCCAAAACATTGATGTGTTATCAGAACTGTTTCAGTCAGAAATCCAAAACACAGCACCATACAGGCTGCTATGAAGACAGTTAACTCCATCCCAGCCAGACCCAGTGCAGGGTGGTCCAGCTTGTCCCAGGATGTTGATGCTGCTCCTTACAATATCATTAGACCTACCCACATTTAACCTGTCATGTATGTGTGTTTGCAATTCAAGCAAGATGAACAGTCAAGACCCAGGAAGTGAGCTTATCAGTCTTTTCTTTTTGGGCAGGCTCTGGAAGTCTGGATGAATGAAGATGCTTGTGAGGGGAAAAAACTGACAATGCCTTAGATTGCAAATATGTCCTGTTTCACTCTGAATTGTTGCTTCCTGGCACAGGTCAGGACAGCTGAACTGTTGGTACCAATTTTCTCATGGACTACCTTGCCAAAACAATGTTATTAACCAGGCTATTCATTATTAGTTGTATGTTAGCTTCCTTCTGTGGGAATATCTGCAAAGCTGCCTGTGAACCAGACTCCTCAGATTAGCCCTGGCTTCCCTGGGGAAGGGGAAACTCTGCAGGCATCCCTGAATATACACACACATGGCTTCATCAGAGAAAGCGCTGATCAGGAGAGGGGGGAAGGGAAGTGAGACAATCATCTCACACAGTGAGTTCACAGTGCAGATGTCTGCCTCCCAGCTGCTCATGTGGTAAGAAAGGCCCAGAGATGCTCAAGATTAGCACATCACCACATGCATCCAGTAACTAGGGAATTAAAAGACAAACAAAAGGCTCCATGGGCGTCTATCAGTTTTGCAGACAGCCAATTTGTTATCACTCTCTCCCTATTCCCACTCTATTCTCCATCCTCTTCCCTCTGCTCTCCTGCATTTTCTTAAAGATGTGGACAAGGCATATCACAGAGCCACTTGCAAGGACTTCACCCTCAGTCTGCCCTGTCTTCGGGCCATTGTTCTTCCCATCTCTCCTGCAGACTGGTCTGCCAGGAAAGGGAAGAGCGGAGAGCTGTTGGCTTCAACAACAGTCCACTATGGTTGACGATGCCTGTCTTCTTGAGCCATGAACATCTCAGAGTCAAATCTCCCTGTAATATGTCTGTTTTCAGAGTGATTCTGGAAGATTAGGAGACCAAACCCTTTATGTTAAAAACATAAGGGGTTTCTTCCTACCACAATCAGAGTTTTGTTCCTCAGCATCTAACCAGTAACTCCTGTTCTTCACTGTGTCATGCAGTTGTGGAAAGGAAACCTGTTTTATCTAATGCTTTTAACTGCTTTTCCTACTAATAAAGGAAGCAAAAGCCCTTGGTGGCATGTATCACGTCTCTCCTTTTTTCTAAGGACCTAAACTTTCTATCTATCAACACTGCAGCCATGCCCAGACTTGAGAAGGGTTTCTCTAGAGTGAACTAACAAAACTCAACCAACAAAGGTAGATGCTCTGTCAGAAAAGGGTTCTTTTTCCAAGATAATTGACTAGCAACTGGATTTAGGCCTTATTTCTATAAATACATCTGCAAACATTTTAATTCTGCTCATCCACTTAAAATTATTCACACATGTAAGATCATGTAGAATCAAGATTTTACACTATAAACACTAACAGAAAATAAACAGATATTGTATACTTTTTTTTATTATTAAAAACCAAAGGTTCTGGGTGGAAAAGAATGAGATATATATATATTATATATAAACACTTTGTATGTCCTATACCAAATTAAATTATTTGAACATCAGGAAATTAACAACTAGAGAACAAAGGCAGTTCTCAACAGACACATAATGTTTCATTGTGTGTTTGGCTCAAGACACTGATTACTTCTCAACTTTGACTCCTACAATTTGCCAAAAGTACCTCATTAGACATCATTTTCATAGCAATATTTTTCACTTCCCTATGAAAAATCTGATTCCCAATTTGCTAGAATACAAACATGTACTGAATTACCACTTGTTAGAAAAGAAACAAATAACAAGAAATAATGCTGGTAAGCTTTTATAGATAATACAGATTGCATATTGAAGCTCTAAAAGTAATATACAGTCTTGTATCACCACAACTGATTACAAAATAACTTCCTAGTCTGGCTTCCTTAAACAAAGACACCATATAGGCAAGTGGCAAAACACATTGCTGAATTTCAGCTTCTATAATCGGTATATTAGGTAACACTAAATAAGTAGTCAATCCAATTTTAATAATAAAAATAATAATTAAAAGTATGAGAAGAAAAATTACAGCACTCCGACTTTATATTTCTCAAGATTATATCTATAACAAAATCTTTATTACTCATTGAGTAGACATTATAGAAAGTCAATGCTACTGTTCCAACAGGGCATTTTCATTATACGGTAAGTAATGACATAAAGGGGTTGTTGTGGATGTCAGATTGGAAGAGTTATAGTGATTATAAGAATGTGTTGTATCTTCTAACAGTTCATTTTCATTTTCTTTATTAAGGAAAATAGCTAATGTTTCCCTTTACAGAGTACAAAGTGCACTGCCGGGGAAGCAGGTATCATGTTCTCCTCTTTACAGATTGGGAAACTGTAGAAGAGAATTAAAAGCTACATCTATACAGAAAAAACAAATAGGGCCCCAGAAAGATACTAAAACTAAATCGTCTCTGATGAAGGGCAGGTAGGTTCCAAACTGCGGTGGGTTGACCCTTTCTGGATGCCAGGTGGCCACCAAGGCTGCCTCTATCACTCCCCTCCTCCAAATAATGGGGGAAGAAGGATGGGAGAGGGTGGGCGAGAAAATAAAAGGCTTACGGGTTGACATAAGGACAGGGAGATATGATTCATCAATTACTTTCACAGACAAAACACTTGATTTAGAAAAAAAATAAATCTAATTTACTACCAAATAAAACCAGAGTAGGATAATGAGAAAAAAAAATTCATTCTTAAAACACCTTTCCCCCACCCCTCCCTTCTTCCTGGATTTGACTTCACTTGATTTTCTCTACCTCCTCTCCCTATAGCCACACAGGGGGTCAGGTGTGAGGGTTGTGGTCACTGCATCACTCATTGTTCTCTGCTACTCCTTCCTCCTCAGGAAGAGGACTCCTTACACTCCTCCCCTGCCCCAGTGTGGGGTCCCTCCCATGAGCCACAGTCCTCCACCAAATTCTCCAAGGTAAGTTCTTCCCATGGGCTGCAGTTCTTCACAAACTATCCCAAACTGGTTCCATTCCTTGGTGTGCAGACCTCCAGGAACAGATTTCTCCAGCATGGGTCCCCCATGGGGTCACAAGTATTGCCAGCAAACCTGCTCCAGTGTGGGATCCTCTCTCCCTGGAGCCACAGGTCCTGCCAGGAGCTGAAAGCTTCATCGTAATCAAAGGGACTTGGATTAGATAGGTTTAACCACTGTTAAGCTTTCACAGAACTCTTTTGTCCAATGTTTATATTTACCAAGAATGGGCTCTAAGTTCTAGATCTGTGTCTGGAGTTAGACAGGATTAACTAGTATGGAAAAAATACAGAAGTAAGATAGTTTCCTTAGGTTCTGGGGTGGGTTTTTTGTTTGTTTTGTTTTTTTAAAAATATGAATAGAGATATTCAGTTACACAGAGTTGATTATGGCAGCTCAAGACATGCTGATTTTTTTTGAATTATAAGTTGTATTGCTGAAATTTTTTGCTGTGTTAAAATGCTTCAGTCACTTTCCAGATAAATAAATAATCTTTACAGTAGCATTTGAACTGAGACATGCTTGCCAATTTTGTTGTTCATGAATACAAAGCTTATTAAAAAAAGGACTTAAGGCTTTTTTTTTTCTCCTTTTGATCATTAATTATAAGCGCTTATGACATGTAATACTCTTTTGGTGGTGGTGTTACTCTTTCAGTGCTCAGGGCACTATAATTTTCTTTCATAGTGGGGGATACAATATTTATTGTTTGTGTTTATAGAGTTAACAGTGGCTGACTCTCATATATATTTTTCTAAGCTTCTCAGGTCTTGAGTCATCAAAATCACCCAGGGAGAGATTTACAGTAAATCAGAGCAGACACTTTCTGTACTTGCTCTTCCCCTCTAACTATGTTGTGTAAATCTTGCTTAAATGTGCTTCTGGAGGTAATTTTAGTGTAGGTATATTTAGTTCCCTTTATATTTTCAGCAATCCTGATAAAATAAAAGATCCCCCATGAACAATAAAATTATATTTTCTATACTCAGAAGTGAAGTGTAGGGCTTAAAGTTGCCCCAATTGCATTGGTTCAAAAGATATTATGTTATTTTTTTTCTTAACCCCAAAAAGAGCCTAAGTCAATCTACTAAGGCCATCAATTTAGAAAACCTGTCAGGCAAGTTTTTCTTTCTTCTCTACTAATGTAAATCAGGACTTACACATTTAATTTCAGTGAAATTACTCTAGATTCACACTAGAAAGAAGATGACCAGATTTTGACTGCCTACCTCAATATTCTTTCTTACCCGAGTATATTACAGCTTTAGCTATGGTGTTAAGCATTTTTTGGAAGACCTGGATGTGAGACAGGAAAGTTCAAGATCAATTTACAGCAGTGACATGTTTTCTTACCCTGTGTTTCGCTGAGCAGATGGGAAGAGTTTGGGTGGGCATGAAGTTCAGTCATGTCTGGATAAAAGCATTAACTGCAAAATTGTTACAGATCCTCAGCACAATTTGTAGGTGGCCTTTTTCTTTCACATTTTATTTTGAAGCGCAAGGATATCTCAGGAGGTAATCCTGAGAAATTTTGGTCTAGATTTACATGTGTAAAGGGAGTTAGAGTAATGACCTTATAGGACAAGCAATCTTTTGAGCTATTTCTTTACTATGGCTGTGAATTAATGTGCAACTCCAGAAAGAACTGTAGTTCCTTACGTGGAAGTCAGGTAGAATTTGTGCACTTTGTCCGCATTGTAATGCTTAAAACCCAACTCAGATGACTTCTTATTCTGGAAGCACTTGAACTCTGAAAGTGACTCCACTTTCAGCAGAAAAGTTCCTCAAATACTTAAAGCCTTGCTCTGTGTCTGTCCAAGAGTGCCAGAGTTTTAATAAGGCTGGACAATTTTGTACTGCTTTGGGCTTGATTGGGTGTATAGATTAGATGCAACATTGCCAGGGACCATTAAAGAGCTCTATCCAACAATGATTCTGTGAGCACAGTTACACAAAATTCAGTTGCACTTGCCAGTTTTTGCAGACATGATGTGTTTCAATGCTCTCCTTTTGTACATAGGGTCAGCAGTTAGAGCTTTAATTTCAAATCCAGAGGACCTGGTCTTCAGTCACCCTCTCTGCGTGAAATAACTCAAAAAAGCCATTTTTCCTATGATTTGCCCTAACTCAGAAGCAATTGGCTATGTGCAGCCTTGGACAAGAAAAGTAAATCTTATTTTAAATCCTGTCTTAACTATTTGAACTCATTTTAAAGCAATTTCACTTTACAAAAAACCGAAAAAACAACCTACTGAAATAGAGATTGTACCACAGCAAGAAGAAGAAAAGGAGGAGAGGAGAGACAGAGAAGATCAAGCTCTTTCTCTGAGGCCCTAAACCTTAGCAGAACCTAGAAAAATAAATGAAGCATAGTTCAATTTATCTGTGAAATTTAAACACAACTTTAGAGGAGTTTCTATGCTCTGCTAGTTTAGACTAGCTGTTTCTGTCATTGTTTTAACATTACAGCTGTCACGTCAACATGCAGTTTATTAGGATTATGTACTAAAGTTCTTACCTAACTCCAAATGCTGGCTGAAAATGTGTCTAAATGTTACAGTACTAAGTGCTTTGGTATCTTGATGCTTCCTTAATGGTTTTGTTTGTCTGCATGTTTGTTTTCCCAGCCTGGCTTTACTTCCTGTAATCATGAGGGATCAGTCTCACCATATTTCTCTCGGAACAGCATCAGGAAACATGGAACTTTTATACCCTTTCAAGTATCATTAAAAGTTTATCTGCGAAACGTGGAGATTTCTTACATTTCCTAAGAAATCTACTAAACCAAAAAAGAATGTCTGCTTAGCAAAAGAAGTAGATACCCTCTTGGTCAGCATCACAAAGCAGAAGCTACAATGTCAGAAGAAACAGATGCTCATAGAATTTGTGTAAATCTCAGGAACTGGGTCTTGATGGAAAAATATAATTTCAAGGGCATGACTGTGATGGACTGGGCTACAAATTTCAGCTGGAATTCCTGTATGCAGAGAAAATAGCTTGGCTGTATGTCAGAATTTACAATATTTTGGGCTGGGTTTATGATGATATTTACCTGGCTTATGAAAGAAAATAAATTGTACAAAGTATTTTTCATGTAGTTTTCATGCAGAGGTAATGCACCAGGCAAGCAAGTCTGCTATTGTGCTTGTAGCATGTATGCAAAAATAGGACAACCACCTCCATGTATCTGTTGAAGTTCTGATTATGACTCCTTGAAAATGACCTTGCATTCAGTTAGGGTGGGGTGGAAAAAAGTTAGTACTTAAGCCACTCACCACCTATACACCTAATTCACTAATTATTTCTAAATAAGTTACACCCTGACTAAAAAGTGAAGTATGAAGTAGTGAAAGCAGGCCAAGACCTTAAAACTTAAGAGAAATTCAATGAAATTTCTTCCTGGCTACTGTGTACAGGTATGGCAGTAGAGTTTCTTGCGTGCCAAGCAGAGATAGCATCTTTCATCCATGGACTTAAAACCCCTTTTCAAATACCATTGTGTTCATTTAGGTAAGGTTCACAGTATGTGCTACATGTTTGGTTCAGGGGAGAGAGCAAAGGAATCAATTTGGTGGAAACTAAAGAGGTCATGAAGGTGGGGATGTCTTTGGAGAATAGAGTCTGACAGAGACAGAGGTGTTTGAATGTCTGCTCAGACAGAAATACTCAATTTCTGAACTTTGTTGCTGCTTGAGCACCAATTATCCCATGGGATAAAGGAGGAAGATGAGGCAGAGAAAAAAAAAGCAAACCAATTTTTAATATAATTGTTTATCTGCTGTGTTAATCAAATTTACTGGTTGAGGAAGAGTCTTCCATTATTAGGACTCAAGACCATAGACTTTCTAGCCCACCATTACATCTAGGCAGCAAAACATGGGGCTAAAAGCAGGTGAGTGTGCATGTTCAAGAGGAATAGAGAGGGAAGAGAGGGACGAGGTCCAGATGGGGAAGGGACACACAGCTGCCTTGTCCCAGCAGTAGGGGAAAGCAGAAGATAACATTTTACAAAAAGTCTGACACAAATTTGTTCTATCAGATGTACCTCGGTAGTAGGAATCAAAGAAATTCAAGTGCTTCATCTTACTTTCTGGAAGTACTGAGCTTCTCTGCCTTTTTGCACACTGTGTTCCAGGGACAGCATGAAGGCGAGCCCTTTGTTTTGGTGGATTTCTATAGACCCCAGGATTCTACTGCATGTGAGCCGCTGTACTGCACAACACATACCATTGGCATGAGTGCATATACATTACTCTTGCTAGAAACCTTTATTTTAATGAAAGAAAAAGGGAAAGAAAAAAAAAAAGAGGACTCAAACTTCAGTGATTATATTCCAGCTGCTGAGCTTCCAGTAAAACTCCCAGCACATGTGTTTGTGTTTTTTCCATTTATATCTGAATTTATTGTGAAGAAGGGATGTAACCTGAGAGAATGTGGATGAAACTCGTTTTTTTTCAAATAAGTTACACATGTTTACATGAGTACTCGAACTACCCTACGCCATGATATGATTAGGTTGACAGGAATTAAATAAGTAGATATCTCTTGCTAGTTGCAATGTGATTTCTCTCTTCACAGTACTGCTTAATGCTGTGATGTATTTAAAGGAAAATAAACACAAAGCAGGTATGTCTGACCTGTGTCCGGTGCTGTTCTTTATTAATAGTCAGATCATTGACTTAAATTACTTCGAGGCTCTTCACTCTAATGAAAGAAGCAATACAGACACACGCTGACGTGAATTGGTCCCAAGGTGTTTCTTGAACTAGTGAACTTGTCCAAAGGAAAAGCAGCAGAAGGTATTCAACCTGTACTCCTAGCTCATCTGTTTTCGGCTGATGACTGAGAGACTTGGGAAGATTTTGCTTGGTTTTGTCTCTAAGGACAAGGAATAAAGAGAGTGGAAGAGAATCTTTTACTCAGCGTTTAGCATCAGTTCCTAGAGTAGTGTGCAGTAAGATATATTCTCCTTTGAACAGATTTCCAATAAATCTGGAAAGGCACAGGGGGTAGAAGAGATCAATGAACCATGCTGAGTTACAGAATGACCTTACAGCCCACAGGAAGAAGATCTCATTGGTGTTTATTTTTAGATGACAACTGTGTTGGACTGAATTTTCTTTTTTTTTTTTTTTTTTTTTGGCAGAGGCACTGAGAACAGAAATGGCATAAATAACACATATGGTGACATTGAGTATACCAGAAAGGAATTCAGCTATGCCTTCAGTCTCCTGTTAATATACACACCCAGTTAAAACACCCAGCTATCATCATTGTAAATTTAACTGTGTGCTGTGGTTAAAGAACAAATTTTATGTCAAATAAATGGCACCACTGGCTATTTTGCATACAGCTGGAAGCAAAGGGCTGCCTCATGAACAAACTCAGGTCTCAAGGTTCATGCACAAGTTTGGAGAGAGCTGCAGAAATAAAGTATCAGGTGCAGCAGTGGTTGGCAGGGACACAGGTTTTCGCTGAGCCTTTAGAAAGATGGCAGAAAACAGAGGTAGTTACAGAAGAAATTGTTAAATAAATGGAAAGGAATGAAGGAAGAGATAAAGAGTAAATTCTGCAGTCACTTTTTAACAGCATTTATTTTCCTATTTATTTAGACAATTCAATTCTGAGGAAAAAATAAGAATTACAAAATGAACTGTCGTAGAGCACAGATTGCTTTTTATTTGTGTGAGAGTACAGTGAAAAGTCCATCTTAATTTTGACTATACAAGGAACAGCATCTCGACATTACAGTTTCCATGATGGCTGTTTTTATGATTTTTTCATGAATCACACAAAATTATATATTTTTTAAAGAAAACTCAGTTGGGTTCTTTTGTTTTGGTTTTGGATTTTTGTTAATTTATTTTTTAAATTTAGAATCTTAGTTTTCATTAAGTAGTAATGAAGTACCAAGCCCTTATCAGTGCAGATTTCATGTTGAAAATATGGCCTGATTTTATCTCTTGATTTCAGACAAAAAGGGAGAAAACCAAATTAAACTCCTCTTTATTCATTAATATTATTATTGTTTATAATTTATTTAGACCTATAACATTTTTACTGCTATTTAGATATGACATGATTTATGCCTATTTTTCTACCAGTAATTATTAATGCTTTCAGTTGTAGTACCACACTTTTCCCTGTTTAGCATATTCCATTACAACAGGCACCGTAAAATCAGAGTGCCTTGGTTATGTGTTGAGTGTTGTTGTGATGGAAATGAAGAAGCGAGCTGCTTATGTGAATACAGATATCTGAGCACAGGCTAAGCACAGACATTAATATTGCAGTCCTTAAGGGGAGCAAGGAGGACTCAGAGACAGCAGGAGCAGCTGCTGTCAACATGGCTGCTCACTGAACGCTGCTTCTTGGGAAGGGGGGAATGCAGCAGCATGCCTTATTTTCACTCTGGTATATTTGGATTTAGACACTGATTTTCCACGATTAATGTACCTGATCCCCAACGCATTTCCAAGACTTTGCTGATGAGCATCCGTGGGACCCCTGGGAGCTTTACCTTGCGGACTTTCTTTTCACGTTTCCCATTTCAGTGACTTATCCCACAAGGGAACAATTAACTTTGTAAAAGAGATAGGGGAACTTCTTCCCCTCTTTCTGGAAATTCATCTGAGAAACAGGAGAAGAGGCATAGTCCTTAAAGTGATAAATAAGTCTTGAAGTCTTTGAGAAAAGGAAATAGGAAAAGAAAATGATGTATATATACACATATATATGTATTTGTTAAAAACCTAGCAACATGTGAAAGTCATTCTGTGAAGACATAAAATTATGATCCAATTAAAACCAGATGACAGGGGAAGAAAAAGTCATTCTGAGTCTAGACTTAAGCTTAATGACTCAAATTCATATAAACTCAAAATTAAATATGCTGACATATAAGGTTTTTTTCATTAATTTAAGAGTAAACATTCTGCTTGTGCTTGAAAGGAGAGCTCAATGTGTTATATTTTACATACATTTTCTGCTTTCTATTAAAAAGCAGATTAAGAAAGAAATGGAAAAGAAATCTAAAGAAAAAGGGTGTGAAAAAATTGAGCATGTGTTCTCTATAAAGGACAATATTTAGTTTCATAGATGAAAATGTAACCTAATTTAATAATAAAGAAAAAATACAAAATATTCTGTTTGCAATTCTTGAGACATGTTGAATGTGATACAGAATTAATTTATTCTATATGATAATCCATACTCTTAGGAGAAACTATCATCCTCTGTTAAGTTGTGTAGTATTTTTGAATATATATATACAAAATTCAATTGGTATGAGCCCTGTTTTGTTCCATGGAACTTTTCTAAAAGTGTTCTTTTGCAAAACAGTGGCTGTTCTAATAGTAAAGAAAAAGTCCTACTAGAAGCTGTAGAACTCCGCTCATAAGTTTCATGGAGATAAGTAGGAACAATATATAAGGCTGTGTGTGTTTAATAAGATGGGGTAGATTTTGTGCTTTGTTCCTGAAGCCAACACAGTGAAGTTTGTGTCCACACAATTAAATTCTCTTCCTGGCAAAAAATGGTGACAACATGCAAACTGCCTATTAAGAACTGTTTCCAACCCACACTATGCTCCAAAGCATACCCAGGCATTTCTGCTAGTTGGTATGGTAGCTCAGTAGCTTTGCTAGTTCTCCTGGACCAGACATATCAGAAACCAGGCTAACAGTTTAGCAAAATCATTACATATCGGTACCCTGCACCCTTTTAATTTGACAAAGATACCATTCTAAAATTAGGTAGCATATACACTAGATAGCAATACAAATGACTTACGGCTATTGGGTAGGAGCACAACCACAGTGATGTGCAATGATATTTACCAGTGAGGAAGGAGACTAACTTTTCAAAGAGTATATACAATGATTTGAATACCTCATGTTAACTGGCAACTTGCAGAAATTCCACTGTTTAAGCTCAGGAATAGCAACAGCAATGTAACTATGAGTCAGCAATATTTAATTGTGAAGCAGTCAAAACCAACTGATGACTACAATTATAGCAACTGAACAATGAGATACTAAGCTAAACATGGCAGTGAATCAATGCATGTACGCATCTATCTATCTAGCTATCTATCTATCTATCTATCTATCTATCTATCTATCTATCATCTATCTTTGTATCAATACTATAAGACAGCTAATGAAATAATATAAATGGCAGTAGCTCCCTCCATTGGCACTTTAAGATCACACGTCCAGCATGGAGGATCCAGGCACATACTGCCTGGGATAAGGCTATTAAAGGAAATGCTCACCTTCACAAGAGACAGTTCTTTGCCCTTGACACCTGCAATGCTGATTCTTTTCTGCTGACCCCACCTTGGTGAATTTCTGAGCCGCCTTTTATCTCTTTATAACCCACTGGCCACTTATTTTCTCAGCTGTCCAGACTTTCCTCCTGCTGTTTTGCTGAATCTGTTCCAGTCTGAAGACAAGGGCCTGAGGATCCACTTTAAAACTAGCTGAGAGACATCCCTTCCTTTTACTTTCATTTACAGCTGCCTTAACCATAACATTATTGCATTATTTTTTCTATGTTCTATTCATTATGCTGGCTCAGCAGCTTGTTAGTTCAGCAATTCTGTTATCGTCTACAGATATTTTAAGGCCCAACAGTTATGTTTACTCAGCAACTCTGCAAGCCTCTGTCCTACCCCAAGCAATGTCAGGGTTCAGCAAGAATTGTACCATTATGTGCCCCCACCTCATGCCCAGCAGAGACATAAATGATATATTGCGTTCCTCCACTGCTCAGCAGTCCCCTCCCCAGAAAAAGCAAGCTGTGCTAAGGTCTACTGGCTTGTGTTATTGTAGTGGCTCCAGTTCCCTTCCTCTGTCGCACAGTCAGGATCCCCACTGGCATTTTGGATTTCCACTTGCAGCTACCCAGCCCTACTGTGTCAGTTCCAGGTCTGTTCACACAGTCACCAAAACTATTCTGAATCAACATTTTTCTAGGCCACCGGAACTCCGCAAACCGCAACATATTTCAGATGTGGGAAAGGCAGCATGGTCCTTCCCCTTTCCCTATGTGGGGTTAGTCATTGCCACTCTGAGGAACATAACCTTATTCTGAAAGGCGTACAAGTGCCTTTGCCACTTCTGGGGCAGGAAAGAATGATTGGTTTTTGCACTGAGAAATCTCCTTAGCTCCAAGAGAAGATGTTGGAAAGGCACTGCTGCATAGTGCTCCATGCAAATATGTTGCCGTATGGTCGGTGCCCAGGAAATCCTTCCCTATCCTGAAGGATTTGCTTACTGTTTGATCAAAGGCCGGAGTAGGGCAAAGAGCAGATGGTGGCTTTGGTGGCTGCAGTGTGACAGCACTGGGATTAGCCCCAGTGTGAACAGACAGAGTGACAAGCCAAGAGGAGGAGGATTTGGTTGACAAAAAGCATTTCCACAGGTGACCTGCTGTAGAAATAGCATATGGTTAAGGAGCTTGCAGACTGTAGTATGGATTTAACATGGTCTATGCTCCTTGGCACCAAATGTAGAGCAGAAGAATTACAGAAAAACCAGCACTGAGAAAAATAATATTACGTGTGTGTTTCCAAAGGAACCAAAATATAAAATAAAAATAAAGGTAAATAGCTGAAGAGAACTCCTAACCTCAGGAAGCTATGCTCCCCTGCATGATTTAAGCCTTATACAAGTGTCTGAGAAACTTCAAATATTGAAAATGTTTTCAAATATTAATAAATAAAGTATCATTTATTCTACTCTAGAGGAATGACGTGATACCTGATATGGTCAAAATATCCCCCCGCTACCTCCATAGCAATATTTGAATACCAGATGTAAATTTTTTGTGCACCTTAAGCCCCTTCTCACGTCTGCATGTGCAGATGGAAGTCATAATTTTGTGTTTTAATTAAATATAGTATGTGCACCCACTCTTTGCACGTTAAATGTTAATGACAAGTGTGTGACATAAGAGTATATTTATTTTTTTAATAAATGCAGTCCATGGATTTGAAGGCTGTGTTGACATCATAGAATATTTTTCTCCCAAGTTTTATTAATATTTTTTCAACCTGTTTCATATTTCTCTAAAATGAGGCCACTGCCACTCCCAAGTACACTTTCTGTTGGTGGTTACAATCAAAAAATAGCTGACAGAAGACTGAAGTAAGCAAAGAGAAGAACATTTGTCATGCAAAATATAATTGTTGCTGAAGTTAATTAAATTAAAAGGAAAATCCTGGATATCCTTATGTTGTACATAAGTTTCTACTGAACTGAGTTTTGATTTTAGTATGGATTGTTTTTTCTTACATACTAACTCCCTGATGTACAGTCTTTGCTCATTTAAGACAGTTTGTCACTCACTGTCACTTAATATGACTCTAAACCAAAATTATCAAGCCTTTAGAATGATCTTTAAAGCCTAAGTGTTACTTTAATTTATCCTTTTCCTATCAATATGAGATTTTTTCAGGTAAATAAAGTAATTTAAAATAAATATCTTTAAAGATGATTTTATATAAATATAAGAACATTTAAAAATATTTTACCAGGTCTATTTTTTTTTGGGGTGAAAACTGTGAATTAAGCAGTAATCAACTGTTTAATAAATCTCTTAAGGTTGTTTTAAAAATGAAAAAAATTAACCCAGCCATACGAAACCCAAAAAGACAACATGCCCTTTGAGTAAGCTGTAGTATTAGTAAAGAATTTATGAGTTTTGAAGAGGATAACAGAAAACAGAACAAAACCAAGGCAGATCTGTGTTTTTTCTGGTGGGTTTGTTTTGGCTTTATGAAGGTAGAAGTTCAAAGCATAACTGTAGTTTGAAGAAGAAAACATCAGAGGAAAGTAAGAGGTCAATTAGAAGGATGGTAAAGAAGAAAAAGCTGGTAGAGGAAGGTTTTAGTTCAGTGGAGGACAGAGATGTGAAGAGGAGGGATCAGAAGAGTGAACAGCCTTCTGAGAAACAGAGCCCAACACAGGCTGCTGACTGAATTGCAGAAAAGTACAAGTGAGAAAAAAAGCAGTCTCAATATTATTAACAAGAACCAGAGACCACAAACTCTACTGGAAACAATTACCATTATTAATAACAATAACAAATATTCTAAGCTTGGCTATCTTATCACAAGGATGTCATCTGGTGTAAGATGCATCTTTACACTGTGGATATATAGACATGCAGGTTTAAAAACTCTCATTCAGCCTGCAGAGTGTTTTGAGCTATTCAGTAGGTGTTAGCAGCAGTTAGGACAAAATTCGCCTGTGGTTTGACTTCATTGTCTTTCCTAGCATTGTGGCAGAGTTAATACTTAGTCCCTGGTGCACACTGACCTAGATAAAATTTGAAAGGACATCCTTGAAATGAAGGGTTCTGTTTTAATTGTTTGGTGTGAATTACTATGCTCCTTTTACAGTATTGTCGTTGATTCTGGTTTTCAATTTAAATGGGTTAGGCACCGATCTAAACTTTCCTCATCTCTGTTCCTTGCCCCATTTTGCTGCATCCCTTTCTCAACAAACATTTCCTTCAGTTTTCAACTACTTCTGAAAAGACAAAAACATACAACAGAATTAATGCCGATCTCTTTTACTCATTCTTAGCCTTCTCCTCTTGCCACAGTATTTCTACAGCTGAAAAGTTATTATTTCATGAAACAGCACGTTGCTCTGATTGCAGCCTAATTAATTATTAACACATACAAATAAAATGCATTAAGGCTGCCAAAGATTGCAACCTTCATCAAGGCACTATGGAGAAAAGCATTTAGAACTATGTGGGTTACCTTAATGGATTTATAAATTTTAAAAGTTCAACCATTGATGTTTAGTATTCTGCTGAGAATTTTAATATCCCCAAAGAAAGAAATTTTGCACTACTAGCTCCATTCTTTAAAAAAAATAAAAATCAGGAAAGTCATATTTTTCCAATAGATTTCTTTAGTTTTAATGAACCTGAAAAATAGTTCTCACCTACATTCTATGCATACAGCTGAAGCGCAGAATCTAAGCGATTCTCTCTGGCTTAATGTGTCAGTGCCAGGTAATGTCCTTCCTGAGACATCGAGTGAGGCTTAGCAAAGTGCTGCAGCAGACGTCTGCACTGCTCCTGTGAAGTCACTGACAAAACTTCCAACGGGAAGAAAAAAGAACTACTAAAATACGAAATGCTTAACATTTGAAGTGTGCTCCAGGTTTTGACTCTGTTGCTGTCTCAGTATCTTCAAGTCCAAGTACAGAGTCTATATGGACAGGTGTGACGAGTTGCAGCTAACCATAAAATGATTCATTATTGATAGCTTAGTTTTATGCTTTATAGCTCTCTGGACAAAATCTCTCATATTGTAAAGAGAGAGGTCATACCAAAAAATCTTTTAAAATTGTACCAGATCACATAAGCCCAGAGAGGTGCACAGCAGAGGATGTTTTCTGCTGTCACTCTGTGCTCTGGTTGGGTCCATAAGAACTGAAGTGTGTTTGTGTTTAAGTATTTGTGCTGAATTGTTTGCATCAGGCCAAACTGCCACTGAATTTGGAATACCTCTGATCAGTACTGCTTCATACTAGACCATGTAAGGAATCTCCAGGGTACATCGCACCTATTGAGGGTTATTTTCTTTGTTCTTTTCTCCTAATCTTTGATTGAGATCTTTATTCATTCATTATAAAGAAGATGCTTCAGGAAAGCTATTTGGTTTTCCCCTTATAAATAGCCATTAATAGAGTAGTTTGACTGTTTCTATAGGTGACAAAACAAAATGAAGCACAGGTTCCCAGTAGGGAATTTTGCAGGCAGATCCTTGTTGCCCAAATGTGATTGAATAGGAAGAAAAATCTTAATTTTCAAAGACCGGGAATATTTTCCAGATTTTCATAAGCAAAGTCACCATTTGAACATTAATTTATAAAATAAAAATGCAAAGCTGAAAATTAATTCAAGAGAAACCATCTTTCATGAAAAAGCGTTGCCTGTCAGCATTTGTAGAATTGGACAGCACCATCACAGAGGAATAGGCGGTCGTCTATATACAAATCCTATAGGATTTAACCTGCTAAAAATAAACAGAACAGGCTACCAAATGAGTCAGTCAACAGATGAACAAGGCACAAATGGTTTGCATTGTCACCTAGCATTAAATGTATCCAGATTTGGGCCTTACAGAGCAAAACCACATTTGGGATAAGGGAGAGATTTCTAAAAATATTTTATTTATTCTCTTTGCCAGACTCAGATAGAATAAGGGGGGAAACCATCTCTCTGTTGTTTTAAAGGTTATTGCTTCAAAATGCATCGGAAGCTGATTAAGTAGAGGACTGTGAACTTTTCAAAGTGCAGGTTTCGAGTGAAACATAGTATAAAATTCTGTGAGGTAAAACACTTTCTTTTCACGAAGTATAATTTGTGGCAGTGACATTCATTGCAAATAGGAGGTGTTAGAACATCTCACCCAGTCTAAACACTGTGTCGGTAAACGGGATAGTAAGGGGCTAACACCTGAAGTTGGTATAGGTCTTGCCACTCATTTTGACAGGAGCTAGACTGGTTAGATTGGATCACGGGTCCATTCAGTATGTCCTATGTTACAATAATCAGTGTCTCAGAAAGAACAAGAAAAAAACATGTTTTGCAGATTTCCAAAGTGCAGAGTAATATGATTTTGCAGCTATGTCTCAGACAAGGCCAGTGGAGAACAGGTGAAAAATTATATTAAGCATTACCTGGGATAGAGTGAGTGGAATTGTTCCCATGTCCCTTGAACCAGCAAATACTCAGATCTAGTCAGCTCAGCCTGCATCTCCTATGATTAATAGAAATAGTTGAAAATACCAAGAATGATTCTTGGAGACTTGAGCACTGTTATTTAAAAGTATTTTAAAGTAATTGGAAAAAGTGGAAATACTCATATCTTTATGTCACAACTTCTATGATGTCTATTCATCAGTTTGGCTTTAATACACACCATTATCTCTTGTGGTTTCTTTGTGTGTGTGTTGATAGCATCATTATGTTTCTCGTTTCCTTTAAATGCTTTTTTTGCAATCTTCAAAAGCATCAGGTAGAATAGAATAGTTCAAAGCCCCGTAAATATTTTCAACCTGATTTCTATGGCTGCATGGTTTGAAAAAGGGAAATAAACTGAATGCTGGTTTAAAGATACACTTTCCCTTTAAAGAAGCAATGAAAGCTTGATCTGTTAGATGTTTAATTTGGACTTCTTTAATGTGTGATAGATGCTAACCCAAAATCTTCCATCTCCATCTTTCTTGCTGTAACTTCTAAGAAAGCACAGCTTCTCCAAGTTTTGTAAGAATCAAAATGGTTTGATTTTTTTTCATTGAAATATGTGGTATTCTGTTAGAAAGATCTGTGGGTTTATTGTGCTATCCTTTGGAAATCATAAGCCTGAGATTTTATTTTTTCCCATTTCTTGTGTCTGCCTAATCAGCTATTAAGAATCCAAAGGGCTTAAGATCTTCACGCAAAATACAGGACAATACTGTCTACATGTCTTCTATTGGTAAAACAGATTATAGTAGTGCCAATTCTACAGGTACAGCCGAGTGACAAGGTCAATCACTTTTGCCGTATGGTCATAGTACTCATAATAGCACCTAGTCTTGATTTAGTACAGATTTTAAAAGTGCCTTACAAAGGAGGTTAGAATCACTGAGAGATACAGCAGCAGAGAGCGGAAGCGACTTGCTTGAGGTTGTTCATCACTGTCACGACAACTCAAGACCTCTAGTTCAGTGCTTAAACTCAGGCAACACTCAAATGTATTCCCTATTTTACATATAATCATTTTATTTGTGCTCATAAATCCCTTTGTATATATTTTGTAGGAGCACTGAACACTGAACAAGCTTGCTGACTGGTGTGGCTGCCAAAGTGGCAGATTTTGCAGTCACTGCAGCAGATTGAAAGTGATAATTGTGAAAACTGGAAACTGCAAAGTAAGAGAGAGATTAATCCAGACAGGGGATAGATGAATGTCACGTATCTCTGTGCAGCCTATCAGACACCTGCTATTCAAATTTGCACATGTCAGTTGCTTGAAGTAGTATCTATACCAGTCAATGATCAGCTTTTTGGCTTGAATATACCTTTTTATGACATATGTTCCACAACTTCAGCTAAGGAACAAATTTGTGAAAATTGCAATGCTTGCATGTGTAACAAACAATAAAAGTGAGAATAGTGAATAAACTATGGATAGTAATGGAGCTTCACAATATTACAAGATCTTTGGTCATTTCTAATGCGGAAAAACCCTGATGTAACATTGAATTATCTTTTTTTTCCTTTTTCACCCTTTCAGTGCAGTCAAGAAAACATAAATTATAGAATCTTTATTGGTGCTTGAAATTTGAAGAATTAAAAAGCACAACAGAAGGAAATGAACAAGCTGTGTTTGTAATGACGCTGTAGATGTGGAACAGCATTTATTAGTCTTTCTGTGGAGGAAGTTAATTCACAAAGAAAGTGGTTAATGTTTGATTTATTGAGATAGTTGCATTTTTCATTTTTACAGAATAGTAATTAATTTTGGGGATTAACTTTATGTCTCTTGGTACCATGTATTAAAGGGTTCCTTAAGTCTAATCCTAAAAGGATTGTGCAAAAGCATATCAGAAAACAGGGCACACCTTGTGTTACAGGAGTTTTCTAATGCTGCCATGCTTTACAAATGTGCAGGCAGCAAATTATAGCACTCTGGTTTTTCAAGTGTTTACAGAAAATCAAAAGTTACCCACTGTCTGTATATATAGAGTTGGCAAAAATGTTATAGCTGGATATAAGCTCTTACATGTTTTAATATTGAGAAAATATTGCTTTTTAAGAAAATCTAAAGAAATGTATAAAAATACTCTGGAGACATTTATTCAATAACATGCTATTTAAAGTACATCAGCAGAAAATTTAGGAACATGCTACTTAAGAAAAGTAATACGAGATACCAACACATGAAGCAATTTTTTTTTTTATTTCCAAGCATAATAGCTAGGTTGGATATAGTTTGAATTTCTCAAACATAATTTTCCATTTTTGAAGAAAGTCTCTTTTGATAGCAAAAAAAAAAAAAAAAAAGAATTCAATCTTTTAGGTTTGGGGTACATTTTCAGGTGCACTTCAATAGTTTTATCACTTGTCAAGCTTCTGTAACCTCTCATGGATGTTTTAGATGTCCTTCATAAGCTTCCTGAACAACCTGTGCAGAAGCATACAGATTAAAGCCAGCAACAACAACAAGAGGTCATCCGATGCAGTCCAAATCAGAATTAACTGCAGCTAAACCATTGCTGCAAATTGTTTGCCTAACCATCTTCCTAACAGCTTTCATTGATGGAGAGATAGACATGCCATTCATCATTTTTCCCTTAATAATGACTGTATTTTCTGTGTTCCAACTCAAATCTTTTTCTCAGCCTTACTGGACATGATGAGCAGTGTACATTCTGCATCTTCATCACATGTATTTGAAGTCTGTTACCAGGTATCTTTTGCTGCCTTCTCTCACCTAAGCCAGTCTATGTCTTACATTTGTTTATTTATATATTATAAATATAATCTTTACCCATTTTATGAGACTTATATAGGTGCACAGTTTGACCCCAGCTATGACTTTCCACTAGTAAGTACAAAACCAAAATTATTGCATGTGCCTTGCTATACAACTGCTTATATCCCCACCCATCGTGAAGGACAGTTGTTTTCTGGTTTTTTGCAGTGGCTTGTTGTAGTTGACTTCTGCTTGATTGTGTTCTATGTCTTTTGCCCCAGTTTTCCCAATTTGCTGAGTGGATAAATCAAGGTTGAGCTGTTTCCCAGAGTGCCGATGTTTGGGCTTGAGTTGTGGCCTCATATCTGCACCAGAAAACTTTTACCACAACTTTAATTCTATTTTCTCATGCTTTAGAGGACATTAAAAACACACCAAATGTCATAAGGCAGTTGAAGTTTATTCTGAATGTCTTCCAATACACATTGCAATACCAAAGTTTTACTGTTTTGTGCTTTGTTTCTTGTGCATTTATGTAGCCAGCTTTGTGCAGTGTGTCTTGTGGGACAAGAATTCTCTGATTATTATATCTGAATGTACCCAATATATTGCCTAGCACAGAGAGGCATGATAACTTAGGAGGGAAGGTGGTTCTTGTAGTTACTCCAAAAATACAGAAATTAGCAGGAACAAACTGAGGTATTTGTACTATCCACTTACTAAAAGAGAATAGGATTATCTTTACGGCATCTTTTAAAATGTGCTAAATTTTGTAATCCAGGATTAAATAAAGAATCGTATATGAATTTATTAAGAGTATAGGCCTATGGGTTAAAAGAACTCTCTTCATGTTATCTTAAAACATCTTTGAACTGAGGAAATACATTTTCTTCTTAGTGCTGCTTTTACCGTTTTAAATCTAACTGCAGCTTTAACTTTTCCTTATGGTCTGCTGCTTTTCTACAGGCTACAAAGGGGTGCAACCACGTCTGGTAGCCAATTTCCAGTGGCATCCTAAATAAGACAGGTGTCATGGCTCCTCAATCCAAAGATCATCTTTGACATCAGGTCTTCAATGACTTCAGGTATTTGGCACTGCTGCTTTCTCCCCAGATGAAGAAAAAAAAAAAATTCCAATTTACTTTCCTCTTTAGATCTGCACAGGGAATGAGTCTACATCAAATTGTTATGATCAGGGAGGATATTGCTTGCAGCAGTCTCTCACAGGTTTCAAAATGACTCACAGGGATTGAACAGCTGTATGCATGTCAGCAGTGAAGGAAAAGGGGAGGAAAAACCAAAAAAAGAGAGAAGAAATGAACGATTTGGAGCTTTGGAGGGAAGTAAATTTGCAAACAAATATAAGACAAATGGAAAATAAATAGACAATGCTTATTTCTGAGGTGGAGATAAAATGTCTTTGAAATGTAACTACCGATAGTACAGCCGCATCTTTAAAAAACGATCTGCTCAAAATTATAACCTTTTGTACAGACTATCTCATTTGGTTTTTCTTTTTTAACAGCGATGGGAAAACATTACTGAGAGTTTTAATGGAGTAAAAAGTGTTATGATTTGAACTGAATTTTGGTACTTTTCATACCAATCTTCAGAAATTCAATTGCTGTCCACAGCAATTATCTAAGAGATTTCAATGAAATTTCCTCTCTATAATTCAGAAATAGGAATGATTAGAAAAGTTAGCAAGGATGCTAAAACTCTAAACCCTCACCATGAATCCTTATATAAACTTCATATAAAGGAAAGCTCTGCTTCCCCATATTATACACACACCCCATTATTTTTTAACTTAAAAATATGAATGAATGTTTTCTTCATTTTTATTCTTGCAAAATTGTACATATTTTGTGACAAGGTGAGCTTATAAAAAAAATCTTCCTTTCTTCACAGGAAATACATCATAATCCTTCTCACTACCATTTCCAAATGAAGTTGTAGTAAGTACCATGAGTGACAGCTATTTCAAGGATAAGATAGTTTTCAGTTTATTATCAGATAAAATGTACATTAATTCCATACATGCCAGCTACTGTCCTCAGTACAGGGAGAAGATGTTAGTGCTGGGGATTGGCTCATGCCCATGGGGCTACCCTGGTCTGGGACAGTTCTTCCTCCAGCTTCATCTTTGGTATAATCTCTGACCTGTGTGCACCAGATTAAAGATGCAATGCTCTTTCTCTGTTCTAGGGGGCAAATTCCACTCTCTCTTTCATTATCCCCAATTAAGTCTGTACTACTTTTCCCATGTATGTGTAGATTGTGAGCTTTTCTTCTGGTCTTCAAAAATGGAGATTTATGTCTAGCAGTAATTCATGTACCTTAATATTTTATATTTCTGCCACATTCTTACATTCCACCCAACTTAAATGTGTTTTAAGTGTTTCCACAGCTACAGAGGTTTCACCCTCACTACTGATGCATTCAGCAAGGTTGACACTGTTTAGCAACTTTTTCGCTTCTGATAGAAGCTACAAAAGATACCTGGGGGCAGAGTAAAGCACTGTGGGCTGCTTAAAGCTTTGCTCAGCCTCCTTCCCACTGCTCCTACCTCCTGTTCAAGGGCTCTGATTATCATAACATGGCACTACTCGCCTTCCTTAAAAGACCATTTGTTGCCACAGAGCTGCACTGGAAGAACTACACGCTGCCCCTTTTTAAAAGCTGCATAGGAAATGTTCCTGGCAGCCGTGTTTCCACCAGCACCCTGAAGATATTATGTCTGCTCCTCTGTCTTGGCGTAGTATTTCCAGCACCACTGGTGCATCAGCTGCTACAGTACAACACTGACAAAGCCATAACTGTAATGCACAGTATAAAAAAAACCCTTTGTGTTATGATACATAAGTAAGCTGAAGGATATGTGTTATAATTTATGAGAGTGACTCTCATAAACGTTTTTTTCACTTTACTTTCTTAACTGCATAGATCATTCTGGGGAATGATCTATCTTTTCATTTAATCCTCACTTTTTTTTTCCACAGTATTTGTTCCTAAAATTAGAATTGATTTTGAACCATTCATGACTGCATGAGGAGTTTTTCTGACGTTATTCCCACTCTTTCCGTTCTACAGACAGCTAGCTTTACGCGGATCTTTTCAGAGACATTTTGTCGTTCGGATTTTTTTCTCTTAGGGTATTAAGCGCTAAGTAATTATTCTTTCAAAGTATACAGGCAGGCCAGTTTTCTAAGGCTGATGTGCAGAATACTAAAGAGGTATTCCTTTCATGTATTTCAACTGTGTATCAAACACAAAGAGCATGTCAGTTTTCACAATAAATTTTTTACTTCTGTTGCAAATTATGAATGCTAATATATTGCTTTATACTGAATAAACACCATGATATTGTTTTATTTTTTTGTGTTCGTTGTTGCTTTTTTCATATTTACTTTTGATAAAGCAATTTAAAATCCATATATAAATTACATTGAAAATAATTAAAATTGTTGATATGTACAAACAAAGAAATGTAATTAGTAAATTAATTAGATAATTTTATGGAATTACTTGCAATAGAACTTGTAGAGATAGCATTTCCTAATTGGAAAATAAACACCAAATTTTATTTCAAGCCTTCACAAATCAGGTTAGATTAGATTGAATTAGATTAGATTAGATTATACTAGAAAAAATGTGGATTTCCAAGTGCCATTCCCAATTCTAAGGTATAAGAAGTCCGATTAGATAAAGAAGTTAAACCTTCTATTAGCAAAGGATACTGCTACTCTTAAGAAAGGAAAACCAGATAAACCTTTTACATTTAAAGTTGTTTAGAAAAAAACACTGTTAATATAGTTAATATATACTGCCCTGCAAATTATCAGGAAATTTACATATTTAAATTGTTGAATTCTACTCTTAGTTTCAATAATTACTGAAATATAGTATAACACTTCCAGTTTTTTTATAGATTTTGTTTGATTTGATTAACTAGTTAATTCTAAATAAAACAAAACCTTAAAGAAGTGAGATTTTGTAAAATAGCAGTTGTATTCAGGATTTCAAACTGTTAAGATAAATACTATTATTTTGTATTTAATTTCTTACATTTACTTATACAGCTTGAAAAAGATAACTATTCTATTCATAGAAGAAAAAAAATATTTAAGTGTGTGTTTGTTATGCTCAAACTAAGATATGAATTTGATATATAGATTCTACATTGTGTGACCTAATCTAGGTAATCCTGCTCTGGCAAAAGGCTTGGACTATATATTTTGTGTTTCCTTTCAACCCCTAATGCTCTGTGCTTCTGATTCCATGATTCTGTGAGTTTCACTGAAATTTATTTAATCTAATTCAGCAACTTTTAAACGCATTTAAGGAGTACTTTAACCCTATATATGATCTGATATTCATTTAAAAATGCCGGCTTTTTCATCATATCATGATACACCATTTACACTAGCTAATTTAAAATGCATTACATTTTTTACCAAGGAGAGGAAAAAAAAATTGAGACTGTATTTGTACCTAAAGTGTTTATACAAAGTTTCCTTTTTCAGCACATACTGGTGTAAAGGAAATGGTTATCCTCTTCATACTATTTCTACATGGTGACATATTTCTTGTTGAAAATACATACATGGAAATTAATTTTCTACAATGTGCTAGCTTGGCCATGTGCCTAAAGGACTTTTCCTTGTCTTTGCAAGTATTTTGTATTTAGGGTACCCCGTTTTTCTTAGAAGTGTTACAAGATCTTCAAGTTACTACTACAATTATTTCCAGATTCTTGGATTATAAAGTCAGGAGGCATAATTACACTTCTAGACTGACATCAAATGTAACAACAACTTTATTCAGATTTATTCAGTTATCTCTGATACAAAGCCAACAATTAACACGTGTGCACTTTGAAGGCATAAAATACATACATGGAAAATAGAAGCTTTCAAGCCCATAGTTACAGTTTTAAATACATGGCTGAACATGGGAGGCAGAAAAGACGAAAGGGAAATTTGTGATGTTGGCTTTACGAGACAGTTTCCAGACTTTAGTCTACCACATCTCTGGACCATCAATAATCGATATGACCCTTGTCAGTTCTCCAAAATGTAAAACTACATACAAGCAGGCGCTGGCCCCAGAAACACCCGAATTTCAGATTCCTGAAACTGTCAGATCAAGAAACTCCTTCATAACATCCCTTCTAAGGACATCATGTGAGACACTACTGTCTTCCAAGAGATGATGGAGAAGCAGTGCTGTGCTACAGTTCTATGGTACCACTTATGCTGCTCCTTCCCTGCTTCTTAGCAGCATGCTAGTTCAGTTTGGAATAGTTTAAACTAGTAAGTAAGGTTGGAAATTTTCTCACTTTTACAACTATCAAAGAAAGAGCTTTTTAGTTTGCAGCATTCTGATGGTATTGAACGCTAGAAATATGCACTGCTGTATCTACCAAACAGGAAACAAAGAATTCGGAGATAGGTATTTGGGGACCCAGAAGTGGCATAACGTGTCTCAAATTCCAGTTGGTCTGACATCAGCCATTTAATTTCACTCAGCACAAGCAGGTTAAGACAACCAAAAGCACAATACATAAACAACTTTCTTGCTAGAGCAATACTCTTTTCCTTATGCTATATTCAATTTGATTTCACATTTATTTCATTTTCACATGAAAGATCCAGCTTAATGAATCCTAGAACATTTTTTCTGCTTCTTCCCTTCATATAAGATAATTTATTATTGATTATTTATTATGTTTTATTGTTGATCATTTATTAGTTATTTTGTTTATTATATCAGGTGCTCTGTTTTTTAAAGCTCCATTTGAAGGAACATAATGAGGTTAATAAGAAATTCTTCAAAATTGAAGTTTGGACCTGTTTTGTAGTTAGCTATTTATAGAAGCCGTTTAATTTCTAGCCACTAGTTCATTTAGAAATTCAGTTCCCAGTTTACTTATGCTTTGTTCAATTAAATAAATGGTAATGGTCCTCTCTTAATCTGATTTGCTTTTTTAAATCCTGTATGTTAATCATGTTTTAATCAGTCATCTTTTCTAAAAACAATAAATAGGTATTATTCATGTATCAAAAAAATGGAAGTATGAAATAGATTTTCATAGTCACCTAGAAAAGATGGATTCCCATCATTTGTTATTACACACTACTATTTGAAATAAGAAAAAAATAACATGAATTTCAAATCAAATTCTTTCACTGAAGGTGTATATTTACATGAAGTATTAAAGTCTATTATGCACAGACTCCGAGGTAGTCTGGACTCACACAATTTTTGCAAATGAAAAGTGAGATATTGTGTGGATTGTCTGAATCCTGCAAGATTAAGTTTAGCAGAAAATTTAAATTCAGGCAGAATGATGTCCTTGCTTTAATCACAGAATTAAAGAGCTGAGATTAGATGTCCACTCAACATAAGAACTGTATCTGGGATGAAAGAAAAGTTTGGTGGCTTCTTCTCAAGTTCACAGCAATAACTTTGTTTATGAGCATTGCTAGTGGGAGAGAATAAAAATGACAGTGTCAGCACTTGACTTAGAGATATGGAAAAGTATTGAGTGTATATCCAAAACTACAAACAATTCATCTGCCTGATTGTAAGCAGGTCACGCTGAAACACCCAGCTCTTCATCACCTTTGACCAGGAACCACTTGCTACTGCTGCCCTGAGGACTATTTATTGCAGTGACCGTCCTCTGATTGTGACAGCTATCCAGCTTTATAACATCACACAATTTCTTATCAGTATTTAGAGGAGGTGACTTTCCTTCTTCATGCAAATCTTTAAAAAAAAAATTATCTGTCTTTCAGTGCAAGTTCTTGAGACTTGACAGGGTGTAGCAGATGCTAAGGACATTGTGTGCTACCCACTGCCTGAGAGTTATTCCTGCGGATGCCTAGAAAGCATAGCTGTTCAGTCTAATACAGTCCCACAGGATTAACAAAGTGAAACTGGATTTGTTTTGCAGGCAACTGTTTCTACACTGATTTTACCACTTTGCAACACATTTTGCAATCCCCCATTCACCAAGTTAATCTTGCAAAATCCTTAGTGACCTGCTGAAAACCACTAAAAAAACATAAGGTTCTTCTGATCCCCCCTCCCCTTCAAATGTAACAATTAACTCAGAATAAGGACCTTGACTCTACGCTATCCATTTTAAAATACAAAGCCATTACCAGGCGAAAGCAGCAGCTCGAAGTAAATAGAAGCACCTGAAATCATTTATTTCTCTTGTGTTTCTGGTGCTTGCACACAAAGCCTTTAACACTGGAACAGTGTGTGTCATTTCAGTCAATTGCGGATTTTGCTATGATTAAGCTGTAAACCCTTGAAAGTAAGGATTTGTCATGGAAATGCTGACACAGCCTTAACTGAAACAGGCTGAATGGCATGGCATGGCTCTGGGTACCAAAGCAGCACGGTCTCAATTGGCACCGATCTCTATATACATGGCTATGACAAAAGGGAAGCCGGGAGCCTGAATATTCTCCCAAAGCACTTAAAAGGCCAGCATGAATCGTGAGGGTCCTGCATGTTTTTTTGTTTGTGTGCAGCTAGCAGAGTGTGCTGCGCTATTCATTCTAGGTTAAGCTTTCAGTGCTGCCTAATAAGTGGCCCTTGTACAAAAACGTGATCTGTGCTTTTCCAGATATTTGTATGTCAGGCAGCTACACAGCAGCAACTTCTGTAATCCCTTCTCCTGCAGTTAGAGCTACTAGAAAGGCTTAATAATATCCCAGAGGCAAAGATGAAACGGTATCTCCACAGCTACTGTTTGCTGTAGAGAGCTTTTGAAGTCGAGCTTAAGATGTCTTTATTTCCCTACCAGAAAGATTTTTTTTTTGTCCTTCTTTCTCCAGTATTGTCATGATGATGGCTTTCTGCTTAAAAAATATTCCAAGAGGCTGTAGTGTTCCCATAAAGCATTCAGGAATGAGAATAGCTTTTCATCAGGGGCTCCTGGAATTCTGTAAGTCCAGTTTGTCATTACGGAAACCCACAGTCACCCTACCTGCAATCACAATTTAAAATCCCACACTTCCTTCCTTATCAGGTTTATAGCAGCCTCAACCTTCACTGGCAGCTTACTCCTGCCTGGCTCCTGGCTTTTAACTTCCGTTTCTAATTAAATCGAAACTGAGTTCATCATACAGCTCCCATTTATAGCTCATTTTTCTTTGGTGTAAGAAATTGAAATATGATAAAACTGCCAAATCTGTATATAACCTCATCAAATGATGGTCCAGCCTGATAAATGAAAGCATATAACATCACAGTTGTGCAAATACTTATGATTATAATTATCATAATTATAGTTAGCCCTACTAATTTCCTATACCTCTTGTGTCAGGAGCTGTATACTTAGAGAACAAAGAGAAATAACAATTTATGATTTAACCTCAAGACAAAAGCAAGCAGATTCAAACAGAAGGGACTTACAACAAAACAATGGGACAACAGTGATTATCACAGTTCTTCTCAGTGGATTACCTCTGCTAAATCTCTTGCTGGTATCCAATCAAGCAAAAATTCTTAGAAAGGTTAAAAATGGTAGTCATGCAGTTTAGCAGAAGTTTCCTGAGGATCCATTCCCTGAAAGAATAAAAATGTAGGAATCAAGTGTCATTGTGTTTGCTTTGAAAATGTAACAGCTGAGGCTGGGCACGGTATTGTGGATTCAAGGTAAATTTCAATTTCTCAATGGCAAATAACAGATGAAAGGTACAGCCAGGACACTCTTAAAAACATGGTTGATACAGAGCATGCTGCAGAAAGAAAGGGGTTGTGGAGGAATATTAAAAAAAAAAAAAAGATGAAGTAGGAAAATAGATTTGTAGCATCATTCTGACTAGATGTGAATGAGGAAATTGAATTGCCAGGAGAAAGAGTATAAAAAATATCCAAAATGAAAACAGTGAGCATCAGCTTTATTAGGTACTTGGAAAAGTAAAAATATAATTAAAAAAAAGTGTCTTTTTTGCATATAGAAAAATACGTAGAAAATGATCCCTAAGGTGAAGATAGCATGGGCTTAAGGACCTCATGATACCTATGTGGAAGCTCACTTTCAGATTCAAAGAAAAATGATGATATTGTCAATAGCAATGCAGGAAGGAAGATTTGAACAAGTTCTGTTTTAATGAGGCTGAACTCTGTCACTAAGAGAGCAATTGTACCAGGAAGAGGTAACTATCAACCAAAAAAAGCCAAAAGAGTAAGGTCACCAAAGGATCAGGAAAGAATGATGTCTAAAGGACTCTTAGGGATTGGAGTAAAAAAATGAATGTTGCAGAATGTTTTGCCATTTTCCATGATATTTCAGCACCACCCCCGTTCACACCAGACTACATATTCAGTAATTTTCTGGAAAGGTGAGATGTGGCCACGCAAAGAGTGATACAGAAAGAAGGATATTTTCAGAACCTCACCTAAATTCTTTAGAACGAGTTATGATTTATTTGAAAGTAGCAAAACATGGGAAAGTATACCTACATAATTTTTATTTTAGGTTTGCCAGATGCAAGAGCTTGCTAGAATGGCTCAAGTCTAATGAAAAGATCCACACTGAAAGCCCATACCAGCAAAGTTTATATACAGTTACAGAAGTCCTCAATCACTATTCAGAGCAAATCACAGAATGACAGAATGGCAGAATCCCAAAATCGTAGGGGTTGGAAGGGACCTCGAGAGATCATCGGGTCCAACCCCCCTGCCAAAGCAGGTTCCCCAGCTTATATTACACAGATAGCCGTCCAGACAAGTCTTGAATATCTCCAGAGAAGGAGATTCCACCACCTCCCTGGGCAGCCTATTCCAGTGCTCTGTCATCCTTACTGTGAAAAAGTTCTTCCGCATGTTGGTGCGGAACTTCCTGTGCTCCAACTTGCAGCCATTGCCCCTGGTCCTGTCCCCACAGACCACTGAAAAGGGGCTGGCCAATTCCCCCTGCATCCCATGCCTAAGATATTTATAAACATTGATTAGGTCCCCCTTCAGTCTTCTTTTCTCCAGGCTGAAGAGTCCCAGCTCTCTCAGCCTTTCCTCATAGAATAGATGTTCCAGGTCCTTAATCATCTTCGTAGCCATTCTCTGGACTCTCTCAAGGAGATCCCTGTCCTTTTTATACCAGGGAGCTCAGAACTGGACACAATACTCCAAGTGGGGCCTGACCAAGGCAGAGTAGAGGGGGAGGATCACCTCCTTCGACCTGCTGGACACACTCTTCCTGATGCATCCCATGATCCCATTGACCCTCTTAGCCACCAGGGCACACTCCTGGCTCATAGCCAACCTGTCATCAACCAGGACCCCCAGGTCTTTCTCCACAGAGCTCTTTTCCAGCATGTCATCCCCAGCCTGTACTGATACAAACGGTTGTTCCTCCCCAGGTGAAAGACTTTACACTTGCTTTTGTTGAATTTCATCTGGTTTCTCCCTGCCCAGCTTTCCAGCCTGTCCAGGTCTTGCTTGATGGCAGCGCAGTGTTCCTGCGTGTCAGCCACCCCTCGCAGCTTTGTATCATCAGCGTACTTGCTGAGGGTGGATGCTATTCCCTCATCCAAGTTGTCGATGAAGATATTAAACAGACCCAACACCGAGCCCTGGGGAACACCTCCATTCAGATTCTGCTCCACTGGAAAGGCGGGAGGTAAAATGAATACTTCCTTGAACACACACAGGTTTTTGTTCATTTATTTCTGTGTTGATCTGTTATTACATATGCTGAGTCATAAGACAAAGACAGAAAATAGCATCTACATGCCTCAGGAAATAACATCAGTATAGACACTATTGTTATTATCTCAATTAAATCAATCATGTAATTAGTAGCTGTGATACTTTATCTGGGTCAGACCTGTCAGTAAAATAAATAAGCAAATAAAGCTGATTTATACCAGTTTGATTTTGATTTGATACATGTACTGAAAGGAGTGCTTTCCCTGAGAACTTAAACACAATTGCCATGTACAAGATAAGAAGTCCCATTTTCTGAAATTTCCTCTTTCTGTCCCACAACACTGGCAGAAAGGTCTTTCATTAGAGGTGTTTTCTTACAGTTACTGTCTCAATTTCTATATAGGGACAATACAGACCAAAACAGAAATGGAGAAGGATTATGCTGCAATGTTCAGCTTCCATGTGGAGGAAGCCAGATTCCTTGGTGAGTTAGTAGTGCTGAGGACATGCCTGGCCTTCAGATCTTAAACCTCAGTGGAATGTTAACCAAACTGGAGAAAACTGGAAATTCCTGTAGCTGAAGTCATCAAGGATAGCAAAACCTCAAATGTTAGGGAGTCTTTGCCAAAACATTCATTTGGGACTTTAATGTAATTCATTGTGAATTCTCATCATACCCCAGAGGATCTCTAAGTTTAGACATTGGATTTCTGGTGTATCTCTGAGAAACTAGTCCAAAACAGCATGCAGAGCACTCACTCTACATGCATAGTTTCCCGATTATAGTATTCCCATAGAAATTTAAATGATTTTAGTGACTCTAAGATTTGTCTTGAAAGTAGAAGAGATACTGCAGTTGATAGAAGTCAGATACCTGGAATTTTCTCTCCTTTTTCCATGACAGGGTTCTCATTCCCCAGATCTTGGAAGGGAATAGAGTAGGTAGTTTATTCTGGACTGACATATCCAAATGAAAATTTAAAACATATGATTTCAGGATGGTCTTTTCTACTGACAACCAGGAAGAAATCACAAAGGTAGATGCTAGAGGACTGCAGATTTTCCGTCCACCTCCCTGCTGTCTAAACTATGCTTATGCTTATGCTGCTAATCCTTTCTCTGCAGGGCTCCTAATCTCCTCCAACTGGATTCTTACAACCTTGCCAACTATGTATAGTATCCTGATGGCGTGTCCTGCTGCTTCGATCTGCAGCAGCATGTATTCACCTGCCAGCCTTGCTACAGGGCTTCAGGCTTTCACAATCCCATTCTGACAGTGGCCCTTCATTGTTCTCATTTCTTTGATGTACATTTTCTAGGCTTTGCTTCAGTAATACTCTGCTTGTCTCTCTTTCTCTCATTCACAGTGGGCAGTTTAGTAATGTGCATAGTATGAATCCCCCTTTTATGAATATTGTGCCAGTTGGGCCACCCCATGCCTTGAAATGAGAGGTCTCTCAGCATTCTGGCTGCTAATCTGTTAGTAGTTTTTGCACTGAGTAGGATGCCACCACCCTACCCTATCTGCATGTAAACACTACAGCATTCAGCATTCACTGTCATACCTTTGTCACAGCATATGACAATGAAATTTGGGGTTGCATGCAATAACATATAATACTTTAATTTACAAGAATCTTCCTGGCTGACAATAGCAGATACTTGTTTAGATATTCAAGTCTTCCTTCCTTCCTTCCTGCCTTCCTGCCTTACAGTCTTCCTTCCTCTTTCCTTCTTTTTTTTTTCTCTCGCTCTCATGCAGCCTCTCTAAGGAGAGTTGTCTCATTACCACATTCACAGAACATTGTTGGGGACCGAGGAAAAAGAGGAAAAAAACATATGTGCCGAGTGAGAATGCCACTGAAAATTCATTACTCTGCTGGCAAATATAGTGATTATTTAAACAGATGATACAAAACTCTTAAAGTGCAATAGTATTTACATCTGTGCGAATGTGTCTTTCACTTAAACTTCAGGAAACCCAAAGGCCTATTTCCTTTTGGTTTCATTCCCCATGTTCCCACTTTAAAATTCTCACTGATTGAGATATTACATATCATTTTTAGTGGTGTTAATTATTTCTTATCTGTGGAGGATTTAAGTATGATGGTGTAGCTGGCATTAATTATTAAATAAAAGAGAAATTATCTGTAGTCCAGGATGCTCTCTGAGCTTGAAGTCATCATCTGTTTTTTTATGATATAGCCCAAAACTTCTCTTTTTTTCCTTTACACTTTAAAAGCAAGTGCTTCTTACCTGAAAATTGCCCTGAGATCAAAACAAAGGACACAAACTTTATAATTAATACCATGCTTCAGTAACGAATGTTTTGCTTGTCAACACCTGTCAGGCTTGTAATATTTTCTTCTCAAGCATGGAAGGTACTATACAAATGTCAAAACCCCATGGGAATCCAGAACAAAATGTCTGGGAATAAACATAAAACTTTATCTGATTATTTGAGAGACCACAAAAACATCATGATCAAATATAGGTACAGAAAATTCATGGGGTTTTTAATTATTTTTAAAATAAGTATCACAATTTTATACCTTTTTAACAAATCATTCTTGCTTTGAAAATGCTTACTTCATCTAAATATGAAGAAATATATATCTTCTTTGAGTTCATGATGAGGACATTGCATTTTTGTAGGTGTTTCTAATTTACTGCTGAGTGACCTTCTTGCAGGTAAGGCTCACGGAATGGCTACACAGAGTAATGTGCTATTACTCCCAGTAGATATGGTACTATCTTCAGCATCAATAAACTCTTGAGCAGATGTTCAATACCCAAACATAATGACCACTGGGGAGCCATGATAACTGCCTACAAATACATAAAGGAATGTTATAAGAGGTCAGGGAACAATTATTCTCATTAGCCAACAAGGACAGAATAAGAAAGAATGAACATTCTCTCTAACCAGGAAAATTTAGCTTGATTTAAGAAATTCTTTAGCTGATAAAATAAGATTAAGAAATTATAAAAAACTACCATAGGAATTGATAAAATTGTCATAATTTAAGATATTTAATGAGGCCTTCTGGTATTGCCTATTTCTGACAAGCAAACACATGCTATAGTACTTTTTAGCCAGTTTTATATGTGTCTTAGAGGAAATGGGTGCCTTATTCTAGTTTGAGAACAATCCTGTTGTGGTTGACTAAACCAGCTACCTGTTTTAGTTCAAAACGATCAGATACAAACCAAGAAAAGTAATTTATTGAATTTATTGAATTTATTGAAATAAAATTTTAAAAACTTGTCAAGACATCTATTTTCATATTCATGGATATTTTCAGCACTCTGCTATGGATTTTTTTACCTTTATACTAAAAGTCACAATTTGTATGGAAGAGGGAAATATATTTTGCTTTCCTTTTTTCTCAGCTACTTTGAGTATTACAGAAAGAAAAAGTATTATTAAACAGAGGAGTAATCTTGCATCATGAGTGTGCAGTCTTACAGAAAATGTGTGTCTATAATACATACATTATTTTAAAACAGTATTTTAGACATCATATTTCCAAAAATGAAATAGATTCCTTTCAGTCCCCATTAATTCTCAGAAGATTTACCATCGGAATTGTCATCAAAAGTGGTGAATATCTACACGGTTTCAAATTTAAGAAAACACCAAAATATCTTGAGAGAAAGCAATAGCCTTCTTTTCTTCTGATGGAAAATATTTATCCTTTAATTAGGTGTTGTAATTTTGCATGGCTAGGTTCTGGTGGAGGAGGGAGGCTGCAGGGGTGGCTTCTGCAAGAAGCAGCCAGAAGCTCTCTGTAGGCTTGAGAGAGTAAACACCATCTGGCTCAAGGCCAGAGTTGTTGATCAAGGCCAAGCCCATCAGTGATGGTCATAGCATCTCTGTGAATCAAATTTAGGAGAAAAAAAATGCTAACAGTTGCTTTTTGCCACCAGAGAAGGGAGTGAGTGAGAAGATGTAAGAAACTGCAGAGACACCAAGGTCAGTGAAGTAGGGGGGAGGATGACGCATTATGGGCACTGGAGAGAAATATTCCCACGCAGGCCATAGAGAAGACTGTGGTGAAGCAGGCTGTCACCCTGCAGCCCATGGATGATGACAGAGTAGGTGGAGACACCTGGAGGACACTGTGACCCCATGGGAAGCCTGTGTTGGATTAACCTCACAGAATCACACAATCACAGAACATTAGGAGTTGGAAGGTACCTCGAAAGATCATCTAGTCCAACCCTCCTGCCAGAGCAGGATCACCTAGACTAAATTGCACAGGAACTCATCCAGGCAAGTTTGAATGTCTCCAGAGAAGGAGACTCCACAACCTCTCTGGGCATTCTACACCCATCTCCTGGCAGTGAAACCCAAACCCCTGGAGAAACTGACCCACACACCACAGCAGGTTTGCTAGAGGAACTTGTGACTCCATAGGAGACCAGGCTGGAGCAGTCTGGTCTTGAAGGTTGACACCCCATAGAAGGGATCCACACTGAAGCAGTTGGTGAGGATCTAAGGCCTCAACAGAATGGTCTCATGGAGAAGTTCGTGGACTGTGGTGCGACCTGTGGGTGGGGCTCCATGTTGGTGCAGGGGAAGAGTGTGAGGATTACACACACACACAGACACACACACACACAGAGCTAAGAAGGAAAACAACTCATGAGGAACTGACAGAAACCCCCATTTCCCCATTCCCTGCCCCTCCCCATGCCACAGTGGTGGGAGGTGGGGGAAGAAGGGAACAAAATCATGAATAGGGTCTGCTAAGAAGGGAGGGGTGGGGGAAGGTGCTTTAAGATCTGGTTGCACTTCTCATTATCTGACTCTAGTGTCACAGGGTGTGTGGTGCAGTGTAATAAATGCGAGAGTTTTCTTTCCCTTTTCCTGTGCTAAATCTGTTTTGCTTGTAATGCTAATTGCAGAATGATCTTTCCCTGCCCATATCACAACTCCTAAGCCTCTCAATATATATTTTCTCCCATGCCCAGATGAAAAAGGGAGTGACAGAGTGACTTGCGTGGGCGTCTTGCCTTCAGCCAGGGACAAACCACTACATCAGGAGTAGCTTTGAATAGTTACTAAAAATGTATTAGTTTTCTATTCAATAGTGGTAAAAGTAAAAAGTATGTGAGATAACTTTTATGAGTTGAATACATGACAAAAGAAACAGTGACTTTTGTCAACAGAAAATACTTCCAGCAGTCCTGAAAAGTTACACATTGCAATCTTGTATTATGTTCTGATTTCATTGCACTGTTTATGAGTTAAATATGCAGATTTCATGTTGTAGTAAGGTCTATTATTCTCAAGGTATGCATCTATGCCTTTTGCTTGAGTAGATTAAGTTAAAATGGTACCTGCGCTTCTGTCATTTGTAGCCATCATTATACATAGTTAACAGAGAAGTTTGTATGTGACTAGTGACATGTTATAGAATAATTTCCTTCAAGAAACTTGATCAGCAACTGAAAAGACTCTGAAGCATATGGATCGTGCAGGATTTGAAGTGAATTTGCCAAATTCTGTGTTCCTATGTCTTGATATTGCATTGGGACTATAGCTTAACTGGACAGGACAATTGAAAAGAAATATAATGATTTTCAGTTATGCTGGGAAATTTCTTCAAACTAAAGATTTTCAGGATTACAAAGAATAAAATTATTTCTAGAGTTTTGTGAAGCATTAATTTCATGGCCTTTTTATTCCCTGTAAATTGAAGTTCACAAGGAGTATGTGTTTCATCTACCACTATCTGGTAGACATACAGAATTTCCAACTTAAAAATCTTCTCTGACTATCTATGAATGTTTTTCCTGAAAAATATCGTGCTCAATCAATATAACAAGATTGGTGTGCTAAATATGAAAACTTCACGTTAAAATCCGAAATATATCTGATGCTTCAGTAAGACTTCCTTAGAATGAGATTGTATCAACAGATGTGTTCCAGTGCCTTCCTTTATTTCTTTTTTGTCAGTTCATAAGCTTATGGTCTGAAAGCAATGATGCATTTCTTTGCAGAAGAAAACCATTGAAAATTTAGGTTATTTCTGTACCAGCAAATTAAACCTGTCCATGAATATATAGGAGAACTGAAGCTAGCTAGCATAGAAAAACTCGCATGCATGCTTGTATAGTTTAATTGCCTCCAAAACAAGTTATCTAAATGCAAATCACCCATTGGAAATAGTTTCTAGAAGGTTCTTACTCCTAAACTATGACTGGGAATTTCTGGGGAAGTCCTAGTCAACAAGTCCCAGAATTGTGCTTGAGTGGGTTCTACGATTTACCAGTATAGAAGATCCCCTTAAAAATGCTTGAAGAACCTTCCCTGGCACTATTTATTTAGCTAATAAACCCATACTAATGTGTATTTACATAAAATTACCCTGGGAAAAAGTTATGATGAGAAGTCTATAAATATGCTTCTGCATATGCAAGAGCACAAGTATGTTATCAAAAAGCTTTGTAGTTCAACTGATCCAGTTGACCTTATCTCAGCAGAGAACTTCAGCCATATCTTCAAGGGACACCTTTTTACGTTGAATTCATACTGAGGAATGCCAAGTAAACGTTTCAATTTGTAGTATCTTAGGCAGACTTCTGATTGAATGGAGTTCAGCAGTAACCAGTAAACATTTCTTCAGGTATTTCCTATGACATGATGTTTATTCTTTGTGGGGAAAAAACATAGGAATAAAAACAATAGTAAATTGTTCTTGGCGTTTCCCAGAAAGACTACACATTAGGAAAAAGAAAAAAACCCACCAAAACCCATGGGTTTTCTGATAATATATTCATAGTAATTTCCTTATGTTGCAGTTTCTGTCTATAGAGCAGGGACGATTGAACTGCTACACTTAGCACACAGACCTAGAAACAGAGTTTCATCTTAGTATCCTTATGGAGATCCAATATACAAAAAATAAAAAGTGATTTGAACATCTGCTACTTGAATTCCTTACTAATCTGCCAAAAAGAATGCTTGGGATTGTTTTTAGCAATAAGAAAAATACACAGTGAGTTGGAAGACATTGATAACACTTGAGCAGAACAGCTCTTCAGCACTCTGATGAGATGAGTTACTGTACAGATGGCTTCCATCATGTCTTTTCTGTTTATAGGGCTGCAGGTGGTAGAGTGGGAAACGGTAAGTGGAGGAAAGGTTAGGACTCCAAATCTATTGTAGCAGTTCACCAAGTAAAATCTGTCCCTGCTGAATATACTAGCTGTTTATCAGCACTGCCATCTAGAGCTGTGTGAAAAAAATTCACTGCAGACAGCAGAAATGGTGAAATTAGATCTTTTTCATTATTTAATAAGACTGTACATAGAAGGAAACATAGACACCTTAAATTTTTTGTTATCTTAACCACAGTATCCAGCAACTGTGTTAATGGAGCAAGAGAAGCTGGAAACAAAGAATGAAAATAGCTCTAAAGTACTCGAATAACCTTGGCTGATTTTCATGCTTGGCAAAAAGACTTCGTAAGGATTAGCACAGTGCACAGGTTAGCTTCTTTTTGTAGTACAGCTGAAATTCACATTTTCGTGTTTTGGGACAATTTTGCTGCACCTATGGACTAGTTATTTCATCTGTTATGCATCCAGTTTAAAATATTTTGATCTACAGGGTAATCACAAGGTTCTTTCACTGCAGCTTCAACTCCTCTGGGGTGATTTTAATCCTTCCTAAAGTTAAGAGCATTGAGGAGGTATCACAAGGGCTACTGACAGTTAGAGATCCATTGAAATAATTGTGTATTTTTTTCAGGGAGGGTAGGAAAAGAGCCAAGCATGAGTTCTGGGGAAGCTTTGAACTTTATGATGCTTGATGCTCTATAGTTCTCTTTGTGCAGTAGAAAGGACGCATATCTTGATTTCTTTGCTACCATGTTGTTATTTTTGCACACAAATGCAAACCAACTGTGATCTATGTATCTTCCACACAAGGTGGGGAAATCAAGACCTTTTTCAGTTACATTACATTATTCATTCAAGCAAAGATCGTAGGTTATTTCCATAGAAGTGAACACAACCTATTTTTCAGGCTATGGCAGATTTTCAAGACAAAGGAGAGCAGAAATACAAGTACTTTTCTACCTAATCCTTGAAATATTATTTAATATAATTATTAGCTGTAAGGTTCTTAAATAGCTATAATATAGCTAGAATCCATGAAAGCATTAAAATGAATATTTTCAAAAGTATCTGGGTGTCTAATTCAGAATTCTATGGAAACAGTACATATATAATTACACTTAAAAACGGGCTTTTTCTCACAGCTACACAGCAATGTAAAAGCACTTCTGGAATGTTTTTAGGCACTTAGGCTGGATGTCCTCCTATAGATGTTCACATCAAAAGTTTCTCACACACCACATTATTTTCCTGTGCCCTTCCTTTGCTGGTGGGCATGGCCAGCCCCTCTCAGCACACACAGTACAGCAGACACAATGGCATCACACTGAACCTACAGGCAGCTGCAGGAAGATCATAAAGGGTTGGGAGCCTTGAACCCAGTATATGTTCTCTGTAATGTCTGGAGACACTCCAAAAGTTTGACTTTCAAATGTGAGCCTGTTTTTTCCTTCTGCTTCTGGGCACAGTCTACGTACACTGGGAATCACAAAGCCCTCCATATATGTAGCCTAACCATCAGAGATTAACCAGATTTCCTCTTGGCAAGGGCATGTTCTGCTCTCCATAACAAGCTGATCAAGGCAGGGTGTCAGAGCACGTCTCTTCCAGGTGTCTAATCCCAGTGCTAGCTGGCATCATCTGGAAGCTGACTGCATGGCACTAAATACATTACCTACTACATCAATGTGGACACACTCACAAAGATAATTTCATGTCTTTGAGGCTACCTATTCCTTCCCTACCACTGACTGATACTACTGCTATCTGCAATACTCCAGAAGTCATTATAGCCTTCTGATCAAATAGCATTCCATGCAGTAGCCCTTGACAAAACACATACTCATCCAGTTACTCCCGAAGATGCCAAGACTATGACAGGTTCAGGAGATTTTAACAAACAGAAATGTTATCCCACGACAGTCATGTTTAGGAATCAGGTTATCATCTAAATAAGGTTGACACTTCCTCTTCTGCCTGATGTTATGATGTCCAGCATCATGGGGACAGACAACTACTGGTGACAGTGCCACTACCGCCCTGAGGATCATAGATGCATTCAAAGCAAGCTGACATCCACAGAAAGTTCATTTTAGTCCTCAACTTCTGCCAGATCACCTTTAAATAAGCCTTAGGTAAAGTAAGGTGTCCTGACTATTTTCAGGACAAGATCTGAAAGCTCAGCCCTCAGTAGTGTCATACAGTCTCTCTTGACCTTAGAATATATTGTAGCCTCCTTTCATCTCTAAGCTATATATCAAATTTATTAGGGCAAGGAGACACAGAAACAGAATCACCAGGTGTTGGATCCAGCTCCTTGGCTGGTATCTCAGAAGACTGCCTAGGACCCTAGCAACCTGTAGATTACAGTGAGTGGCTCTAGGTAAGGAACAAATAAATGCAGGTGGAGGAAAAGGGTGTGGTAGAAGGGCATCCTCACCTTTCATCCCAGAAGTGGAATGCCTCTGACATGAGGGGTCCTCAGCTCCTAGCTGACATGGAATTATTGCATTTAATAAAGTAATTCCTCCCTATTTTCCCTCCTTCTTGGGGCCAGAGGCATGGTTGGTCTCTGATATGGTGGCAACCATATCAGCAATGCAAAATGGAATAAATATTATAGGAATAAATTAAGGAATGGTAAATGGTAAATGGTAAAGCCACTTAGATCAGCACAGGTCCTTGGTCAGGGGATACAGGCTCAGATAGAAAATTGACTTACCACATGTTAGACAGGTGCTGTAAATTACTTCATGTGGATAGTTAAGCTGATGAAAACAGACAACTAAAACATGCAATTAAAAAAAAAAATGTTTTACTGTCACGATCCACAACAAGGCTTAGTTTGGCAGAGGTTAAACCCCTTTGCGTTCCAACCGAACCTCAGATCGCTCTGGGTGGCTGGAGGCATCTGAGCTTAACCCCTGAGTGACGTCAAATTACTAGGTGTTTTATCATGGTAAATTCTCAATTCAATTCTCGGAGAACAGAATTGACTCGAAACGGAGTCAAGGGTAAGGTTGCTTTATTTGGAACAAATGTGCAGGGAAAGAGGGAGGGAAGAAAGAAAAAGGGGGTGAAAAAGAGAGATAGAGAGAGGGAGAGAGAATGGAAAAGAGGAAGGGGGAGGAGCGATATCTACTATATCTCTGGGTCCGATGGAAGGGGAGAGCGTTCCCTCGTTTGTCCCTCGATGTCTTCGTTCTCTGTCGCTTCCTTTCCCTCATGTTGCTTCCCCCTCCTGTTCCATGGCCGAAAGCTCCCTTTTTTTAGTGATACCGATCCTTTGTCTCGCCACGAGCTGCCACCTGGCCTGTGGGAATGCTCCAAGGTTGATGACGTGCGAATGGCTCCCGATGTGTGCTCCTGATAGTGGAATGCTCTCCTGATGTGTGAATGGTTCCTGATGTATATCTTCTGGGTGGCTTGTTGAATAGTCATTAGGTACTTGAAAGTCTGAGTCTGACCAGTGCTGATGTAGTGTGTTAAGAATGTTTGATTAGGTGAGAGAAGAGGGGGGGGCGGTTCTGTTGGCAATTGGTAAGGCATATTTCCAGGACCTTACATTTACCTATCAAAATAAGTTTACCATGTGATGAGAGTACATACTAGGTACAGTAATTTAGCTCATATGTGACACCTCAACAAGCCCTAGTAACCTAATGAAATGTCTGGGACTTTTCAGTGTTTGGAACTCTATTCTTCTAACCAAAGCGTCCTCTCAGTGATAATCTTTCCACTGTGCTTATTTACTAGTTAGGCAGTGCTCAGTTCCAAGAGCAAAACCCATGTTAGCTTAAATATACGGCATCTTCACACACCAAAAACGTCCTTCTTTTTATCTTGTATATTTGTATATCTTGTATATTTGTACTATTCAGGTGATGTGAAACATACATTATATTGAGAGCTCTACCATTAGTATATTTGGTACTGGACTAATTTTTATGAAGTTTTGAGGACGGATGCCTTTGTGAATGATTTTGAATCAATATATATATTAATTCTGTTTATGGTGTTGCACAATATGCATGTACTAAAAACAGCACAGCTATTAACAAATTGAATTCAAAATAATATTTCAACTTCGTTATACACAGAGGTTTCACAGATTAGGAAGACTGAAGCCTGAAATTCAACCTTTAAAATGATGCACTTAAAAGCAAGGTTTGGTATGTGATTTCAGTCTAGTCAACCCAGTGGCTTAACATAACAATGTTATTATCAGGGAGCCACATCTGAAGCTCAGATTTTTCACTCCTTCGGCTATTCAGATTCTTTTGTACTGGGTTTAAGGCAGTTCTTGCTCTTTGACTAGTTGGTTATTTATACTAAGTTGAAGAGGGAAAAGATGAGAGCCAACTTTTGATGTTTACAGTAGAAATAATAAAAAGTGCTTTTCCCTTGTTGGATAATATTGCTTGCAGAGAGATGAAGCATTCAAAGAGAGGCAAATGCACATACAGCAGTCGAAAGTCACTGTCACCGACAGGCTCTGAAAAGGTTGCTTCTTATTGAATAGCTGAACCTGATAAAAAGTACGGTTCCCTACCGACTTCTAGGAGGCCATTAAATTTCTCGAGCTGTTCCAAAACGCATAGTTCCAATTAAAGTCAAGTCTCTGTGTTCTTCTTCCTGGGAGTGAGCTGATAAACCAATAGCAAAACATTCAGGTAGTGGAAACAGAAGGACTCGGAAGATTATCCCTGAGGAGAGCATGGGTATAGTATAGCACCAAGGGGCAACACTGATAAGGAGCCAAGATCTCTCAAGCCTTTCTGGCACCTGCTCCTAGGGATGGCTGCAGTTTTAACAGCTCGTTCTACCACGGCAATACGTGCTGCCCATGATTGCTAGACTTTAGTAAATTTAATTGTCATAATTCTTTGGTGTGTTAAATATTGCTGCTTTCTTTAATGGTTGCTTAAAAATTTTGTATCTTGAGTACAGTTTGCAGTGTTAAAAAAAAAAAGCTGAAAAAGCCTTTCTCTGGAAATGGCTCAACAATTGAGACCAACAGTCTCAATAAATTATATTGTCATTTTCCAGTATGCATTTACATAAAAAGAATATTTTTTTTTCCATTTTAAGCCAAAAAACACAATGAGCAGGAGACAAATAGAACAAAGATTAGGGAAATAATTTCTGATAAAGTCTGGAGAATCCAAATTTCAATCACTGTAATTTTTCTTTCCCTTACTAACTCCAGGCAGCTTTAGTAAAATTTCATGTGAAGTCTCACAGTTTTAGAAGTCTTCTAGCCAGACTTCTAGCCATTCATGTGCCCTGTTCAATGATCCTGATTTAACAGTCCCTCCTGGATACTTCTACCTAAGTTAGATATGTCCCAGAATGCATTGTCCTACATTCTCCCTGATCCCAAAAGTCTTTATCTTCTCTGATTCAAATAGGACAGATGGCCCAGAAGAGATTAACAGACCTCCTGAGACATATTTCATGAAAACTGAGAGGTCTGTTATAGTTCAATAGTTATGTGATCTTTATTCTAAAAATGATATAATAGTTATGATTGGAACAGCTTGGACATTTCAGATTTTATTACCAATTAACCTTCAAAATCATGCAATGATTACAAGCATAATAACTGACATTTTTTCATTTAGCATATAACACAGAATAATTTTAATGGCCAAAATTAAACAATATACCTTAAAAAAAATCTTCCTTTCTATTTCTAGTTAAGATCAAAGTCTATCAGGATTATTTTTTAGGATTACTAATTTAGATATCACATACAGTCAGCTAGCATCGCACTTTCAGGGTGTCACTTAACTCTGGAATTACTTCAAGTCACTGTGCCCATGGTATACTAGAGGTAAAAAAAAAGTTTTAAATTCAGGATTCCCATCCTATGAGGTGACTTGTTAATAAGCAACTAATTTGTGGACATGTTTCAGGTCTAAGCAGTGGCAAATCTAGATCATAAAGAAACTGCTTCTTTAAATGGTTGGGGTTTTTCTGATTGGTGTTTGTTTTTAATTTGGTGTCTGTGGTGAAACGTGCCATATTTTCACAGTATCACTTTGGATTGTAAGAAGTGTTAAAAGAAAGGACAAGGAAAAGACAGAAATTCATATTTGCCCTAGGAATGGCTAATCTACATGTTTCTCTCAAGCAAATATAGAGAGCCTCAGAAAGCCCACAACCTTTTTAGAGAAATTTAAAAACAGTCATTACTTTCAAATATCACATTAACCATTTCTTAGAGTGAATAAGAAAGCAATAGTTCACCAGGAAGAAGTGAGTGCTGTGCATTCACACTACAAGGTGAGTGCTTTGTACCATCAAAGGTAATATGGGAAATAAAGTGCAAAAGTAGAGGGGAAATAATACAAGAGGAGATTTCTTTTTATTTTCTTTTTTTATATATATCAGATGAGAAAGGGCTTCCTCATAGTATATGATGGTGAGATAGCTTTTATCCCCATTTAAGTGTCAAAGAAAAAGATTTTTCCCAGCTGCTATTAATGCTGTATAAATCAGCTTGTGCCAGGTTCATATAAAAACAACTGCTTTTTTTTAACACCACACTTGTTTGTGTCTCATTTGAATAAGGTGAGATGACATGATGTTAAAGAACCTGACATTCAACTTGTCAATGATTTTCAACCTAATTGTACCAAGCGAGGTGGCCCTTGTTCATAAATAAATGAAACTACCTTCATGGAACATTTTGGTTTCTTGCAATTCATTCCCATTGCTTATAAAAAGCAGAAAACTAGATGAATTTAAGTATTTTACCTCACTAAACCAGAAAAGTTTCTTCTTCATTTTTTGTGTCCTTTTTATTTTTTGTGATAACAGTGTTCTGCTGCTATTATCACATAAGCTATTGCATTTCTATATAAAGACATTTTATCTCCAGAAAATAAGATGTTTCAACAATTGCTAAAAGGCAGTTGCTCTTAAATCCTAAAAATAAAGTTGACTTTTATATAATGGTAGGCATATGAAGAGTTAGGATAGAGTAAAAATAAAATCAAAGTAACTTCCCAATTTAAATGAGACAGAAATATTAAACGTTTTCTATTTTCCTCACATTAAAAACTTCTCTAATGCAGCTTCACGAAAAAAGAATAAAAATTTTTAGAATAAGTGTTTCTGACCACAGACTTATGACATTTTTTCTGGTCATTTCTAAGCATGTAAATTCTAGTGAGATAAAGGAGTACAGTATGACAACATTAAAGTAAAATATCCAAACAGAGGGGTTACTGTATTAGATGTGAATAATTTCAAGTTCTTTCTCTGCGTCTGACAAGCTTTGTCTGTACCAATTAAACGTAACATTCTGACACAGAGAATAATGTTTCAAGCATTTAGAGATAAAAAAATTAAATGCATTTATTTAATTACATGATTGGGAATTTTATAAAGAAGATAATTAATCTGGAATTCGTAATCCCTAGCACGCACTTTAGATATCTACCCAGTTATTATCTAAATGGCATTTTATATGCTCACATCTAGAAAGGAGGGCAGTAACCAAATAATGCAATATAACCACCTGCAATCTTAGTCAACATCTGCAGAGTAAGATCCTGATTAAGTCTTCCCTTTTCTTCATTTCCATTAGAGGACAACACAGGTGTGACAATTTATCTAGGTAAGTTCCCTCATCATTAGCTTCTGTTGCAAGCCCTTTTGGTTTTATTTTTACAGAGAAACACCATGAAGGGGACAAAATGGCCTTTATGTTCTCCTGGGTTTAAACCTGTCCCCAGGCTGTGGATAATCTAGAAGTCAGGTCTTCTACCTCCTGAATGAATAGTTTAATGTTAGAATGAGGCAATCACCATAAAATTGGTTGGATTTAGTTTTAGTCCTGCCTAGTTTAACTTTTGAGTTTTCCTCACAAATTTTTATCTCAAACTGAATCACACTAACACTCAAGAAAGAAGGTTAATTGTTCTGTGCATGTACAACAAATAAGACTTCAGTTTTCAGGCAGTCTGAATCACACTGGAAAAACAATGGAAGCCTCGAACAGCTGGAATCAAATATCATTGAATCACTGAAGGAAAAAAAGGTTCATTTCATCCAAGTATTACTCCAACCCGATGCTCCCAACTTATTTTGCCAGTTGGTGGCATAGGATTTTCTGACAAAGCAACTGTTTTTCTTTAATTTTACTGAGTTCTTCATCTTGTGCATATCACTGCTGAATTCTGCCACCTTCACAACCAGAACAAAATAACAGATGCAAGTAGATGTTCAAAGTTCCATCTGAGAAGGTTTTAATGGAAAGGTGGGAGGTTTGGGTGTGGGGAAGGAGGCGGGGGTTGCCCTGGCACTGTAAGTATTTTGAGAGCAAAAACCTAGCAATTTTCAAATGTCATGTGGATTAGTAGTAGTTATTCATGGGCCATTGTATGTCTTTATAGCCATCAGTGAATGGAGATCGTTGAGATGGTGTTTCTATAGCAACTCCTTCCCACTGCAGTTCACCAAGAGCTCCTATTGCGTGTACACAAGGCAATTTTAAAAAACTTGTAACTGATCATTTGGGCACATTACTAGTGCCTCAAAGATTAAATGGTCAGAGACTTCAGACACTGAAGCAATTAAAGGTTGGGTAGTAGCTGAAATCAAATTTGCTCCAGTATTGCTCCTTGGTTCCCCTTAGCACATTTTATTGAGTTACAGTGGAATCCGTTCAAGAAATTGTTAAGTTATTTAGGATCCATGTGAAACAATTGTGGAGAGTTAGAGAAGGGACCTCTGGCCATTATAACCTGGTACCAGAAGCATTCCAGTGGCCTATTATAGGATGTTTATCTGGAATAAAAAGAGCTTCACTCAAGAGGATAATTTAACATGTATACCCTTTTCAGATGTTCATTTCTTTAACTTCTTATACTTGTGGGAGAATATTTACTGAAGTCTTTTGAATGGATCCATCTTGATCCTTTTAAGATGCTTTATTAAATAAAGCAAGGGTTTGGTGAATACAGTGGTCTGTATGTAAGGATATGGATACTCTCATTTTGCCTCAACCCATTTCCATTGTGAATGAGTGATGAAGAGAAAAACTCCCTCTCAATAGGATAGATTTAAAAAGATACTTATTTTTTTCCATATTGGTTTAATTGTGTGTTCCTCTCTAGTGCTCTGTATTGGCTGTCTGTCAAGGTCATATGCACTGAATTTCAAATATTACTCATATCCTTTCCTAAATGGCTCATTAGAGGATTTTAAATGAAAGCTTTTATTACCACAAGGACTACAACAATGCCTGCATCTGCATGTGAGCAGGTGATCACAACTTCACAGAGTTTAAGACAAGATATCACTGCCATCCATGTCAAGACAGCAAAACCGCAAAAAAATCCAGATGAATACATTTAGAAGTATTCCTATGGGAAGGACTGCAAATCTATGTTAACTGTTTCATTAGTAATACAAATAATGTAGCAAAATTTATAATTTCCTGTAATTTGCATGGTAACTGTTAAACTGGCACTGGAAGTTAAATGTACTCTTGCTTGAGATGAACAAGTTATTGCTTGGAATTGGTCAGTTGATGTAAGGGAACATTTGTTATTATTTTGACTGTAAAATTGTAATGAGAATCCTGGGTTGGTATTCTAAGTAAAAGAACTATATAAATCAAACAAGGTTTTGTACATCTATATTTCCCCTCTGGGTCCTCTTCTGTAAACAGATATCCTACTTTTGCTTAATGGAAGTCCAATCAGGGCTATTATCTCAAAGCTGTCTATCCTGTTGAGAACTAATAACTATTACTGGTTTCTGGATGAATCAGTAGTAATTTCTTGCACAAGTCTCATATTTCAATATTTTTCTGCTAAAAAATTAACTGTATGTAGATCATATGAACAGCGAGAGACAGTATGATTTATCCCAAGGCATACCATCTTGACTAATAGCTGAGACAGGGTATAAATGAATTTTGCTTTTGTGTTTTCAGGATATGATTTTTTTTTCCCTAATATAGTTTTTCGAAGCATTTCCATCTTGTCCTAGATTTAACTAAATGGAAGAAAATGCACTGCGGTATAAAGGAACAAATGCCAAAGGTCTGTTTCAAATGGGTTTTCAGCAGGTGTTTATGTGAGACATAACTCTAATTAGAAGTGACTATTATTTATAATTAGAATTTAATCTAAGGACCGACATAAAATTGTTGCAATGCAAGCAGACTCCATTTGTTATTCCATTTTGATATTCTGTTATGGTATTTTGTTATACAGGGTGAGTACACTTTTCTACTTCACATTTTCTTTGCTCCCTCTGCTCTGGTGTTCACAAAATAAAAACTACAATACATTCAAATTCCCTTACAACTTTTCCTTAGATGTAGGGCACATAAGTGGTATATTGATGAAAAGATGAAAAATGTAGTTCTGAAAATATTTTTTTTCCAGAAAAGTACTCATCCTGCAAACATGATTAGTATTATTTACTTTATAATTGCCTTTATTTAAATTTTGATACCAATGCTCAATCAAGTAAGTCTTCAGCTTGCAATATTAGGATCATTTAGGTTAGGGTTAGGGTTTGCAGTATCAGGATATTGCCATGTAGTAATTCCTAAAATTTACAGTGTCCTTTTCTAAAGCAAAATATTACTGCGAGTGTTGTGTGCATAGTTAGGGACCTACATTCTGAGTCTTGTGATTTTATTTCTTTCTCTTAATTTGAAATAAAAAGGTCAGCATCTAAAACATCAATGCTGATCTTGTAGTCCTTTTTCAAGTAGACATTAGACTATTGGTATGTGTCTCCAGGGAATCTATCTAGCACAGATTAGGCACTCCAGGTAACAGTGGAGCTGCTTCTTTTAAAGCCAAAAGTGCTGTGTCAGAAAGGTGATTGTTTAAGTGATCTTGGAGCTCTTGGAAACCTCCTGCATACTATATTTAAGGGAAATAATTTACTCTCTTTACAGGAAATAGAACATTGATGCTTTTCCATTTGACTGCAAACACATTTCCTCTTATCTAGCATAAACATGCATGATAAAAGTACAGTTGATATTTTAAAAGTGAAACTTTTTTCATAAATATTTAACTTTGGATAGAATATTGTTAAGCTTAAGGCCACATACATTTACTAAGAGGTAGAGAAATAAATGTAGAGTGGGAAGTTCAGCTGGTGCTGCTTTTATGACTGTAGCTCTCGTAGATTTTATCTTCACATGTAGAAAACAACAATGGAAACATACCCTCTGTGCCCCCTAAGATTACAGGGATAAAACTTCCTTAGTTCAATGATTGACATGTTCATCTAAATGCTTTTTCTTCCATTGTATGAAAAAGCTGCTATCTTCTATACACAAAATGACAGATAGGTCTTGCTGTTTTTAAACCACAGAGTATTCATGCAACTACCCTTATGCCCTTTGTGAAGATGTCTTATTATAGATGGTCTTCATTTTTTCTCTCAAGAGACCCAGACCTCCATTCTAACGGTGACTGTGTATTACAACAGTGGATGATAATCATATCAGCCTGGTTTCTGACTCTCTTCCCAAACAACAGAAATTTTTTCCAGAGGAACATCCAAATTTAGCATGTTAGCAAACTCTGTTCTTCCAAAGGAAAAGTCACATCAGAGGCTATATATTTGGAAAAACACCCAAGAAACAGGGTCATGGGCATCTCATGCAAGTTAGATATTCATCCAGTAGTCCAACATATAGGTGATATGCTTAGACCTTACCTTCACCTTCTACCAATTCTCAGCTCTGTGCAAACTTTGGTCCTCCTCCCTTGACAAACTATGGTTGAGTGCATAGGCAGAATTTAATTTCCGTGTCATGATGCCTTAAAATGTGTGTTTGTTATTTCCAAGTGAATTAAGAATTGATCATAATGGATGAGTAAGGACACATTTTTGGTTTGTCCTTCATCATTCCCAGTGGTATATGCAAAATCAGATTTATTAAATAAGTCTTCCATAAATTTAGCTTTAGTTCTTTTCTCTATGCAAGTAAGCACTGCTAATCTTGCATAGAGTTTTACAACTCAAGACCTACCTTAGTTTGAAAAAAATAGTTCAAGTTATTTAGACAGAAAACAAGAGAGTAGGTCACATTAATGTGATAGTCTCAGAAAAAAACTACTGGGCAATAGAATGTCAGAAGCTCAAGACACTAACCAGAGACAGAGAAGGTGTCAGTTCACTTCTCAACTTCTCAATAAACTTTTTTGGTCATCATCAATAATCTCAAATTTATTTGGCTACATTTCTGGGCTACAAACAGCTACGTCTGCTTCAAAGCAAATATTGCACACATAGATGAGCAAAGTTTCAAAGGATGCAAGTTACCCAATTTAAGCATTTTAGTCTAGCATGCTGTTATTTAAGATTATGTTATCTTGTTTTTCACGTCTGTACTTAGCCTGTACAAAATTCACTAGGGACTACATTTTACAGTAGATCTTTTCGTTATGCAAAATTGCTTACCAGCATGAAAAGAAATAGTTTAGTTGAAGGTTCAGTGTCATGTAACAGGAAGTCTATTAGTGTCCTTATTTGTTGTTGTACAGCAAAGATCTCTTATTTGGCCTATCCCAGTGGAAGGATGAACATATGATAAGGAGTACAAGGAGTATCTGAATCCATCTCCTATACAGTCTTTTCAATTTGTATGCTAATCACCCTTTTGCCACGTTAAGATAATGTTCTAACTATAAAAAATAATAAAAACAAGCCATTTTTTCTGGTCTTTAGTAATTTTCCATTGGTCTTACTTTTTTCAAGTTTTATTCCCTGATTCTATCTCTTGTAATCTCGGCCTTTATCAAGCCCCTTACTCTGTTGAGGTTGAATTTTTCAATGTTTAATTTTCCCACGAGGAAAATTCATGTTCACAAATTAGGAACCTTCACACCCAACGAGCCTTTAGTTTCCTTGGAAGCTATTAAAAAGAACAAGTTACCTCTAGAGAGTGACAGATCCCACTCATGGGTGATATTTTAAACTATTATTGACTTCAGAAACATGATTTACAATTGGTATGGTTACTTGCTTGCATCTGTCCACAGGAAATATTAATGTGGTCTTCATTTATTTCATTATGGGCACTATACATTAATGGAGCTACAGAAATACTAGAACAAGGCTGGTATTATAGTTTATTTGTTGATGGTGGACCATGAATTTCCATGAAACACCCTGAAAATTATCTGTTTTTTGCAGATTAGCTTTTTAAGCTTTTTACAGATCTTATAAGCTACTCATATACTAGTTTGCCAGTGCTGGAATTGGCTTTTTAACAAGTTTGGGCAACTAAGTAAAGCTTTACTAAATACTACAAAGTAGTTCTGGAGGTCATTTATAATTCTGCTGAAAACGTGAAAATGGACAGTGATTACAAAGGGAGAATATAGAACTGAACATGTCTGTAAGAATAATGATGCGTTCACATCACATTTCATTTTTGGTCAATCAGGTGAGATGACCATTCCGATCACTTAGTTTAAGGTCTGATCTGTTACACAACATTAGAAATTGTCAAGTGCATAGTTATGCAATTATTAAATATCCACCTGTGGCATACAACTGGTGGGTAGAAATAGAATGATGTCTCATTATGTCAACTTTGTTACCAAGCATTTGAGAAAGAACTCAGCAGTAGATTGAAAAAAGAATTTCCCTTTAGGAAGTAGTGTAAAAAAGTTGTGAAATAGTTTCTGCAGCACATAGTTCATTGATAAATATGCATTTTTTTTCTTTTTCCTTTAGAATAAAATCTGCTGCATGAATCACTGCATTTATAACAATAGTCAATGAATAAAATACAGCGATGATCCCAGGAAAGGGAAACAAAACTGGGCTTTTCAAAGGTAAGAATCATAACTTTCCTGGTAATTTGTTGATTCATGCTTTCATGTTGTCCCAAGGCATTGTCAAGTGCACAGGGTCAGAAGCAGCCAAGTGCATTTTTCTTCCTAGTCTCTCCAGCCATATGGATAGAGCATTCTCTTGAGACAGAAAAAAAAAAGGAGTTTGAACTAAAGATTCCCCTTTCTGAACTAGTGTTTTAAGTACACAGCTGACAAAAGTTTGGAAGAAGCTGTTCTATCGATCTCTCTGATTTTTTAAAGGATATTTGGGGATATTAGTGCTACCAAACACCCAGGTCTTCCTTTGTCCTGTACTTGAGTATTTGAGTTCAGGAGAAAAAGATATTTCAAGTATATCCCACACCGGTCCTTGCAGCTCATATTGTCTTTCTGAGATATTCCTTCCATGCAACACAAGCAGATTTTAATCATTAACTGTCATAAACCTCAAGACATAGCAGAACTGAAGAGTGAATACTCATTCTGTAATTTTTTCTTAAACAGAGTATGATAACCCATACTCTGCAGATCTGGACTGTTCTTGTAGTTGTTGTTTATAAGAACTTGAAAGGATTTACAATAGTTTATATTGAATTAATGGTGGATTTTAAATTATGGTTGTGCTTAAAGAAGCCACCATGATAACCTGTTCATTTATTTTTTTCTTCCATTAGCAAAACAAACAAAACAACTTGCTAGTTTTACACTACATCTGTTTTTCTCAAATTATGGTTTTAGTTGTAAAACAGCCTGCTCCCTCTCAGAGGGATTCCTACTGTGGGCAGGAAGGGAAGAAAACCTTGATGAGCTGAAGCCAAGTTGCTGCTAATCAGCTTAAAGAAGCAGAGACAAATAATAGTTTGAATATTCAAGTCCTTTTCAACTTATTATTTAATCACTAATTATATGACATTTAAAAATACCATAGATATATTGTCCCTTTATATGTAAAAATAATTACATGCTATATTTATGTGATCACTACAGCCTTCACCACACATTTCAAATATGTCTTGTGCTTCAAGGTGCTCTCACACTACTTACTTTGTCTGTTCATACACTTCACACATGTATGCGACTCTTAAAACTAAAATGGGTGATTTTATCTGTTTTTTGTGCATGAAAGAAATACAGTTTTATGGAACTCTTTTCAGACTTGATTGAACAAACATTAAATTCCATTTAAATTCTTTAATCCCATTTAAATTACAAGCCTAAAGCATGAGACAGAATAAAGAATTTCAACCCGGATTATAAACATGTCAGAAACAAAGGGTAATTTTCCTGATAAAATAGATTTCAGTGACATTTCCTGTCCCAGTGTAAATTATGGGTCCTGTTAATACTGAACTTTTTCATTCTTTCATGTTAATACCTTAGGAGAGTTATTTCTTCAGTGTTTCTATATTGAGAACTTTCTCAAGAAGCGAAAAGGTCTCTAGCTTTGTGTCTTGCATTCTTTTTTCATAAGTTCCAGTGCCTCAGACTTGCTACCTGTATACAGGGTTACTTTCTTGAAAGCACAGAGCTGGTTTGACGCCTTTAGTGCCAGATAAACTGTGCAGTGCCAATGTCTTGTAGGGGAAAATGTCAGACTGGATGTTGATTACGTGTTCCTGGCAACTTGCACATGATCCATGCATGACTTTCTGAGCCCATCCTTCAGAGTCACTGCTCCTGCTGACCCATCTCTATGACTAGATGACATATTTCGTGGATGTACTCAACGGTTCCAGAGATGCTTCAGTGTCTTGAATGCCTCTTCAGATGCCACAGGAGAAAAAATTCACTTTTCACAAGTACATCAGTCTTGATTAGCTGTACTTAAATACAAGAGTCAACAGCGTGCTCTAGCAGCTCAGAAGGCCAACCATGTTCTAGGCTGTATCAAGAGCCCAAGGTAGACATGCCTGTGGCAGGGGGGGTTGGAGCTCTATGATCCTTGGGGTCCCTTCCAACCCATGCCATTCTATGATTCTATGATTCTATGAAGTGTGCCCAGCAGGTCAAGGGAGGTTATTCTGCAACTCTGCTCTCATGAGACCCCACCTGGAGTACTGCGTCCAGCTCTGGGGTCCCCAGTACAGGAAAGACATAGAGCTGTTGGAGTGAGTCCAGAGGAGGCCATGAAGATGATCTGGGGATGGAGCACCTCTTTTATGAAGACAGGCTGCAAGAGTTGGGCTTGTTCAGTGTGGAAAAGAGAAGGCTCCAGGGAGACCTAATTGCAGCCTAGCAATACTTAAAGGGGTCCTACAGGAAAGTAGGAGAGGGACTGTTCACCAGGGAATGCAGTGTTAGGACAAAAGGCAATGGCTTTAAGATGAAAGAAGGTAGGTTTAGATTAGATGTTAGGAAGAAATGGTTTACTATGAGGGTGGTGAGGCACTGGAACACACTGTCCAGAGAGGTTGTTGAAGGGCCCTCTCTGAGAGCGTTCAAGGCCAGGTTAGAGTGGGCTTTGGGCAACCTTGTCTAGTGAAGGTATCCCTGTGCATGGCAGGGGGGGTTGGAACTAGATGATCTTTGATGTTGCTTCTAACCCAAAGCATTGTATGAGTCTAAGAAACACAAGTTTTTGGTTAAATGGTTACATAAGCAAAATCAGTGAGTGGATTTTTCATCTGACTGTCCTATTCCACATAAGGGGAATATTGTAGGCAGATATATGGATTCTCAATTTGAATGTTTCAATTACTAATTAAAGGGAGCTTAAGAAGGAAAAGAGAGTATAAACATGTATATCACACTGAAATAATTTTTAGATGTGAAAAATGAGCTTGCACTGTATAACTGCCAATTCTTTTTCAATGGGTACCTGTAAACTGAGGCCAAATCCAGACAAAATAATAGGATGCAGTAAAACCATTAAATTCTGTATAATACTTACACATTAAGGAGGCAAAGTAGATGTCTGGCATTTTAAAAATTCTGACATGTGGTAGAGTGGTTATATGGCAATATATATTTACATTAGCAGTATATTATATAGCAATAGATTTACATCAGTGAATTATTTCTGTGATTAGCACTTAGTGGTGATAACTGGAGATCTTTTATAGACATTAAGGTGCAGTATATATCTGGTTTATTATCAGGCAAAATTCTTTTAGTGTTCATTTATTCTGAATAAGTGTGATTTGAAACTTAATTTGCTCACTATGATTGTAAATGAAAGCACAAACAGACTGTAAGCTCCAGAATGCTAGGTTAACAGAGGCAAAAATATCTCATACAACCACAGAAAATGATCAATTAACTATGTAATGTCTGTATCTAAACAGTGTATGAAACACATTTTATAGTGAGTAAAAAGAGGGGAAAAGGCCAAAGATTCTTTGACTCTTGTTTATTTTACTTCTGTTTTTATCCTAATCCTGACTGGTGTTTTTTCATGAGCTGAAATTTATAAAATTACTATTTATTCCTTCTAATGCTCAGAAAACCTCCTGGCAGCAGTCCAGTGGATCTCCCCACAAGACCTTCCCTTCTGGGTTATTCTATACTGCCACTGATTTGTGCAAGGAAAAACATGAACCATTCACGTTCAACTTCCTTGAGTATTGTATCAGGAAAACTTTCTTTATACCTGTGGTAACTGGTATAAAGACAGTTATACCTGACTGACAAAGTATCTGAGAGATGCTCAGTTTCAAAATGTGGAGTACTTTGGGTAGTTGAAATGTACTTGCTCAGCCTAATCTACCATCTCCTAACTCATTCTTCCGTGGAAGTGGAGACAAAGTACCTGCCTTGACACGGTATCTTGTTATCAGTTTTACAGCTATATGGTTCAGGTGGGTTAGGCTTGACTTCAAGCACTTATATAATTAAGGCCTGCTAACTCCATTGTATGCATATAGGGAAGAATTTGGCTACATGATAGACTTCAGCACTTGAAGTTTTGAAGGGCAGCACTTTTGACAATAAGAAAGATTAAAATAAGCCTTGTTATAGGTAATAAGTCTGTCAGGGATTGGAAGATCTTCCATAGAAGGAATTTACGAAACTTCTTTTCCTTCTGTTTTTGTGGACAGTGCAAACAGTTGGGTGAAGTCATAGCATCTCATCCTTTCTAAAGTTTTGTCAATTTAAATAATCCAGGGTGCTATTCTGTAAAAAAGGGAAAATATTAAGGATCCTTCCCTCTGCTTATGAGGAATCCAATTGTCTTTCAGGAAGTGTATTTTTGCTGAGACGTAAAAGTTACCTTAAAGCTACCTTAAAACAAGCTTCATCTCACTTGTATGACTTAGAGTCAAAAAAGTTTCAGAAATGTTCCACCTCAGCAGTCATAAAGAAAAACCTGAGAGTCTTTGCACTTCCCTATTTACTGTAATATTGCTAGGAAAAATGTGAGCTTTAAAAATCCAGAGTCAATAAATCCATAATTGTCACTTTTTTTTTTTCTCAAAGGATTAAGAAGAGACAGAAACAGCTCGTTTGCAATAAACAGAGATGTAAAGGATAATGTGCCTAATTGTAGGTAAGCTAGAGTAAATTGAGTAAAAACTAATACCTGTGAAGACTAAAATAACTAGATGAAAATTGTGATAGGTAAATGCTTAGGCAGCTATGAAATACTAAAGAGTATATTTATTCTAAGTTAGTAACTTGATACATTTCCACTTTTTCAATAGCCTCAAGACAAAAATGGACTATAAAAGCATTCAGCAGTTTAATAAAAAGAAAAGAAACAAGAGACAGAATACCTAGACTCACAATAACAGTTGATCTTGAAAGCTTTATCTCAGAACCATGAATATGACATAATGGCAAAATATGTGCATAAATAAGTTATTCAAAATGAGGGAAAATAGAAAAAAGCAATGGAATATGAAAAGAGATTGGAGTTGGGAGTCTGAACCATTATATCGCATCAGGTATGTATCATGAGTCTCAGTGAAAAGTATGTAAACTAATAAAAGTGTAAAGACATTTGATATAAGGTTTGTTAAAAATCTGACAGTCAAAAAGCAATTTTCTACAAAAGTAGTAGGGTAGGTTTTTAAATAAAAATAAAATATATTAAAAAAATATTCCTAGCATCACTAGCAGAATATAGTTTTAATTTACTTTTTTTATTCAGGTCCAGGTTTGGGGCTGTGTGTGTGTGTGTGTGTGTGTGTGTAATCTGTCTCTGAAAATACAGTAGACATTGAGTTTATTTCTCTCAGTGAAGTTGCTTTAGGTCCATTCCCCTATCAGTTTTTGTTTTCTTATTAACCTTTCTAAATTTCTGTTAGATAAACAAGTTTTCACCCATGTCCAACTTCTCAAACTCAGTATTTTCCTTCTTAAGGTCAGCAGTTTACACATTTCCAAAATCTCACCCTTGTTGGATAAGAACCCCATTATACCTTTTTCTGGAAGGACACATTTGAGTTGCATGAGCCCTGGATCTTGCCCAAGACAATCCCAGAGGGAGAACTCCTTGAAGTTATCTGCTATGAGATTTCCCTCCCTTAACATTTTCAACTGTCACAATGACAGAAGTTTGGTAAAAGCTTGTTAAAATGGGAGCCTCAATTCCGAAAATGCATTACTTATTCTCAAATACAGATAGAAATTAAAGAAAATTGTGTTTTATTAAGATTGTTCTGAGATCCTAAATGCTAGTGAAAAATTCATTCTTGGAAACAGAATCATGTTGTAGAGCTGTATGTCATCTTATTTAGACATAAAGTCAGAAAAAAACATGTACAGCATAGGTGGGATTTATTTGCTTTAGTCACTTTTCCATACTAAGGCACCTACTTTAGAAGCCAACTTTGCTTTGTCTCTTTTTCTTAAGAGAATCAAATTTCTGACAAATTACCTACTAATGTAACTGGATCCAATAGACAAATAGGCTAAAAAAGCAACATATACTATATTCTTGAAGTTTTACAAAGGCTGTATTCACCTGATATTGCAGGGAAATACCCAGATTCAGAAACACTGAAAGTTTACCATAAATTTTTGTGTCATTGAAAAGCCTCCTTGAAGTTGCCATAAAAAACCCCACCAACCAACCAACCAAAGAGCACAACAAAAGGACCCCTCCAAACAAAACCAGGTATTCACCTCTGTTACTACTTTCCAAAGGCAGTTACACTATTACGTCATGTTAGTAAAGCTCTCTTCTCTGGTCAAATATTGTTATTATGGCTGGCAAAGCATACCTTTCTGACAGAGAGCTGACAAAAATACAGTTCTGCCATGTGATAGGTTTTTGCCCCTACAGCTAAATCGGTCTCATGTCTTACCTCATCTCGCCCACCTCACGTAGCAGTTCTGGCAGAAGGCTGCAGCACAAATATACAATCAAGCAAGGGAATACCACTTTACATTATATTATACCCATACAGGCAAATCCATAAAGATAAATTAACAGATGCATGAGCATCCCTATAAGAACAATTTACTTTTATTATAAAATAAATGTATTCATCTGCGGTGAAATTTTATAAGAAGGAATTTTTCATAAAGTAAGTGTAATTTTAAACTAGAGACAGAAATTAACTAATACAACACAGGATAAAATGAGACAGAACTAAATAAGTATATTGTTCTGAGATGTTATAATGTAGCAGCAAGAGCACAACTTTCACATTGGTCACACCAAAGGATTCATTTCAGCAAAGTGAGTTTTGTAAGCAAAGGACACTTTGAAGGCACACATCCAACCCCACTGTCTGTTATAAGCAGTCACACTCAGCAATCCAAAAACAACAGTCTACATTAAGACTACAAAATGTGGTCATGAGAACAAAAATGTAAACTCTTGTTCAAAACCTAACACACAATTTTGAGAGCAGAAATACTGATCAAATGAAAAATAAAATCTTGGATTTTTGTGTGGGAAGAGGAATCAGAACTTCTTTTCTGTTCTGTTTTGTTTCTGTCCTAAACCTATGTCTATAGCATTCAATCTCAAGGGTCCTGTGGCAGGAGTCATGTAGACTGATGTTCTGGTTAGATATTGCCAAGAATGAAATAGTTAACATCTGTAATAATGCATTTAAGTCCAAATGTTTTTACCTGTCCATGTGTTTAAATGGCAAATGCCTGATGTTCAGATAGAAGTCAGAGTTACGTGAGCACCCATTCTTGAGCTGTGTGAGTCTGCTTGGCATTTCACATGCTCGTATTGGGAAAATATATTTTACATGAGTACTTCAAAACATTTGCTACACATGGTTTATTTTCTTTATTATAATTTGTCCCTTTGTCTCTTATAACTAAAAAATATAGTAGTGAATTACTGTGGCTAGATTAAGTTCTAGAGAGGAGGGAAAATGCTTTGGAAACTCTTCTAGGAAGCAGAGACCCAAGAGAGTTGCCTGTGACATTTCCTGTATTGTCTTCTCCAGGCCTGGGACTCCTCTATCTCAGTCACCCTCTATCAGGTGGCACAGCCTACCCCAGGAATAAATTGAAACCTACATAGCTGTTTTGTGTTGACCACACCACACAACTGAGAGGTACCGAGCTCGTAGACTCCAGCTAAGAAGCCATAACAGACACCTACAGCCATCTGATCCTTATTGTCAGCTGGAGGAGTAAGGCTTGGGCCAACTACAAAAGACTCAAATCAAGCCCTCTTTAAAACTTAAAACCTGACTGAAAGCTGTGCGCAATGGTTTCGATGCTAGTAAGCATGGTTTCAGGGCAGATCTTGGGATAGCCCTTCTGCCCTCAGAGGGACACGAGTCCTTCAGTCTACCACTCTCTGACACAGAAGAAACTAGTTCCTTTAGGACTCAGATCATATCCAGACTTATGACTCAGACAGATGGAGCAGATGGATGAGGACTGAGGTGTTGAAGAAAAGTATTGTTGCCTTAGCTAATTAGAATAGGAGTATAATCTACTGTCTGAAGTATCCTTTTATGTTAGCCGAGTTTTATTTCCAGGAAACCTGTGTTTTGATTGGAGTGGTTCCTGATTATTTAATTCTTGAAAGCAGAATTCTCTCTCAGCTTGCAAAAATCCTGTAACTCTGGCTACCTCTTATAGTTAAAAGGAATATAATAGTATAGGGAAGATTGAGTACTTAACCTAAGATCTGCTAATCTGGATTCTTAATTGTTAACTGAATCCCTGGCTTTGATTTGGATTTTCAAAAATACTTCCAAACCTAATCTTTTATAGAGATGGTCCTAGCTCAGAATTTTTGGGACACGTACTAAATGCTTATTTTACGTACTGGAACCAAAGGTCAGTCTCTATTTCTCCTCTGTTTAATAGGATAAACACAGCCATTGATTTTACATAATTATAGTTATGTCACAGGAAAGGTTTATAATTTGATATTTTAATCCACTTATATAAGAATTCATTATTACTTTCTTCTTTCCACTCAAAAACTGTATAAAGCCCAAAGAGCAGAAGCCTGGCTCAATTAAAAATGTTCGCTTAGAGAAGTTTTGTATGAATATCTGATTCTAATAAAGCCAAAAGAATTTCAGTGTTACTACAGTACAGTCATATGCTCATACAGACCTCCTAAGGTATCTCAGGAAGACTTTGCATCAGTTAACAGTATGTCAGTCGAGAAAATCCTGCATTAAGGTCATAGGTCTCAAATTAGTTCATTTAAGGCCAGCACAGTGTAAAGTAGCTGAATTAAGTTGACCTCAGTTATAGTTTTCTGTGTTAAAGCTGGTTTAGTTAATGCTCCCACGGTCTTTTCCTTCCCTGCAGGACACAAACTGCCTCTATTAAAGTCAGTGGAAATTGCTGATATTCTGTGGGGAGGAATAAGACCTTGAGATTAGGAAGCCTGCATTAACTACACCTCAGTTAAGATACTTTTCTTTCAGAAATACCTGTTAAAAACAGCTGCTAAAATGATTTAGGAGCATTCAAGTGCCAGTTCACGTATTTGTAGTAACTGCTAAGATGTAGGTAAAACACTTCAACAGCTGTGAGGCAGTGATTTAACAGGGGGGACAATTGTCTTGTTTTCTTTTTCCTTAGTTTGCTTAGCACTGATACCAATGCTTTATAAGGCAGATGAGAAAATATGGCATTAAAATAGTCATAAATTCATAATATTCAGTTACAGATTGTGTAAAACAAGATATCATTGACTGAGATCACCAGATGCAATACCCCAAAATTATGTCCAAGGGACATTATTTTCACAAGATATACATCTTGCTCTATTCCTCCCCTCTCCCTTCTTGGATACACCTAGCTGTCATCACTGTTCAGTCAGACATAAGGATAACAGGTAATATTTTAAATTAGGTAGTATTTGTATTTTTATTTTTAAGCACATTTGCTATGAAGACAACTTGAACTCATTAAAGGCATAAAAAGAGAGTAAAAAGTCTTGTTTCAAATTATTTCAGTTAAAAAAAAATATGAGAAATGAGTCTTTTTCTTCAGGCAGTGCTAGTTGCTGAGGTTCTGAGTTCCTGCCTAGCTTTTAATTGTAGCAAGAGGTATAGAACTTAAGTATAAATATAGGTATAAAATCCAAGTCTGTCCTGTAGTTATAATTGTGATGTAGTTGGGTAACAGGGCTGTGCCTGTGAGCACAAGTAGTGCACTCAAGTCATTAACTCCTTGGGTGATCCAGAAACTCCCCATGTATATATCTGTGTAGATGAGATAATGGAGCAATTTAGACAATAGACCGAGTTGAGACAGTGATTGACCGAACTTCTAGCCACCTTCCCAATTAAGAATTTGACTAATCTGTGCAGAAGTTCTCCTGGTGGAAATTTCAGACTGGCCTGAAGATTTCCCCCAGGAAACTCTGCAGTGCCTAGACCAATTTCTATGCTTAAATATGTTGATTAACATGCTGGGTGGAGAAACTTGCTACTTTGGAGACTCTCAGGAGGTTCCTGCTGAAAAATTGATCAAATTGTACATAGACAAGTCTGATGGGGCAGTTCATAGACAGTTAAGAGAATTAGGAGGTGTTTTGTCTGTAGCTTGAAATAATCCCTTGCAGTAGAATTTGCATATTGTGGAGGTGTCACACAGAACTCATGCCAGGATGACTGCAAGAATGGAGTAGAACAGGGGGTTCAGAAGCCTCAGCCAATCTATCTGAAGACACTGTTGCAAGGACCCTTGCAATGGAGATGTCTGATGCTGTCTGGACAGCCACCAACTGTCCTGTTGAAGACATTTGCAAGCATTATGTTGTGCCAAAATCTCAGTGAATTAGATTTTAGCAAATGCTTTGTCCATGTCTGTGCAGCATAAACATCAAAAAGTTAGTAGCCTGGTCTAAACTCAGGGGAAGTAGTGTCACCTCTACAGAATGATTTATACCCCCTACCTTTTAGACAGTTTAAAATGTATAATTCTTCTCTAGATTTGAGAGCACTCTACTAATTATACTGAGATGCAGGTGTGCTGAGGGCACTCAGGTTCACCATTCGCACTCGACAGCAGTGCTGTCTCCTGCATCCTGTGATGCAGCTGTGATTACACAGCTGCAAAGCCTCTTTCCCTCACCATCACTCTTTTCCCTCACCTCCATTTATGTCAGGGCTGGGAACGTGTCCTTGATTTTACTCAGATTCCAGTGAAATACCTCACCCAATCACTTTATATCCAAATATCGTTAATTTAAAGCAAATATAGAACTTTGAGAGTAATTTACAGTAGAAAAGCCATGGAAACTTTTAATGTTAGGTGACTAATCCTGCAAAATAAAGCAGGAAGTTATGCAAAGAGGAATGGAAGGCCCTCGGTGAAAAGGAGAACCTTCAATTATAGTTTGATTTTTTAAAAAGCTGCTACTGCTGCTAGTAGCATCCTAAATGTCCAAATCCTGTCTCCGTGCCATCTCTTCTCTGGTGCCAGCATAACTTTGTAGTGGCAAAAAGAGCTAAAAGAGAGTGATCCTGATGAAAACTCAATCAGAAGGAAAGAGCTATTTTTCAGCTCCATCAGTTCTCCAGCGTGGTTCATTGCACAGAAGTGAAGAGAGGGCAGGTGTGAGTGGTAAGCATCATTTTTGGCAGTGCTAGTGTATGACAGCTTAAAGTACTTATAAACTACCCGCCCCTCTTACCCAGCATGTTGCATTATAGACAAACCAGAAAATCTTTCCAGAGACTTTAAAGACCTCTCTGATATTATAGAATGTAGAAAGATTTATCCAGCAGTTAAAAGCTATGTTTGTAAACTTCAGTGAAGACTTAACAGCTTCTTAATTAAAGTCTGAATATTTGTGAGAATATGGCAAAAAAGCTTTAATGTCCTCCACAAAAAGGTTGTATTGATTAATTTGTTAACGGACACTGAAATCTCCCATGTTATTATTATTAGGAAAGATGTAGAGCTATTGGAGCAAGTCCAGAGGAGGGCAATGAAGATGATCAAGGGGCTGAAGACCTCTCCTGAAGATAGGCTGCAAGAATTAGACTTGTTCAGTGTGGAGAAGAGAAGGCTCCAGGGTGACCTAATTGCAGCCTACCAATACTTAAAGGGGTCCTACAGGAAAGTAGGAGACGGACTGTTCACCAGGGACTGTAATGATAGGACAGGGGGCAATGGCTTCAAGCTGAAAGAAGGTAGGTTTAGATTAGATGTTAGGAAGAAATGGTTTACTATGAGGCTGATGAGGCACTGGAACACATTGCCCAGAGGGGTTGTGGAAGCCCCCACCTTGGAGGTGTTTAAGGCCAGGTTGGATGGGGCTTTGGGCAACTTTGTCTAGTGAAGGTATCCCTGTGCATGGAAGGGGGGGTTGGAACTAGATTATCCCTTGAAGTCCCTTCCAACCCCTACAATTCTGTGATCTTTGAGGTCCCTTCTAACCCAAAGCAATCTATGATTCTATGATTCTATGTTTCTAACCATTTCTTTTTCAACATAATTAGAAGATAAATTAAAATTTGTACTGATTTAAGCAGAAAAATTATACAATGTTTTCCCAGTTTTAAAATAGTAAGAAAGTCTGGAGTTTTAGAAGACCATTACATGCACTCTGCTGCACCCTGATAATAGGTATGAGAGTGCATATGGTATGAGGCTGCTTTTCTCCACTTGCAATGGACCAGATTTTTAAGGTCATTCTTCAAGAGAAAAAAAAAGCAGAAAAGGACAGTCTCAGTTAAAATCTTAAAAGCAGGATTATAAACAAATAATTAAGTAAAGAAAGTTGAAGAAATAAGACCTTCCTCACTAAGTGCATCAAACATAAATCTATCAGCTCTATTTTAAGTTTCTTTCACTTTATAAAATTTAAAACAGATCAAAACACTCTGTAAAAAAGGAAAATCAAAACTGCATTAAAAAATTAAAAGAGAGAGTAGGCAATACTTGTTCAACTAAAAGACTATTTTAGAAAGAGCACAGAAATTCCTATGAACAAATATAAAACAAACTTTACCTTATAAATTATGCTTAGCACTGATATGTCTTGCAGAGTGCCTTATTAAAAAATTTCTACTAAAAATTTAAAAAAGTCCTCTAAATCAAACGAATAAAATTAATAAAACCCACCACACAAACCCACAAAAATAAACCAGGAAATATTTATACCAAATAATACAGAATAGATTTCTGTAAGGTCATATTAGTCTATCCTAAATAACTAAAAAATACAGAAACCAATAATATCTTCCACAGCAGTTTTGTGTTTTAGAAACAGATGTGAGAAATTTGGTTGAAATACTTAACAAAGTTTTCATATGTCAAGAACCTTCAGATCTTAATGCATGCGATGTATCTCTCATAAAAATCTGAACAGCTGTCATGTTCACAAGCAACATAGAGGCACTCAAAGCAACCAACTAAGAATGATTGTCATCAGCCGTGGTTCCATTCTCTAAGATTCAGACTGATGACAAATGAATTATGATCAGTTTAAATGATTCATTCTCACTCACTGCCTCCAAATCTTCATTATGACAAGTCAGTGTGTTTCCTTTTGTATCTGTAACTTGCAGAAGATGCTTCCATTAAAAATCTCAGAGCTAGCACTGGAAATAAAATTGTAACAAAAGCCATAGTAAGGAGACACCAATGTTAAAAAAAAATGTCAGAGAATCACTATAGATTCTGTGTGATTTATTACCAAATGATAGTAATAAGTATCTCAAGATTAAGGTAAATTTGCAACAATTAATGGCAAGGAGAGAACATAATTAAATACTTCATTATGCTCTGTGTTACAATTTTATTCACCCATTTGTTGCCTACTCATATTTGACAGTGCAACACCTTTTTTTTCTACATGCAGAGGCTGAATTGAAATTCAAAGTTGTATCACCTTGCACTGAAATCTCACAATATCTAGCATGCTAAACAAGGTCAGCAATAGCTTTTTCTACATGGCTAAGAAGCTTCTAAGAGCTTTTTAGAGGTGAAATCCAATTGAAGTCAATAACAAAACATTTATTTACTTCACCATGTACTTATATTAAAAGGATGATGTTATTGATTCAGTAGGTAATGCTTTTACCTCTAAATCAGAACTCATCCAATGTCATATTCAGGACTCTGATTTTAGTGTTTTGGGCACAGTAGTGTTGCATTAGCTTTGAAAAATCTGGAGCAAAAGTACCGCCAGGTAACCTTTCAGAAACACAGACATGTCTTCCCTCTAAATAACATTTAAACCCAGCAATCTAAATATTTATACCTATCAAAATCCAAAGGCATTTCTCATAGAAATTTTTCTATAAGCCCTATAAACCTGGCCAATTCCAAGTAGGTTAATTATATTATTTAACTAAATTGTGTGTATGTTTATCGTATGCACAGTATTCTTTGCTTTCCATTCAAAATACAGGTTTAATATATTTTGTTCAATACAACTCTATAAGAGAAAGACCAGGGAAGGTCTTCACACAAATGAATAGCTGTTTAAAAGGTAGGAAACAAGGGAAAAACACATTAAAGATCAAATATTGCAGGGTAGGGCATTTACAAATGGAATGCTAGGGAAATCTTTCTTTGGACCAATTAAAATTTAATAAAAAAATCCAAACAAGAAAGATTAACTCTGAGTCGTCAAAGTCTGCAATAAAACAAAGTTATCTGGGAAAAATGAAAACCAGCAGTGAGGACTGAAGAAAACTTACACAATCAAACACCTGAGACACCAATGACAAACAAAAGTCAGTGAAGATAAATGTAAAGCAAAGCACAGTGGAAAAACACAATCAGATTTTCATAGATGGACTCAGAGCAACCTGTTAATGCAGTGGAATGCATCCTTGGGATTACACAGATAGTTATATGAATACTTTAACTCAGTGACCGACAAAAATTAAACAGAGTGTTAGGAAAGGAATAGAGGGCAAACAACAAAAAAAATAAATGTTATGCTGCTGTACAAATTCAACTTCCCCCCAAATACCAGATCTTGGATAATGTGCTAGCTTTTTGCGCATCGCTTTGGTGTTCTTTTTCCTGAACTATTGGAACTGGAGAAAGGTGAACATTATGTTCTTTTTTCAAAAACATAAGAAGGTATCTCCAGGTCAGACAGTCTGATTCTCATCCCTGTGAGCTACTCAGGAGAGAATTCTCTCAAAAGCCATTTCAGGTGACTGGGAATAACTGGTAAGTGAAAAATTGGGTGGATCCTCATACTTAAAAGGTATAAAAGGTTCATAATCTATCTGGAAACTAGTTCCTCATAGGCTAATCTAGGGCTTTATCAAGGATGTACAGGGTTACATGAGGTTTTTCTTCAAGTTTGTGTGTAACTCTGAGATGGGGGCTACAGCTGATATGCTTGAGGGCCGGGCTGTAATTGAGAAGCTTTAGAAAGGTTAGAAGAATGGGCAAACAAGATGCTTATAAAATCCAGCTATGACAAATGCAAAGTCCTGTACTCAAAGCAGACTAACCCCCTGCAGCAGTATAGGCTGGGGACTGACTGTCAGAAGGGAGCTCTGCTGAAAAGGACATGGTGGGCAGTAGGCCAAATATGAGTCATTTCTGTGCCCTGGCAGAAAAGCTCATCACATACTGAGCTGTATCAACAAGCCAGTAGATCAAGGGAAGTGATTACTGCCCTTTACTGAGCAATTAATAGACTCCATAAGGAATACTGCAATCATTTTTCAGGACCTTGGTACAAAAACTGTTTATAAACTGAATGAGTGCAGCAGAGTCCTGAGTCCAGCAGAAAGTCACCAAGATTGTTGTGGGCTGGAGCACTTAACTTGTGGGGAGAGGCTGAAGGGATGGGGTTTGTTCAACCTGGAGAAGAAAAAGCTGCAGCTTTCTAATACACAGAATGAGGTTACCAAAAAGACAGAGCCAGATTCCTTAGCAGTGTGGACAGAAAGAGAAGAGACACTGGTAATAAATTGTCATGGGACAAGTTCATGGGATTGTAAGGAGAAGAACCTACTGTATGAGGATAGTTAAACTCTGGTACAGAATACCTAGAGATGCTATGGGATCACAATGTTTGGAAGTTTTCCAGAGTTAAATGGACAGTGGAAACCAAGCAAACAGGTCTAAATTTCATTATCCACTCTGCTTTGAGGAGGAGGCTAGATGACCTCATAAGGTCCCTCACTAATGTTGTTATCTTGCTTTCTTGTGTATCTAGGACCGAAAAGATTTCTCAGAAATAAATAGTTCATATCTGAATTTCACTCAGATGGTGATACCTGAATAAGCCTTCTCTGGATTGTTATAGGAAACCATATCTAGAAAGCAGAGACTGTTAAAATGAAAGGGTGTGTGGTTCTTCAGAGAGCCAGTACTATTAAATATGTAACAATGTACGCAACAGAAGTAGAAAACAGATTTATTAAATTGACATAGCATATAATTTTGGAAGTTGTAATCATAAATTTCAGGACAGATTCCAAAATCAAAACAATATTGTTAAATTGAAGAAGAAATTTGGGAAGGAAAAAAAGAAGTCATTAAACATAGATGCAAGAGTCTGCCTTTTGATTAGAATGTTTATTTGTCCAACTGACTACATAATGGTAAAAATGGATTTGGGGAACATAAGCTGAGCATACATCAACAGTTTTTTGTAGTTTTAAGAGATCAGCACAGTGAAATTCATAAACCAAACCTGAAAGACAGATAGCAATATTCCCCTTCTGTCAGTGCAAGTACATGTTCAGCTGGGCATCAAACAATGAGAAAAGTGTGGGTAGAGAAACCCCTGGCATAAATTATAAAGAGTTATGTAGGACCATATTCACATGACCTGTGAAGAAGGCTTGAAAGAGCTGTGGTTGTTTAGTCTAGACAGGGAGACGGAAAAGAAACATGATATCACTTTTGAAATATGTAAAAGGCTCCTGCAAAGTGAGAAAGAACTATCTGCTTTCTATCTGTGTGGAGGACAGGTCAAGAAGCCATGAGTTGAAATTGCAGCCTTGTGTGACATTAGGAAAACTTTCTGACTTTAAGAATAGCAAATCACTGAAATAGACTGATAATGAAAGTGGTAAGAGTCTGTATCAGCCGTGAACTTCAAGAACAGGCTAGACAGACCCCTGTCAGGGATGCTACAGGTTTAATTGTTTCAACCTGGGGATGGAGAGGTGGAACAGATGACCTCCAGAGATCTTTTCTAACCAGAGGCATAGAATCATAGTAAGACTGGAACACGAAGTTTCTTTTGCTAGAGAAATGCATAATTTCATATAAATGGAAAGGGTCAGCCCTTATGAAAAAAAGACTTTTTCTCCCACAGCTGTGCTTTCCAATGGCAATAATCAGCTCCGCTGTTCTTAAGGTGTGGAGCCCCAAGGATAAGCCAGTGTTTTAGGTACTAAGGTGTAAAACCATTCACTGTTTTGAAAACCTGTCCCTGCCAAGCACTAATTAAAATTGAATCTAATCAAAGATAGAAGGTTGTAGGGAAAGTACTTAATGAATGAATGAGCAAATGTGTTCAAAAGGTAAGATCCCACTAAGCCTATGAATGCATGCAGTCACTTGTGGAGTAAGGGACTGCTCATTTCCAGCTGGACAAGGCAGCATGTCACAACTGCAAAGGATGTGACCCATCAGTAATGAATGCCTCTGGTGTTCAGGAGTGCTGGAAGTTCTTACCTGATCCTTTGTTGATGCTTTAGAACTAACTTTAGAATCATCAATATGGCAACGTTTAAATACCCTGGGAAATAAGTCTGTGAGGAGGCTGGAAGATTATAGTGTACACAATAAACTACTTACACCTTGCACTTCAGTTAACACAAAGCTTTTGTAAATGTAAGGAAAGTCTACAGACTCACCTTTCTTTCTGATAGTGGGTTGTGTTGGTTCTTTGTACCAGAGTTATAATAGTTGTTATATAGGAGCTGAGATGTAAAAGCTAGATCCTCTGCTGGTGATAATCAGCACAATTGCATCCTCTTTAGTGGAACTCTGTCTGTTTATTCAAGCTCAGTATCAGTTAAAAAATGTCATATGTCCAAAAATGTATCTATTTTTAGTATTAAAAGGGAAAATGCTAGAAGACTTTTATTTTTTTCTAATTTTCTTAGAAACCTTATTTTAAAAAATCAATTTATGTATTTATCTCTTTAAGTTATAGTCATATTAAATCTGAGAGGCTTTTCAAGATTACCTATAGAAAAAATAGTTCTCTTCTTAACAGGGCTTCTTTCAAGTCAAATTCATGTTCAAAATGCTACAACAGGACATTTTCATAGTGGAAATGGTAGCTATTGTTTAAGCCAGTGTGATGATTCAGTAACATTTAAGAATTAGGAGTACTGCATAGGAAACACAAATATTCTGCCTTAGAGAAGAAGAGCTGGAATTGTTTTGTTTGGGTTTTTTTTTTTTTATGTGGGGTTTTATTTGTGGGTTTTGGTTTGGTTTTGTTTGTTTGTTTTTTTCCATAGGAAACAGAGCAGTGGAAGGAGAGCTCTGGAGCATTGAGCATATTAAGTAATGTTGAAAATGAGCAGCATTCCCTGTTGCTGGGGGACTGGAGAAATAGCAGCTGTAACTGTTCCTTCAGGGTAATGACTGCTTTCCCACAGTCTTCGATTATTCTTTCAATAAGAATAATGAGATTGATTTGCTGAAGTTGAGGCATAGGCAAAATAAGGTACCAGAGACATGATGTCTCTATCAGACTGCAGCTAGACATGGGACTCCCTGTAGGCATACGCATCTTTTGGAGCCAAAACCCCTCTACATTCCCCTCTTAGAGTCTTCGCCCAAAGCCTCTAATCAGGGCATTTTAATTATTATTGTTTTAAGCCCCAATCCGTAAAAGCTTAATATTTGCGCAATAATCTGATCAAAACTTTGGAAGGATTGACCTATGTGCAGTTGTGCATAACAGCTCACAAGATGAGACCTTGAGCTAGTGATTCAAAATCATCTGAGGAAATTAGGAGCTGTCCTTTCAAGTGTCCTTGAAAATGACAGTCTCAACCTAGACCCCTGTAGTCATGGTAGTTTGTTCAGTCTATTTCCATGTGAATACCAAACAGGCAATTTAGAAGTCTAATTTTTACCCTCCCTTTACTGTCAAAAAGGAATTAGACCATATGAAGTCATCAAGGACTATCTGAGGATTTGCTATAACACCCATCACCATGGTATCTAAGTGCTTCCTGAAAAGACCTATTAATCACTGTGACTAAGCGTACCCTCCTACCTGATCTGTCAGCTGAACGGCTGTTTCTTCAGTTTCTGATTTATGTTCTCATGATTTAACTTGAATATGGTCATCAAATAGGACACTGGATAAATTCTCTACCCTTTGAAATTGGAAAAAGACCCAATTTAACAGATGAATTTGCTTCTACTAGGGTGTTGGGACAAGATTAGATAAAAAGAAGAGATTTTCTTCCTCAAATTAGGAATTTCAGAATTACACTGGAGTTAACTGAGGTAATGGCATTAACCAAATTACTAGGTCCTTTTCTGACAAAACCATTTTTATCAACGTGTATTCTGAATGGTATTGATACGATATTGATTTTGAAAACGGTTTCTCAAATGCAGGATGGAAATTTTCATCATAACTTCTATGACACTCTTAACAATCAGTCTGTTGGTCAACCCTGTGAAATGTAGTATGTATAGGATAGGGTCATAGCCTAACCACAAGGTTCTTGGATATGGCACAGACACTTCCAGTTTGGCAAAAATCTAGGTAAGATTCCTGAAACTTGTATGACTGAGTTTTCAAAATACTTCAAATCCATTTAATTTTTTTCTATATAAATAGGCATTTTCCAATATGAATAATAAAAATAAATACTTGAAAGGAAAATAATTAAATCACCTTCGCTTCTCTTATTTTTCATTTTATTTCTTTGTGAAATTAGTCAAACCAGTTCATGAATTCAAGGATGCATTAGGTTTGCATGGCAAGGTTTTGTTGGGGGTAACGGGGAAACTATAGGCTTCTGTGTCTTCTGTGAGAAGCTGCCAGAAGTTTTCCCCATTTCCAACAGAGCCAATGTCAGCTGGCTCTAAGACAGACATGCTGCTGTCCAGGTGCCAGAGCATTCCCCTGCAGCCTGTGGAGAAGACCATGGTGAGGCAGGCTGTCCCCCTGCAGGGGGGGATAATGGTGGAGCAGATATTTACCTGCAGCCCATGGAGGACCCCACACCAGAGCAGACGGATGCCCAAAAGAGGCTATGACACCATGGGAAGTCCACACTGAAGCAGGTTACTGTCAGGACCTGTGGCCCCACAGAGAGGAGCCCAGGCTGGAGCAGGTTTACTGACAGGACTTGTGACCCCATGGGGGACCCACTCTGGAGAGGTCTGGTCTGCACCTCATGGAAGGGACCCATGCCAGAGCAGTTCAGGAAGAACTGCAGCCCACAGGAAGAACTCACACTGGAGAAATTCACATATGACTGCCACCCGTGGGAGGGACCCCATGATGGAGCAAGAGAAGTATGTGAAGAGTCCTCTCCCTCAGGGAAGACATATGTTGAACTGACTGCAACCCCCATTCCCCATCCCTTTGTGCCACTGGGAGGGAAGGAAGTAGAGAAATCGGAAGTTGAGCACAAGAGGAAGGGAGGGATGAGGGGAAGGTGTTTTTAAGATTTATTTCTCATTATCATACTCTGATTTGATTGGCAATAAATGAAATTAATTTCCCCAAGTCTGTTTTGCCCATGACAGTAATTAGTGAGTGAGCCCTCCCTATCCTTATCTCAATTGACGAGCCTTTTGTTATATTTTTTTCTTTCCTGTCCAGCTGCAGTGGGGAGTGATAGAGCAGCTTTGGTGGGTGCCTGGCATCCAACCAGAATCAACCCACCACAACAGAAAATAGAAAAGTTTATTGTGCTTGTTTACAATTAATCTTTAAGAGTTAATGCTATTGGCTTCTTTGCTTCTACCTGAAGTAGAAATAGCATTCAGAATTCCTCATTGTCCTTAGTAAATTAGTCTTGCTATCTCCTAGTCATAAGGAAACCTTGAAGTTTCTATGTTTCCATTAACAGTAGTGAAGACCATGTTTACATATTTTTCCAGCTTTCTGATTTTTATTGTGAGTCTTCCATTCCTTGCTGTACTCAATTTTTTCCAGATAGCTTTGCCACTTTCTCTTTTCCTATACATAAATTTTAATCTCAAAGACAGAGGGTTTTTTAATGAATATTATTTTCTAGTTTGGTTCTAGATATCAGAATTGTGTGTGTGTGGTTCTAAACAAATTGGTTGGTGTCCTGGTTTCAGCCAGGGGCTTCAGCCAGGAAGGGGCTAACCTGCTGGGCTCGGGACAAGTAACTCAAATTGACCAATAGGATCATTCCATGCCAGTTACATCATGCCGAGTATAAGAAGCAGGGGGTGTTGCAGTGCTGGCGCGCGAACAGCAGGGACCGGGCAGAAGTGTGCTCGGGGCTTGGGGCTTTGTTTACTCGCGGCGCGAGCTCGGGACCTTTGTGTTGCGGCTGGGGTTTGCGCGGGCTGCGGCGCGGTGTCCGTTACGGGGAGTGCGCGATCTGAACTGCTCATCTCAGCAAAAGGTTGTATTGTTCATTGTTATCTGTTTTTCCCCTGTTATTTCCAGTAAAAATACCCTTATCCCAACCTGCGGGCTGTTTTTGGTTTTCTCCCCCCCCCCCCTGCTCCGGGGAAATCTGAACGCGTGGTCCCCGGCTCCGGCGGAACCACAACATATTTTGGCGCCTGAACGTGGGGCAATAAAGGTTGGGATAACGGTAGATCTGACTCTGACCCGGTTGCAATTACGGTAAAAGTTGTAAGGATGCTGTTTAAGATGCTGTGGGTATTATTTATAAAGGTGTGGTCCTGGCTGTGGAAAAAAAACCTCAGCAGGCTGTTTGCAGTCCTGGCAGGATGTTGTATCATCTCGGGGCTGCAGCTTCCCTGCTTGTTCCCATACTTTGCTCTAGTGTGCTTTATGACAATGTTTTATGATGCAGTTATATTAGTGACTATGAGTTTAATCTGGAAAGTGTATGAGGTTTTGCGGTCCTGTCTAGTCCCTGGGCTGAGACGGGCTGGTGGTGGTGGCCATTTTGGTGAGAGCACAGAGGGAGAGAACTACACTGGTTTTTTCCTTTCTGGGCTAAACATAACAGCTCTTATGAGAGTTTTTGAAAACTTTCACCATCACCTTGACATGGAAACTATGGCCACAGTGCTAGAAGTTCTTCTGCACTTGATCCTGCTTTCATCATATATTAAGAGCAGGTTTATGAATACTGCTCAAGAGGTTTCCCAAAGGCAGGATAACCACGAGGGGCAGGACAACCACGAGGGGCAGAACATAGGCCATTACCTAAGTACGGCTCAAACACTGCTTGATATCAGACAGCGCTGTCTGCATTGTCCGTACTGTCAGGGGGGAGGGGAAGAAAACAGATTGTCAGGTACTGCAGCAACCCCTGTAATTGGCACTGCAGCTGCGGCAACCCCCGTAATTGGCACTGCAGCTGCGGCAACCCCCGTAATTGGCACTGCAGCTGCGGCAACCCCCATAATTGGCACTGCAGCTGCGGCAACCCCCGTAATTGGCACTGCAGCTGCGGCAACCCCCGTAATTGGCACTGCAGCTACTGCAACCCCTGTAACTGGCACTGCAGTTACTGCAATCCCCACAGCAGACACCACTGATGATCAAAAGAAACAATCCCCACCAGTGTCTGTCGCCCCGGTTCAAAAGAGAAAATACACAAAAAAATCAGTTCGTACAACAGCTGATGATGATGATCAACCGAGCCCATCAGGGGGATATCAAGATGAGGCAGAACCAGACGTTGTCACCCGATCCCTGTCCCTGAGTGAGCTTCGTGAGGTTAGAAAGGATTTTAGCCGCCAACCTAGTGAGCCCATTGTCACCTGGTTGCTTCGGTGCTGGGATCATGGGGCTAATAGCTTGGAGTTAGATGGCAGGGAGGCCAAGCAGTTGGGATCCCTTGCCAGAGAAGGAGGCATTGATAAAGCCATTGGAAAAAGGTCAGGAATCCTCAGCCTCTGGAAACGGTTACTGTTAAGTGTGAAGGAAAGGTACCCCATAAAAGAATACATTACATGCCGTATGCCCAAGTGCGACAATATGGAAAGAGCTGTCCAGTACCTTAGAGAATTAGCTGTACGGGAGATAATCAGTTATGATTTGAACAATTCACAACTCCCTGCCGATCCTGATGAAGTCCCGTGCACCCCAGGCATGTGGCGAAAGGTTGTACAAAGTGTACCATCAGGGCACGTCAATTCACTGGCAGCAATAGACTGGAGTGATACTGATCTACCAACTGTAGCCAATGTGTCTTATAGGCTCCGCAAATACCAAGACAATATTTCCCTCTCTGTCATCGCAGCGGTAGAGAAACTGGTCCAGCGCCTTGACAACAATGTGTACAGCTCCCGACCCTTGCAGAGCAGTGTGGCAGCTTTTGGAAGAAGGCGTCCATCATCCCGAGTGGGAGAAAACCGAGGGTACTCACCACGAGGTAAACTGTGGTTTTACCTGGTTGACCAAGGGGAGGACATGAGGAAGTGGGATATGCAGCCCACTTCAGCCCTTCGAGCACGAGTGAACGAGCTGCAAGGTAAAACAATCGCACGTCGAGATTTCACCAGGAGGAACGCTGCACCAGTTACCACCGAACAGAACCCTCGACCAAGCAGAAGGCCTATCTACACTCCTGATATGTCTGATCCTCTTGAGGGAACCTCCAAGTCCTTCATGCACTCAATGAACGGCAAGTATGATCAGCAGCAATAGAGGGGCCCTGCCTCCAGCCAGGTGGAGGAGAGGGATAACAGAGTTTACTGGACGGTGTGGATTCGATGGCCTGGCACGTCAGACCCACAAGAGTACAAGGCTCTAGTGGATACTGGTGCCCAGTGTACTTTAATGCCGTCAAATTATAAAGGCACAGAACCTGTTTGCATTTCTGGAGTCACAGGGGGGTCCCAACAATTGACTGTATTAGAGGCTGAGGTAAGCCTGACTGGAAAGGACTGGGAGAAACACCCCATTGTGACTGGCCCAGAAGCTCCATGCATTCTAGGTATAGACTATCTCCGTAGAGGGTATTTCAAAGACCCAAAAGGGTACCGGTGGGCTTTTGGAATAGCTGCTGTGGAGACAGACGAAATTGAACAGTTGTGTAACTTGCCTGGACTCTCAGAGGATCCTTCTGTTGTGGGGTTGTTGAAAGTTGAAGAACAGCAAGTGCCAATTGCTACAACAACAGTACACAGACGACAGTACCGAACCAACCGAGATTCTCTGATCCCCATCCACAACCTGATTCGTCAACTGGAGAGTCAAGGAGTGATCAGCCGGACTCGCTCACCCTTTAATAGTCCCATATGGCCAGTGCGGAAGTCCAATGGAGAGTGGAGGCTGACAGTAGATTATCGTGGCCTAAATGAAGTCACTCCAGGTATGAGTGCTGCTGTGCCGGACATGCTGGAACTCCAATATGAATTGGAATCGAAAGCAGCTAAGTGGTATGCCACGATTGACATTGCCAATGCCTTCTTCTCAATCCCACTGGCGCCAGAGTGCAGGCCACAATTCGCTTTCACCTGGAGAGGTACACAATATACGTGGAATCGTCTGCCCCAGGGGTGGAAACACAGTCCCACCATCTGCCATGGACTAGTCCAGACCACTTTGGAAAAGGGTGAAGCACCAGAGCATTTACAGTACATTGACGACATCATTGTATGGGGCGACACAGCAGAAGAAGTGTTTAAGAAAGGAGAAAAGATAATTCAAATCCTCTTAAAGGCTGGCCTTGCCATAAAACAAAGTAAAGTCAAGGGTCCTGCACAAGAGATCCAGTTTTTAGGAATAAAATGGCAGGATGGACGTCGTCAGATCCCCATGGACATTATCAATAAAATAGCAGCCATGTCTCCACCAAACAATAAAAAGGAAACACAGGCTTTCTTGGGCGTTATAGGTTTTTGGCGAATGCATGTGCCAAACTACAGTTTTATTGTGAGCCCACTCTACCATGTGACTCGAAAGAAGAATGACTTCCAATGGGGCCCTGAGCAGCAGCAAGCCTTTGAGCAGATTAAACGTGAGATAGTCCACGCAGTAGCCCTTGGACCTGTCCGGACAGGGACAGATATTAAAAACGTGCTCTACACTGCAGCGGGGGAGAATGGCCCTACTTGGAGTCTCTGGCAGAAAGCACAAGGGGAGACTCGGGGTCGACCGCTGGGTTTTTGGAGTCGGGGCTACAAAGGATCAGAGGCCAATTACACTCCAACAGAAAAAGAAATATTGGCCGCCTATGAAGGAGTTCGAGCTGCTTCAGAGGTGATTGGAACTGAAGCCCAGCTCCTCCTGGCACCCCGACTGCCAGTGCTGGGCTGGATGTTCAAAGGGAAGGTCCCTTCTACGCATCATGCCACTGATGCTACATGGAGCAAGTGGGTTGCATTAATTACACAGCGAGCTCGAATAGGAAATCCCAATCGCCCCGGAATTGTGGAAGTAATCACAGACTGGCCAGAAGGCAAAGATTTTGGAATGTCACCAGAGGATGAGGAGGTAACACGTGCTGAAGAAGCCCCACCTTACAACACACTGCCAGAAAATGAGAAGCAATATGCTCTCTTCACCGATGGTTCCTGTCGCCTTGTGGGAAAGAATCGCATGTGGAAAGCTGCTGTATGGAGTCCAACAAGACGAGTAGCAGAAGCTACTGAAGGAAAAGGTGAATCAAGCCAGTTCGCTGAGGTTAAGGCTATTCAGTTAGCCCTGGACATTGCTGAAAGAGAGAAGTGGCCAATGCTTTATCTCTACACTGATTCATGGATGGTGGCCAATGCCCTGTGGGGGTGGCTGCAGCAATGGAAGAAGAACAACTGGCAGCGGAGAGGCAAACCCATATGGGCTGCTGATCTATGGCAAGACATTGCTGCTCGGGTAGAGAAGCTTGTCGTAAAGGTACGTCATGTTGATGCCCATGTACCTAAGAGTCGGGCCACAGAAGAACATCAAAACAACCATCAGGTGGATAAGGCTGCTAGGATTGGAGCAGCTCAGGTAGATCTAGACTGGCAACGTAAGGGTGAGCTATTCATGGCTCGATGGGCTCATGATACTTCAGGTCATCAGGGGAGAGATGCGACATATAGATGGGCACGCGATCGAGGGGTGGATTTGACCATGGATGCTATTGCACAAGTCATCCATGAATGTGAGACATGTGCTGTAATTAAACAAGCCAAGCGGTTAAAGCCCCTTTGGTATGGAGGGCGGTGGATGAAATATAAATATGGGGAGGCCTGGCAGATTGATTACATCACTCTCCCACAAACCCGCCAGGGAAAGCATTATGTACTTACAATGGTGGAGGCAACAACTGGCTGGCTAGAGACATACCCTGTGCCCCATGCTACTGCCCGGAATACAATCCTGGGCCTTGAAAGGCAAATCCTGTGGCGACATGGTACCCCTGAAAGAATTGAATCTGACAACGGGACTCACTTCCGGAACACCCTAATAGACACCTGGGCCAAAGAGCATGGCATTGAGTGGGTGTACCATATTCCGTACCATGCACCAGCTTCTGGGAAAATTGAGCGATATAATGGACTTTTAAAAGCTACATTGAAAGCAATGGGGGGTGGAACATTCAAGCATTGGGACACACACCTAGCCGAAGCCACCTGGTTAGTCAACTCCAGAGGATCTACCAATCGGGATGGCCCTGTCCAAACAAAGTTTCCACATACTGTAGAAGGAAATAGAGTCCCAGTAGTGCATCTGAGGAGCATACTGGGAAAGACAGTTTGGGTCATCCCTGCTTCGGGCAAAGGCAAACCCATATCTGGAGTTGTTTTTGCACAAGGACCTGGTTGTACCTGGTGGGTAATGCAGAGAGATGGAGAAGTGCGATGTGTACCTCAACGGGATTTGATTTTGGGGGAGAATAACCAATACAATTACTAAGTAGAAATTGTAGTATAATGACTGTAAAATAACTTGTTGTTGTATATTCATTACTGCCATAATTATAATTGTTATATGTTGTATAAAAGATTTTGTTGGTTTTGGTTATGACGTAAATGGCATGGAATGAGGGGTGGATGATGTCCTGGTTTCAGCCAGGGGCTTCAGCCAGGAAGGGGCTAACCTGCTGGGCTCGGGACAAGTAACTCAAATTGACCAATAGGATCATTCCATGCCAGTTACATCATGCCGAGTATAAGAAGCAGGGGGTGTTGCAGTGCTGGCGCGCGAACAGCAGGGACCGGGCAGAAGTGTGCTCGGGGCTCGGGGCTTTGTTTACTCGCGGCGCGAGCTCGGGACCTTTGTGTTGCGGCTGGGGTTTGCGCGGGCTGCGGCGCGGTGTCCGTTACGGGGAGTGCGCGATCTGAACTGCTCATCTCAGCAAAAGGTTGTATTGTTCATTGTTATCTGTTCTTCCCCTGTTATTTCCAGTAAAAATACCCTTATCCCAACCTGCGGGCTGTTTTTGGTTTTCTCCCCCCCCCCCTGCTCCGGGGAAATCTGAACGCGTGGTCCCCGGCTCCGGCGGAACCACAACAGTTGGTCAATTATTTTACAGGTTTTAATATAATGTTTACATAAGACACACTAAAATAATAAGGCTTTTTTAAAAGAAAAGCTTTTTAAAAAAGTTTGTGGTTATCTCCTCTCCTCATCTCTCTTTCTTTACATAGCAATTACAATGTCACACTTAGCATATATTAAATAATATATTCAACAATTTTAGGAGCATATTAGAATAATGGAGTTCATAAGATAGACTGTTTTCCTCCAGCAGAACTAAACACAGCCTCAAGTTTTAGAATCAAAGCACAGAACTTATACATTCACATGAAATGTTAATTCAGGTCTAAACACACATTTACTAAAGATCTATGTGTACCTGTGCATGGAAATGCAAGTCTACAAGATGATGGATCATTATGTTTTCCCCATTGCCTTTAAAATATTTTTAAGGAGGGTTTTTGGGTTTGGTTTTTTTTTTCATACATTGATGTAATGAAAAAGAAGTTAATCAAAGCATTAAAATTTTGGACAAACCTTTTCATCAAGTCTATGAGTGCAGCAATCAAAATCTTTTCAGACTTTCCTCTTAAAATAAATTTTGCATCTCCTTCATAAGTCTCATCTTCTGCCTCTGAATCTCTTCTGATTTTTGCAATAATTTAAGCTGCTTTACTTTCTCAATTTTATCAACAAAAAAGAGGTGACTACAAATGTTCTAAGCTGCCTAAAAGTCAGCGATAAATCATAGCCAAGCAAAATCTTATCACAACTATTTTGTCCAGAACAGAAAATTTCAGTTTGGATAACTCAAGCCAGTTAACTACAGAGAGTGTCTCCTAAATACTGCTTTTTTCTTGATAAACCTTCTCTAGAAACTCTGTCAAACAGATAGTGGCTTATGCAGTAACCTCACAGTCATCAGAATGATCTCATGTAACATTTTTACTGGCCTTATCTATATGCTCTTTCTTTTCCACAATTTTTATTTTTTATTTTTGAAGAATTCCATTGTTACTGATTAGGCCTTTACAGCTTTCTCTCTGGCTGAGGCTACTCCAAAGTCACTCAGCTTTCATTCATTTCTATTCAGAAATATCATTTTAAATTGCCTCCTATAGATACCTTATCACATTCTTTAAGCTTCAGCTAAGGGTCTTAATACAAATTCAGGATAGATCTTCCACTGACTTTTACACTTCACTAGCATAACAATCTAAGCCATCGTCTTCTCATTGTATACCTTCTCAGAATGTTTAGTAATCCTTATTCTGTATTATATTTATTCATTAGAGAGTATTCCCCATCTCTGAAAAATTTAGATCTTATATTTTGTATTCCTCAGATGAAAGAACAGAAATACTCTCAATATTGCTGGGAAGTGGATGGTTTTTCCCAGTTAATAATTTTCAGTTAATTACCATCTCTTTGATATCTATTTTTCTGCGCATGCAAAAACATACATCAAGTAATTACATAGCATTTCCTTGAGGTTATGAAAAGCTTGTTCCATCTCAACAACAATGAAAGATTAATAAATTGTTGAAAAAACCCCACATAAATACTGAAGTATAAACAGCTGGAACGGGACAAAAAATCCCATATATTGGGTGATCACCTTTCCTGCCTCAGTTTCCCCTCTCCATAACACGTTTTTTCTGTGTTAGAAATGCAATTGTTACCCAAGAATTTGTTAGTGCAATGTAAACATATTTCTGGTTGTGTAATGGCATTAGTCTCCAATATCTGTTAGGAAGAAGAGAAGTCAACCCACATCTCCGTAAGTCACAGAATCACAGAATCACAGAATCACAGAATCACAGAACTGTAGGGGTTGGAAGGGACGTCGAGAGATCATCAGGTCCAACCCCCCTGCCTTCTAAACCCTTCTAAACCCCTGTCCCTTCAAAGTCCAAGTAAATACATAAGCTTTTGCTTTTTCCAGGGATTGATTTTCCAAAGAAAGTCAAAGAAAGTCAGAGACAGAAATAAGGATTATTGTTAAAAAATAGTTAATTTGTAGTGGGCAGCTACAGGTTGAAGTTTTGTAGAATTTTCTGCTGAGCAGCTCTGTTTCCATTTGGATCAGCAGTGAATAAGCTCAGAGCAATATGTTCCACAGCTTATTCTGACAAGTTAAAGGAGAATGGGCTTGAACTTTCAACTTGATATTCCGTTTATCTTCCACTAAGCCCCTTTTAAAAAATGGTCTCTTACTGACTTTCCAACTTTCTTTCTAGCAGAACACAGGGATATAACTTTTCTACCAGTGCCAGTGTGAAGCTTGCCTGCCTGTATCAATGAGTACCTAGAGCCCCTAAAGAGCTCTACTCCTAGGATCGTTTAGCATTCCTTGACACTGGTGTTTAATTAGAGAATGTTTGAACTCTTCAAATTGCTAGTCACTCATGGTTAGTTGCATCACCTTTTCAAACTTTTAAACATTTATTTTTATTTTTAGAAATGCTTAATCCCCTTTTTAATAGAAGAGAGTGGAGAGGATTAAGCCAATGAGCAGTGAATTGAATACTAAACAACTTGAGGAAAGACGCTCTGACAGCAGCATGCATGGAGCCATCCAGGAAGGCATTTGCAGAAAAGGCAGAAGGATAGACGGCATTTTAAATATATGTGATTCTTAAAAATAGCTGTCAATGCCCATGCAGATGAAAACATTAGATATTTAAATTAAGACAGATGTTCACATGATATATGAGGCAAATAGAAAAGAAAGGACCTGGAAAATAAAAGTTTTAGGGACTGATTGAAAGGAAGGGCCATACCTTCCTACATCTGACATATGCAATTTGGTCAGCATATCCTGCTACACATAACTATCAATTCATTGCTATGCAGAGTGCCAACAGTGGGCCTCCACTTCAAGTGTGCCTTCAAAATAAGGGAGAAAATATGAGAAGTTTGTAGTAGAAAACCTTCATGGTCAATTTCTTCAGAAGGGAGTAGCAAAGACTAATTTAGGTTAGAAGGAATCTCTGAAAATCACCTGATTCAACATTTGCTTTTAGCGGGGCCAGACTTAAGGACTTCTTCATTAAAGCATGAATCTTGTTTCATGGTATAGACTATATTGTGTCTCATATCTATCAGTTCACTGCCACACTAATGTTTATTTCAAAATATAATTCAAGCAACTTTAATGTATTAATTACAGACTTAATGTAAATATATTAGATATATATTCTGTGGCATAATTTGCCAAAAATAACCACAAAGGCAAAGAAACAGGTATATCTAATAAATGCATATTGAAGATTCTGGGCATCTGAAATGAAAGCCTGCAGCTAGCCTCAAAAGCATTGGTTTTCCTGAGGGCTTACAGGAGAGGCAGAATCCAGATGACAAGTTTTCTAGGTGGCACGGGTTATTCTCTTGTGCATATTCTTATGCAGAAAAAGACTAAATAGTAAATAACATGTAGGCAAAGAAGCGCCTTGCAATTTAGCATTTGATTGGTGAATATTTCAGAGGTGCCATGGTTGTATAAGAATGTAATTGTCTATGTTTCTGACCTTTTTGCAATTAAAAGTTTCCACAATGATGATGTATGTTTTTCTGTGTTTGAGTCTGTTTTGTCCTTTGGACATCAAAATTATTTCCTTGCAGCAGAACTTCAGTTGTCAGTGGTCTGTAAAAGTGGGCCAGCTTCCTTGGTGTCATATGGGATACTTTAGTGACAGTCTCCTAATTTTGCTCAGTGTTAAGGAGGCCAGGAAGCCTAGGGCCCACCTTGTGGCTGACTATGAAAAGAATGATAATGAATATGAAAGCTCCTTTAGCTCAATGACATTCAAAGTCCTTGCAATCACAATGCCTGACCACTGGAGTTACTGGAATGGAAAAGACTGTTCTGTCATTTAATCAGTGCTTTCCACTCATTGGGATTCAGCCCTAGTCTCTAGTGGCAACTGTGCTAAGATTTCTACAGCTTTAGGGCTGCAATAACTCACTTAACCATAAAAAGGGGTGGGACAGACGAAGAAGATTAAGAAATGCAGTGGTTTGTGGAGGTTTGCTCATTTGCATATGTTTTCATCTCCCCTGTGGATGGGCTGGCATTCATTAATTTCCCCTCAAACAGAAACTCTTGTTTGTCACAGAGAGCCCCAAGATACATCTCCTGAATTTGTCCTACATCTGGATATTATACCATAGAGAGCAATAAATAGTATTGATTGCTTCCTATCATATTTGGGGACCCTGAATATTTGCAATAATTTTAAAAATCTTTGTTGCTTATGCATTATCCAGGAAGATGTTGGACTGTGGCTTGGCTTCTAAAAACACTGTGTCTCCTTAAGAACAAGATTTATATTGGCTGCATCCCAGAGGTGAATATAATGACCTCTTTCACCTTGTCAAAATGGCAACCTTGTCAAACTCGCAATAGTCAATATCCTACAGCGCATCCATTTAGCACAGAAGCACAGCCCAAACTGGGACTTTGGAGTGCAGGTACTCAAATGCGCAGGTCTGACAAAGACAAATAGCACAGGGATGCACTAATCGAGCAAGGACAAAGGGACGCCTTGCCTCCACTGTGTGAGAAATTGAAGCCTACTTAGATTTCTCCTGAATGTATTTTATGATGTGAAGAGAGGTTTAATTTTTTGAAGTTCCCAATTTAAGATGTGAGAAGCTGGGAAATTATTCTGCTTAATCCCACATGTTTTCTTTCATTAATTTTTCATTTTATTATTTTTTAAAAATCTACCGGATCTTTATTTTTTTCATATAGGTAGATTGGATAGGGCTCTTAAATAATACAGTTTCCCTATAGATACCGCCTGTGGTCTCTGCTACAGGTATTTATTGAATAGCTCCTGCTTAAACTATTACTGCAGCCCTGTGCCAAGCAGCGGTCGTATTCTTTATGTGGACAGTTCTGATCTTTTTGCTGACTCCCCCGATTAAATAAGCTATGCTGAAATTGTGCTGTGTAAAAATCTGTAAGACAGATGTGTTTCACAGCATAAGATTTAATAAATTTTAGAAAGACTACATTTCAATTAAAAAAAGAAAATTTGGGATGGCACGTTCAAAGAGAGAACCAAGACCTTTTTTTCCATTAATGTTTTTGTGAGCATTTTGTAGAGCCTTGTTACTTTTTTTAATACAATCATAGTTTTGCATAGCTAAAATTTGTGGTATACGTTACCCAAATGTCTCTTTAACACAGGTCTGCTGTGTAGCAAGTCATTTTTCAATGTAAAGTTCTGCAATGATCTCAAATCTATTTAGAATTAGGACTCTGTTTCCCCTTCAGTTCATAGTTTTCTGACAGTAATTTTAATGCAAATCACAACAAGTAAACTTAGTGGAGTCAGTGAAGTAAAATCTGTATAAAATCACCACCAGTCCCCAATCCTACAAACACTCAGCATGTAGCTAATGGTAAAGCACATTGATTTTAACAGTACTACTAACAGTGTGCAAAATTAAACACATTTATAAGCCTTTGCAGGATCAGGGCTTCAGAGAGCTCACGAACTGGCCTTTGATGTCCATTTATAAATCCCCATTATAATTAACAGGAGTTTTACAGGCACATCAATAGCGGAGTATATGTAGAGTGTATTCCTGCTAGCCAAATAGTCTGCAGATGGAGTCCCAAAATATTCATTGACTCCCTGCTGACAAGGAAATTATTTATTATTACTACCTACATGATACAGTACTAACCTTGAAAACCCATTATATTCTAATGAGGCCAAAGCCACTTAAGCTAACAAACAATCACCACCTCAAAATCTGTATTAATTTAAGGAAATATTGCAGCCACCATAGAATTTTCAGACTTTTTTCTTACATCCCATAATGGATGAGATAAAGCCTTCTAGAGACTGGAACAACACTTAGCATCCCAAGTTCTGCTCCTGTTTCTGTACAAGGAATTCAGCGTCAGACTACACCATAGGACAAAAGGATATATGTAAAAGAATGAGCAAGATTTTCAAGCAAGGGAAGGTAGGATCAGTGGGTACTTCTGGAAGCCAAATCCTCCTACTTTTTTTTTCTTGATAGAAGAGCAATTAGAGATATCAGACATTTAAGACAGAATCCTGTTTATGTCTGGTTTTTCAAGTACTTACAGAATCTCCATGAGGCCCTGCTTTGTTTCTGAGTCGGGAAATAAAAAGGACACTGAGAGGTAGGAAGTCTTTTGCTTTGTGTGTGTCAAAAGGCAACAGAAGTTTAATCTGTATAGGTGGGGTTAAGTGTTGAGCAGGCGTGCGGGTGTGCTGCTTGTAGCACAGAACAACTGATACACTTTCCTAATTAAAGACTTTGAAAATAGAAATATTTAGTTATTTATTTAGTTATTTTTTTGCTTATTTTAGTGAAGCTAATGGGGAAATTTTGACGAAAGGCATTTTGGGAAAGAGGTAGTGTGTATATCTAAGACCTTATGCAAAGACACCACTGCGCTGACTGATTCTTATGCTTTGGAGAGCCAAAGCATAGCATACAGAAGAGACATCTGTCTTAGGTACATGGGAAAGAGCCTTTTTTTATCAATTAAGCCATAAAAACCCTTCTTTTACTTGATCTTCACTGACTTTTGAAAACATATTGTATTTCATCTCATACCAAGCTCTTTTAACCTAAGAGAATATAAAATATTAGATATTTGGCTGAAAACATGTTTCCCCACATCAGCATTTGCCACAGGATTCTGCCTTGTCTTTTCACTGAGTCTGGAGCAAGCTTATAATTACAAGAGAAACTTAGTTTTGCATGCTAACACTAAAAAACTTCAGCATGTTTCTTTGAAGTATGACGAATTAACCAGAGAGAATCTGACCTATTCAGCAAATGTCGGGGCTGTGGGGGTTTCTACTGTGTTAATAGCAAGCAAGCAATACAATCAAAAGTTCAAGTTTGGAATTGGAATAAACAAATTTTTAATTTTGTATCTGAGTTTTGAATTCACCAGCTGGTGTTTTTATGGCAGATCGAGTGACATAGTGAGTGAAGGTAGCATGTGTGGTTTTTGCTTGTGATATAGTATGAAAAAAAACATAATTAAGGTTCCCCATCAACTTTTCTACAAACCATTTTGGCAACTGTAATAAGAAGACGTCTGTCATGCATTTCACTAGCTGTAAACATGTGTTTGGTTTTTTTCTTCTTTTAGTACAATTACTGCTCTGGGACAAAGTAAATTAAATGTTTGGGGTTTTTTTAAAGATCGATATACCTGGCCAGATCATAAATGGAAACCTTCTCAAGGGAAATGTACCCTCCAACTCATTGTCCTTCAGAGGAGCTTTCTTCTCTTAAAACTTCTTTATTATCTTTAATTGAAACATAGAGGATAATTTAGCCATTTCTTCTTCTCTCTGGTCTTTAGCCATATTTTTGCAATTGCTTCTGTGAAAGACGCTTAGATGAGTTTATAGTAGCTTGATTTTTTTACATTAAAAATTTTAGAATTACTAAGCTCCTGAATAATTCCATATATCAAAGGGCTTTTGTGTTATGGCAGAAACAGGATCCTAAATGTTAACTCTGTAATGGACGTCAGAAGATCGCCATATGTTATATTTTAATTTACCCTTGAGTTTCTAGAGTTTACTGAAATACTGGTTGAAAAGTCAAATATTTTATGTATATACTTAAAATAAATTCAAGTAGATATAACAGGAAAAGTATAAATTATCATTGTAAAACATGTCTAGAGTGCCATGTTTAAGTCAGATTACCATATCCAGGAAATATGAATTCCAGTGGGGAATATCTAGCAATTTTTTGTATTAGGCATCTATTATAGCAAAGAAGTATCAAAATACGTTTAAGGGTATGCTGACCTTTTCAGACCTGTAACAGGCATTGAGACCACAGTATCAACTTGACCAGTCCAGCTGTCCTGGGTTTTCCCTTGCTAGCAATGGAAAGCACCCCATCTCCCTGATCTCAGTCCTTCTGACCACGGAAGCAGTATTAACACACGTCTTATGATTGGAACAATTTTGCTTTATTGTCCTCCTTCAGCTGCAGTGAACAGGATATATTCCTGGACATACCCCAAATTTGCGTACCTTATTAGCCCTTTCTTTACTCTCTTCTTTGCCATACTTTCTACTCCTAATCCTTGTGTCAAATAATAACTGATAATTACATTTTCTCCATTGAGTTCAGTCTTGCTACATCCTTATCCATATCCACATCCAGATTAGATAGTACTTCTGCTACCTAGGTAATCTCAGCACTACGTGTTCTACAAACATGCTGTTCTCCCCCAAAACTCTGCAATGTTCCCTTCCAGTTATCTGTGACATTCAGCCCTTTCTCAGTTGCTTCCCCTTTAACCAGCTCTGAAACCCAGGTGTCCCTGACAGCCCTCACAGTGCTATCTGTAACATTTAGCAGCTTCTCCTATTGTTTATCTGTCATGTCCAGCAGTTTCTCATGTCGTAGCTTCTCATGTCCTGTTCAGTTAGCTTAATCCCAGGACAGGACTTACTCAGATGCCTCAATACTCACCTGTAGCCCTAACAAAAAAGGAAGTGGGACTTGGCGTGTTTGTCTTTGCAATATGAAGACTGAGGTCAGATATGAAGTAAAATCTTGGAAACATCTGTGAAATCTTGAAGTATAGACAGTGAAAAGAATGATTTTAAGAAACAACAAATTGGTTTTGCAACAGCTGAGTGTATGTAAAAGGATGTACCAGTCACCTAAAGATCACTGTGATGTTTTTAAGACTGATAAACCTGGTTAGTTCAAACTCCAAAGATAAACTTAGCTAGATTGACTGTCATTAACACCCTTCACACTAATGGTTAGTTACATCTTTAGTTGTTACCACTACATATCCAAAGCAGTCAGTCCTTAGCAGCCATATGCTACACCTGCTGTGACCACACAGTACTGCAGCACTGGTGCCATACCCTCAGAAGTCCCCATCACCCTAATGTGTGGGCCAAACTCCAGAGCTCGTCCATGTGGATATACGGAGGTGGCAAAAATGTTTGGGATCTTTCTGCTTTGCAATATCTTTGAGTTTCTTGACACTTCTGAGCCCTGGGCTTCTGGCACTGGCACAGGTGCAGTGGGATGCTCGGGAAGGTTGCCTTCCTACTGAGGCATGTGCTCTGTCCTGTGGTTTTTCCCTTTCTTACAGGTTGCATGTTTTCAGTGAGCAGTGATAGACCATCAGTGTGTTGCTTATAGTTATGGGACCTCTGCTTTCAAGATAGGTCCAAACTTTGTAATAGCCCATGCTTTCAAAACTGTGCATCCTAGTAAGAGACACCAGCTATCAACCTCCAATTTACATTGAAAGTTCTCATAGAGAGTACATAGCAATTGTAAGAGACCACAACTGGAGCCTTGCAGAGGCAAGTTAAAGCACAGTTAGCTTAAGGTCTGAACCTTACTCCCTGATGCATTACAATTTTTATGGGGCCACAGGGTGCAAAAATATTTTTACAGCTATTATTATTATTTACTGTGCTTATGTTTAAGTTTAAAACAACCTAATATTTATTAAATCCTGCTTAGTGTAGAGCTGCTTTTATAGTTGTAACAGACCTTTACTTTGGCTTCAGTAGAATCTGTACATGTATTAGGAAAGACTCTAAATGCAAGGCGGTGAAATTAAAAGGGAGTCATCCAGTGGGATGGAAGGTATAAACAGGAGATATAATGGCAAGGCAAAAATACTTTACTTATAAACCAGAATTTAACAGATATTTAAAGAAGGACTATATGATGTGTTTGCTTAGAGTGATCAAGGATTACACTGCTCAGCCAGGAACTTACTTTTTACTCCATTATCAAACAATGGATTCTGTCTTGGCTTCTAACATCCCACTGACATCACTTCACTTTGCCTCCAGCCCAAGCCAGATTTGCCCTCTATTGTAAAGTTCAGTCCTGAAGAAAGAAGTAAATTCACCATTCTATCAAAAGTTAATTTAGAAATCTACAGATAAGGTACCTGTTGTCTGGTGAAGGGCAAACACAAACTGCAATAATGTCATAACAAATCTGTATTACAGCTGACCACTCTGGTTAAAATATTATTTTCAGTGAATGTACAGCATCTAGAGAGGTATGCATGCCATTCTTTCTAATGCCACTGGCAGCAAAACCAGTCCTTTTAAATTAGGACACAGTATATGTTCTTTGTTTATAAATTAAGTATGAAAAAGACAGGAAAGATAAAGGAGTCAAGAGACAGTTTAATAAACACATTTCTTTTCTTCTCCTAAAAGGAGAAATGCCTACATCCTTCTTCAGCATGTGAGACAATAGGAGTACTACATGTGTCTACTGCTCTGAACATAAGATTTGAATTCTGCTGTTGTCTCTGCTTTCAAGTTCTGAGACATAATAGTACTGGTATATTATCTTACCTTTTTGAAGTGTTTTTCATTCAAAAGTTCCTGAGGCATTTAAACTTTGAATCAGCTTGTTATTTCCCTATGGTTATTTTTCAGAAAAAAATTCATACCACACTTCCTCCCTGTGTGTCCTCCAATCTTCCCTACCTCCAATCTTCCCTACCAGGTGTCATGACAGGTCTGCCTCATTGGTATGGAGTTTCAAAATGCAACATAGCCTCTTGCATCTCACACACTAGATAATAAAAAAATTGAAGGCTTGTCTTTCCAGTTCCCAAAGAGAAGATTACTTCCTCCCTGGCCCTTCCCATTGTGTGCAGTTTAGTTCTGCATGTGAAGAGAAGTTTGGGAGTGCGTGGAAGCAGCACAGGAAATCATATTGGCTGCATATGCAAAATAGCCTTTACTTTGGTGTCTAGCTATTCTGTAGCAATGCAGCTGCCATCCTGCCTTGACACCCAGTTTCCCTTTCAGAAATAAACAAGACAGAGACAGAGCTCGTAATAATCACCTTTCTTCTACCTATATGCAGATACCACAATATCAAGGGTAAAGGTGTATAAGCAACTATCTATCTGGTCTTCTGGTTTTGCATCTTATTCTACTCCAAGCCCTCACAGCAACCAAAGGATGATTTACACCTACCCCACCTGATGCTGAGCAGTTCTTGCCTCTGCACACACCAGAACGATGTGCTCCCTACAGACAGTGCTACTAGATTGCATATGCAGCCCAGAACTGACCTCCAGACCAAAGTTTCTAAGTATTGAAGAAGGTTTTTCAAGTGTTTCCTTATTTGAGGAGATTGCTAATGTAAGCTGTTTCTTCATCTTTGTGGGGTGAGAAAGTTCAGATGGCAGGAAAGACCAGCTTGTGTTTAAATAGGTATTTAGAATATGTTTGGAAGATACATTAGATAATATATACTCTATCATCAAATGTTCATAACATAGTTTCAAAAACTAAACTAAGGATGAGAGGGAAGGATTGATTTAAGTACATTTTACTTTTACCACAGAGTTAAAGATTCTCAAGTCCAACACTAGAGGACATAACTTCTATTTAGTCATATGTATCATAATTACCATGGTATGCCATGGGTGAAGCAAGCATTTTAAGGATAGATTCATAATTAGATCTGAGGTACTTGGCTAATTAACAAAAAGGATAGACAAAAGTCTGTATTTCATTAGGGTGAGATGTATCGGTATCTTCCTGTGCATCTACATGTTTGATATATTATGCAGCAGTGAGCTATTTCCAGTGCATCATGTTGGGATGCTGTGATGAGTCACATGCCAAGCAAAATGATATAATAATTCATGATCAATCGGACTGCAAATATTGGATAGGGGATTCTCTGTATTTAATGGTTCCCTGTATGAGTTCATCACACTGCTTGCTCTTTCAAGGTGGTGCTGTTACTATTATTTGGACAGTCTTCCTTCTCCCTCTTAGAAAATTAAAGAATAAAAGTCCCTAAATGTATGTTCATACATGGTAGAGCAATATCCTTTCAGACTGGATGTCATGTATTGTACATCTTATAATGTCATCTGATACAGCTTGTGAGTCAGCTAGTAGCTTGGTGCATATACAGCCTAATGAAAGGTGATCAGATATGTCTAGGCATATAGAAAGTTAAAGAAGCATTGATTCTCATTCTCCATTTGTAGTGTAAAGCTGGAAGTGTAAAGAAGGAAATTGTATTGAAGAATCACAAAAGCATGAATGAAGTTACAAGAGCAATATGACTTTGTCCCTATCTTTTTCTTATCATCCTCTAAAAGCAATTTAAAAACCAAATCAAATGTTTTCCCATAGACAACCCTGCATGTTGGACTAAAAGAAAATTTCCCTGTTACTGTATCAATGATTATATCAGATGTTTTCATATGCCTGTGTGTGTGCACACCTATGCATTTCTAATATTTATCTTCATATATACACGTATGACCCTGTCTTTCTACTTTTATTCTGTCCTTCCAGTGATAACACTGCTACATCGTTATGTCTAACACTCGTAGTCCATCTATTTTCTATACTGGTCTTTACTGAAACTTACTATTATCAATATTAGTGTAAAGAAATATGAATCTGTTTAACTACAGGAAAAGACAAATTAACATTTAAACACCCATGTGCTATTCCTCCCCTCCTCCAACACAGGACAATTTTAACACTGATGTCATCAATTTTATTATTAAAATGACTGACACCAGAGTGCCCCTGAATGCTTGCTTCCTGAACAAGAAGGTTATATGTTAGTTTGTTGTATTAATGAGCTAAGGAATGCCCAAAACTTCTCAGCTGTGGGTATATTTTCTTTTGTGGGTATATAATCTTTGAAAAGAATACGTGGATATGTGCACAATTTTAGAATCCCTGTTCTCTGTCCTGTGTAATGATGTTCCTAGAGGTAAGGATAGTATAAACCAATTGCTAACTGCAGGTGTTAAAAAATTTGATAGATCTTTAATGTTTGGGTACAGCATGAATCCAAAATTAGTTGGTAAAACCACTTATCTCAATTTCTAAAATATCCGTTGATAAATTCAGTAGAAACATAAAGAGCACGCGTATGTTTAAGCATGAATACATAGTTGTACATTATCTTTTGACAGTCCAGAAACACTTACTATTATCAAAGCTATGGCTGTTGCCATTCATAAGTTCTTTAACTGAAATGAATTTTGCATGATTCATATTGCCATATCCTGTGAGCAAGCACTAAAACTTGTCTTAGTAGTCTGCATGTACAGTGCCGCTCTCTCCAAGATTTCAGCCTTTGATGTGCTACAGATTTCTTCATAGCAAATGCATGCCTCATCTCTTCTTCATCACAAGTTTTACAGACATATTTTGAATAGCACCTTCATAGATTTAGAAACAACAAGAATAAACACAGTTCGTCTGATGTTTGGCAACTGTTTAATAATCTTATCATACTGAACTGATAATTTTGGCTGAATAGCTCAAAAATGAGAGCAGTGTTCAGATATTTGAAGGCAGTAAGGAGTCTGATTTCCCTCAAAAACATTTTTTTTTCTCTACTGCAATGTTGTTGCTGTTGAAATAATTTATAGAGACATTAAAATTGCTCAAATAACATGACCGGTGCATATAGGGTAATTTTGGATAATGCTGCAAATTGAACTGAAATTAAAGTAAGTGAAAAAATTGCTTTTGTCTGTCCATTAGGGAAAAAAATGCCCAACAACTTGGGAAGTATTGCCATGCTCCTTCAGGTTGGAAGAACATTCTGATTTGTAGGGCTTTTTTCATTGTTATTTTTGTCTTCTACACAGGTACTTAAACTCAGATGGTATCTGAAATGGTTGCTAATCTGCAGCTGAATAATCCCAGCATTAGCTCGTAGGAGGTATATGTGACACTGATGTTAGTTATTAAAATGACATCTGCAGAGAAAATATGCAAAAACAGCTGTCATTTGATTTGAGCCATTCTAGATGACTAAAACCCATCAGACTGCTTGAATAACTAATAAAACCCCAGCTGATTCACTTACTATATTAGTTGCTAAAATGCATCTGGGGATTTGGATGTGCAGGCAGAATATCCCTTCAAGACTCAAGAGAAAAGATGCCATGGAGGCCAATTAGCCTAGGAATAACTGTTAATCCCTTTCAGGTTGTGTAGAGGAACAAATATACATAAATAGGTGGTACAAAAGCACTTTTGATTTCACTAAGCTCCTTTTAAAAATTGTTCTTAGACAGTCATCCTTATAACAATGTAGCATTTCATATTTCCTCAGTACTATACAAACAAATAATTAGGTCTCAAAGTAGGTTATTTTTCTCCAAACCTTACAGGCAGGAAAACTGAGGCACAGAGCTGGGAAGTATCCAAGGCCAAATGCAGTGCAAATAACCAAGTCAGGATTACATTCTTAAATGGCTACAATCAGCTCCCCAGCTTGTATCACCCTGTAGAAAACAACACTTCTATTCACAGGAGGCATTACAATTAAAGCAGAATTTTTAAAGTTAGTGCTGCATTTAATCTGAAAGCTAGTTATTGACCCTGATGGAAACCACCTATGTGCAAAACATCTTGGTCCTGATGCACTTAAGCACCTATACTAAACCAGCAGAAAAGCAGACAGTTTTCCATCTTTTAAAATCAATCTCAAACAAATAAACCTGAGATTTTTTTCTTCTAATTGTGACTCCAGCAATATCAGTAGTTTTGTTTGCCATCTTTTACCAGGAGTAATGCAGTTGTTATGACCACTCATCCCTACTGACCAACATGAAGACAGTGAGTAAAGTGAAAAAATGCTTATCGTCCTACTTTTGTTGGGCTAGATACTCTGGTATTGCCATGCAGTCAGGCAGGCTCTGATAAAAAACATTTTATACCATCATAGTCTCCCTGGAGAGGGGTCAGATTAGTCACATTAGCCTGCTGCTTGCCCACATATGTCTTCTAATTTCTTGCCTACATTTTATCTTTGATGCATCTAAGCTATTACATAGAAAAAACCCCACTTTTATATGTCAAAGAAGTACTAATTAAAGGAAAACGTATACCTAATGTTATACAGGATGTGATCATCTCCTGATCTTGCATAATCCAACCATTAACATTGCTAATATTTGAAATTAAAAATCTGAAGCTATCCCACCCAAATCATGAGGGTCATGTGTTACCTAATTATAGGTATCTAATATTTTGACCTCTAATTTTGAATTAATTACTCTGAGCCTCATTTGTGGGAAAAAGAAGGTACATGGACATAATTCCTTTCATTAACAATAAATCATATATAACTCTTATTTTTTTTAAAGTAAAAAGTACCAGACATAGAAATACAAGCTATTATTATTACTGTTCTGAAGAACTGAATGAATGGTTTGCACCTAGCTGTAGTAGAAAATGTTTAGAGTAACATTCCAATTTTAAATTGCCTTTTCTTGTAGCAGTATATACAATTTGTGTGTATGAGAAATAATGTAATAGTCTAACTGATTACACAAATTTGTTTAAAAAATCAGAAACATGTGCTTTGACTTTTCATAATGCTGCTTGGATCCTTTGAAAGTAGTTTTTTTTCCTTCTGAATGAAAGTCCAGTGCTGAACTGAAGAAGTCTCTCCTTGCATAGTATCTGTTTTAATTAATTTCAGAATGTATTTATATCGCTAAAGCAGAAGGTAAAACATGAAATGGAATATTCCTAGTTGCTTCAGTTTAGACTCAAATGTTATGCTTTCTAGTGTACTTTTAAAAAAATCGATAAAAATATATTCCCATACCTGGATTCAAAGTTAAATCTAAGATGTAAGCACAAAGTATTTTTTCCTGCAAAAAGGCAACAGAATGTTATATTTCAGTTTATTTTATTTTGTGTGTTTGCTTAAAAAATGCACCTGCTTCAGATGTTATTAAAATCAAGGATCACCAGCTCCTTAGGTAGGATCTGTCTTCTAGAGCTACAGAACTCCTCTAAGTCTCTTGCAGCACAGCTTTCTAATCAATAATAGGTATGGAGATGTTTGGGGTTTTTAATTTATTTTTTTTAACTTTCAGGCCAATAATTCTTACTTTTTTTTCCTCCCCAGTACCAGTGTAATGGATAACCAATACTACATTTCATTTGAAAACACTGGGTCCTGGGTAACAATTACATTTAGACAAGCAAATAAAAAGTGGAGACAGCAATAAGAGATCCAAAGTACACATCTCTGACTTATGTGCACCAATCAGCCCAGAAAAAAAGCGTTGATTCTTTTTAATTTTGCTGTATATGGTATATTTAATTTTAGATACTGGGATTCTATTTAGGAGAATCTGCTGATAACATATAATGACCAGTATTTTCTTGCTAGTTTGCTCCCCCTCCACAGTCTGAACTCCAATTTAATATTTTTAAATTGGTTTCTGTTATTTTCAAAAAGCCAGGGATCAGTTTATACAAATTCTAATTTTACCAGAAGTTTTCTTGAAAATCAAATATCCTGGGTTTTTCCTTCTCTGTAATACTATTTCAAATAGATATGCTAATTCCTTCAAACCGTTCCGTCTTCCCAGCATTGAATTGAAGTTTATTGAAAATGTAGTGTTAGTGCAAATGTACTATATTAAATCAACTTTCATAACAAACAGAGAAACAGTATTTCAGAATGTGAAGCTTCACCAATGAAAATATATGCAAAGAATTAAAAAATGCTATTAAATAACAAGCTGCAGTAGAACTACTTCTGCGGCAGTAGAACTATTTCATCATTGTCCTAAAAACCAGGAATGCTGATTTAATATCTAATTTCTTCCTTCGGTTGTAACCACTGTAACCCCACTGACTTCAGTTTAAAATTTCCATAGAATTTACATTTGGATAGAGATGTACTCCTAAAGGCTGGTTATGCTATTCTTGCATATTAGCTTCTCTCCTACTTCAGACCGACAAAGCTACTTATGGAATAAGATATCGCACCCGCCCTCATGTTGAGCTTGCAAGCTCTTTATGATTTCAGATTTACTTGTTTATTGGTAGAAGAGGTGTTTTTTCATTCAGGGTTTTGTTTTGGTTTTCAGGAAGCTGCCTGTGCAGCTGATAAGAGCGATTCACCTCCAGAATTTTTTGTTGGCTTTTTGACTCTTTGAGAAGTATGTATCTTCATTCCTGCGCAAGTATATTAATAAGATGACTACGCTGTGTTCCTCTTACAGAAAATCTAAACTAATTTCATCTACACATCTTTACACACTCAGTGATTGAGGTGGGGAAGGGAAAAGTAGGATGACTGTAACTGCAAACACTTTTTTCCAGGAACCTTCTTACAGCTTTGTCACTTCCATAGAAAACAAATTCTTTCTCTTTCTCTTTCTCATTGAAACAGAATAATGATCAAAGAGAATAAGACAAAAAAATTGTTAGCGAGTACTCTTTATAAGGACTAAGTTTATTCCCTCAGATGCGGCTCACCTCTTATTTGACTGCACAACTATTGCCACAATATTTTCCATGTGCTGTCCGAAAATGCATATAATTTTGCTATTGGAATCATTTCTGTCAATTGCATCTCTTTTTTTCCTTCCAACCAACAGGATTTCACTATTTCTGACACCATGTCTTATTTAGAAACTTTGCCTCTTCGTTGTTGAACCATTAAAAGTTTTGTACATTCATAAGTAGTCTGGAAGTTGTAGTTGCAGCTTTACTTCTTACTAAGTTGACTGGGTGAAGGATTTATTACTTAGTTTTTGTCTCAGGATGTAAAGTTACTATCCTTCTGGCAAATTTGGGGGGATTTTTCAAAAAGGAATGATTGCCAGGGCAGATAAACTGACTACATTTAAAAGTTTTCTCTCCTTTGAAGGAGGAGACAATATCTGCAGAGATACAAATTAGAAATTTCCTTGCTACTCTAAAGCTTTCTTCAGATTATTGCTGCATCCTGAAGAGTAGGCAGGGGAGAAGGAATGAGGGAAACACTCCTCCCTTTTCTGAAATGTCTCTCACGGTGCAAGGTAGTGTCTCCTACATACATTTTGACAAAGTGTCTTTTTATTTACCTCAAAGTCTAATCTAACACATCTAATCTAGAGCACCGTCAGACAACTAGAGTATGTTTTCAGGCAGATAACAGAAGGCATCAAGCTGATTGCAAATTCTGGAGAAGTCTTCCTTAAGTTAGAAATTGCCTAAGGCAGATATGACTAAATATTGTCTCCAGGATAAAATCAGGCTGAACTGAACAACTCACTGTCCCCATTCTCACAGGACACTGGCAGGGAGGACACTTCCCTTCCTAACCATAAATCTTGAAGTCTGCCAAGCTCTGAGCTGCAAGCAAGTTGCCACCAAAGCCTTTAGAAACAGCATTTTCCATCACACACTATCTGCCCCAGTCATTGTTTCATCAAAAATTTAGAAGAAAGATCTTGGAAGCATCCAGAAAGGGATGTATAATCCAAACAGAATCAGAACATGTCCACCTAGTTGTGTTTTAAGGAAAGTATAGCTGAATTTGTGTGGCTGAAATGCTGAGGCATGAGGTCTGATCAGTGTCTTTTTTATGGCACTGATCTTCACATCCTGTGAGTCTGTGTTAGTGCTGGCAGGAAGAGAACATGAACATAGGGGCCAAAAAAATTTACACAAGCAGGAAAAGTGAACCATCCTGTTTAAATTACTGCTTGAAGAGGCTGTGTAAAAGCTCCAGAAAAATCAGACAGAAGAATATCTTGCATATTTAAAAAAATAAAACTTTTCCAAATGATGTTGAGTTCGCCATTACTCTGTGACTTGCCTTTAATTTATATACGAAAATCTCACTTAAAGTTTCTGGCATACTTCTGGCTATTAAATATGTGAATGCCAAACAGACTGATTGCAGAAGAATTAAACAGTAATTAAAAACCAATTAAACTGTGAGACTCTGGGAAGAAACACAACAGTTACCTCAAAATGATGTCTTACTATGTTAAAAAGAATAAAGAAAAAATAATCTTTTATGGAAACTATGTGTAACATTAAAGTGTACTGCTACAAACACATAAGAATCAAACGCTATTGAAGACTCCTTATTTCGATTCACAGTATTCAAGGAGTTGCAAAAAATGAAATTTAGAGAGGTCAAAAGTGCAGATAAGCTGTGAAGATGATGTAGTTGAGAATAATCGGAAAGTGATCTAAAACTTTGATAACCCATTCTCCTTCCTCCAGAGTCAAAAGAGAAACCGGAGAAGAATATTTGTTATTTCTCAGAAATATTTCTCAGGGCTAATGAAGAAGGTCCTTTACATGTGTCCAATTCCTAGTTATGGAGATTGTATTGCATTAACTTAAAACGAGAACTAACGCTTAAATAGTTCAGAAGGAAAACTAAATTGTCATTTCACAGAATTACAGAATCAGACTGGCTCACTTTGGAAATGACCTCTTGGAGGTAAACTGGTCCAACCATCATGCTTAAATAGGGCCACCTAGATCCAGTTGCTCAGGACCATGTCCAGATGACTTTTGTGTATCTCCAAGATGTGAGATTCAGCTGCTTCTCTAGACAATTCATGCCCCCACAGTACAAAAAGTGCTTCCTGCTGTTCAGGAGAAACATCCTCTGTTCCAGTCTATGACTGTTGCCCCTTGTCATGTCACTGGCATCACTGAAAAGAGCCTGGCTTTATCCTCTTTGTACAGTGACTTCAAGAATTCAAAATGCACAATACATTCATAAGATCCTCCCTGAGCCTTCTCTTTTCCAAGCTGAATAGTCACAGCCCTCTCAGCTTTTCCTCATAGCAAAGACGTTCAACTCATTTAATTATCCTTGTGTCTCTTCACTGGAATGTCTCCAGCATGTTCATGTCTCTCTTGAAGTGGAGACCCAGAACTGGACACCGTTTTCCAGATGTGACTTCACTAGTGCTGAGCAGAGGGGAAGAATCACCTCTACCTTTCATGGCACAAGTTGTGACACAACTTTATTCTTTTGAACACATTAAGTCCTTTTCAAACATCTTTAGCTGAGTATAGCTTTTTATTTTCCTGAGTGTATAGTATGAATGTTTGTTGAACAGTGTTCAATGAATTGGTGACTTCTGTACAACTTTTAAAAAAATTCTGCGTTATTACTCTTGTATTGTGTTTCAAGTGAGCTTACAGAATAGTTTTTCTGTTTGTGTTTTGTGGGGGTTTGGGCCTTCTAGGGGGGTGGTGCTTGGGATTGTTTGGATTTGGTTGTTTGATTTGTGGGGTTTTTTTCCAGGGAGTGTGTTTTTTATTGTTGTTGGTTGTTGTTGTTAGTGTTTTTAAAATTAATATATAACCCTGAAAATAAGGCAATAGTATTCCTGAATACTTTGAAAAGGTATCACTCTCAGCTGGTTGCATGGAAAGCCGTGTCTTTTGAAATGTCCCTGATCCTGTATGTCTCTGAAATTCCCAAAGCAAGGTCAAGAATTTAAATGTAATAGAGTTCATGGCAATGACTCCCCAGATTTGCCACTTAGAATCCTAGGTTGCAGACTGCAATTTTTTAAGTAAAAAACCCCAAAACATAAAAAACCCACCCAAACCAAACACCAAACCCAACCATCAAACCCATCACAGTTCAGAATAACCTGGCTACCCATTTTATCACTCTCACAGAAATGTACATAATTTCATAAAATATATATGTACTGGATTGTAATCCCTATCTGTCTGCGCAGTTTTTTGTCCTTGCACATTTGTTTCAAACAATTTTAGAACAGGGATGTCTGACTCGTCTATTTCATGTATAACCTGTATATATGTTTTTGTAATATCAGTACCTGAGTAGGGATTGGATGCCAAATAAAATGCTCTCATGAAGGAAAAGGCCATAGTCATCATAGAATCATAGAATGGCATGGGTTGGAAGGGACCCCAAGGATCATAGAGCTCCAACCCTCCTGCCACAGGCAGGGCTACCAACCTCAGGCCTGGATCTACACAAGGTTGCCCAGGACCCCATCCAACCTGGCCTTGAACACTTCCAGGGACGGGGCATCCACTACTGCTCTGGGCAGCCTGTTCCAGCACCTCACCACTCTTTCTGTAAAAAACATCCCCTAATATCCAATCTAAACCTTCCTTCCTTTAGCTTTAATCCATTCCCCCTTGTCCTGCCATTATCTGCCCTTTAAAAAAGTTGATTCCCCACCTGTTTATAATCTCCCTTTAGGTCCTAGAAGGCTGCAATGAGGTCCCTTTGCAGCCTTCTCTTCTCCAGGCTGAACAATCCCAGCTCCCTCAGCCTCTCTTTGTAGGACAGGTGCTCCAGCCCTCTAATCATATTCGTGGCCCTCCTCTGAACCCTCTCCAACAGTTCCACATCTTTCTTTTATTGGGGGCTCCAGATCTGGACACAGTACTCCAGGTGGGACCTCACAAGGGCAGAGTAGAGAGGGACAATCACCTCCCTGTCCCTGCTGGCCACCCCTTTTTTGGTGGAGCCCAGGATACCATTGGCCTTGCGAGCTGCAAGAGCACACTGCTGGCTCATGCTAAGTTTCTCATCCACGGTGACACCCAGGTCCTTCTCAGCAGGGCTACTCTCAAGAAGCTCTTCTCCCAGTCTGTATCTATGTCTGAGATTCTTCCGGCCCAAGTGCAAGACCTTACACTTGGCAGTGTTGAACCTTATTAGGTTCACCTGGGCCCATCTTTCTAGCCTGTCAAGATCCCTCTGGATGGCTTCCTTTCCTTCTAGGGTGTCGACCGCAACACTCAGCTTGGTGTCACCCACAAACCTGCTGAGGGTACACTCAATCCCATCCTCGATGTCATTGATAAAGATATTAAAGAGAACCGGTCCCAAGACAGACCCCTGGGGGACACCGCTTGTCACTGGCCTCCACCTGGACATAGACCCATTGACCACCACCCTTTGGCTACGGTCTGTTAACCAGTTTCTTATCCACTGTATGGTCTACCCATCAAATCCACATCTCTCCTACTTAGAGATAAGGATGTGGTGGGGCACTGTGTCAAAGGCCTTGCATAAGTCCAGGTAGATGACATTGGTTACCTTCCCTTTATCTACCAATGCTGTCGCTCCATCATAGAAAGTCACCAGATTGGTGAGGCACGACCTTCCCTTGGTGAAGCTGTGCTGGCTGTCCCGGATGACATGCTCTTCTCTCATGTGCTCTAGCATGTCATCCAGGAGGATCTGTTCCATGATCTTCCCAGGCACAGAGGTGAGGCTCACTGGCCTATAATTCCCTGTGTCTTCCTTGCTCCCTTTCTTATAAATGGGAGTGACATGACCTTTTTTCCAGTCATAGAATCATAGAATCATAGAATTGTAGGGGTTGGAAGGGACCTCATCGGGTCCAACCCCCCTGCCAAAGCAGGCTCCCTAGGACATATCACTCAGATGGGTGCCCAGACAAGTCTTGAATATCTCCAGAGAAGGAGACTCCACCACCTCCCTGCGCAGCCTATTCCAGTGCTCTGACACCCTTACTGTGAAAAAGTTCCTCCGCATGTTGGTGCGGAACTTCTTGTGCTCCAACTTGCAGCCATTGCCCCTTGTCCTATCCCCACAGACACTGAAAAGGAGCTGGTCTATTCCCCCTGCATCCCCTGCTTAAGGTAATTATAGACTTTAATTAGGTCTCCCCTCAGTCTTCTCTTCTCACGGTTGAAGAGCCCCAGCTCTCTCATCCTTTCCTTAAAGGATAGATGTTCCAGGCCCTTCATCATCTTCATAGCTATTCTCTGGACTCTCTCAAGGGGATCCCTGTCCTTTTTACACCAGGGAGCCCAGAACTGCACACAATACTCCAGGTGGGGCCTGACCAGGGCAGAGTAGAGGGGGAGGATCACCTCCTTAGACCTGCTGGCCACACTCCTCTTGATGCATCCCAGGATCCCATTGGGTCTCTTAGCCACCAGGACACACTGCTGACTCATAGCCAAACTGTCATCAACCAGGATCCCCAGGTCCTTCTCCACAGAGCTCTTCTCCAGCAGGTCAACTCCCAGCCTGTACTGATACATGCGGTTGTTCCTCCCCAGGAGCGAGACTTTACACTTGCTTTTGTTGAATTTCATCTGGTTTCTCCCTGCGAAACCAAGTACCACTAGAGCTTCATCTTATTTGTTTATATTTAAATCATTAGAAATACTTCGTCCTCTCCAACTAGCATCAGAAGTACTATATAAAATATTTTGATTTATTTATTTTCACAAAGAAACGGAAATGAAAGTAGCTAATATTTTCTCTAGGGAAATACACTTGAACATGTTTGCCATGCAAACTATGTTGAGATTGTAAACTGTGAGACTATTTGCTATCATTCAATAATTATCACTAAGATTTAATTGAAGTAATGAAAAAATATAAAAATAATCACAAAGTTCTGTTTCTACATTTCACTTCATTATGAACAACTATTACCAACACAAATTTTAAAAGCAATTTTAAAAATAAACAAATCTCTCTTTAATATGCACAAAACAGAAACATTTAATTTCCATAATTTCACTCATTTAGCCATATTAACAATGTGTTTCTCCTATCTATAAGTAGCTGCCTTTGGTGTTCTATTAATACTTTTTCTGAGTATAGTTGAAGCCACTGATAGGTATATAGGAGCACTGAAAGAGTTCTCCAACACCAGAACATGAATACCCTCTTAATATTTCTCTACCTTCTCATTAACACTAATTGCAGTTATAAGGGAAGAATAATACTCCAAAGTATTATCTAAATACAGTCTGGCCAACATTACAATGTTACTAATATTTTGTATTGTACTTACTGAGTGTTTTAGATAGTGACAAGCAGGGAAGGAAAAAATTAAATTCCTTTTATACTTTGCTTAATATTAGTACTCTGCACTTAAGACATGGTGATCAGTTTCGACATGGCTGTTTGGTGATCTGCCTTCAGAGCACACATATACACAGCTCACCAAACTTGTCTTACGTATGTCATTAACAAAAACAGGATTTTGCAGGATACCAGGGCATATGGTTCTCTATCACAGCAGGTTCACACAATGTCATGTTACTGAAAAATACTTATTTCACAAATGGAAGCCAAGTGTGAGGAAGGTTTCTTGCCACCTTACCATGTTAGCACCAGATGAAATTACGTATTTTAAAAATGGAGAGATTTTTCAGAGTTTTTGAGATACAATATGAACAGACTAATTTTGCAAGGCTAAAACAATGATCTAGCTGTTCTTTCTCTATGTTTTGTGCAGTGTATGTGGCTGTGCTTTATAGTCTTCTTACCACAAATCCCATGCCAAGTCCTGAGCTCATCCAGAGTAGATAATGTAGTCCTGCACTGACAGGAAGATTTTTGTCTCATTAGTTTGCAGTCCCACATAAACTTGCACACATGTTAACCCTAGGACTCAGCAGGCAATTCCAGTGAAACCACTGAAGTTGTTCTCAGAGCATAAACAGATGGGTGAATATTTGTAAGTCTGCAATCTTAGAAGTTATGTCATTTTTGGATTACATTATAAGGTGATATCGTTTCTGTTCAGCACCAGAAAGGAAGTATCAGAGATTGTGTAATTTATGCAATATTGAATGATTTTGATTTTATAGTATGTTTGTTATTCTTTAAAAACATAAGGCTAGTGCAGAGATGAACCAAAGCTGAGTTTCTCTGTTAAAAAGTAAAGGACCTATTTTTGCAAGTCGTCATCTTCTTATTAACAGGACGACTAATGCGTACACTCCATGCCAACTTGCTGCCTCCAGAGTTTTACCAATATGTACTATCTGCTTTAGGGAGCAGCATAAAAGCTATTTGGAGTTGCTAAAAGAAGAAAAACTGTGTGAGACTGAATTATTGGTGGGACTATTTAGGAACAAACAGAACTAAACAATTTGTTCCAACCAGGGTTTCCAGGCTTCGGGGGGAAGTAGAGGGAATTGATCCATATCAGACAGCATACTGGAAGAATTGTCAAGAGAATCTGTCAGGAGAGAATATATTGGCAAATAAAAAAATATAAAACTATATAATACATGTGCAAGTGTCCTTGTGTAATCCCTGACAAGCTTCTAAATAACAAAAGGAATAGCTTTCCTTTTACTGCAGAATTCAAAGGAGTCATTGAATTCTATTGTTACTTGTTGGGTGTTTTTTTCCTGACCAAGGCAAAGAACTTGTATAAGCTTCTAGAAAGAGGCAAGACAGATTAATGTCACCATGTTATCCAATATAGTGATACCACTGGCAACATTAGTGTATGACAATATCTTGTACCAGGAAATAAATAGCATCACATGTGGAAAAATGACTTCAAAACCAAGCTGCATTATATTGTCTCTAAGAGGGTGCACGGTAAGAAGACAAAAAAAAAAAAAAAAGCCCTATAACTCATTCCTTTTTCTGACCAGACTCCTCCACAATTTTTTAAACATTAAATGAACTGGAAATTACTTCTTCTCCTCCCTTGCACATGCATATTTTAATTGAAAAGCTTGATTTATCAAAGATAATTCAGAAAGAAAAGAGTAGATGGCCACAAATTGTTTGGAAATGACTGAATGAAATATTCTAAGTTGCTGCTTATCAGTTGCTTTGTTATCAGAAAAAAATTATTTTAATTTTGCAGTCAAAGACATTCTGGAAAAGTTGACTTAATCCTCCTAAAGGTTTCCTTGGGTTTAGTTTGCTTTCATATTTTGGCTCAATTTTTCTACTTTTATTTTTGGTTAAGGACAGGAAAGTATTTAAATCTCTAAAGAATTCATCAGATCATATGCATTAATTCCTGTGCAGTTCTACTCACTCTTTCTACTCTTTCTCCTTTCTTTAGCTCTGTGGTACAGGTATAGGCATGAACTTGTTGCAGAAATTCCCCAAGCAATCATATTACAGACCAAAAAAAAATCCCAACCCTTAAAAACTCCACAATTATTCTCAGCTGGTGCAAAGCAGCTGATCTCCTTGCACTTGTGAGGAACTATAGTGATGCAGGCAAAGATACAGCCAAATGCATTTTGTATGATTGATGTTTGAATTCCGTGCTGAGTTGGAGCTATGTTCTTGAATTCAGAATTTGCCCCAAACTCAACGGTATTCCCTGTGTGGATTTCAAAAATGTTTATTATTCACAACTTGTACGATAGCATAGTATGTGTCATATTATCCAGTGTTTGGGATCTAACCCACATCACACATGAAAGTAAATCTCCCTGCTAAGAAATACCCTCTCTCTCAGAGGTGCATGTCGTCTTTCTTCTTCACTTCAAAAGCAAATAATGAGGCGGGGAAAAGGCTGAGTGTTTCAGAGGCCATGCATTCATCTACATATTGAAAGGAGATCAGCTTAGTATCTGTTTTCTTCGGTTGTTCACTACAAAGTGAAATCCTGACATGCAAATTTAATTCTGACTCAGGAAAGCACTTCTCATTAGGTAATGCTGAAAACAATGATTTTTCTTTTTATGACTTTACGTACAATTTAGCACTAAGAAAGTTCGACACATCCCTAACATAGGGAATCTAGGCTGTGAAAACAGCTATGAAAACCAACATAACAATAGGAAATGCTGAAACAGACCATGCTGTTGTTAGTTATCAGGTGTGCCACCGTCATCTGGTGATCTAAAGAATTCAGATGAACTCAAGCTAACCTACAAAAACAGCTCCATGAGCCCCAGGTTACAGGAAAGAAAGGTTGTATGGGGAAGCCTTTTGTAATACTTCCATTATCCAAAACATATGTGACTCTTGTTTTAACACCTTTTAAAAACAATGCCCCTTTTAGGTGTCATGCTCAATAAAACACTTGTTCTCCAAAACTCAGAATGAATTAGAGAAAGAAGGAGAAATAAAAGCCACACTTTTTATCATTACATTTTTATTGAAATTTAAACACCCTATTGAAAGAGATTTACATAAAAGAATTTGACCTACACGATATACCATACATGATCGAAAATTGCTTTACCGTTCTTCATAAAATCTCAGTTTGACTGGCAGATAGAATGTAAAAGCAATATGTGAGCTCTGCTTTCATTTAAATTTGCACTCTCATAGTATTATATATTTTTGCTAAATATTTTACAACAGAAAGGATCCTTCTAAAGAATCCAACATGTGCCAAAAAAAGACAGAATTTTGAATTCTTTACTTAACCCTTTGCATAATCATACTTTCACTGATTTAAAAAATGCAGAAGTCAATGGGAATCCTTTTGTCGAAAGACATGGAGACTTGAATCACAATTTTAAATACGGTTTTATATATTTAAGGAAACTTTAAAAGTATCTGTAGACTTCAAAGAGTTTAGGTATCTAATTTCCCTAAGTAAATTTTGGAAACACACTTTTCCTGACACAAACGTCCGAGTAATAAAATCTATTATGTCATGCCAAGAGTATGATTAAGAAAATTTCATCCCATATTTATTGCACTATTGCTTTTAGTGTGATAAATAGACAATAAATAAACATTTCATAATGACTTCAAATTGGAAGCATAATGATTTTTTATTAAATAATATTGATAATTTCATTCAAAGCATCAATTCACAAAAATCTCAGTGTAGTAGACCATTTCTGTGAATGATGAAATTAGAAAGATGTGTCATTTCCAAAGTTTTTCTGAAAAATATTCAAGCTAACAAAACTTTCAGTCTGCTTTCTACCTATAATAAAATTATTGCCAGAGGAAAGCTGTACTAAGTTACAAATCATTCACTATGCTGTTCTAAGACTTCCAAGTAATTAACAGGATGAAAATGCAGCAAGGAACTACTCAAAAAGCTGAAATATATTCAGAAGCTGACATGCCATGTAAAACCAGAATAAAGTGAGTGTCTTGAAAGCGATTGCAATGAATGAAGTTCAACATAAAGCTTCACTCAGTATCACAGAGAACCATAAAATAATCCATAATTCTATGGGAATTGTGTATTAAACCCTTACATCTTTGGTGGTTTACTCGACAGTATTTATTTGACATCAAAATAAACATATTAGGTAAATGGGCTAGCTCTTTTGACCAATTCTGTGTAATAGTTTCTTAAGATGGATTGCTGATGAGAACAATGAAGTGTGCCTTCTGAAAGGCAGCCTCTGTCATTCAGTAAAAACAAAAACTAGTCCTAAAAGTGGGGGAGAGAAATTTGTGTCAGAATAGAGAATGTAACAATAAACAACCTTTCTATTGTGGTGGGGAAAAAACCCCAAACAAACAAACAAACAAACAAACAAAAAAACCCTGGATACAATTAAGTTATTAGGGGAGAAAAAAAGAAATAATTCTCTATGAAAAGCAGGAATGTGGCAGGAAAATATTAACAGTCATTTCTAGGGACAGGGATGGAGAATATATTGTTTCAAAATTATTAAGTAAAGTAAAAAAAAAAAAAAGTAACACAAGAAGAAATAAGGTCTAAATGTTCTGAATATCATAATGAAAATGCATACATACATGAATATGAAAGTTATATAAATAATATACTTCAAAATATTACTAAAAATAGAATGGTAATTTGTTTTAACATCTTCCTATTCAATTTTAGTGCAAAATTGCCTTATTAGAGGAAACATTCTAGTGTGAATAAGATTGCATTTTTAATGGAAAATTGTTTTACTGTATGCTTTCAATCCCGTTAAAAATGTTCATAATTTTCTTAAAGTGGTGTTCACTTAGGAGGTCAAACAGGGATTTAAATACATAATCATGCATTATGAACCTCGGCATTTAAACTCAAGGTTATGAGAAATCTATTTGCTGAAAGAGTGGAATCATCTCATGAACACTGAAACATTTAATTTCATTTTCATGTTACATCAACGTTTCAGGTTTACTGATCATAACTGGCTCCCTGCTCTACTTTGAGTAGCGTTTCTTTAAAGCAAGGGTAACAACAATTGAAAAACTAATCTAAACAAATCCTAGTATAATTTTTTCCATTCAACAGTAAAAAAACAATCACAAGAATAGTCTTCTTCAGTACATCCACATAACAGCATTGATTCTTTTTCTGTAGTGCTCACCGCCACCATACTAAAGTGATGAACACAAAGGTTAGCGTCAACCTTCACAAGGTTCTTTCTAACCAAGTGTGAGACAGGAAAGTTTGACTGGGCTCTCTCTTTCACGGGTATTTCATCAATAAATCTTCCCTTTCAAATTGCCAAGTCTTTGTCTGTTTGTTCCTTCACTCTTTATAGTCATTGTTTGGAGTGTCTGTGTCTGTCTTTCTGTGAGAAACATTGTAGGGTATTGGGAAAGCTTGTCTTTAAAAAAAATTTATTATGCCAGATGGTATGTTTTAGACAGTGAGTCTCTGTGTCTGTCCATCATAGCCAAACCCCTATAATTGCTAACTCTTTATATGTGTTTCTGTTCTCCTAGCTGTTTTTTGTTGCAGTGCTCCAAAGGATCAAAGCTGTCTTGATGGATCACAAATACAAAGCCATATCTAGGTAGAAATGTTATAAAAAGCTACATGATGCAGGTCTAACGCACTCGTTAGTATGCCTCATGGGTTCTCCTGTGAGCCATAGCCCTAAGAGGCTATCAGCTTGTCATGGTCTCTGCTGAAAAGCTTGGGATCAAATTGCTGAGACTTAGGTATTTAGCTTCTGTGATACGCTGGTTTGTTTCCCAACCTGTCAGCAAATATTGTAGACTTCACATAAAAGGAATGGATCTGAATTTGAATTACTGTGCACCTCACATGCTTGGATCTGGCTTCTTTTTATTTGGGGAAATAAGTAAATCATTGTTCTAGATGTACTATAATCACAGAGAATAATACCCTACATTTTCACTTTGCATGTCTCTTCACTCCCCATATATCCTCATGAAATTCAGTGAATGCTTTATACCAGTTTCCCACCAATCCCCAGTACATTGTCCAAAAAGGTGTCTAACATTTCAGAAGATCAAGAGCTCAGTGGGATTGAGTTTTGCATATGCCAAAGAGGTGGTTGACAAAGTTTGACCTTAGTGCACTGCTACGAGAAGACTGTCTGCTGGTACTGCCTAGGTTCTTCCTATGCTTCTCCAGTACTTAACTATTTCTATATCACTCCTGTACCATTGCTGCTACTTCCTACACTATTCTTTCAGTACAGGCAAATGACAAATATTGTGATCCAAATCTCATATTTTCCCTGGAGTTTACTTTATAGTAATTTCTCAGCCATTTAGGAAAATGTAGATAATGAGAAAATACCTAGAGAGATCTGCTAAAATAACTTTTATACTTCTGAGGAATGATCAGTACTCCACATCATTCAGTCCGTGTACAAAAGGTGGAAAAGGAGATTTACCAGAGGGAATCAGGAAGCTAATTTTTCTTTTCTCTCCTCGTCCTCTCCTATTAACGTCTGCTTGTTTGTTTCCCATGTCACTTCTGCTGCCTGAAACCCACATCATTGTGTAACTGCCTCCTTTTAGGTCAAGGATTTCTCTGCCTTGATATAAATATTAATAATGTGAGTTCTTTACAAAGAATGGTGTATAGGTTGGGTGAGGGATTTTTTAAAAACCAAACACCTTAAAAACCAATTATCTTAAGGGACAGAGTGTTGTCTAGTAAAAGGAGTGGAACTGGAATAGATGACTTCTTAGGTCTGCCCACTGAATTCTTCTTTGACACAGAAGTAATTTAATTCCTGTGATGCAGTTTACCCACTTGTAGAATTAGTCTAATAATAATTATCTGGCTCACGGCATGTTCCAAGACTTCATTAGTGTTTATAGAGTACATTGTTTGTCAGGTTTGAATTCCTTGCCTCAAAACTCTGCATAGCAGGAAACCAAACTATAAAACTGTTAATTATTATTAAGCTACTGGTCAAGTAAAGCAGCATTCTTCATTCACAGTGATAGTCTTTGTGTGTTTATGTTTTTTGTGCATAATTTTTCTGCATCCTATTAGATCCCAAATTTTAAAAAATAGTCAAAAACTTCAAGATGAGGAAGTGGAACCTAAATTATCTCAGAAACCTCAGTTTTGGAATGTGAGTGAGGCAGAGAAAGTATAAGTGGCAAGGAAGTTTGAGTGTTGTAGCAGAAAAGAATATATTAACTAGATCTGGTCTTGAAAGAATCTTATGCTTTTGACCAGAACATGGAGATGATAGTGGGACAATATATTCTTATATCACACAAACTTTCTCTGCAGCTTTTCTTGCACTGCTTGTGGCACCTATTTGTTATCTTAGTGGGCACTCTAAACTAAAGTACACTAAATATTCACAGCATCACAACCTCTCCAGCCTTTGTGTCCACAGCTGAAATCTCTATCTCTCAGGGAACAAATAAGCCAGGGGCCTTCCCTGCATACATTCTCTTCTAAATCATAGGCTGAAAAATAAATTTGCACTTAGCTAGAAAACATGCACTCATGTGCCTCATGGCTCTCTTGTTAGATACTTTTATTTAACAAAATACTGATTTGTTTAAGTTCTAGAATCAATCTGTAGTTCCAGAGGTGGAAAAAAGACAAAACCAGACAACAGAAAATTAAGAGACATTTTTTTGTTCTCAGTTTCGGAGGAACAAATTCTGTGAAGGGATTTTGCACAGATATCCTTCAAAAATAGATTGAAAATACCTTTTGGGATGTCTTCAGTAAGGCTAAGATTCTCCCTGCTCATTTTATTGGGATAGCTGCAATGATACATTTATTTCTGCAACTTTACCTCCCAGAAGTCCAATTCTATCCCCATTTTGTCTGAACTGTGAAAGTTATTACAAGTATTTTTGGGGAATACATTGATTTTGATTCATGTTATTAAGGGATTCTGGGTAAATAAGTGGGAAAATATAGACAGATAGATATTAATTTTCAAGAAACAGTAAGAATTAGAAAAACTTTCAAAAGACACATAAAAAGGCAAAAGATAATGTTCAGAACCATCCACATATCAAAATGCCATGAATCATGCAAGTCTTTCTGGGAATATGTCAGCGCCACCATGCACAACAAGTACAAGGACACTGGTCTAAAAGGGGTTTTGCAGTTATTCCCCTTAAGCATGGATAACTTGTAAGCTGTTCAGTTTCTTCAAAATATGTGTGTAAACTCAGATTGGGGCAAAATTTTGAACTAGTTAATGTCCTTAAAAAAAACCCAAACAACTGTCTTGCAAATGTACTAGTAATACAGATTTAATTCAAAGAGATGTATAATACATGCATGTGCAGGTAGCTATGTAAATGAAAAGAAGTAAATACATTTGGATCTAATGCTGTGTTTGATTTTGGCAGGGGATTCCTGGATTTTTCCAGTGTCTCATCTACTGCAATTTCCAGCTGACTCTCCATTTTGATATGTTTCCTGTAAGTAACATAACCATTTTTCAAGTCTCAACTTCACAGTTTCCTATTATACTTGCAAATAGTCAGCTAAAGTACATCTGTTCTTTACAGAGAAATAGGGGTTTACCTCTTTTTTTTTTCCTAGAGTTGTGTCATACCAAAATGTATACCAAATAATTTGTATATATACTCTTTTACCTTAAACACTGTATACTCCAATAATAAAGCACATTCACATACATTGGTATCTAATTAAGTTACTAAAATATTCCTCTAAACAGAAAAGATTTTGTAAATGATATAACATACTTTTATATTACAGTAGTCTACTTGCTTTAAATCCATGTAGGTACACAATTGACATTGATGGAAAACCTTGGAGAAGTTTTTTTGCTCACTAAGCACAGATTTGCATGATAGCAAACAGTTTCTCCATTACTGCTGATATTAAGAAGCTGTATTCATCTACTTGACAATTTTGTTGCCTCCCTTCCCCCTTCCTTGTTTTTCACCATGTCTTGCTGGACTGGAGGGTAAAGATCCTTTATTTAGCTGTCGTTCAGACCCAGTGCTTTAGCCTGACACCCAAACTTAATTTAGAAGAATACGATTATTGCAAAGCAAAATAATTCTTAGTATCTGCATTTAAGGTATGCAAAATGTACTGCAGTTTTAATGGCTTGCTTGCTTGTTCACATTTTTCTTCAGTTGCTACAGAACACACTTTAAAACATATGTTTTAAATTACATAAAAATATATTTTATGACAGTGCACTGAAAGCAAGGCAATCTGGAGGACAAAATTTCCCAGCAGCAACAAATCTGGCATGGTGTTATTATTATGTTCTTATATTATGAATTTTGTTTTTTGTTTTGTTTTGCATTTTTATATTTGTTTTTGGAGTGGGAAAATATAAGAAAGGAACATTTTATATTAAAGAATTGGACAAATTCAGGGATAAATCAGAATGAAAAATCAATCACTATTTTTACTGGGAGAAAAAAGTGCGGAAGTGCTAATACTGAGAGTATTAAATTCCTAATATACACTAGATTTAGTAGATTTTTCTGTTTATACATTTCTAGCACTATTAAAGGTTTTACCAAGAAGCATACACAGAATTATGAGTGGCTGCAGTAAAAATACTCTGATACTTGGTGTGTCTGTGCATTCATGCAATAGAAATATATCTGTAGCTCTGCTGAACTACTTATCAGGTCATTACACAACATTAGAGATTTTGAACTATTCATCTTATCCTTAGTATATAAAGGCAGATTAGTAAACTAGGAGGTATTCATTCCGTGGAGAGAAGACACCCAAGAGGAGCTCCAAACCCCTGTTAGAAGATGGGAGCTGAGACACGTTCCTTTGTTATTTTGAGAGGAAAACCTGCTGCCATCCACAGATGCTATATTTGCCATTAACATCCAGCAATATGTTCAATGTTAAGAAAACCTCAGTCACAAGAGCGAATGATTCAGATTACCGTACTAAGCAGACTTCTGCAGTCAGAAATGGCCCACCAAAATCCTGCTGGGCTTGGAGGAATTTTGCCTCTATTCCAGTTTAACAATGAGCCAGAAAGGAGACATTTGAAGCAATAAAGTGAGGAACAGATGGGTGAGCCAAAGGTTAGTGTTAATATGATCCGCTGAAAATTAGCTCGATGGTCATCATTACAACAGACTGACACAACAAGAAATGTCATTGGAAGAAACAGAGAGAAGAAGTACAAGCATAGAGGGATCAACCCCCCCCCCCAAAAAAAAAAACCCAACCCCAAACCAGCCAAAAGCCATGAATATGTACATGTTAATTCATAAAAAGAATTTCATGCACCTTTGAAGGTACTAATTTGAGATGTAGGTGGGCTCCAAAGTTATCTATAACAGAGACATCTTTAGTAAGGACATCCTAATTGGAATTCCCATCGAGTTAGAGTTGCTAAAACAGACTCATAGGTTTCAGAGGATATTAGTCGCCTTAGGTAGAAATGCATTTTGTTAGACAGCTCTCCCTGAGAATGCTTTCCACAGCTCTCGTGTGCTTTGCCTCAGGGTTGTGATATGCATTACCATAGACAAGCACAGTTGTCTCACTGATTCATAGATTATAGTGGGGGCATGATCCATTATCCTAATTACCATGCTGAAAATAACTACTCAAGAAAAATATAAAAAAGATGTTTTTTTAAGCTTCTTCCGCAGAAATTCATGGGTAGTCAAGTTAATGAATGCACTGAAGTTTACCAGGATCCTGATATTGTACTTATTGGTATGGATTATAATTCCAGTGGAGTCTATGGAAAATGCCAAATTACACTAGGTGCAAAAATCTAGCTGCAGATTTAATATTCTTTTTCTTTCTGTCACTTGAATGGATGGATGCATTAATTACATGCACCAGCCCTATTATATAAATAGCAATCTTCTTTTTTTCCTTAATCTATGACTGAATAAAATAGTTCTTGGCAAAGGGTATAAAGAGTGAAATACGTATCTATACAAATCCACAGAATACAACAGATTTTCACAATGAGAGGAAGAATCGGCTATTTATTATCAGATTATTTTGGAGTTCACTAAGTTTTCATAGTCAAAAGTTACCAGAAATAGACCCTATTAAGAGCCACATTGAGCCTTATAATAAAAAGAACTGGTATGCTACTGGAACGTAATCTAGGAGTGAGAAAATGTCTTCATTTCACCTAAGACAAGTAAAAAAAGCAGGACATGCAAAATGACAAAATCCACCTTAAAAAGAAGAAAAGCACACGGAAGGGCAAGTAGCCATGCAAAGAAACAACCCCTTTGAAACTATATATATCCTTCCTGACTTTTCTTTCACTGCATCTTATACAGATATTGGCTTGAAGACTTTCAGAACTCTCAACTCAGCCTTGCTCTAAACTTGCCTGTAATCTTTGAGCAATCAGAAAAATGCTTGCAGGTTTACAGCATTTACAAACATTATCAAAAAATGCTATACCAATTGGCCACCCAGCATCTTGTTTGAAAAGTAAGGCATATTTCTCAGTGGACCATCTGAGATAATAAAGACTGACCAAAAAAGCAGAGGGAGAAGCAGGAATGTCTCCAGTTTCTAATGGAGTTTCTCTGTTCTGTGAACAATTATTATTTTAATCAACACCCACACCCACAACTTCCCCATCTACTTAACCATTTATATACAGATATAAAGAGAATTATGTATTCTGTTATGGCTTTCAGAGAGACAGAGGGAGGATCTTTTTAACTTTCCTGATAATGTATTAATGCCAATCTATAAAGCAACACATTATCATTTAGAGACATTAGAGGAATGAAAGATAGGGAAAAAAAGACAAAAATTCTTAAGTCTTAAATGACTGCATTAGTTTCTAGTCATGTTTTTATTTATTTTGGCTTTATGATAAAAACTTGTTCTGTTGGCTAAGTCAGAAGCAATTCTTTCCTACAATTCTGAGAGAGTAAGGGGTGTATCAGCCTCTATAATCTGACACAACAAAAACCCAACAGATTGTGACAAAGACAGTCAAGTGCACAGAAAGGGACTCCTTCCTTAAATTTAGTATCCAGGATCTAGAAGTATTTGGAACAAATTAAAAATCATTGTCATGAGATTCTTTTATATCTCATGTGAAAGACACACACCCCCCAAAAAAAATCCCCAACAAACCAAACAAACCCCCAAACTGAAAAAATACCCCAACAAAAGCTGAACAAGTAAACAAAATTTGTCAAAATTTCAGTCTGAACTGGTTACAACATTGCTTATAAAATTACCACCCTCAGCAAGTACGCCGATGATACAAAACTGGGAGGAGTGGCTGACACGCAGGAACACTGCGCTGCCATTCAGCGAGATCTGGACAGACTGGAGAGCTGGGCAGGGAGAAATCTAATGAAATTCAACAAAAGCAAGTGCAAAGTCTTGCACCTGGGGAGGAATAACCGACTGTATCAGTACAGGCTGGGGGATGACCTGTTGGAGAAGAGCTCTATGGAGAAGGACCTGGGGGTCCTGGTTGATGACAGGTTGGCTATGAGCCAGCAGTGTGCCCTGGTGGCCAAGAGAGCCAATGGGATCCTGGGATGCATCAGGAAGAGTGTGTCCAGCAGGTCGAAGGAGGTGATCCTCCCCCTCTACTCTGCGTTGGTCAGGCCCCACCTGGAATACTGTGTCCAGTTCTGGGCTCCCTGGTATAGAAAAGACAGGGACCTTCTGGAGAGAGTCCAGAGAAGGGCGACAAAGATGATTAGGGGTCTGGAACATCTCCCCTATGAGGAAAGGTTGAGTGAGCTGGGTCTGTTCAGCCTGGAAAAAAGAAGACTTAGGGGGGACCTAATTAGTGTTTACAAGTATCTTAGACATGGGTGGCAGGGGGAATTGGCCAGCCCCTTTTCAGTGGTCAGTGGGGACAGGACTAGGGGCAATGGCTGTAAGCTGGAGCACAGGAAGTTCCGCACCAACATGCGGAAGAACTTTTTCACAGTGAGGGTGACGGAGCACTGGAATAGGCTGCCCAGGGAGGTGGTGGAGTCTCCTTCTCTGGAGATATTCAAGTCTCGTCTGGACGCCTATCTATGTAATATGAGATAGGGAGTCTGCTTTGGCAGGGGGGTTGGACCCGATGATCTCTTGAGGTCCCTTCCAACCCCTAAGATTCTGTGATTCTGTGATTTCATCTGCTACACAGTGTGGATCCTTCAACCCACAAAGTCATTGTTCCCAAAACAGTTAAATCATAAATGCACACAAAACTGTGCCTTTCAGAAGACATGGGTACCCAAGGGGTGTCTCTCTCCTGGAGGTTCTGTCTGTATATAGGATACAATTTCTCCAGGGCCTGTCCTTTCAAATGATTTCAAGACTCACAGGTATATACAAAATATAGTATTTGTCAGCTGAGGTGATACTTTGTTGCCCTCTTCAACCCCCTGCCCCTAAGATCTAAGGAGATAATATTTCACCAAAATATTTCCTTCAGTACCTCTCTGGTTACATGCTGTCTGGAAAGGGAAAAGGATTCCACTTAAAATAATAGCATGATTCTGTGTTCACCCAAAAATTCTTCAAAGTCCACTTGAACTTCTGTAGATATAAAAAAATCAAAAACTGCTCCACCAACACACCACACCCCCCAAAAAAAATCCCCAACAAACCAAACAAACCCCCAAACTGAAAAAATATCCCAACAAAAGCTGAACAAGTAAACAAAATTTGTCAAAATTTCAGTCTGAACTGGTTACAACATTGCTTATAAAATTACTTTGCATTTTTGGGAGCTTTTTCCCAAGTACATAATTTGAATATACAATCAAACCATTAAAAATTTCTGGTGGCAATTTGTGTGAGACCAGCCAGTCCTGGTCATTCATCTACTATGGTTCATCTAGCATAGGCCATGGAGTTTCTCTACAAGTGAGAAAATTGAGGAATGGGAAAGAAATGGTTAATCTCTTTATAGAAAACGGACCAGAAATGAAGCTGACCTTGCTTATAGTCTGTGTATTGACCTGAATGTTCATGAAGTGAAGTCTTTGTGTTATGAAGTCTTGCATAGATCCTCAGATCAAATATTTCCTTTAGTCAAATATCACTGACTTGTGGGAAAGCTCCTGGGGCATTTGATATACTAGAATATTCATATCAGTTATGGTAATCCTTGCTTCCCAGTGCTAGAGTCCTATTTACAGAGTAGCATAAATGCAATGAGTCTCGCTGAAAGGGGTAATGTCAGACAGTTGCTTCAGCCAAGCTTCAGTGTTGTTTTCTCCCTTGTCATTTTCAGTTTGGCCTTTCTAGTCTCTGGACTTCAGCACAGTTGTACTTCTGTTATCTGTAACAGATTTACTACTAAGTCTGTCTCTGGAAACAGCCAGCAAAACTTAGCAGTGAATCAACTTTTACATGCTTGCGCTGCATTATCTTATTTTATTTTATTTTACTTTATTCCTCTAGCATCCAGACACCCACTCCAGTTATTTCTGACGAGAAAGTACATGGGAAAGAAATTATGTACGCATGCACATGGTTTTTTATGGGCATGGAAAAATATATACAAACATGTACTAATTTTTAAAAATAGGTGATTGGTTGTAGTTAAAATACATCACGGTTTTGCAGTATTTTCAGTGGGGTGAAACATATACAAAAGGCACAGAAATTATGGCATCTATTTTCTGGAGGTATCAGCAAGCACTGTTTAATTACAAAATTTAAGAGCCAGTCTTAACTCTGGGCTGGAAGCACAGAGAATGATGCACAGACTTGTACCACAGAATAGAGAGGAAAAATAAAGTACAGTGCCTTTTCATCCCACTAAAAACTCCAAGAGCCACAATTCCAGTTTTGTAGGAGTTGGGAAAATTGTCTCATCCACTTCTCTTTTCTGAGACTGTCTATAAAGGGACAACATAGGTAAAAGGGAAAACTCTAAAAGGGAAGAAAAGTAAAGCACTAATGTTTCAGCTTTTATTCTCAGAGCCCAAATTAAATGCACATATACTAATAACAATTTTTTTAAAAAGCTCTGGAAATTAGAAATGTTTATAAATGTGCTACTGTTTATTTGGTGTATTCTACACACCTTCTCATTTCCAGTGCCCGTAATTATTTCTGTGACTAGCTGAAAATACCTAAAATTACTCTGATAAAAAATGGATTCCTAGAGGCCAGCCTAACAAGGTCCTTTCTTCTTGCACAAAGCAAGGACGGATCCTCAACAATGATTCCCTACTTAACATGCACATTAAAAACATGAGATGAGCAACGATGTTTACCATCTAACACTGGTGGTTCTGGAAAGGATGACTCAGGGCACTTCATAGCTATATTGTTGCTGTACTGAAACACACCTGTAGTTTATGAGAACTTGTGGCTCAAGAAAAAGATTAATGTTGTTAATCTTTTAGAACTTACATACTATACTCTGTTGTTTTCTTTTCAGCTGCATAAGTATACTGCCTATCCAGTTTAATATGTCCAAAAATTTGAATAATGGATACACAGTTGCTTTGCATATATTGGGAGAGGTATTAAGCAAGACAGTAAAATATTTAACAAAAAAAAGTTTATCTACTGCAAGTATGAAGTGAAAATGCGGCAATTCTTTCTTTAAAAGGTCCTTGAACCATAATTCTCAAACTAAATATGCAACAAAAAATATGAGAAATGTCTGTGTAGCAATACAGACTAAATTTTGGCCTATATGAATATGAAAAACAATAAAGTAAGTTATGGCACAGCTTTTAATGAGCCCTAATGAACTGATCAACTACCTTTCACATTATTTTCTCTCATCGTAGGGAATATCTTGTTCCAAAATCCTAATGATACTGCCATTTACATCTCCCACATTGCTCCCATTCTCTTTCAAGCCTAAGGAATGGTTTGATTTGAAGCTGCAGGATAATTTTGTTATGTTTCATGACTTTTAGTTTTAACTAAACTAGAGAGCCAAAGACAAGGAAGATTACTAGTTTATATTACCTTGACTTGGATTTATTTTAAGAAAAGACCATGGCAAAAGAAGTAATTACCTGTAGGAGTACATTTTTCCCAAACAGTTTTAAAATGTTGAACATTTTCCTGTGATTGAGTAAAGTTTCTTCCTCTATTCCTCACCTCCAAATCCATTTCATTTTTATTTCTTTGAATTTCCTGGTCAAACTTTTATTTTAAAAAATGGGAAACACTCTTCTAAGTTCAATTCATACTTACAGTAATTTACAAATTACCATCCAGAGACACTGCATATCATCTTTAACTGATACATTCCTTTTAATTAATACATATAATATGTGGAAACTGGCATTGTTTTGTGAAAAGTACTGAAACGAGAAGCAATTTCCTTTCTTCTTAAGTAAGTGTTTGCTGTTGCTATTACACTGCTACAAAACAGTCAGTTATATTATGATTTGAGGAATTATTCTGTGTGAAAGTTGTTATTCTACTTGATTCCTTTTAAAGTTTTCTTTTTTACCCATGAATTGTCCAGAAACAAACCATCAAGGAAAAAAAAAATTGTAAAAGCATAATTAACTGTCAGAGTATAGGTATGGTTTTACAATTCAAGGCATGGTTTTATAGCATTATTTCTTTTGCCTTAGAAGATAAGCTATAGAAGACTCAAGACTAGCAAACAACCAGTAGATCATTTTTATATTAGCAGGTTTTATGTTCAAATATTTGAAGACATCTCCTTGTTATTTATGAACAAGGCTCAGAAATGCTTTTTTTATCTGTCCAAGACCTTTAAAATAAGAAATAAAACAATAGCAGTCTATGACTATGGTTAGCACTGGAGAGAATGGTAGTAATATTAAAAGTGACTGTAAATGGACTGGCTCTTGCACTGGGTAGTGTCTTTATGCAGCATAAGATATTGGCTATACAGAATGAGCAAATATACTTTTCACTTAAGCTCTTGTATATTCTCAGTAATGCTGAGTTAATTCTAGGCCTTGTCTTAAAACACTGAAGCTTACAATATTCTTGTTCTTTACAGTTCAGATACTTCTAGATAGCCTGTATTTCTAAGAATGAATATCTAAGCATCAATCAAATGAAGTGGTAATATATATGTGGTGAGCTGGACACACATGTGCCCACACCATTTTTAATTTAAACCCTTTTAACTGTATATATATTAATAAGTTTTAAATGCACGCACTTTCACCCAAAGTAATATAACTTAATACCAATGCATATTTATTGTTATTAGATTTTTATAGCATTTTTCCTGTATGGCACCTCATAGGCGTTAAGTTAGCTGAATTCTCTAAAATTCAGGCTGTTTAGAGAACAATAGGTCCATTCAGATGCAACATTAGCTGCTTAGCAATTTATAGCTCTTATTTACACTTACTGTGTGCAATATAGGAAGCATAAATCTTCATTGAAAACAAGAAATTAATGTATTTGGAAATAATGAAACAAGAAAATATCTAAGATGCTTTCTTGTATTTCATAAAAATGGTCTTTAGGTTTGGGTGTAAGCAAAAATATCCCTATTAAATATAAAATGCAATTTCTGAAAATAGTTTTCTATAGTAAGTTTTCGTTTAACTTCCTGTTTTCCCTGCTCCTCCCACTCCCTTCATTTACTATGTTTAACAGTAAAATGTCTCCAGTAAAGATGAGCTAGGAACAGAAGAAGAAAATCAACGTATTATATCAGACCACTGACTGACAGTGTTATAAATGATGGCAAGGCTCCAATTTTTGAAATTGTTTCATTTGAAATCAAAATATTTAATCCCTTTACAGTGTTTAGAGGCTTCTCAGCCCTCTCTGATTCAATTTGGAGGAAACATTTATGGGCCTTAAATTGTTCCTGGCAATTCTGAGCTCTGTTGCATTTTAAACAAATGTATTTTACACAAAGCTGTACCATATTTAGTCATGAGAAATCTAATTTCATTTGCAAACCAGTTTTACTAAGAGTAGTTCAATTGTTTTTCCCTCTTGGAATAAAGGGTACTTTAAAACTGGTAACTGTGAAATACATATTTTCAACAGCATTCCCTTTTATATGGAATGACTAAAAGACTTCTAAAATCACATCAAATAAACCCTTCAAAACAGCATGTAGATTTCTTGTTCAGTTATTATAAGTAAGTCCAACACATTAATCAAATATCAGATAAGTACAGCATGGAAATATTCAGATACTAAAACTTTTGGGTTTACTTTCTTGTTATTTTAAGGTACATACATAAATTCAATAGCTGTGCCCTTTTGTTTAAGAGATGTTATAATTAAATACCAGATAGACTGTTCTCAGTGTATCAGCTATCCATTTTTCTAATTTTTTTTTCTTCTGTTTGTAGCTGCTATTCTACTCTTATTCCGCATATATGCCTGTAGCCAAAGTGGCGCAGCTGTGCTGAGTGCATCCCATTTATTCTGCTTTGTGAATTTTATAAAGAGGATAGATCTATTCTATCTCAAGATATAAAATATATACTTGGATAAACAGACTAAAAGAACACCTAAAAGTTGAATACAGAGGAACATGGTCCTATTCTTAGTGTTTTATTGGCAAGACCTGCACTCATCAGCTATAATTATGTAGTATGTCAGTACCTGCATATCCATAAAACATTTAACCTTCTATTAGTTCTTTGAAATCTTTGTTTGCTTAACTACTTTCATATTCTTCTTGTCCTTTCTAAAATTTTTCTTATACTTGTCTGTCTATTCATTTTATTTTTTTTAATGAACTCATTTCTACAAAACCCTTTCTCCCTTCCTTCCTTCCTTCCTTCCTTCCTTCCTTCCTTCCTTCCTTCCTTCCTTCCTTCCTTCCTTCCTTCCTTCCTTCCTTCCTTCCTTCCTTCCTTCCTTCCTTCCTTCCTTCCTTCCTTCCTTCCTTCCTTCCTTCCTTCCTTCCTTCCTTCCTTCCTTCCTTCCTTCCTTCCTTCCTTCCTTCCTTCCTTCCTTCCTTCCTTCCTTCCTTCCTTCCTTCCTTCCTTCCTTCCTTCCTTCCTTCCTTCCTTCCTTCCTTCCTTCTTTTTCTCGCTTTCTTTCTCACTTTCTCTCGTTTTCTCTTACTTTCTCTTTCTCTCTTTCTCACTTCTCTGTCTCTTCTCTCTTTCTCTTTCTTTCTCTCTCTCTCTTGCTTTCTCACTTTCACCCTTTTTCTTCTGCTCTTTCTTTCTTCCGCTCTTTCTTTTTCTCACTCTTTTTCTCTTTCACTCTTTCTTATGCTTTTTCTTTCTTTCTTTCTCTCCTTTCTTTCTTTTTTCTTTCTTTCTCTTTCAAGTTTCTCTTTCTTTATCTCTCTCTTTCTCTCTGATAAGTAGCACCTTTCTGATTTTTTTAAAACCTTTTTCTTTCTTCTTGTTTTCATTTAGGCAGTACAATTGCCTATTATTTTATATTAGTCCACTCAAGGTACAGATTGTTTGTCACATTTTTTACTTGGGGCCTGATTTTCAAAGCTGATAGACACTTTCAAAATCCACTAACTTCAATCAGATTGAATATTTCAGTGCTTTTCTGGAAATGAAGTTCAGAGTTATGTTTTCATTTTAATTCACCTTTCCTGCTCACCAAAACTTTTAAAGGTACTCACCTTCCACCTTTCTCATTGTGTGAGAACATGGCAATTTTTTCTGTTCAAACCCCACTATTGAAATGATTGGCACTACCTCCAATTAGCATAACTTCAACTAGTCAGGTGAGCTGAATAAAATAGTTAGATTTTATTTTTTTTACTTCATAAACTGATTAAACTTAAACCAGTACATCATTTCTCTTTCTAGAAATCTAAAAGATTTACACCAACTGTTTGGAGCAAGCACATTTTTCCTTGCAGCTGTCAAAACAGCCTGTCAGTTCAATTATTTGGTATGCCTATTAGTCAATTTTTAATAAAGCTTCAACTACTTTTCTCTGCTGTTTAATGAGTAAGGTCCTTCTGCACACCTTTTAAATATGTGTTTCATGGCCCCTATGGAATTCAGAAATTAAAATGAAAAAGTGTTTTGATTTACTCATAAGATGCATTATAATTTCACGTGTTGCACGAAACTGCCATTACTTTCTGCTTGCCAAACCTTCTGTGCTCTTGCGACATTATTAGGCCTTCTGCTGGAAAAAGCATCTTGTGTTGATAAAAGCACTTTAAAAAATAGGACACCAGTAGGATGATTTGTTTTAAAAACTTCCCTTACTCACTAACTAAAAAAGAGAAAGGTAAATGAAATGCTTACTTTGAAAGTAATAGTATGAAAGGGCTACAACTTTTTAGTTTTCAAAAATAATATAACTATTACTAGTAGAGCATGTGAGGGCAAAACAGGAAGGAATAGAACCGTGTACACAGCTCATATTTGGTTCATGCATGTTAGATTTGCTTCATGTGCCTTTAAAGTGGGTCAGGCCTCCAACCAGAGGTCTGGCCAAGTCATATATTTGGGTTCCTGTGCATATACATGAGGAGAGACTCTTCAGTGATACCTGCCATCTAGATTCAGACCGTTTTTCAAGAGAACACAGCACCCTTTCTTCCTCTTGTGAAGTATTATCACAGTCCAGAAACCATGTCCTTTGCCATTTGGCCATGGTATAAATGAGGCTGCTGTTCTTGCTCATGTGGTTGCCCTTTGATGATGGTCCTGTCATTTAGCAGCTGCAGGCTCCAGGCTTCCTTCCTAGCAGTGTCAAAGGAATTTAGTCACAGATTTGCTGCAGTTTTGAGGACCTGAAATGACCATTACTTGCTTGGCCTTATCTTTCCTGGCAGCTGCTCTCTTGACACAGCTTGCCATAGGATACTGTTTTCCAGGCTACCTTCTCCTCAAGCAACAGGAAAAATTTTGCTCACATTTCTAAAGGGACTAAATTTACTTTCTGTTCCACCTTACAGAAGTAACTTCCTCTGTGAAATGACACTGATGACTTCACTGATGACAGTGAACTTTATTGCCTGGGGGAAACACATAATCCAACTGTTCAATTTTTCTTTGTTTTGCTTTGTTTTGCTTTGCTTAGGGGATGGGATGGCATGGGTGGTGTTACTGTTTTCTCCAGTATGAAAACTCATGTCATTTAAATATGTCTGAAGTTTGATGATACTTTTTTCATCTAGCCTTATGTGAACCATTGAGACACAGCAAATCAAAATGAATAGCTACAATTTCTTTTAAATCATGAGTTACAGAATAGGTGATGCTTGTTTAAAAATGAAAAAAAAGAGTTTGTCTAAGAAACATGTCTGTGATAAGGCTGCCAATGAACATGAAATTTGTGATGAAGTAGCATGAACCTTTTATTTAAAGTGAGCATACCAAGACATCATCAAGGCTTTTAAAATAAAAATAATGTTTTCTTTCAGCATTATTGTAAACAAGACATCCCAAATCCTCTCTGAATCTGCCCAGTCTCTGTTCTTGCTGTGGACATTCTATGTCCTTCACATTCTGCTAAGCGCATCCTGCTCTCCAGAAGCTTCTCCCAACCAAGCAAGGTCAGTTTCTGTCAGGGAAAGCAGAGTCTTTCCTTTTTCCAGAGGATTTCTCCTGACCCAGGCTTGAGCTGCCTGAACAATGCAAAGCAAAGAGCTTTCCTCTCTGCTGTGCATCTATGTTCCTAGAAAGGAAAAGAATCTTAAAAAAACCTAATAAATTCATAATTGCAAATGGAATAGATAAGCATCTATTACACTTACGTAAATCCTAACTGTACCAGTAGCCTCTAATCTTGGATGCCTGGAAGCCAGAGAACTTGAAAAGAGATGCTGGTTTTAAAATTACAGCCCATGTCAGAGATAAACAGGGTCATTTGAACAGAAGATTAGTGTAACCCACTAAGAATGAAACAAATCATAAAGACCAAAATGTGTCTCTAATACTTTGCAACATTTTAAGTGGTATTATGTCATATTATTTTTATCTATCTTCTTAGGTGTTACTATCATCACCACTTTAAGTCTGTGTAGTAAATTCATACTCATAATAGCTGCAAACTACTGAGAGAAATTGATGTTATACATGGAGAAACTTAAATACTGAAACTTAAATACTAGGCATGAGATCCAGTACTGTGAGTAGGCATCTGAAATAGCATTATACTGGAGTTTGGGTTTTCAAATCCACATCTATGATCAACATTAGTCTTCTGTGGTGCTTAGCCCTGGAGGTGTCTGAATTGCAGAGACCTCCTAGTTTTTTACCTGTAGGCTGTTTGGTACTTGGAGATCTGATCTATTCAAGCACAGATCAGTTCCATTTTGGGTCCCATGTGAGACTTCAGTTAGGAAGCCAAAACCTCTGCCTTAGCAGGGATTTATCCAATGGCAAGTGTCAGGAACTGTGTCAAACAGTTGAATGCAAAGGAAGCCTATGCTTTCTTTAAGAATGAGAGTGCTGGCACCCTTTGCTGGCATCCTTTCACCTTTCTTGCTTAGCAGGAGATGAAGCATATTCCTAGGATGTAGAAGTGGGCTCTTTTTGCTTCCTTTTTGTTTCTTGGAATTTAAATATACATTTTCCTGTTTTCCAGATAAGTGCCCTCATCACCAAGACTATGCTTCACCCATAGCCTTCATGAGCTTCTCTCTTTCTGTACAGTGACTTTAATGGAAGGGCTAAACAAAGCTGAGCAAACAATCCCCTCACAGAAAAAAATCAGTTTAAAGAGAGCTTAAAATTCAAGTCTTTGCTTTTGTGGGACTGCTCTAGCCTAGAGCATGTTGCAAAAAGCACATTGTGAAAATACCACCATCATCACAGACACAATTGCAATTTGTGGAAGTTTTGATGGGTGTTTCTCCATAGCTAGAATGCACTTATTTGATTGAATTCTTCACAACTGGAGACATGGTGCCAGGATGTGCAGCAGTAGATATAGAGCTATGAGGAGGTGGTTGACGCAACTTCCCTGGATGTATTTAAAAACAGGGTAGATGAGGTACTTAGCTTAGGACGGGAATGGTTGGATCTGATGGATCTTAAAGGTCCTTTCCAACCCAGTGATTCAGTGATGCGATCATTATGTGATATGAAAACTCCAGGATGAATGAGGAGACAGCTAAAGATACATAAGTGGTTGCTGTTGCGATCACAAGTTTGAACTACACATCTGACATCTATATTTAATATTTATATTTTCTTTTTGATGGGGTTGTAGATTTGGAGTTTTAATTCTTTATTTGAGTGTCCATGGCAAACTTAATTAAATGCATTAAATTTTATCTATGGGGCACAAACCTGTTCAGAAGATAAATGGCATATATTTAAAAGCATAGATGTTCCAAATATGTGCACAAAAGACATACAGAATCTAATTTTATCACACTTGACACTTAATCCCCTAACAGGTAGGTATTTTTTAATGGAATGGTGTTCTTAACTCTTTCTGTAGTATCTTCTATTATAGTCCTTGATCCTGAATTAGTAGTAACCCCTTTCAGCTGAAGACAAAAATGCTTGCCAAGGATGTAAGCCAATATCTTATTCTGGTATTATTTATTTCTTTACTTATGGTTTAGCATTTATTGAGAACCACAGCACGCTGGAAACAGGATTCCTTATTCACAGTCTTCACACCCTGTGCTTTCTATTGTTTATAAAATACTGCTGTCATTTTCATTTCTAAAAGACGTGACACTGGGGGGAAAAAAAGTGATTGTTCATTTAAGTAGAATGCTCTGAGGACAGAATAAGATTTTAGATCTATTGGTTACTAGGTAATTTGAGATAATTCCAGTTCAAACAGAACCTGTTCTTCCTTATTCTAAATTTGCATTACAAAAATATGAAAGAATCCTTCAGGGAGAAGGGGAGAGTTGTAAGGGAACAGTTTTTGGACAGCTGAAGGAAAAGATGGGCACCTGCTGTTCAGCAAGTTGAGGGAATTGTTGCATATTGCACATTTTGTGCATGTTACCAGGACAAGCAGATGGCCAGAGACAGAGTTTTCTCCTTGTGTGTAGTTTATCTCCTTACGTCTTCTAATGGCCTATATTAAAGTTTCCCAGCATTACATCCAGTTCAATTTAACACAGTTAATATAAGATTAAGCAGTACCAGTCAATGACAAATTTGCCTACTTGGAATAGATAACTCTTTCAAATACTTCAACAAGGATGGTGGTGTAACGTACAGCTCTGTCCACATGCTCTTTCAGGGTGCTAACTCAGACCACTGGGGATGAAGCTGCTGCCTCACTCCTCATGAGTCACTTGTGATTTTCAAAAAATTACTTGGCCTTCCTGAGCCATCATAAGGGTAAGGATGTAACACCCTCTCTCTCCTGAGAACTGTTGCAATTTAAGCTGACAATATGCAGAACTGGCCAAGGCTATGTTGACTTTTTTTTTCTCAAAATGTTTTTCTTGTAATAAAGTTACAGACAATAAGAAATATCTTGGTGGAAAACCTATCCAGGTGTTTAACAGTTATCTTTTTTCTTGTTAAATACTACTGAATATTACTGGTACAGATGTTATTAAAGCAGAGAATGGATATTCTTAAGCAGAGAAAACCCAAATAAGTAGGGATCTCCATACAGTAGTATCTGAGTATTGGGCATTAGGTTTTCTTATTTTCCTTCTACATGTGGTGAGCAATCACTTCTATTATCATTATTCATGATATTGCTGCCGTTATTCTTGGTATTGATGTTACTGTTATCATTATTATTGTTATTTTCTTCCTTTGCTATCCTATAACACAGTCTTTATCTCATCCCATGAGGTTTTACTTCCATTGGCCTCCCCATCCCTTTGAGGGGATGTGAGGAGTGATTGAGAGGCTGAGTGGTGCTTAGTTACAGGCTGGGGTTAAACCACAATGACATGGGAAGAGCAAGGATTTTTTTTTTTTTCTGATAGTTGTTCCTGTTTGGACTGCCTCTTTTCCAACAGCTGCGAAAATTAAATAAAACAAAAATAATATGTGAAAAGAGAAGCCAGACTCAATATTTTCTTTTTTTTACTTTCATTTTGTCCTCGTCAGTGAATGCTATATTCTTGTCTCTACGGTAACGCAGTTCAAAGAGCAGAGTGAGATTTAGGTATCTGTACACTTAGATGGTCTCTGGATTGGTGTGTTTTCAGTTTCAGTTTAGGACTGAAACCATCTGATATTTGTGTTGGACAGATGTGTTCCTTTTTGGAAGTAACTTTTAGCATGCAGTCATAACCACAAATGAGATAAGGAAAGAATAGATTCTGTTATTTCCACTTCTGTCGGATTCCACGCACAAAATATTTGTTGCTTCAGTTTTCCAGTGCCAGTTTTTAGTTTTAGTTACTTCTTTCACCTATTAGTCAGCATTTATAGTAAGATCTGATAATCAGCCCAGATCATAAAAGATTGGACAGGAAGAGGAAGAATCTCTGAGAAATAGAAATGTATTTTGGATATTTTTTTTTTCTTAATGGTAATGTCAGCTTCTCAAGGCAACATGATTCCTTAGGCTTTTAAAATCGTTGTTGGAGTTTGAAGTGGAGGTTTATCAGTCTTATCCAAGGGTAACTCACATCAGTTTTCTGATCAGTTCAACTGACTTGCTCAAGAATTGGGCGCAAAGCAGTGCTACATGAAACTTTCTGTATGAATCCCACAACCAAATGAGATTTGAATGTGGGATTTATGAGTCATTTAGTAAACCAGGGATGAGTTTCAGCAGAATACTTCCTTTCTTTGTCAGTTACAGAGTGGGTCGACCATTTTCATCTTAATACCAAGTGTCAGCTGTTTCCAACAGTAATCAGTGGGGCAGCTGACTGGGGACCAAGCCACTGACTGACCACAGGACCTCAGGGATCAGCGTCACAGAGGTAGTTCACATAGTGCCAGGAGTGCCTGGCAGAAGGCAAGGGGCTGTAAATGAGATGTAGGTTGATTCCTGGGCTGAAAGTAACTGAAAAACGTAGCAGGAGGTAGAAATCAGCCCCTGAGTGCTGTATGATAGAACTGGGGATGGGGTCTGACAAAGTCAGTGTCTGCCTACTGTCACAAGTATAGGTAAGTGCTGTGCTGGTTTTGGCTGGGATAGAGTTTATTTTCTCCATAGCTGTTTCAGATTTATGCTGAAAACAGCATTTGTAATATAGAGGTGTTTTGTTACTGCTGAGCAGGGCTTACACAGAACCAAGGACTTTTCTGCTTCTCACACCGCTTCAACAGTGAGTAAGCTGGGGCTGTACTGTGTCACTACTACACGTGATGGAGTCCTGCTTTCACAGTCATGGCTGAACACCTGCCTGCACCTGGAAAGTGGGGAATGCATTCCTTGTCTTGCTTTGCTTGTGTGCAGCTTTTGCTTTACCTCTTAAACTGTCTTTATCTCAACCCACGACTTTTCTCATTTATCATTCTCATTCTCTCCCCTATCCCACTTGGGGGGCAAGTGAGCAAGTGACTGCATGGGGCTTAGCTGCCAGCTGTACTTAAAACACAAGTGTGAAAGGGCTTTCCTGTCTTGTAAAGCTGTTTTCTCCCGCTTCACAATGGCATGAAACACAGGACTCTAATTTGTTTATTTAATAGCAAAGTGCTGTATGTGAAAATATTTTATTGCTCAGTGACAAAGGCACAGACTGCACGCTGGGATACCAGAACCTGTGCTCTCTCTGCCCAATCAGGCTGTGGACAGGAGTCCAAACGTATGTGTCCCTTATTTTTAAGGAATTTTCAGCTGCTAGGCCACTGACCACCTTGAGGTAATTTTTTCTGATCATTTCAGGAATTACTTCACCCTCTCTAAATAAATGAAGATACTTAGTTAGGCTAGAAATCCAACATAATGGGGTGTGCCTCATAGTCCAAGATGAGAAAGTCTTAGTTCAAACTCCAGATATAAGCAAATAAGTACCATAAACATTAGCATTTTTAGCATTTGTGATTTAAGTCTTATTTTTGATCAGGTCAGAGGCTAACGAAACACTCCATCTAACATTTTAAGTAAACCTTTTACTATTCTATGAAGAATTTTATGTTAACCTACCGTGAAATCATGTTTTCATAATTATCCACTCCCATAAGGAAGGATATAGGTTAAATAAGTGAGTGTTATGAAGCTGAAGTTAAACAGCATGTGAAGGTTGATCTTGGTTTAGGAAGAGTAATGAAGTGGGTTGGTTTTTTTTGTTACAGCATAGTGACAAATTCTTTAGTATTTTATTTGTTTGTCTGATGCTTTTTCTTTAGCAGTAAAACAGTAGATGTAAAAATAAAGATGAAAGAAGTGATACATAATTGTCAATATTCACAGTACATTGCTATGATACCCTTTGAACCAGATCTTGTGACAGTGAATCTATTTATTTTTATTCAAGGTATGTATTTAAAATATTATTTTTAATTCTTTCCTGATATAATGTTATATGAAATGCACTGTATTTCTGGAAACAGGATTTAAATCTTACTTGAAATAGGAAAGTAAGTTGCTAAAGTAGTGTTGCCAAAAAACATGGTCAGATCGTCACAGAAGAATTACCTCTCTTCTATTCCCTGTTTTTCCTCATAAAAATTAATCGTAATATCTCTGTTATTTGTTTCCTGTCCATCTCTTGTGATGTATGTATAACAGGACAACGTTCTGTCAGAAACCTTCCAGCAAGAGACTGACCTGGATACTAGAGTATCACCAAACTTGTTGCATCAGCTTTGAATAAGCAACTTCTATTTCTATGTTGCTAAATGTGCTAAATGTACGTTGCTAAATGTGGAACAGTGTTATGAATTATAATTAAATGTACATATAGTTTGGAATTAAAAGAACCTATATGTGAAAATGGGATTTTAATTTTTTTCTCTCCATCTCTCAGGTTTAGGAAAACTCAAAATATTTTAATTTTCAATTTTCATTTAAGCTGCCATAAAACTGCAAAATAAATGTTTCCCAGCTCTAAAACAGGACTTGAAGGAACATTTGTATTTGATATGCTAAAGTACCACCTGTACAGCACTGAGTACAATGAAATTTTTATCCCAATTGACTGTTTCAGAGATTGGCTACAGAACAGTTTCAGTTATCAGAAACTAGTTGTATTTGCTAAAAAATGCATAGATTTAACATGTTGTTCCACACCAGGGATAGATTTCATTTAAGGACCTCACATAAAATGTACACATGCATATTGGGTCTGGCTGAGATGGAGTTCATTTTCCCTACAGCTGCCCTCACAGTGCTGAGCTTTGTACTGGTAGCTGGCAAGGTGCTGACAACACACTGGTGTTGTGGCTACTGCTGAGCAGTGCTGGCACAGTATCAAGGCTGTCTCTCCAACATTCCCCACAGGAATGGAGATGGGCAAGATCTTGGGAGGGCACACAGCCAGGACAGCTGACCCAAACAGACCAAAGGGATATTCCTTGCCATGACATTTGCTCAGCAATAAGAAGCTGAAAGTAAGGAGAAGGAGGCAGGAGTAATTTGTTATTTACAATGTTAGTCTTCCAGAACAATATCTTGACCCTTGAGGGGGTTTTTCATCATATTTTCTCTCCCTGACCCCCTCCTGCTGAGAAGGGGAGTGATAGAGCTGCTTTCATGGGCACCTGGTGTCCAGCCAAGGCCAGCCCACCAAGACATGGCATATATGCACTGAGCTGTTACTATGTACAGCTATGACAACCATGTATGCAAATACTTAATGAAATGACTCCTTGTTTACAACAATTGCTGTGTTAGAAGGTAGTTACTGTCAAATGTGTAAAAAAAGTGAAGTACGTATACTTCCGTAGAAAACAAAAGCTGTTACAGACCAGTATAGTGCTAATGAAGTCAGCTTGAACCACAGAAAGCCTAACAAATTATAGTGCTTGAGGTGAAAAAACAGAACGAAAACAATCTCCACAAAACCAAACCAACTTCTAAACTGTTACAGGTGAAAATTCCACTGTAGAGTTCTTCTATGATGACCCAGGGGTTTATTGACTTTGGGTCACTCCATCATTTTTAGCATATGCAGAAATAATGTCCACACTTTAAAATTTTAGTTGGCTTGGTTTTGATAAGCATCCAAAAACCCCGCTGCTCATTTGAATTTTGATCCTTTAAAATTGCTTTCATTGCATTCTGTCATTTTCCATTGATTTTATGCTTTTTTTTTTTTTTTTCCTTTGGAGAAGGTCTGAGAATATCCTTGTTATCAGGAGGGTCAAAAGGAGAGTAAAATATGCTGAAAATGCCAAAATGTGAATGAAAGAGGTCTTTTTAGTTAAATGATCGAATTAAATTCCACACACAGCAAATGCACAGTATTTTACAATATCTTCATTTCTGGAAGTAGAAGTACAGAGAAGTTTTTTCATTACTTGTTTTGTTTTATTGCTAAACTGTTTCAACAGAAACTTTGAGTTTCAGGTAAGCAATTATTTTAATTACTTTAACTGTAGTCATTATTTTGAAGATGCACAGAGAACCAGTACAGGCTGAAAAATGCTTCAAAACACTTTTTTCATTGTCAAATGACAGGTTTTAATTTTTTTTTTCACATAAAGGAATTGGCTTTGTCATAAGGTGTAAGATTGCATTTCTGCTCAAAATGAAAATGTTACCTTTGGCATGGGTTAATAATATTACTTATGGCTTTCACATAAGATGTGGGAAACAGATTCAGATCTTGGGAACACTTAAGAAGCTGTACCCTTTTTCCATTCCATCTCCTTTCATCCCATCCTATTCCATCCCAGATAATTTTCTGATGTGATGTGGATTATACCATGGAAAATTTCAGACTTTGAGTGGGGGTTGGGAGTGGTAGAACAAGGTCCTAGTTTCACCTTACTCAAAATAAAAGGAGTCTTTCTAAATTTACGTACAATCTTTCACCTGTTTTGCTTTTTCCTGTTTTGCCTTTTCTTGGATAGATCTAAAGAAGTCTTCAGTTCCAAATGATGTTAGACACTCAAAATTCAGTCTGTTATCCTCTGACATTTTTCAACAAATATAGCTTTCATAATGCTTTAGTGCTGTTGCAAGAAAAAGACTAGTGAGTACTAAGTTTGAGAAGATTCAAGGACTTTGTTTATAATATACCCACCAACTGAGATTCTGTAATAAGCAATCCAATCAGAAGTCTCACTGAGATGATATTTCTCACTAAACAATGGTAATTTTACTTCCAAGCATAGTGGCATACAAGTGGAAATGAATGTAGTGGACTAGCAGCAAGCTCACATTGCATGTTTATTGGTGATTAAATTATGCCTGTTTCTCAAGTAGCTTAGATTTCATGTCGCGCATCGTTCTTCATCAGGATGTCTCAACAGAGTTGAGTTTTTGTTTTGTTTACTTTTCCCAAAGCAAACTACACAAGAGACTCCATGCACCTCTTCACTGCCCCTACCACAAGCCTTTCTGTCTGCCAAGTTATTTACTTAGGGGATGATAATATTAATTTCTCTTACAAATCTGGATACTGTAATGCTAGAAGGCATTGATTGTGTGTTTTCAATTAATTCTTCAATCTTCACATAGTTTCAGGAGCACTTAAACTACCAGATGATAAAGCCCCCATTCCCTCCTCCCTTTCTATTTAAAAAATGCAGGCTTTCCCTAAAGGCAAGAGAGTTTTTCTCCAGTGACATCTAAACCAGACACTGATCAGTTCCAGTATTTGAGGGAATATCTCATTAAAATGTAAAAATAGGAATGTGCTGATGAATGTATGGCCTCAGCCATCTCAGCCAGTGAGGTAAAAGAGAACATCTAGCTATATTTAACATAATGTAGTACCAATAAGATGCTGTACAATGCCTGCAGTGACAGGCTGTTTCTTCTATGGATGTGGGGGTTTTCTTTATAAAGCGATCTAAGCAACTGTGTAACCACATCTGTTACACAAATTGACAACTGAAGAAACACCTCTTGAATTCCACATTATTCCACAAGATTTGGATTTTCTTTCATTCACACATATTTCCCTAAAAATGAGAAATACTATTGTGCCTTAGGTGGGAAAGAAAGTTTTCAAGACAGAGGCAACTGAGAAAATTATTAAGAGATTGATTAACTTGGCTTTAGTTTACATCTATTTATGCATTGTTGGATACATACACAGTTCTGTTGAAAACCTTAGCCAACTCATTTGTGGCAGTTTTTGTAATTCTTCAGTCAACAAAAAGCAGCCCACACTCCTGAGCCCTAACTAGAATATGGCTTTGGAAGTGTTCGCAGAACTATCAGCTCTGTGGTTAAGACAGGATCCCAAACCTCAACATCAGTATGGAGCCAAGTCCTTCACTCTTATTTTTCCTGTTACTTAACACAGACTCATGGGAGGAGATTAAAAATTTTAAGTAACCAAAGGAACAGATAAACGCACATAAAATTTTCAAAACTGTTGAAATGACTACCAAAAGTAATACCTTGCTGCTCTTGAAAATCTCACTGTAAAGCAGATCCCACAAAGGGTTTCAGCATTCATTTTTTGGCTCCTACAACATGCCTGCACTATGTGATCTCTTCATAGAAGTGTGAAGATTTACTAGGTTATTTCATCAAGTTCATGCCTGCACGAGAATGCTTCAACCTCTAGCTTCTGGGATGGATTGCAGAGCTGAGACTGGAGCACACACATTCCCTGTGAAATCTGTGTGCTCCCTACAGACACACAGAGATGTCTATGAAAGGTCTTCTGAAGGAATAGAGAGCAGAGGCATTTTAAAAGTGCTACTTGCCCCAAAGTGGGGCACCACTTGTGTGGAAAAATATTTCCATTTGTGTGGAAAAATAGTGAGGGATTACTCTGACAATAGTTCCCACTGTTTTCAGTACAGAGCAAGGATACTGTTCTATTATGGATAAGCATACGTGTCCTATGCTCATTGCCTTCCCTGCTACAACTCCATCCTGTTTCCCGTTAGCCTGTTATTTGCACTCAGACTCCATCTGAATTACTGATGTGCAGCCAATAACACATCCGAATTTGCACTTGATGGGAAAAGGATTTACATGATACTTTCTATTTCCATGGTGTATGAATACTTCCTCTGAGAACTGAGGAAGATTTACTGGGTTATTTCATCCACTTCTTTGCCAGGATGAGATTGCCTCTATCCCTTAAATTCAGAGTGTTATGTGGAGTAACAAATAAGTAACTTATCCACTACACTAAAAATAAATGGATGAAAGGTAATGAAAGACACAGCCAGTTTCACCATGTTTGACTGTGGCCCCCTAAAAGCATAAAATAAAAAAAAACAATTGTTGGCTATTTTAGTGGGTCAAACTGCTGCAGATTTCTAATCCTTTACGTCATAGTCTTTAATACAGACTTAGAAGAAATAGCACCAACACAACTTTTCTGACCATCTCAACAAAAACAGGGTTCCTAAAATGTAGAGGGCTTAAGGTTAAAGTCTTCCACACTATATTGCTGTCTGTCTATGTTTATCCAACACCTAGCCCTGAGACCAAAAAGATCCACTGCATAAATCCAAGTGACAATCTCAGTGGTAATATATCCCCCAGCACCTGACTAAGTCCAGGGAGGGGAATCAAGTCATAGTATTGTCTGGCTGGCAGTCCTAACGCATCACAAAGTATCTGTGGATTTGTACCGCATTTATCTGAGGGATGAACAATACCCATATGTTCACCAGATGACTACAGTGCTAGGTGGAGTGAGTCAAAGTTCAAGGCTGCAACAAAGGATAACTTGTTCCTTCAGGACTGGCTTTGATTAGATAGCTGTTTACAAAGAATTACTTTTAAAAATTAATACTCCAAAATACGTGGGAGGATCATTGTTCCCTGTTATCTTTTTGTTTATTTTTCAGATATGTTCTATTAAATGCAATTTTTTAAATGGGTTATTTTCATTAAGCATTTCTTTCCAATTCAGTGACTCACTGTTGGAATTATAGCATATGTAGTCCTCTTAATTCAGAAGCCAGAAAACTGAAAATTAATTCTGAATAGAAACGTCAGGGAATGTGTATGCTCATTCTCATGGTCACACTCTGTACACATATATGCCTATACATGTATGCACAGGCATAAAGAACCCACATTTAATTAATTACTGCACACATGCAAATGTATACCTGTGCATATATAAGTAGTGATATTTAGATGTGTAAATGTATGTGCATGTGTGTTGTGTTTGTGTAAAATTCCAATTACTTGTTCTTCATCTATTGCTGCTGAAATTTGAAAGGAAGGGTACAGAAGGATTTGGGGTTTTGTTTTGGTTTTTTTACATCTGAAATGAATGGGGTGGAAATGTTCCGCATCATAATATCCTTAAGCAAAATGTTAACATTCTTTTATGTTCCAAAGTCTTTCTCTAAAAGACTAAATATTATCTACACCAAAACCATTAGACTTTTAAGAATCTTCCCTTGATAAATGTGCGCTATTTACTTCCTAGAAATAATAATAATGATCTGGAGTCTAAACAGATTTCTTTTATTTTTACATAAATGGAAATAACACAAATAAAACTCTCCTTTATTCTTTTGTGCAGGCTGCTTACACCTTAAGTTTAATAGAGATACGTTGAACATTGAATAGTCAAGGAAAGACAAGATGTAGGCAGGGAGCAGGTCCAAAATTTTTGCTGATGATCTACAAAATTTTACAGGCTGAGAAATAACTTCTCCCACAGAGATGGGAGGATGCAGCATTGAATCCTGCATTTCCATGGATCAAATGGTTTCTGAGGGCTGCACCTGGAGTAACTCGCTGAAGGAAAAATCTCTTCCAAATTGAATAATAAACTTGCAGAAAATGGAAGAAAGTCTTGCTGTAACCTAAAGGTACACAGTGGTAAGTTTGTCTAATCATTACCCAAGGTTTAATTAAATAATTGTTTTTCTTTGGAGCAGAATCATTTAATTGGTTAAAATGTTTATTTAAGTCGAAATGTAATTATAACCCATTATCTCATGCAAATAATCTAAAAAGCTGGCTAGAAAGGGGATGAGAAAGCCCTCTAAGTTTGAGAAAGCCACTTTGGTGTCACTCACAAAATACTCAGGTTCTGTTGCAAGGTCACAACATGTTGCTAGATAAGTGTCTAGATGCCTGAGTGATGAAGGGATCAATGTATTTGCCATATGCAATTTTGTATTTATGTATCTCTGTTGGTATGAGAGAAACATACTCCAATTCCATGGAGCCACAAATATTATAACAATGCATGATTCTTTTCAACATTGCAACAGCAAAAAAACCCCTACAAAATAGTGTAGAATAAAAGAAACACAATCCAAGAGACATAAAAAGCATTATTTCTTGCAACATGGGGAATTTAGTCAGATATTAGGATTTTTTGGGTTTTCTATTTCTAAACATGGGAGCAGTAAAATCCCAAAGCAGGCTGGTCAGAGACATAATAGCGGAGGTGTTTGGCAACCTGCTCTGATTAGACTTTGTCTGAAATGGGAGTTGGACTAGGTGTCCTCTGGAGGGTCTTAGCCTGTGGCTGCATGATTCTGATGAACCATCAGAAGGTTTTAAAACCAAACTAAAATAATGAATTCAGAATCTCACATCTCCTGTGTTATTCAGGCTGCTGATTTCCAGTGAAGGTTTTAATATTTTTATTCACGACAGTGCCATAGGCTTTTTTGCATTGTCTAGTTAACTACAACCCTCCCTGCTGTGTCTGGATATCACCACATTGGACTCATGTGCTTTGGGGTCTCAGTAGTCTCCTGTTTTTAAGCCTATTCATCAGAAAAGGGTTTGTCAGCTATTACTTTATGAACATATGACCTAACATTGATCATTCCAGAAATAAGTTGACGTTTTTGTAAATAAATATTTCCATCTGCCACAGAACATGTCAGACTTTCTTCAATTCTTTATATGCATATCACAGACAGTATTTGAATACCAATAGTTACTTGAAGTAATGATTAATCTTTCAAGGTATCTTCAAAATAGGGAAGAATAAGAATTCTGTTCAGAGGCTCTGCAGAAGAGAAAAGAAAAGGAAAAAAAAAGGTGGAGAATTTGGGAAATAAGTATCCTTGGTCTTATGTGAAAGAACACTGACAGTGCAGCAAAATATCACTCCCCATAGATCTTAATAAGAACTTCCAGAAACATGCACAGCCATGCATGTATGATATATATATGTGTGTGCATACAGACACACAAATGCATGGGTAAACAGTCAGAATTACTATCATAACTGTCCTTCTGGCATGATTTGGAGTATGTAGATGACAAAATAGCAAACAAACAATCTATAGTATTCCCTAGCAGTTAATTTTACTGAGATACTTATTCTCCTGCAATATTTCATTCACTTCTTGGAAAATAAGATCCGCAATATTAAGTACACTGTATCTTTTCAAGTCAGATTTGAAGCAGTATTTCACTAGTATATGCCCAATACAGAAGCAGAAGTCCAACCTTGCAACAGGAACTTCCATGTAATGTATTTATCATGTTACTTTAGACTCTCGCCTTTTTATAATCCAGCTGAATAATGGTGGAGAAATTAAAATTATGACAATGGATTAACCAATATTGACAACACAGAAAAATCTTGTGCATCTTTAGACACACACAAAAAACAATCAATGGTTAATGTATTTGAAGGTGACATCAAACAACTACATATCTGGGTTTTTTTAAAAAAAGTTGGTATGTCAAAAACTTTTTTTATCCTAACTGTAATTTTATTTTCTGTTGCATTATAATAATGATTAAAAGGCAGAGATTTTAAATTAAAGAAAGCAAAATATCATTTGAAAACAGTTGAAACAAATATTTTCTTTAAACAGTTTGTAGGGTTTTTTTCTTTTCTGTAACAAAGAATCCCAGCAGTCTAAACACAATTATAATTTTCCTGTCTTAAATGAAGATTGTTTTCATCAAAGCTTTTCCAAAATGCAAACAAATAAATGCAAAATTTAAACTTGGATCCCAAGGTCCAACAAGGGAAGTGCTTTTCAGGCCTCCTTTCTTCTATTTTCATGCCATCTGTTTGAAATATCACACTTTTTTAGGAATTAGTCAACTTAGTCTTCTCTTCTTGTCAATCAATCATGTCTCCTGAATAAGAAATTCCTTCTATCTATTACCTTTGAGAAACAGTTTCAGGAATGTTAGTTTAAGTCTAGGCCCAAGGTGAGTACGCCTTACCTAATAGGAGAACTGCAATATAGATTTATACATCCTAGGTTCTTCTTACAGCTGATGGAGAGAAGTAAACAGGTCCAGCATACTTCAGCATGGGAAATAAGTTGTTTATTTAGCTGAAGCTCCTATAAAGACTGGAAACTAGAAGCTTCAAAGCGAAACCATTTGCATTGCAACTCTAATAAAATAAATCTTTAAAGCAAGTGCAAGATCTAGAGTGCAAAATTGTGTTGAGTAATATGTCCTTTCTTTCCTTGCATTCTGCTTAGTTAGTACGAATGATGTGTTTGACTTATTTAAAGCTTGGAAAGATGTTCCCACAATCTACTTTCAATTCTTTTTATGTTAAACCTACATGTCTACTTAGATTCAGTATGTGTTTTATAATTGAAACATACTTTTTATTTTTCTTGTTATTATTAGTCATATTTGTAAGTATATATTATTGTAAGATGAGTAAGTTTGACAGACATTTCTGTCAATCTGATTGTCTACCACTAATGCAATAATTTTTCAGATCTGTATATACTGACTAAATTCTATAGTTCAAAAAGAAAAATCTGTATGCATATTTTATTTTATTTTTCCAGTTTTCAGTTCTTAATGACCTCAGGACAGGGTATTTTGAGGGGATTAATGATCTCCTAGAAGATGTTCATTGCCCAAGGTATAGAGATTTAGGCTAGTCATTAATACCGGGGAAATATTTTGTACTTCGATCATTGCTGTCAAGTTTCTTAATGTATTCAGACTTTAAATAAGTTCTTAAAGACTGTGATATAGCAAATTTCAAACTTGAAGCATCTTACAAGATTCACATTAAAACAACCTTTTAGGAAAAAAAATCTTCTTTATATTTCTCTAGCCTCTTATCTAATTTTTTTCCTTTCTATCTGACCTACTTTCTCCTGCACTTGTCCTCTGAAGTCCTTCAGTAATCAGGCTGTGCATCTATTTAAAGCTCATGAGTAAAGTCTTTGGCCTTTGGCTGAAAAACTTTAAATAGCAGTACAGTCATATAGCCCACTGAAAGAAGGATAGATATTCATGTGAACTGAACAGGTCTCATGTACATGCATACACACATTGGTGTACACAAGTATATGAAAGTATGCAAGCACAAACATGTAACTTTTTGCTGAAACTTCTGACACATTATAAACAAATCAGACTAGGTTTTTTTTAGTGTAAAGACACAAAATCTTACTTTGTAGCTCTGATTTGCATTAATCTGCATATGGTATCGTTACAAGAAAATATAAATTGAATAATCAAGTGGATTTTCACTGAGGTTTTCTTGTCACGCTAAGTAAAACAAATGGAGTATAATAAGAATTTAATTTTCTCCTCCTTTTGAAAGAATCCAAACTTGAACCTTTTTTTAATCTGTCATTTAATTTGGAACTTTCTGTCCACATAACATCAAGCTTCTCGTTTCTATTCACTTGGTTTATTTGTGTTTCAAAGGCATCTTAAAGGCTTTTTACATGTCGTGTAAAAAAATCCATCCTCTTTGGATGCAATATACTCCAGTTCAAGAAAATAGCTGCATTGTCATCCTCATTATTAAATTTCTGCAGGAGAAAGTGTGTCAACCTTTCCTTTACAGCTAGGACACCACCAAAGCTTAGCTGGTGAAGAAGCCTCTTGACTCAGATCAGCCCTGATACATCCTCTTCCTTCTCCAGGTTATAGTTTGTCATGGTACCTTTCAGCACATCAATCTCATGTCTTCTTAAAGCAGAAAGACAGCATAACATCCTGGCTTAGTAGTTTGCCAGAGTTTAGGGCAGTGGAAGTTTAATTTTTACCAAAATCTATCCTACCTCATATCAAAATTTCTCACATGCATTTTAGACGAAATACAAGAGAGAGTTTTCTTGTTAGGAGTCAGTTAGATGCACCTAGTACACTTCCAGACCGTGCCTGAAGCATCAAATTTAATCTGCATGTGTAATCACGACAACAGTAACATTATGGTCAAAATCACAGTATGTTGAATGAAACAAAAAACAATCAGCTTGAAGGCTGCTAGTGTCCACTCTGGTGATTCAACTGTCTACTTGAGGGAGAAGAATAAGGAGGAGAAAAGAGGATCACAATCTGGGATTCATTTAAGTACTTTATTAATTTAATGAATTTTCTTTGTCAAGTTCAATAAATCTTTACTGACCTTGCAAACACATGAGGTTAAAATATGTATAGTCTATGCTTTACTTATTGTTTCCAGTGTTTAGAAGTTCAAAAGTATTTACCCAACTGCCAACTTAAATTTGTCCTCCAGTTAGATGTACCTGAAAAACTGACAGTATGTGACTCCATATTTGTGTCTTGGAGCCTACCTGGATGTGCTGATCTCACAAAGTAGGAATATATTTAATATTCTTTTCTAAGTTAAATTATTGCAATCTGTCTTGAAATTTACAGGCAAGCTGAGTTGACTCTTTCCTCAGTGTCATCATGAGAAACACATTTTCCACTGTCACCTGCACTCCAGTGTCTGCATATCACATTTTCAAAGTTCCTTTGAAACCCTCTTTAAGGTACTTTCCACTAAAGAAAGTATCACTTGCCAATTCAAGCCATGATTTGTAAGTGAGAACCATCATTCTTGAAATGTGTCAGGTGTAGAGTGGTAACAAGGTTTAAAAAAAAAGAAATCTTGTTTGCTTTTAAAGTAAGTAGACATTTATAGTGCTGAATGCACATCAGGAACACATCTGTGTTTAAAAATACCTTATATATACATCTGTCACAGAACTTGTTTATGTAGGTAAGGCATAAAACCTACTTTGAGAGAGAAAGTTCTTTGCACCAATAGCAGTAGTTCCCCATAGAGAAAGAGTAATATGTATGGAAATACAGGCTCTCCACTTATGATGGGGAAATCCACTTACATATGAGTCCTATGTGTCTTATTGGGTCATGTTCTTCCTTGAATAGCAACCCGAGATAATCACAGCAAGTCAAGTTAATTAAAGTAATAGTCCATGTGTCACTTAGCATGTCTTAGCCTAGAGGCTGACAATGTGTTAATATTCATATGTAAGACATTTGCTGGAAGCTTGGAGTTTACCTAAGCTTAAAATTTTAACATGAGCTGTTCTAGAAAAAAAACCACAACAAAACAAACCCAAAATAAATCTCCCTACAACTGCCTATAAAGCCTAAGACCCTATCCAGATATTTAGAGGGGGATTTCTAATTTTCAGAAAGGTACTTGTGTAACAGAAGTATTTTTTTCCAAATTAACTAGTAGTATTTAAAGAAGAAAGGCAAAATCCTGATAAGAATTTACCACCAGTTAGACATTTAAAGTACATAGAATCACAGAATCACAGAATTGTAGGGGTTGGAAGGGACCACGGGTCCAACCCCCCTACCAAAGCAGGCTCCCTAGCTCATACTGCACAGATAGGCATCCAGACGAGTCTTGAATATCTCCAGAGAAGGAGACTCCACCACCTCCCTGGGCAGCCTATTCTAGTGCTCTGTCACCCTCACTGTGAAAAAGTTCTTCCTCATGTTGGTGCGGAACTTCCTGTGCTCCAACTTGCAGCCATTGCCCCTTGTCCTATCTCCACTGACCAAAGAAAAGGGGCAGGCCAATTCCTCCTGCACCCCATACTTAAGATATTTATAAACATTGATTAGGTGCCCCCTCAGTCTTCTTTTTTCCAGGCTGAACAGCCCCAGCTCTCTCAGCCTTTCCTCATAGAATAGATGTTCCAGGCCCTTCATCATCTTCATAGTCCTTCTCTGGGCTCTCTCAAGGAGATTCCTGTCCTTTTTATACCAGGGAGCCCAGAACTGGACACAATACTCCAGGTGGGGCCTGACCAGGGCAGAGTAGAGGGGTAGGATCACCTCCTTAGACCTGCTGGCCACACTCCTCCTGATGCACCCCAGGATCCCATTGGGTCTCTTAGCCACCAGGACACACTGCTGACTCATAGCCAAACTGTCATCCACCAGGACCCCCAGGTCCTTCTCCACAGAGCTCTTCTCCAGCAGGTCAACCCCCAGCCTGTACTGATACAGATGGTTGTTCCTCCCCAGGTGCAAGACTTTACACTTGCTTTTGTTGAATTTCATCTGGTTTCTCCCTGCCCAGCTCTCCAGCTTGTCCAGGTCTTGCTGGATGGCAGCGCAGTGTTCCTGCGTGTCAGCCACTCCTCCCAGCTTTGTATCATCGGCCTACTTGCTGAGGGTGGATGCTATTCCCTCATCAAGGTCATCAATGAAGATATAAACAGGACTGGACCCAACACCGAGCCCTGGGGAACACCGCTAGTCACAGGCCTTCATTCAGATTCTGCTCCATCGATCAAGAGCCTCTGAGCACGGTCCGACAGCCAGTTCTTGACCCACCTCACTGTCACCTCATCTATACCATGCTCTCTCAGCTTTTCTATCAGGATGTCATGGGAGACAGTATTGAAAGCCTTGCTGAAGTCAAGGTAGATGACATCCACTGCTCTCCCTCCATCCACCCAGCCAGTGATGAGATCATAGAAGGCTATGAGATTGGTCGAGCACGACCTTCCCTTGGTGAATCCATGCTGACTACTCCTCATGACCTTCTTCTCTTCCAGTTGCTTGGTGATGGCATCCAGAACAAGCTGTTCCATTACTTTTTCCAGGGACAGAAGTGAGGCTGACTGGCCTATAGTTGCTAGGATCCTCCTTCTTGCCCTTTTTAAATACCGGAGTGACATTGGCTATCCTCCAATCCTCACGTACTTCTCCTGTTCTCTAAGACCTGTGGAAGATGATAGAGAGCGGCTCCGCAATCACTTCCACCAGCTCCCTCAGCACACGTGGATGCATCCCATCCGGGCCCATGGATTTGTGTGCATTAATCCTTTTGAGCGGCTCCTGGACCTCCCCTACCTCAACTAGAGGGAAGCTCTTCATTCCCCAAACACTCCTATTTTCATCCAGGATCTGTGGGTCCCGAGGGGCCGTTGGAGTGAAGACTGAGGCAAAGAAGGCATTTAGTATCTCCACCTTCTCATCATCCCTCGTTACCAGGACACCCGCCTTATTCAACAAGGGACCTACATTATCCCTGGTCATCCTCTTACTCTTCACATACCTGAAAAAATGTGATTAATAACCCACTGGAAGCTCTTATCTTTCTCCACTGACTGAACACTACACTAGGTTTGACTAGACATCTAAACAATTTTAAATTGGAAGGAAACATTCTGGGTTTTTTCCCCCTAAAATCTGAGGATACATGCCCGCTTTCTATCTGAAATGAATGTTCTTAGCTGATTTCAAATGAAATTAAAAGAATTTTAAAAACACTGTGCTTATTATAGAATCAAAATGACATTTGCAAACTACACAGGAATTTAGGTAAATCACCTAGTCATTTTGGTCACAAACAGATTTTGAGAGACAACACTTTTTTCTTCTTTATATAAAATTTGATATTCATATATTATTTGCAAAGTGAATTGGTACAGACTACTTAGACACCAGATAGTCACCTACTTTCAATACAATCTTTCTTCATGTTCAGTACTGTGGTTTCTTTGATGTTTGGAGGGGTTTTTTTTAAGGAAAAGAAAGTAATCAAAAAGCCACCATAAAGTGGTTGAATTCATTGTGCAGCATACTGAAATACTGACTCAATTTACCAACATATGAAAATGGTGAGTCAATCTATTCCATAGGGGATTCAGAAAGGGCAAATACTTCCCAATATAATGATGAATGCTGTCTGAGCTGATGATTCACCAGAAAACTTTTAACCTGTTTTCTAATGCCTGTGTTTACAAAGGTGTTCTGTTGTTTCTCTGTGTGTCTGTTATTCATGTTTCATAGAACCTAACCTAACTGGGGCGTTAATGTACCACATGTTATCTGATGTTTGCCAATCACTGTCAGAAAACTGGAGAAGTAACAGTAATGGAAGAAACAGCAATTGTGAACAAACCCAGTATCCCTCAATTTTGATCCAGATTTAAATATTCTCAGCTGTGTGATTTTGAGGGAAATATGCAACTTGGACCAGAAGTTGCTTTTGCTGCCAGAGTCCCCGCTTAGTGGTTGTGGTGGTAGTGATGATGATAGCAGGCCCAGAAGCAATGTTTTGAATATGTATGCCCCCTTCTCACCACAGAATCAAAGAGAGGCCTGTGTGCTGTGAGTGAAAGATATGCAGTTGATTTAGCTCCTTGAAAGTCTATTTGTTACTCTGAAGGCATTCCTTGCTTTGATCAATAAGTTATTATAAATAAAAAACATAACAATTTCATAAAAGAGACTTTTTCTTGGGAAGGAATAATGTATCCTAAAAACTTAGCAGACCCATAATCTCCACAATGTGGTATGGCTCCAGATCAAGGGCAATCCTTCCTGCTATTTCCTGGTGTATAGATAATGTGGTTAGATGGTTTTCAAGATGTTTTGTCTTCTAGGAACATTCTGCATAGTAAAGTATTGGTTTGGGTTATTTGGCTTTTTTTCCAACTAATTTTAGCCTCTTGTTTCAGCATAATAACAGTTTCAATTATTTAATATTGGATAAATAAAATGTTGCATTGAAGATAGAAAACATTTTTTTTTCTTAATTTGTATAAAAGTACTTGTCCAAGAGCAGTTAAAATATATGGCAACAGTCCAGATTGTTTAAGTGTCTGGAACTGTACAAGATGGAAGTAGAGATCATCTCTCTCCTCACTAGTGCCCTAAGTAAAACACAGATAGACAGGAAACTGTCTCACATATCTTGGAATTATGCAGAAGTAGAGATTTGCACTATTGTCCATACTATATTTCCTTTACTAGAAAGAATAAAATGTTATCTCATGGATTATAATCCTTGTGTGCATACAGCACACCTGATGTAAAAACAGCAACTCAAAGAATGTAAAGAATGTGTGAGGCTTTTAGATTGTAGTGCTGTGTTGGTTGAACTGATGTAAGAGACTAGATATTTTTTTAAGTTATATGTGATAAAATGTCTGAGAGTAGCACATCCCGTGTCTGCTTCAGAGGAAAAGAAAAACACTTGGAATTTTCTGCCTCCCAACTACAATTAGGATGCTCAGTTCCTAGGGTGTTTTCTTTCTCTCCTCACCCTGGAAGGATCTCTTGCATCCTCTTGGAGTCAGCAAAATTAATCTGAACCTGTAGCCACTAGGGAAGAAGGGTCTTAAGGTGCTGAAAGGGAGAGTTAAAACAATAATTAGATTTTCCTCACTTTATTGCAATTTACATTGGTTTTGGACATTTTCATAAATCATACATGTACTTCACTCACATTGTATAGAATGAAGAAAAAATAATTAAAATTCATATAGCTATAGTTTGGGTTGGCTTGCAGCAAGACAGGACTTCTATACACAAATGGATGGCAGAAGGAGAAGGATAATTCAAGGTTTACATAGAAACAACCTTAGTCTCTTATGGCACCAAGTAGTACTTATTCTACAGGATGTGATCCACTGTGCAGAGTAGTAATACAATTTCAACTTTCAAGTTAGTTGCCTCCAAATAGCTAAACTGCCTGCAGTTATCTAACCCCACTGTCCCTACTCAGAAAAGTGACAGAAATAATTGCTCAGCCACACCACAGAGGACACCATTCTTCATCCTTCAGGTGTGAGAATTCCCATTGTAGAGGATGTATATAACATGTGCAAAGTGTTATACAATACTTCGATTCTATGCAGGATTGTTTTATCATGGGTGATGAAAATATCCTGTAGAGGAAGTAAATCTTTCCATCTATTTCTTGCATTTACTTCCAAATATGCACAGTTAGTGGGATAAAATTGTTAATCAAGGGTTATTAAAGCAACACTGGTGTTATTCTCTTCAGGTACAGTGAACCAATGGCACTTCTGTCTTAGGTTACCTTCCCCTGAAGCAAAATTAAAAAAGAAGGAACAAGTGTAAAATGTTTTTGTAAGTGAGGTAAGGTCATATATCTTTCAAAGTAAAATACAGAATATTCTGAGTAGTATGGGATTAAATTAGATTGCTGCTGTTGTTTGACAGGCAGTTTCAGTTATAACTTTATTGAGTTTAATGGTTATTCCTCTTTCATTTTATAATACCTGAAGATTGGAAACAACTTGTTTAAATATAATTAAATTCCTTCGTGATATTCTGTCAGTAGTTAGCCTTTGCAAACCAACGTAATCACACACTTCAAGAGACAAGCACCTTGATTAAAGTGGTAGATTGTTCTTGAATTGCCACTTGAGTTATGTTAAAGAAAGATACCTAAACCAGTCCTTAAGTGTATGACTTTCTTACACAGGAATTTAAATTGCTGAGAAACAGCGACTAATTAGAATAGCAGGCTATTCAAATGAGACAAAAAATTACAATAAATATGACCTTATTATTCTTGAGAATAGTTTGAAAATCGATTATTCTATTATGGTCCAGAAACATCCATTTTTCAGAGTTTAATTAAAAGTATGAATTCACATGGTTTGTTTAACTCCATCAAGCAGAACAGCACACAAGTTGACTACGGTTCACATAATCAGTTAGCTTAATCTGGTAAATTCTTGAAAATAAATGGGAAGCAGAAATTACTTGCAGCAACTTTGTCAGGACATCCCATTAAAGAAAAAAATGTTTTAAAAAAAATCAGTGGGTTTTTTTTTTGTAAATAAGGAACATATTCTACACCTATACTACAGTTAACAGGGCTTTCTGTTTGCAGGAATTTCCAGAAGTTATTTCAGATTACTATTGCTGTCCAGAATCAAAAATCAGGAAGTTATCTTCCAGAAAATTACTTGAACTAACCAATCTAATTTGAAAGGAAATCCTAAACTTCTCTTTTTAGAATAAAAATGTTACAGTGTGGTACTTAAAAAAAAGAAGGAAGAGAAATGGGGGTGGGGAGGAAAGGGAATTGGTAAGCTGCAAGAGAATTGTCTTGTGAAGCAAAGGCCTAGAAACAAGCAGCTGAGCACATAAACACTGGGTGACAAAACAATTTAGAAAAACAACTTTTTCAGCAAAACAGTAGAAGAAAAGCTGACTGCGTGTATCGAGGCTAATAAAGAGAAGCAGAAAGCAGAGATGGCTGCTAAAGTTAAGGATTTACCAGTGAAAGACCAGATAGGTGACATGTGAAAGAAGAGAGCTAGCAGAATCTGAAATTGCTCTGGTAGCTTATTAGTTGTGCTTTCTCTCTTTTTCTCAAGTGCTGAAGAATTCTCCGACTAATTTATAATCTGTATTTTACTTTTTCCTCAAAAATACTTTTGCTTTTCAGATAAGACTTTCTGTCCTGCTACAATTACACCTGGCAAAGAGGCGTGCTTTTTTTCTTTTGTCTAAACATAATGTAAATTTTAAAAGGAAAATATTTTTACATCTGAAAAAAACACAAAACTCACATAATTTTTATTTCAAGCAAAACTAGAATGGGTATTATTTCCTGTAGCTATTTCGGACTTGCTTTTTTAAAAATTATTTCTCACTTTGACAGCTTTTTAAACTTTTTTCTTTAATTAAGACCAAATAATTTCTTTATATCTCAAAGTCCTATATTTAGACCAGTACTTTGGGATACAAATAGTAAAAGTCTTTATATTTTGCTCTTTACCTTATGTATGAAAATACATCTATGAAAATCTTAAGTATGTTCTAGGAAAATTTGCATGTGCATTCAAAGAAGAAAATGCAATTAAGTTTCCCTGACAATAGAAGAAAAGAATGCAATCAAAATCTCATGGTCCTAAGACCCATGGTTTCAAGTAAGGTGAAAAGAAAGTTAGATATTTGTGTAGTTTACATGGAAGGTAGTTTCTAAGGAAGAAACTCCTCCAGTCCATTTACTTACTATTTTGTTGTTATTTTCCTTCTGTTGTTTGGGTTTTTGGGGTTGGGTTTTGGGGAGGGGGGTGAGTGGGATGGGTTTTTTTTCTTTGATTGAAGTCAGACTAGTTAAATTAGAAGAAAATATTTTTTAATTTGAAATATTTTATTCTTGAGCTCTTTTTGGAAGGAACAAATTAGTCTTTCATGTTTTTGTGAATCAATAGTAAGAGTAATGGCATAATCCAACACACTGTAGGAATAACCAGTTGAGGAATGCAGTGATTTGATCATGCTTAATTTCAGTGGAGTAATCATCTTTTACCAATATCCTATCCTGTTCCAAGCAACACTCATGAAAACATTCCACTTTTTCTTTGGACAACTATTTCCTCAGTTTTTCAACAAAGTAGTTGCAGTGGGAGAACTACCATCCATGGAGAAATTCAAAGTGATTCACCCAGCTGAATAGAAGCTATTATTTAACACTTGATAATGACCTTGCTTAATTACAATCGAAAGCACAACCTGACTTCACAGAGCAAGCTGGTGAAAAAGCAAAGTATCAGCTGTCTACCACGCCACCTGGTATCCTAAATCCTTCTAAGGCAGTCCTTTAATCTGGGGAATACTAGAGAGTAAGTGTTTGCTGCTTTGGCTCCTAACTTCCTCCTATCCAGAAACAGCCAAGTGTGTCATTTCTTATAATACTGAATTTCCCTGTGGTACTTGATGCAGCAAAACTTCTAACACTGCTGTCCTGCCTTTAAGAGATGACAAGGACAAATTAACATGCCCTTCTAGTCAAGCTGAACTCAGATAGTTGTTGCCAAGGAAATGTCCCCTTGTCTTTAGAACCTACACATGCAGAGGAGGATGGGGCTCTGTTGCACTTCCCACCTAGTCCAAAGCCATAGAAAGCTTATGGGGAAATGGCAAATACCATCAGGCAAGACGTTTGTACAGTCATTATGCTAAGCGTAAATAGCACCACCTTGTGTTCTCAACTGTACCATTTGTAAGACCTGATGTAAATCATTGCCATACACTCTTTTCTGTAGTAATTAAAACAACGCTCTTTGCTGTGCCCCTGGGTTAATATAATTTGTTTTATTCACAGCCTAAGTCATTTGCCTCCCTGCAGCACACTGCTATATTATGTCTACCCAGCAGTGTTGAGGGAGCAAGTGGAGTACATTTCAAGGTGTACATAAATCCAGTTCAGGTCATTTCAAATGAAACAATAAGGTAAGTGCTACGTGCTTGACTCCCATAGGGAAAACTCATAGGAAGATAAAGAAAGATTCAGGAAAATCAAGGATTTGTCATGAACTCCTTCATTTAAAGAAAGGTAGAGGGAGAAATACAAAGACAGATGATAAAGAACTGGGCATTCTGGAAAAGTTAGAAAGGACAGAGCCATGACCACTATAGAAAGCCAATACCTATTTTGAAGGTGGGTACTAATATCATACCCTTCTCTCCAAGCCAGCTGAAGTCACAAAGTCCATTAATTAGAATTCTTAGGACTATATGTATTCTGAGTATTACTCAAATTCTCCCAGTGGTTTTATCTGAGCTATTTGGGGTAAAATACTGCTCATAATAATGCCTCTCATGAATAGAATCACATGGTTACAAGTATTGGAAGAGGGATCTGGATTACTCATCCTTTTTACAGTACTGAACTGTTTTATTTTTCCACTTTCAATTTGTGAATAATCTTTGTAACCCTGCCTAGTTGTGAACAGGATAATGATAGTTATAAAATAATTTACTTTATGATGAACTAGTATATTCCCTGTTGTTCCTTTATGAAGAATAAAACATCCAAGGAAGTAATTAAACAGATGTTTATTGACATGAGCTTTACCACTTTAGAGAAATGTAAATAATGAGGTTTAACTCAGGAGAGGATTCACTAATAGTAATACAGAGAGAGATTAAATTACATATCAGGATCAATATGGCCCTAGAAGCATTACGGGCAAATGTTTCATTGTACTTCTGTAGTCTGCATTTATTTAGTGAAAAGGTTTCTCTGTAAAGTGATGCCTTGGAAAAATGATGGAAAACCACCATAACTAACATCAAGAAAACATTTCTTCTTAGGCAGCATAGAGAGAATTACCTGTCACATATGACTCACCATTTCCTATATCTTTTCAAACAGTGCCTCTTTGTTATTGACTAATTGGAAGAACAATAGCAAGCATACAAAATATTCTGAGAAAGATAATGAAAACACTGCATTCTGATTGTTCTATTAAAAATGTAGCAATTCATCATTTAGCATCATTAGTGGCTGATAACTGGGACTGTGTCTATAATACCCATTTGAGGTTTTATTGTGTTTCAGTCAACATAAAGCATAGGTTAACTGTAATAGCTGTCTGTATTAAAATTTAGATACCGCCTGTTGAAAATGGATAGTAATTTGGCGATTATTCATATTTTAAACATTCTGTATTACGTTAATTTATTATGCAAAATTAAATTAGAGTGCATGGAGCATATGGATTTTTTGCCTTTTTTATACTTATTTGTGGCAGTGATGAATGGCAGATAATTTATAACACTGACGTTTAATAATTAAAATTACTTTTATTATTCTGTTTACTAGTTTCTTCTTTCTGCAATCTCTTGTAATTTTGCCACATGATTAGCAACAAATTTTGCACAGCAGCACCTTCTAATAGAACGCAGCATGGACAATTTTCCATGCAGATTCAATCTCCGTCTATATTCCACTAATCCCTTGATTGTTCCCAGGGAAAATAATCGGATGCCTGTTGTGCCCCTGATGCATTGAGCATTCGTAAAGATAATAACAAGATTCAGTATATCCAGAGACTTCGTCTCTTTGGCCTAACTGAAAAGGGCCACACCAAGAGCCTGGTTGACCATTCGCTATAGGTTTGTCTTGATTAATACAGCTCCATCTATAGACTGTATCTGCTTGCAGCGGAAATATGGTGGTATGGTGGGTTAACTTTGGCTGGTTGCTGGGTGCCCACACAGCTGTTCTCTGACTTCCCCAACTCAGCAGGACAGGGGGGAGAAAATTAGATGAAAAATCACATGGATTGAGATAAAGACACTGAGATTGCTCACCAATTGCCATTGCAGGCAAAACAGTCTTGTCTTGGGGAAGATTAATTTAATTTATTGCAAATTAACAGCAAAGTGAGGAATAAAAGCAAAGAAACAAATAAAATTCCCTCACACCCCATTCTTCCTAGGCTCAGTTGCACTCTTGACTCTTCTATCTCTTTTCCCCTTAGTGGTGCAGGAGGATGGGGAATAGGGGTCATGGTCAGCTCATAATGCTTAGTATTAGTCAGATTTAGCAGCAGATCCCTCCTCCTCATGCTGTTCCTCTACTCCAATGTGGGTCTTGCCCATGAGCTGTAATCCTTCAAGAACTGCTCCAGCAGAGGTCCTCTCCACGGAGTACAGCCCTTCAGGAATGGACTGTTCCAAAGTGGGTCCCCTGCAGGCTGTAGTTGCTGCCAGAATGCTTGCTCCAGCATTGGGTCTGCAAGGGCTGCAACTTTCTCTGTCATATTCACCTGCTTCAGCATGGGGTCCTTCATGGGTTTCAGTATTGATACTTGTGTCACCATGATCCTCCTTGGGCTACATGGGCAAAACCTGCTTCTCAATGGTCTTCTCCATGGGCTGCAGGCCAGTTGCACTCACATTTTCTCACTCTTCTCTCACAGCTTTTTAGCCTTTCTTAAATATCACGGAGACACCACCAGTGTCAGTGACTGGCTCAACTTTGGACACTGATGGGTCGTTTGTTGGAGGCAGCTGGACTGCATCTGTCCAACATGGGGGAGCAATCCCATGCCTCTTCTCACAGAAGCCATGCTGTAGCCCCCTAGCTACCAAAATCTTGCCATATAAACCCAATACAGACCAGACATGCAGGAGACCTTTCAGTTGAGAAGACACCAGCACCTTTTCACAGACTGCTCAGTCTCCAGTCACTGAAACCCAGCTGACCTTGCAGCAGACAGAGCTTAATAAAGCACTGGGGCAATGTCAAATTCTTTTGAATTCCTAGTAATTTACAGTTGTGGTATGGAAGCTCTACCCAAGTATAGATGGCTTAGTACAGTTCAAGTTTTATGTTATCTGTAGCTGTTATCATAGAAAACAAGGATTTGACGAGGCATGTCCCATCTGCCTTGACTGCTAGGTCAAACCAGATTATAGGTATTTATCTGCTCACCTAGGAATAGTTATATGCAGAAGTCCACAGCAAGGTGCACAATCCTTGGTCTTGCTCTGAAATGAAATACCTGAACAGCCTTGTTTTTGTGACTCTCATGGAGTTGAGCATAGCTTTAAATTTAAACTGAAGTAGATTTTACAGAACAGTAATTTCAAATTGTATTGACCTGAAACTGTGGAGTTCCTGTGGATCAGAGTTTCATTTATCTTAAGCTTCCTTTTTACTGTAAAATTTACATGGGGAAATAGCAAGAGAAGGGTTTTAAAGAACTTCTAAATAACATTTGTACATATTTGAAGGTCTTTGACATTGCTAGCCTAATAGAAAGAGACCTTAGTGTAAACAAGATTCTGCTTTGCTGTATTTTTCATTTTACATAGAAAAATAGCTACAGGGTAGGTTTTGAATGGCTTTTAGGGATGGATTCTTTCTGTTCTTGCTGATGGTAGAACTCCCGTTGACATCAATAAAAAACAGATTAGGTCAGTGCAGAAGAGTTTTGAAAGTGCTTTCTAAATGCTACAATATTATATTTTGCATTTAATTACACAAATGAGTCCCTTAAAATTCTTAAATCTGGTATATTAGCTTCCCTTGGGGAAAAAGAAGCAAAAGAATATTACATGCGTTCTGTAGTCAGAGGACAGCAGAAACATGGATCAAGTGAAGAATTAAAGAACAATCATTGAGTTGTTATGAAGGAAAAATTTTCATTCGTGTCAGCAAGCTTTTCTGCCTGAGGATAAGATGGACATCTATAGCTTGATTCAAATCTGTTTAAAATCATTACAGATATTTCAGCACTTGCAGCAGGTGTTAATGAGGCCAACTGTGAATCTAAACTTCATATATCTGGCTCTGACCTCCTGGAATGACCATTTGGATTCAGTATTTTTGGAAGTATGAAAGCTAAGTAATTTGGCTCCTGATCTTAAAACATCAACTAAACCTTACACAGCTGTCTCCTGCTGCATGCTCACTCTGAGTGTATAATTAGGCATAGATTTAATGTTTCTTTTGCCATGCAGCACCATGGTATCTCTTACTCCATAACCAGTCCCGTGTTGTCAATAATTCAAAGGACTTCACATAAGAAATGAAAGATATAAGCACTAGATTTTAAATACTGTTTACCCTTGTGCCCCTCTGTTTCTGCACCCATGGATCCTATACTCACAGGGATCCCATTAGCCAGCATTTACCCTGGCATCAGTATGGCAGTAAAAATTCAATTTCGTTATAGGTAACCTCACATATCAGACCCATCCTGTGCTACACGATGCTATTTCATTTTTATCATCACCAAAAAGAAAGCATTCTGACATTAGCCCTCTTTCTGATCTGTCCATAGAATAAAAAGAACAGTAGCCCTAAGGAAAGGCTCTTTCCTCTGAATGTTTCACTCTGTCATCTGAAACAATTATTAATTTGAAACATAAAACCTAGTGGTTTGGTTTTATAAAAATATCTTTACAAATTAGTAGTTTCCTCTTTCTCTTTTAAGTGTTAGAAATGGTACAGGAATAAAAAAAGATTGATGTATTACAGTTTTATGTGATTCTGTTAAAGATATTTTACATATATCTGCTTGATAAATTAAAAGTAAATTGCATAATGTTGAAATATAGGATTTTCTTTTACAGTATAATTAAACTCAGATATCAAATATTTGTTGGAAGGATATTAGAAATAAAAGTAGAAATTGAAATGTGTACCATTCCCTATAAAGATAAATGTCTTACCAAAATGTTCTTTGTGAACTATCAGCATTTTAAATAACTGCAAATAAAGTGGTCATTTTCACTTCTGGAAGATTAGGTATTGCCCTGAAGTATGGTAAAAAAAATTTGAAAATTCCAACTAAAAACACAATAAAAGCAAAGTGCAAATAACTTTATCTTTTCCAAAGAAAAGTGACGTAACAATATATTTCTGTACTGTGAGAAGTTATGGGGTATTTTTGTGTATTAAGATGCTAAATCACAATGATTAAAAAATAACTCAGGAAATAGTAAAACATTATTTTACTGGCTGTTGTACACAAACAATGTGCAACAGCAATCTAAAATATACGTTTAGATATGGTTTTTTCTGTATGTATGTATGCATGGAGGACAGTATGTAAAATCTGAAATTTAAAATATCTTGTTGCATATTGTCAGGAAAACCTTCCTTGATTTGGAAAGACCTATGTCAGTTTCATTTCAATACTGCGAAAAAGCAGCACATGAAATGTGTACTTGGAGAAACATTGTTAATGTCAGCATTTTGCTTTTCTTACAAATAACATCTCAGTAATAGCAGTAATATAATTTAGAAGTTGGAGGAGTATGAACAACTTTTTAAATATTGAATTTTCATGAAAATTCTGACATTAGCAAGTAAAAGGTGACTTTGCATGCTATCACTTGCATAAACTAGAATATCAATCATCTCTGCGTTGCTTAGTTGTGGATTCACTGAGAATGTATATTACATTAAGTTTTGTTCACCAAATTTTTTTTCTTAATGCAACTCCTTCCTGCAACATTCAGGTATTTAGTGCACTAAAATATCATTGGTAGGAAGAAGGAAGTCCTGGTACACTTTAAAAACAAAGTGCTGAATTAAAATATTTATGATCAGTTCCAGTAAAACAAATATATTACGTTGCTTTCAGACTTTCAAATATATATTTAAAAGGGTAAATTTCATTCTATGTAGAGGTCTGTTGCAAGGAATTTTCTGGTGTTCTATCACAGTATGATCAACCCAGCTAGTGTCTCTATAATGAATCTATATCAAGGTGAGATGAAACATATGGTGCATACAGAAAATATTGAAGATAATGAAAGATAAATTATTCATCCAAAACTTATGAGTTTATCTAAACTGGGTAGATAGAAGCTCTGAGTAAAAGTCTTAGATGATAATATAGTCATGTATCTTCCAGAGACATTGTTTAGTTATACACTGTTTTGCACACTGTACCATGCAATAGCCACTTACTCTACATATTTTCTTACACATCCAATCCCATTTATCATGGAAAGCCAAGTCTTCATCTCTTAAATCATCATTTACTTGGTCAAAAATGCAGAGACTAAAACTTTCTCTTAGATATCAACTCTGGACCCTTGTGATTCAGCAAATGGCACAGTTCTGGTTGCTCACATGGGTTTGTGTGTAGTTGTCTTGACTTAGAGCTTGAAAAGAAGAAAAGCAAAGCATAATGTGGTTCTGACCAAGGAGGAGTTACTCAGAGAGTGGCACAGGTCAGATTTTGCCCACATACACAGGTGGGCATTTTCTAATTTTTAACAGATATTCAGGAAATGACGTCCTGGTTTAATACAACATGTGCTAACGTTGATGCTTTACTCTGGGGTCGTATTTTTGTCTTCATTTTAAAAATAATAATCAAACAATCAAATCAAAACTGCCAAAAAAACCCACTCTACATTTGAAACTGAAATGAGGTATATTTTCAGAGATTAAAAATCAAGTGACACATACTTGTTAATATATAGTCAACATCAATAAAACTTCATAAATCATCTGATAAATTTACCAACTAAACTTTTTCTTTTAAAGTTTGTTACCTAATTAGTAATATAAATGCAACTGTCCCTAATATTTGCCAATAGTAGTGTGTTTAGTTTGGGTTTGGTTGTTTGTTTATTTTGCTTTTTTTTTTTTTTTTTTTAAAGAAAGTCTATTTATGATTACAGAAATTCATCATTGGCATCTGCAGGCTTCTCTTCAAGATATTAAATTATCAGGTGCTGGAGCAGAATTTCCAGTGTACTTCTAGTATTAGTACAGAAAAAGCACCTTAAACAGCAGATCTTTGTTGGGAACTACTTAGAATGCATACTTATGAAAATAAGTTTATTGGTATGTTAAAATACTGACCTGAATTAAGTGAATATGAATACATTAGGAACTTGTTAAATAGGGTACATAGCTATTATACACTACTTGGATAAGATTCCCAAAAAACCCCACAATAATTTGATTGTATAATGACATGAACTAAGATATACAATTTACTGATATTAATAAATAATACTGCATTTGTATGATATATGGGAGTGCTAACATTGAGACCTGAGAGATGGCTTATGTAAGATGTCTTTCTCATATTAGTTACCATAAGGCCACATGCACAAAACATTTTTTGTGTGAGAGATGAGTAATTTTCTGTTGAAATATGCAATGTTTTGTCATTAGATAGTCCCAGAACACCCATAAGCAAAAGTAAAGTTGTTTCCTCCTTCTGTAAAGAACCACTAGGAAAAGAAAAAGGAGGCAAACAAAAATGTAAATGATGATATCTTAGTAGAGGAAAATGGGAATTATACAACAGCAGTTTTCAATCAGCACAAAACCAGAATTCTATTTCTGTTCACACTATTCCTTTGGGCTTAATTTTAAAAATCTTGGTTCAGAGCCACATTTTAAACACTATATTGAGATCTATTTTTTTCAGATCTGTCGTACTGAAGAATTCCCAAAATGCCCAGTATAACGTAGGGAAATAAAAGCAGAGAAAGATAAGTAGAAGAATTGTCTAAGGGAATAATGACACACTATATGAACATTTAGCTCTGCAGTAGCCTGAAGATCGGGTATAAAGTACAGTGGGTATTACTGTACATACAGCAGCATGAGACAAGCAGCCATTCATTATCTGTGTGGCATATTCAATCTTCACACCGAAGAGGGTTGTTCCTTAGGTCTTACATGTGGTTATTTGTTACCTTTAAAATGGCTGAACTTGCATGTGAGATAGTGTCTCAGCATTAAACCCAGGAAAACATTTCTCGCTTAGAAAAATAGACCAAAGTTGCTGTTCAGGAGCAACAATTACTACTGAAGAGGAAATAAACATTGAGGAGGTGGTTGTTTCCTGATGGCTGGAGTTTCTCCAAGGTATTCATAAAATGTCTTTTTTGCTGTTGACTAACTTATCTGTTATAAATTATAATGTCATTTAAGGAAACAATGTTAACAAATAACAAGAAATTATTTGTGTTCATTGGTCTCACAAATCAAGTGCAAGTTTGTTCACACTAAGTGCCACAGTACTTCCAGAGCTAGTATCCAACCTCAACTGTACAATTGAGCCTGAGTATATCAGGCATTCCGGCTCCTTTTTCAATAAATAGACCTAGAAAATCAATAAAGTGTACGTGACAAGTGAGGGGCTACCTAAAAAGAAGAAATTAGAAACTCAACAGTACAAGAGTAAATATTAGTTTCTTCTTCTGTCTGAAACATTGCTATATGGTTCTGGCTGTATATTAAGGCATCACTGCCCATTTAATTTTCAGTCTCCTGAGGTTTTCGTTGTTGTTTCTTTATTGAATGTAGTATCTAACTGAGCAGTGATCGTTCCTTAGAGACTGATAGAGATAAGTTGTCCACAAAGTGAGAAACCTACATTCCAAAACTGTTTTTTTCCCGAGTTTACAATTTTTGCACTCTCATGAAAGGTGGTAAACATATTAGGCAAGGCAGGAATGCCTTTGTTGTGCAAATAATATAGTTAAAATAAGACCACACACTTTGATAAGACTTAAATAAAAATCAGGGAAGACAGGTAGTGACTGTGCTTACATTAAAAATATTACTACCTTATTTTCTACTGAAACTAAGCCATTGTGAAATCAAGGGGAAAAAAAAGACATTATGTTAGTCAGAGAACAAACATCTAGGCAGGCACTCAGGGACAAGGTCAGAGAAGTCTGTTATTTTTTTACCCAAGCACAGTCTAATAAACGAGCATAACATTGCACAGTTCATCTTTCAAAAAATTTTGTGTTTGGTTGTACAAGGGACATAAGAAAAGCTAAAGACAACTATCACACAATTGTATAGGTCACGAGATTCTTAGATACTTAAGACTTTGAGCAGCCACATGCCGATTTAGAGGCCATTCAGAAGACTGTGTTGTGTGTATTAAGCAAAAAAAATTTGCCAGACAGTAGTAGATATTTTCTTCTATATACTTTATACTTCAGATATTGAGTAGCTACATTTATATAATAAAATCTCCTCAAGGAGATAAATAAAAATAAATAAATAAATGAAAATATACTCAAGAGTAAAATAATGCCAGAGGATAGCAGCTATTTCTGAAAACTCCAAAGGAGTCGTGTAATATTTCGCACCTGTTCAGATGCACTTGAAATCAGGTGACAAGTGCAGATCCTGGATAACACCGAAACAGACCAAGAATTTCCCATACAAGTTAAAGGAGATCAATAGATTCACTTTCTAGAATATTCTCACTCTGCTTGAAGTGACCAAGAAGAAGCATGGTCTGTTAAAGTAATCATTCATTAGTTTGTGCCAACCTTGGTTTCGTAAGCAAACCAGCATTGTGCGAGCCTACTATGTGCAAGGCTTTGTCTGCCTCTCTTTTCTCCCCTATTGTCATTTGAGCCCACTAGTTCGAGACAAATCGGTGAGGCAGAGATAGTAGCATCCTATAGGAAGCCAACAGAACATGTTGTCTGTGAATTACAAACTTTGTTTGGTCCTCCAGGCACCAGGATGCTACCTATTCCACCCGTCTCACACAGTGGGCAGGAAGATGCAGCCAGGCATTAATCATACATGTTGCCTGGCCAGTCAAAGCGTGTATTTATAAAAAAAAACCCAAATATCATATGACAGATCACACAGCCAGCAGTATTTCTGAATTGGTAAAATTAAAATATAATAAGTGGTAATGACACTGTGAAGGTGCTTGAGGTAGATAGGCAACTTTAGGGTTTTTTGCATCAGTTATAAATTATATGATGATAGGAGGAGATGACGTGATTTGCTGCTTTGCTGCAGACAAAAAGCTTAAGAGTGTGTGTTCTGCCTTTTGCATAAGTATGTCACTATTTCCATGGCCGTGATAGATGTTAGATAGCCACACCTCTGCCTATAGCATCGTCACAAAAGGTTCATTGGTAGCAATATGCAAATGAGTCTCCTGCTGGTCTAAGCCTTGCATCTGCAAGGGAGGGTTTACTTTGCTGAGCATTCCTCTGCAAAGGATCCCCCAAAAGCCTGGTTCAGAAAAGGTGCCAAAGGAAAGCCATGTCAAAGTAAGGCCGTGTCACACTTCAAAGAGTGTGTATAGTGCCGTGGCTTGGAGAGCAATCCCATGGAGGTTCAAAATTGGGCCAGACATCTTGTCAGCTCTAGAGCAGGGCAGTACCAGAAGGAAGGCTTGAAATTACCTCTTCCTGCTATCTTCTGACATGGTTGCAAATGTTGTGCCAAACACACTACAAAACCTTGGCCACTGTACTAAGACTTATCAAAATCGCTTATTTGCAAGTTGGAGTCAAGGCCCTGATCTAAATTATTCAAATCCAATAGTGATAGTCAAGGTTATTTAAAAAGTTAGGTGCTGAGTTGTTTCTTTTAGAATAAGCACAAAAGCACCCTGCAGCAGCACAAAGATAGAGTACCTTGCAGGGAGATATCATGTCCAGAAGATCTCACCTTTGAACAAAATGAAGGGAAACTGTGCTGTTCCGAGCCCTTCCTCTCCCATTCCCCCACAACAGAGGGAGCAATACCAGAAAGGACGAGAGAGATGGAGCCTAGCAAATAGACAGATGGGTATCAGGCTGACATAAGGACTGGAATATGCAAGTATTATTCAGGGAGTCCCAGAGGATTTACAATGGCACATTTTTTGACATTCAGGCAGTTACAGTGAGCTCAGTGACTTATTTTTAATCTTCACTGCAGACATCCCTCTGCCTATGTTGTATTCATATTGTAATTTGAACCTGATCACACCCTTCAGTGAGACAAAGATAAAAAAAAAACAAAACAAAAAGGGAACAGGGATGAGAAGATTTTGCTCACACTGAATATGTAGCCTTGCAATGTGATACAAGTTTATGTGAGGATGTTGGTAGGAAGAGAAGCAAATCAAGTGATTACAACATGACTGAGAGTCTGAATCTAAGTTTCTTCAATAAAATAAAACATCATTGGCTGTTAAAGAAAAATGGAAGCTTATACAAACCATATGAACACATGAGCAATACCTATAGCACATGGAAAAACAGAATTTGAAGCAAAATAGACAAAGCTTTCAGAAATTTTTCTCTGGCCAAATAGTAAACAAATACTTTACAGTTTGCTGTGAGACTTAAGATTGCTAGAAAAATGTTAGGTGAGACTGGAAAAATACATCAAACTTGCAACCCAAGGGATATGCAATATCCATAGGTTTCCAATATGAAAGGAATAGTTGGAAATATTACTTTAACTGTTCCAGCTCTGCTTCCAAATCCAAAATCCTTTCATTAATGAAATATTTTTGAGACCGTTCAAATTTTTTAAAATTAAAATCTTTCTGCATTCAGCTCCATGTGTATTTAAAACATATTTCTGGTCTGAAATAAAAAGACAAATATTATTTTCTGATACCCCATATTCATTTCTCACCTTTTTCATTGAAGATTTTTCTCAGAGATCCTAGTACTTTTTGTGAAAAACAGGTAAAGAATTGATTTCTCTCAAATAACAAGGAAGTTGTTGGTTTCTTTTTAAATTTGCAATCTAATTTTTGATTACTTCTAAGATTTGATGTGTATTAATTTAGCAATATGTGCATTGAACAAAAAACTCTGTGTGTAAAGCCTCATCCATTTTTGATAGAAATGTTTCTTAATTGTATCTCAAATCACAGATATATAATCAGCTAGGTTCTGATTGCATTAAGATGTAAATCCAAAGCAACTCCATTAATGTCAGTGGAAACAAACTATGGTAATATTGGTTATTAGACAGGCTGAGGCGCAAGCTATTAATATTGCTAAAACTTCTGTGCCCTCCACATACATCAAGATAGCATGAGTCCTGTTGTGTTACCTTCTCTTTCCTACACTGCTTTTTCTCACTGTGCAGAGAGCAGCAAAATCCGTATGTTCCTTTCAGATGTCATTCCATATTAAGGGCCAGGTCATGCCATCAATTTTTAAACACAACTACCCTCTGAGATCAATGCAGAGTGCTACTTAAAACTTGACAGTAGGGTGTGACCCTATAATAACAAGAAATATCTCTTTACTTGACTAAAGGCCTGATTCTAGTTACAACAGCAGTCCACCACCATTAAACACTGCATTTATGGCATTGCAGTGCTGATGTGCTGTATCCCACTGTTTCCAAATGTGTTCATTGTTTATCCTGTTTCAGCTATCTAAACTTCATTCTAGTTCCTGTTATTCATTAAAATCCCCAAAAAAACCTGCAGCAACACCACAATTTTAACATTGGGTAAAGAACTACTGAGTGCGTAGGGCCAGACTAGTAAATGCATTATGCACATGTGCATCCTTGTGCTTTAAAAAGGTTTATTGGTCTCTGTAGGACCAACAAGGTAGAGGGTAACTTGCACCCTGTCCTTTAACTGAAGCTACAGGTCCTTATACTAAAAAGACTCATGTGCATCTTAAGCCGGTCAGTAAATACTGTAAGCAAGGCCAACAGAAGTATTTGGAATTCAGAGCATGAAACAAACAGATAAAGTGTTTGCAGAACTGAATGCACACTGGTTTTGCTCTCTTCTTTGCAGCTGTCATGCATCCTGCGGAAACAGTGATAGTTTATTAACAGTAATAGTCTCCCTTGTATTCAGCATAAATTATTTCAGGTAGGTGAAAATGCAATGGCTGCAACTGTAGCTAGATCATTACAGATAAACTGGGCAAATCATTCATGCAAGCAACCGTATTCATCATTTGTATTTTACAAACTCCTTTTGGTTTTAGCAAGCAAGTCAAATCATTAATGTAGCTAATATCCATTCCGCTCCTCTGCTTCACCCTTGCATATTTCCACATACACATCACACTATTCAGGTAAAAAAAATTTGATTCATTTTCCTCTTACAAGTATGTAATTGCTTTTTCATGAAAGAACAGATGAAAAATATTTGCTCAGATATTGTTTTAACATGGAGGGAAAAAAATCAAGCATGTATCGAAATCTTCCAACTCCCACAGTTTAGAAGCACCCTTACAAGTGTGATATTTTCTTAAGGGATTTAAAACCAGCTTTTTCAAGGTGCCTAAAGGTTGCATTAAGTGCAAGATGTGTTTTTCAAAAGGGCAGAAACAGACAACATGTAACTTCCAAGTTTGCTTTCAAAGTGAGGCTGACTTATTAAATCCTAAAGTCACCTCTAAAATGTGATTTAGGTTTTTAAATTAAGTAATGGCTTTTGAAAAATTTACCTCTCATTAATAGAAGGATAGGATTCTATGTGAAAGAGGAGATTTTGGACACCATTTAATGAGTTCCAGCACTTTTTGACATAAGGAGGCTTGGTCATGCAGCTATAATTTTCAGGGAATTAATAATATTTATTGAATCCTCTTCTTGCAAATCTAAGCCTTGAGACCTTCTTCTTCTACAAAAGAATGAATGAAATCCTCTAGGGTTTAGCAACTTCCTTAGAATTAGTGAGTACAATTCCTATCCTCTGAAATACAGGTTTAGGAATTTGGAATCTGTATTTTTGTTTTAAGTGTGGAGGATTTTTAAGTGTCTTCATTTTGATGTATAAGGAAGTTTGATAATCGGTACAAGTGGAGCACGCATTCCATAAAAACTAAATTGCTCCTGAAGCTAACCTCCAAACCTGGCCTACTATTGGTTTTGTTTACAAATGGAAGTACAGTTCCCAGTAGAAAATACTAACTTCTGTATCAGATCTAAATTCTTCCTGTTTCACAAAGCACAAATTCACTCTGTCAAAATCCTTCTCCTGTGATGACATTGCAGCAAGGGACCACATTCCTATTACAAAAAAGCATTGTGAACAGTCACAGGGAAGTATGATAACTGTTCCGCTGACTTCAAGCATCTTTCAATAAGCCGAGTCAAAATGGCCTGCTTGTCTTATCACCTAATGATGAGTGTGATGCATTATTGTGATAATACTTACACTACAAACGTGGGTGGCTATTTCAGTATTCACAAGACAGTAAAAATGTATGCCATGGATAATTGCATGGCATTTCTGAAGCCAGATGGTTGGGAGGAAAAAAAAATAAATTTATTGTCATAGACGGAGTTCAGATCTGCCCTGATTTCCCTGGATGCAAAATAGATATTTTTATAAAATACCACAAGTGTTGCTATCTTTAATGTAACATAAATTGAGGCATATACATCAGAATAGTTGGAGAATTCAGTCAGCCTCTGCTGTATATTTCGGATGTTCCATTTATAACCCTGAAAATGACAAACATACCAACAGAAGGATATAAATAACAACATAGTAGAAGCTTGTGGAAGACATTATGCCAGCCAGCTTTCCATACAACACTGTATCAGCTTTACTTTCTGCTTGGTAGCAGAACTCCAGTTTGTAAAATATAAGAGAGATTATATCTTCTCTGTTGCCTGTGACACAACTAAGTACTTCCATCACTTACTGTTAATGCATTGAAAGTTACTTAAATTATATATCAAGGTCAGAGCTCGGTGGTACCACCTAGTACACAACGCGACTGCATAGTTTGGCTTTTTAAAGCTGCAAATGATGCAGAACGCAGACACCCATAATTTGCTGTGACATGGAATTAGACGAGGTGCAATCTGACACCATGCAAACACCAACTTGTGATACAGCACTCTGGCTTCTGAAGCCACACAAATATGCAACAAGGGAACAGCCTGTAGAATTAAAGCAGATCATTTGCATAGTAAAGGCACTTCAAAGGAAGACCAAAACATTCTTTCATTCTATTGTTATTTGTGTTATTGAACATCATCCGTTTATTTGTAAATGCATTAATCTATGGTGTTTTCACTGAAAATGTGTGATCTCTGCTCAATTCTCTGCTTTGACTCTAATTTTATATTAAAATTTTTCTTTATTCCTTTGGTAGCTAATGTCAAAAGTTTGTAAGTGTAAACATGGCCAATGGTATCCTGGGCTCCACCAAAAAAGGGGTGGCCAGCAGGGACAGGGAGGTGATTGTGCCTCTCTACTCTGCCCTCATGAGGCCCCACCTGGAGTACTGTGTCCAGATCTGGGGCCCCCAATACAAGAAAGATGTGGAACTGTTAGAGAGGGTCCAGAGGAGGGCCACGAAGATGATTAGAGGGCTGGAGCACCTGTTCTACAAAGAGAGGCTGAGGGAGCTGGGCTTGTTCAACCTGGAAAAGAGAAGGCTGCGGGGGGACCTCATTGCAGCCTTCCAGGACCTAAAGGGAACTTATAAGCAGCAGGGGATTCAACTTTTTAAAAGGATAGGCAATGGCAGGACTAGGGGGAATGGATTAAATCTAAAGGAAGGAAGGTTTAGATTAGATATTAGGGGGAAGTTTTTTACAGAAAGAGTGGTGAGGTGCTGGAACAGGCTGCCCAGAGAAGTAGTGGATGCCCCGTCCCTGGAAGTCTTCAAGGCCAGGTTGGATGGGGCCCTGGGCAGCCTTGTATAGATCCAGGCCTGAGGTTGGTGGCCCTGTCTGTGGCAGGTGGGTTGGAGCTCTATGATCCTTTGGGTCCCTTCCAACCCATGACATTCTATGATTCTATGAAATGCTGAGAGGAAAATAAACTTACAGAGATTTTCTTTTCCACTTTTAAACATAATTACTACAGAAAAGCCAAACATCTGGATCACCCCTCATTAGTAAATGGCAGTCCAAAAGTGTCTGAACTGCTGAAGGATAATGTAGATACCAAGCTTGTCCATTAATAGAGAGATTAAATGTATCTTATTAGTAGGCTTTTAACAGCCAGAGTTATACTGAATAAACACTGACAACTAAATTTTGTGTAAAATAGTAATCTTGTAAAGTTACATCATCAGGGTAGATATTTGTACCACTCTGTGACTTCTTGGTTTAGCTGGGATCTTCACTGACATTTTTTTTTTCATTTAAAGGCAATGTTTTAACATTGCTAATGATGATAATAAGAAGGTCAGCCACCATGAATATCATTATAATGATTTACAGAATTCTAGTTTTTGTTGAAGGCGGGTAACTTTGATTACTTTCTCCTGTTCTTACTTACAACAGGGTTGGCACAGGACAGGAAAAAGCACATCTCCTCACACTAAGAACTGTATGTTTTTTTGAAGGCAGAAATTATTTTATAAAAAACACAACCTCAAACACAACCATGGCAAAGTCCTGAAGAAAGACTCCACTTTTTCTGGAAAAAAAAAAAAAATAGGGCACTCATGTTCTTGGGTCTTTCTTAACTTTTGAAGAAGAATCTTACAAATATTTTACTGTCGTTCTTTTTTCTTATCATTGTTTTTTCCTGGGATGTGAATTAAATAATTATCTCAGCTTCTTGACAATATAATAATGTCACCTGCTATGTTTATTCTCTATGGCTGCAGTGTGTTTGAAGAACATCTGAAATGTGGAGAACCTTGCTATACTAAGAAATTATATCTGTACATTTAAACTTGCTGCTGTTGTACTTAAAATTGTTCAGGTTCTGTACAGACAACAGAAAACTGTTTTCAGGAGGAGTCACTTCTCTGTGAAACAGACTTGATCAGAGCAAGTCTTTCCAAAATGCCTTTAGCTATCAGCACTATAACACAATAAATCTTTGCAACTAATGTTTAGGAAGCTAAACAGCATTTTTAGCCTGACTGCATCTTAGTCTGCAGTTAAGGGTTTTACTGTGGTGGCTATCATGAGCATCACTGCCAGCAACAGGTGAAAGAATCTCAACTCAGTGGAAATACCCATAATGTACAAAAATGTAGCATTGATATGTACTTTTGAGGAGTTAGAAACTTCATAGATTCCAGAAGAGCACTTAAACACACGAGCAACAAACCTTTGAAACTATCAAGTCTACTCATATGAGTCATTGCTCAAAGGTGAGTAAAGGATCATGTCACTGCCCTTTGGGACCAGCTTTCATGAAAGGGCTATGGAATATTTCAATAACATTAACATGTACTGTGTGTGAAAAGGTTTGAATATGGGCTTACTTCAATTGCCAGGAGGTTTTTAGACTTACACATGCTGCATAGCTAGACTTTCCCCTCCTTGTCTTGCTTTTCTTATCTTCTACTCCTTTTTTCCTGTCATATGCCAGTAATGTAATCAGAGGCCATTAAGGCAACTCACTCCCAGGCTCGGATATTGGAAAGTATAGTAAATGATCAAAGCTCAGGGTCAGTGTGAGCACCTGGTTGGCTTTGATCACCATCATTAGTTATGACAAGCAGGAATCCCTCTTGTCCTCTTAGAAAAGTGTTCAAGCTGGTGGTGTATTTATTTTGGTCTCCTACTGAGTATAAAAGTAGGCTTGTGATTAAAACCTGCAACATTCTGCTGGAAAACAAAACTACCTCAAAGTGACTGGGATGGAGTGCATATACCTTAAAAATGAAAAATATAGTATGATGCTTTTAGTCTACAATGTCCTTTGCAAAAAAATAAGCAACCAAAACAGTCCAGAACAAATACACATACCAATCTGATAGAAGGACAAAATGCAAGAGCTTTAAACAGAAAGAAAATAGAGAGCTTGCAGCCTGTTTCTCAGTCCTGTTGTCCTGTTTTCTCATAACTTCTTTGTGGTTGGAAACATCTTCACACATTCCTTTATATTTCCTTTCCATGAGTGTAAAAATAAAGCAATACACTGTTACAGACTGTTTTTTCAAATGGTGAATTTCTCCTGAGTTTTGACCTGTGATACTTTGGCTCATGCCCTGCAGGCTGAGTATTTAATTTTCTTCCAAACATATTTTGAAATATGGTTATCCTGTGTGTTTTCCATGTGAGTGTCTGCATTAGTTTATACTCCAAGCTTTTTTGGTTTTATGTAGTCTTGTATCACTGGTTTCCTTAGATGAATTATTACCACATGAGGAAAGCAGAAATCTCTGAGCAGTTTTACTTTGGTCACCTTTTAATTTTAATTTACTCTTTCTTGTTCTGTGGTATCAGATGGGATGGGCCCTGCAGTTTTTGACATTTCACTTGCTCATTTGAATTTGCTGTCTTTGATGGTAATTTATTTTCCTCTCTCTAATGTTTTACATTCCAAATTCAATTGTATGCAATTGCATGAAAAATAACAAACGGTGTGGAAATCAGGAATAGTAGATAATAAGAGGAAAAATCACAACAAGCCTAGGTGGTAAATTATCCATGAACAATAAAAAAACCCTGGACTGTTCTGGTCTAGTGATTTTCTATCAGTTGTCTGATATTCTGTGGAATACTTACATGATTTTAGAAACCCACTAAATAGATGTTCTGAATTACCCTTTGCAACAATCTTCCTCTCTATCTCTCTCACCCTCCTTCCTTCTCTCTCTACAAACAGAAACACACACACACACACACACACACACATACATATACATCAATTTATGTAATACCAGAAAAAAACTACCCTCCATACTTAAACATTTCCAAAGTAGTAGTACCATTTCTCGGTAATTAGGCAAATTGTATTCCAAAGTGCAATCTCAAATACTTTAGGTGAGGACTGTTCACAGATGCGCTAATTTCATTAAGAGTTTATCACACCTATAAACAATTAAGTTTAATTTCACTTCCCACTGAAAACAAACTAAAATGCCCACAATAGTTGACCAGTGTTGAAAGTCAAAGTTTGATATTTAGCGTCCTAAGCATTTGATAGTCACCTCCACATTACATCACACAAAACCATCTTGGTATGAATTAACAATGGCAGGCCAGTGCAAGAAGTCTGCTCCGCCTCTTTTTTCATTTTTTACATTTATTCTTTGGAGTTTAGTTCTGCTAGGATTTTGTTTGAAAACCTTGGTGTTTCCTCTTCAAACTCTATTTGCATACGATACTTAGAGATTCTTTAATCTTCTTGCAGACATAACCAATTATCCTTTCCTACTTGTTCTTCCTGTGGTAAGTTACAGTTAACGTGCTCCTTTCCAACTTGCTTCCCATAAATCCTTCAAAAATCCATGTTTGGAAACTCAGAAGTTTTGGTTTTCCCTATCAGTTGACTCCTGAAAATAAAAGAAATGGAGAAGTATATGTCAGAAAACAAATCACAAAACAAGTTTATTTTCCAGCAAGAATCCCTTTTATATAAAATTTGTGATACAACACATATTTGTTCAAACTGAATAGAATATTATGTTAAATACATCAAAGTTTTAAATCTTTTTTGGATTTGTAAGAGATAATTTGAATGATGCTATCTATTTTCAAGTTAGCATGGAATGTATTGCAGTATGAATCATGACAGAAAGTACTGGGCAGTAAATAGATTTGAATTTAGGACCATTTATAATAATTTGGAGAGAGAGATTAGTGGCTTTTATAGATTATTTTAAGGAGTAAGAGGGCTAAAGGTATTTATTTCAGAATAAATTTGAGCATTTTTTTGGTATAAAAATGTCACTTTCATCTAGAATATACAACTTGCTTTACTTCCTCAAACTCACTTTCCTGTCATGGTGTTTAACTCATCTCATTTCTTGGATGTTCTTTGATAGTTCTTATTTGCATCATAATGACATCAAATACTATATAGACATTGCACAAACATGGGGTAAGACCACCCTAGGTGAACAGAGCTTAAATGGAAAAGACATATTAAATATCAGTGGGGAAACAAACATGACTCGCTCACAGCCACTACACAATACAGAAGCAGAGCTGAAATCAGAATCCAGCTCAGCTGCCTCCTACATCATTGCGTTTAGCTTTCAGTCCCATGATCCACATGAGTGAGCTGCACTGTAGGCACTGCCAAAGTTGGTCATGTATTTGGGAACACTGTAGGTGGTCTGAATTTGCTAAATGAGTTTCCCAAAGCCTGTCCATGTATTCATAAATAACCATGTGTTTGCCAAACTGCTCTGAAACAGAAACAGAGATAAAATGTCTGGTGTTACAAACTGATCTGCTGCCACTTTAAGCTACACTTTTTTTTTCCCCCATTCTGTGTTAGTTGAGATCTCATTTAGTTGCAACAACACGAGCCTAAAGCTGCAGACATATGGATGTTTAGGGCAGCATGTTATTGACAAATTTTCTAGACCGATGATTTATTATGTACATCAATGGACAACACTTGTTCTGTCTATGAAGCCTGTTTCCTCAACTCTGCTCATCTGGGAGAGACATGCTGTGCACAAATGGATATAGTTTGCTTTATCTAGTTGAGCCTTCTAAAGAGCCATGTATTTCTTTCTGATTTATGTTGGTTTTAACCTCTTCAGCTTGTTCTTTGACCTATAGGTATGCCATTTTGGACTGAATCACACTTAATACATAAGTGGTTCTCAAGAAGGGGACTACTAGGAAGAAAAAAAAAATCCTTAAATGGTATGTTTGTGGAGACATTGAAAATGGTTCTGGAAAATGATGCATTGAGCCCTGTTAGTGTCATGTTTAACTCAAAAGAACAAGGGTGACTTCAGAGGGGGTGAATATGTGACACACTGGAACTTGTCCTGGTGATGCTATTCAAGTCAGATCTGCTGAATTCTGTAGCATTAGATCCCAGTCTGTCAGAAATGTCACAAAGGGTCAACTTTGTGAATAGGGTTTTCCAAGACCAGTATTTATAATCATCCCCAAAATTTCAGATTCATCGCAGGTTGTACATCTTGAATTCCCAGAAAACAAAATACATAGTCATTGCCTGAACAGAATCATCCAACATTGGGATATCAGCTGAAACAGATGTACTATACAGGTGCTCTAGCAAAAACAAATGCTTCATTCCCTTATTATAATGTATTTATTTTTGGAACTAGTTATGAGGGTTTTTTTCCTTTCTTCTGTAACTATGTCTGTCTATGTTTCAGTGGAGAAGAGTAAGATTCTTGAGTGGCATGAGATTAGATGCAGAAAGTCCTCAGTGATACTTGTGAAGTCTTCTGAAATCATATTCTGGAAAGTATGAGAGATATCTCACTCCTGCATAAGCAGGAGTGAAGTTACCCTTACAAGCATAATTTAACATATTGAATGTACTATCTTGAAAGCTGCCAATATGAATAATTAAATAATATAATTACAATCTTCTCAGGTTGCACTGCACAACACTGCTTCAGTTCAGCCTTTTAGGAAAGTCTATAGCATAATCATGGCTGGATTTCTTGAGTATGGTCTCGCCCAATCTGACAGTCACATGATTCATTTTTGAAGTCATCTTTGCAAGACATCTTTAATATCAAAGGTATTATTTTAAGATTTTTGCAGGGTTTTTTAAGAGCATATTCTGCTGTAATGCATCAGTGATCTATAAAATGAAAATAAGAGTCATCAAAGTGCAAAATATTCTGCTCAAAGTGTTTTATCACCAGAAGTTTATCTATTTTAAAAATTTTTCGCTATCTTCATTCTTGTTTCCGCAATAGCAGATAGTGTGAAAAATACCGTTTTTACTCATGGTTCAAAGGTCTCACCTTGCCACTGAAGTAGTTCTCCAGTCAGTTGAACTAAGGAGGCTTGAATTTAGATACAGCCTGTGATATACCTCAGGCACTCTGTTTTATGCTATGTAACATTGGGAAGTGGGATATCAGACTATCATCAGTTCTGCATATAAACCAGTCTTCAGATTGGGATTCACCACGTTCTAAAACTGATGAAATGAGTTAAACCTTAGTGTGTCCTTTCCCATACATTGACGGTATGCAGAACCCATAGCATGGTCTAGATGATTGGCTTTTAGATGGCTCAAAACAAATTAAATGTGCCCACCCCTAAAAAGTCATCTCTGTGACTTTGCAAGGGAATAGGATAAATACCTGATTACAGTACCAGGACCCAAAGATTATCATGACAATATCTTTCTGCTATTTTTATGACAACTCTTACATGAAAGTTATGAAGTGACAGAAATAGAGGTCATTCTGTCAGAATCTTAAAATGTCCAAACAGAAGGCCCTCCTTGGAATTCTTTGTTAGCTGTCATTTTAGGACCAGCTCACTTTACAGCATGTTTCTCTTTTTATGAGAAGGTGTCAGCTGGAAATGTTGGTCTTGCACATTAGAGGATATTGGACGCATGCATACATATGAACGCACATATGTATGCATATATGTGTATATTACATCACAAATGAAGATGCAGATGAAAGACATGAGTCACAAAATTGTATAGTTTTAAGTCTTCCTCTGTATTTCAAAATATAGTTTTGTATAGTGAATTTAGAAACTTCTGATGTTGTCAGTGGTTTGAATGAAACCCTTGATTTCCACAGAGACCAGAGACAAGAAATACAGGGTAACGGAAAGCTGAATGAGTTATGGATGTTGTTCCCCCAGAATTAAATTTATGTTCACTCTCTTGCTCAAATCTATTATGCCTTCGACATGTAAAAATAAAGAACTACTATCTTCCAAATCTTTTTCCCATTTTTTAAATTGGATTTATCTGCACAACTCCAAGACAAAGGAGGTCATATACTAGAAGTTTGGATTCAAACTGAAACATACTTTAGGAAACTCAGTGATATAATGATTGCATTTTTCTTCAAAGAATGAACTTACTTTTATTCACTAATTTTCTCACAACTTCAGAGTAGGTTATTTTTGCTCTTAGTAAATTCAAATAATATTGATCACTTTTATTGGAAAAAACCTCCACTTTTTCATTTGGTTCAAAATCCTGACTGTATTTGATATTACATCCTTCTAGATTTCACCTGAAAATTTGGGATGACTGAAAAATTGACCCTGTGAAACTTGATCAGTGCTTTCTGGTTGGTTCTGTACTAATAGGATGTTCTGCTTCCTAAGAAAATATTTATAAAGACACAGTGATTTGCATGCATTGATATATCATAATTTTTTTGAGAGGCATGCCTAATGTGTATAATTTTTGTATTTAAAGGCATAAAATTTTGAAAAGGACTAATTATATCCTGCATTATATCTTGATGACAGAGTATCAACAATCTATTTTAAGTGACAAGCAATTTGTAGAAGAAGCCTTGCCACTTTAAATGTCAGTTAAAAATAAAATCAATCTCTTTTAGATTAGGATTTCAGGAAGGCATGAAGGATTGGTGCTAAAAAACACTAAAAGAATAGCTATCCACTTGAAGCTATGCAAAAACTAAATTTGGAAATGTTCAGGTACAGTGAGTTCTATTAAAACCTCAGTAAATGCTACTTCAAAATGGCACAGCAGCATATCTCTTTTTGAGGCAGTGGACAATAGCAGACCCTGCCGATCCATGGAGTATTGGATATTGAATTTTTAATGATGCTCACTATATTATTCTATTCTGATTATCCACTCAGCAGCCATAATATTGGTAGAGACCTTGATATCTCAGCACATTCTTGTTTTTCTACTCAGTGCTTCCTATGCTAAAAATTTTCTGTTCCAGAGTAATTTTATGTAACATTAGATTAACTATTTTCCGTTATCAACTAGATCAGTAAGCAAATATGCCCAACAACAAATACATGTTTTATGTATTTTAATGTTTGTCTATTTACCTCAGACTGGAAATTGTCTGGTTTTATTCATAATAAAAGCATAAGGACTCCATGGTATGTCTTGGATAACTTGCAGCTTTTAAAATGGCTGCAGATGCTAATATTTGGACAACAGAATTGCTCCCTGAATTTTCTTAGAAAAACTTAATATCCAGCAATAAATAATAATGCCAAAACCAGTTTAAACAAACCAGTTCTGAATCTTTCTAATATTGATGATTTATCCCTATTTATTTACCTGTGTAAATAATGAATGTAATTTAGTATATGATATGTATATATGTGTCTGTAGTATTTTTAAAGCACCATAAAACCGTGAGTAAAACATTCAGTTTTGTCATAGAGGCTCATGTGCACTTTTGGGGTGAATAATTAGTTATAATAAAAGGTTTCATCCCATCCTCCCCAGTGATGCTAGTTTCATTTGCCTTGATGTCATGTACACTTCAGGACGCCCAATGTTCAAAGATAATTGCAAACCCAGCATCCTTCCCCCACAGTTTTAAACACGTACTTTAAAAGAAACACTTTCTAATGAGTAAGAAGGTGCACACAAAGTCTAAAGAATACTTTAAAAAAGTCTCCAGTCAAAGGACATAGACCTACTCCTATATAATCACAACTAATAGCAGTGTGAATCTGAAGTCCTTGAACACTGAATTTTCTCCATCCTGTGTCGTTGAAGACCTAGAGCTTTCCAATAATTTTGTCATACTTCATTGTCATAGAAAATAAACGCAACCTCTCAAAATCATTAATAAATTTCAAATGTCATTCTGTCCATTTTGCAGACCTACTGCATAAGTAACATCAGGAAGCAAATCTGTGTTAGTTATCTCTAATCCAGTCACAGAACTGTTCTGTAAAGCATCTAATTCAGGCCCTTGCCATTACTTATCACCATTGCTGTTTTAATTGGGTTTTCCTGGCACATGGAGATTCTCGCCTCACAATTTGAACTCTGGGCATTTTAGTATATACATATTTTTTAATTAATTATCGATTTTTGAGATTCCACCAGTAACTCACCTTCATTCATCACATGAACTCAAAGGACCTTCTGCTATTTTTTCAGTTCTGTCCCTTCCTTCCTTATGACCCTTATCAGGCTACTGTGGTAGTTTGGCCCTGGCTAGAAGACAAATGCCCACCAAGGCCACTTGCTCACTCCCCTTTTCGGCCAAAAAGGGGAGAAAACATATATTGAGAGGCTTAGTATTCAAGATAAGGACAGCGGGATCACTTTCCAATTAGTGGAATGGGCAAAACAGACTCAACACAGAATAAAAGAAAGAAAACTAATTTATTACTACTACAACTACACACCCGGTGAACCAGAGTTGGGTAATGAGAAGTGTAGACAGATCTTAAAGCATCTTCCCCCCACCCCTCCCTTCTTAGCAGAATTAAGCTTCATTCATGATTTTACTCCCTTCTTTCCCCCCAACATGGCACGGGGAGGGGCAGGGAATGGGGAGTGAGGTTCCGAAGCTGCTTTCCTTCCCCAGATCTTAACACTTCTACTTCACCCCACCCCTCCTTCCTCTGCAGGCTTCTCCTCACCATGTGCCTCAGCAGGGCTCCCTTCCATGGGGTGCTGACCTTCAGGCCCAGCCTGGTCCCCCACAGAGTCCCAAGTCTCCCTGCAAATCTGCTTAGGCATGGATCAATCTCTTCACAGGCCACAGATGTCTCTGCTCCCTGTCCCTTTTTTGTGAGGGGACACCCGCTCCACCATGGTCTTCTCCACAGGCTGCAGGGGAATCTCTCCGGCACCCGGAGTGCTTCATTCTTTCCACCCCCTCCTTCAGGCCTGGCCTTGGTTTCCTTGTGGCTTCTTACATCTTCTCACTCCCTTCTCTGGTGGCAAAATGCATCTGCCTGCAGTTTTTTTTCTCCTATATGCGATTCACAGAGGTGATGTGACCATCACCGATTGGCTCAGCCTTGGTTAGCAGCAACTGTCTTATGGCCATATTCCTTTTTTTTTTTTTCCTAAGAAGTTATTTCTGTCTAAGAAATTCTGTCTTTAAGTAATGGAGTCAATTCTTTCTCTTCTGTATATCCTCATTGCAGTAATTTTTTTCTTTCCTTGCAACATACCAACCACTTAAAACTTGCTATAAAGGTAACTTCAGTAGTCATCAAGCAGCTGATCACATGGCCCTAAGATTTTATTTTAATAACTATTTTCATTTTCCTTCCAGTTTCCCTTCTTACCTCCAATCATGCAAAAATGTTATCAGGATAAGCAAGGGGTTTTTATCTGACATTTAGCAACTGCTATGGCACAGAACCACTCTAGTCTGTGGTTTCTCTTCAGTATAAGAGAACAAGCATAGTAAAGAAAAAAAGAAAAAGAAATGAATCATCAGCCACTGACTTTCAAGCTTTCATTAAGAATAAGGTACATCAGAACACATAGTGATCAATAACTTAATTAGAACATGAAGAATAATACTAGCTATTTCAGTGGAACCAATATTTTTGTCCCACATTCATGAGAAGTTAAAATATGCCCTGTTCAGACCATTAAAATATGATGATAAATAATAGAGTACCTAGTGATAAAAAAAGGCAAAAGTTAAAGTAATAAAATTTAATTTGAACTGTATTAAAATTGAACAACTTCATGTGGTTCAGGTCAGGTAACTGGCTGAAGTTATATACATATATATATAATGCTTGGCTTCATAAGCTTTTATTGCTGAAACAAGATTCAAAATAGAATTATAAACAATAACTTTAATTAAGAATGAATGTGAAATTACTATGATCTATTAATTTTACCTGTATATTCAATATAAATTATTTTTGTCTGTATTATTCACCTGTGCTCAATTAAGATTGGTCTCTTAAGTTACCAGGAAGGATGAACAATTTTTCTAAAGGTGACTGTCTTTATTAATCGACTAGAGACAGAGTAAGGTCTCCATAATGAACCTAAACTAGTGACATATTTTTTTATAACTAGTGGTAGAGATAAAATCTCACATAAATAATTAGAGCATCGACATACTTTTTTTCTTCATTCTTAAAACATGAAATAGCATTTCTTTCTCTCACAATTAAATATTATGTTCCTATGTAGCACATATTTTAATATGACATCACAGTATTTAATTTATTTTGCTTCTTAGCACTAATAGTAGGAAATACCATCACTGATATTTTAGGATAGGGGACAGAATTTTATGCATGAATGTTAAGTGCTGGTACTCAGCTGTTGTTTAGTCTCAGCCTTTGATGGTATGAACATATCATTAAAGAACTATTGGCCAGTTTTTTTATATCTATGCAACTTAAATGTCACTAATATTTTGAAATAATCAACCCCTGTCAATTTTAATAACTCTTAAGTGGATTCAGGCACCTACACTCCAGTCTTTTCCCTTATATCAAACTCCTTTTTACCTTGGGTACTTAACTGTGTTTTGAAAGAGTTACTCAATTCTTCTTTGGTAATCAGTTTGGAATGAATGACTGAATGTCATTAGCAAAATTGAAAAGGAAGTAAATATTTCAAATATTATTAAATAAGATATTTCATTTGTGGGACAGGTATACAAAGGGCTGAAGCTTCATTCATATGTCTAATGAGAAAAAAGCAAGGTCACATCTAATACACAGCAACTATCATGCTTCTTAGTGTTTTACCAGAAGCAAAGATTGAAAAACGATCACACAAATGTCAGTTGGAGGACAATCACTGACAGAGTATCACAGAGCAAAATAGTAGGGCCACTTCTGTTTAACATCTTCATTAGTGACTTTGAAAATGGACAGAGTGTACCTTCATAAAGTTTCCAGATGTTACAAAATTAATTGCTGACACACAAGAAGTTTGTGCTGCCATTCAGATACCTAGGCAGGCTGGAGAAATGGGCTGAAAGGAGTCTCATGAAGTTCACCGAGGGGAAATGCTAAGTCTTCAGGGGTGATAACCCAGGCAGAAGGAGAAAGCACATTGTAAAGCAGCTTGGCTGGAGTTCTGGTGGCCACAAGTGGAAAATGAGCCAGAAATGTTATCTCATACCAAAAAGCGCAAACAACATCCTAGATTTCATTAAGAGAAGTATTGTCAGCAGGTCAACAAGGTGACCTTTCCCCTCATTCCTTCTGAGACAGACACATCTGGAGTGCAGTATCCAGTATGAGAAAGGGACATAATGGAAAGAATCCAGCAAAGGGCCACAAAGATGATTAAGGGATTAGATTATTTTTTATATGAGAAAAGGCTATGAGAATGGGGATGGTTCAGCCTGAAAAAATGCTTGGGAGCATGTGGTCAATATGCATAAAATCCTGATCAGAGCAGTGATGGTACCCACTGACAGAACAAATGCATACAAATTACAAAATACCAGTTGCAACTGAATATAAAAGACAAATTAAAGTCATTGATTGCCAATTTTGGCTCTTTCGAAAAGTTTTTTTACCATTTCTTTTAAACTAATGTCAAACATAGTAGGATTTCTAAATATGATTTCCCAACTAATTTTAAAAGAGATTCATAAAAAATGATAAAATTATAACCAAGTCTTTATGTAAAAACATGTTTAAAAGTATATGTTTAAAATATGTTTACATACTTAATTTAAAAGAGAAAATAAAAAGATAATTCTTAACACTGAAAGAAAAATAAGTTGGATATAGTAAAGGCCTTTTATGGAAATCTAATTTTTTTAATTCTCTCAATACCAAAATTCAAAATTCAATGACTTGTAAATTGGGCTTTCCTCAGTTCTTTCCCTGTCTTTGATTTCAAATGCAGAATTATTTTCTGGGTGGTGGGGTGATGGAAATAAAGATTTAAAACATATGAAAAAGTTTATTCCTTGGTGCATAAATTTTCCAGAAGAACTGAGAAGATTGAAAGGTTTACAGAACATCTACACTGTGTGGTTATGGAACTACATTTTATTAATAACATTTACAGCACTAGGCATTTTTTGATAAAGTTCAAAGTATTCTTCCTCATTTTTCAATCCTAACAAAAAAAAAACCAAACAAAATTCTGATTCTTCTGAGATGAGGGACAAAACACCCTAAGGGAGTAGGATTTCACCTAGAGGTTATTACTTCTAGTTTGATTGGATCTTCAGATACTCCATGAATTGTGCTCAGAAGTGGGAAGTTTCAGTTTACTTCATAGAATCATAGATCACCTGGGTTGGGAGAGAACCCTTAGATCATCAAGTCCAACCATAGCCTAAACCTGACTAGTCCACCTCTAGATCATGTCCTTAAGCACTTCATCTACACTCCTTTTAAATACCTCCAGGGATGGTGACTCAACCACCTCCCTGGGCAGCCTATCTCAAAGCTTGACAGCCCTTTTAGTAAAGAAATTCTTCCTGATATCTAACCTTAATCTCCCCGGTGCAATTTTAAGCCATCCCTCTCATCGTATCACTTGTCACTAGAGAGAACAACCCTGACGTATCCACAACTGCCTTGCAGGTAGGTATAGAGAGATATAAGGTCTCCCCTCAGCCTCCTTTCCTCAAGACTAAATAGCCCCAGCTCCCTCAGCCATTCCTCACAGAACTTGTGCTCCAGACCCCTTAACCAGGTTCGTCGCCCTCCTCTGGATGCACTCCAGCATCTCAACATCCTTCCAGCCTAAGCAGAAATCCACTGAAACGCAGGAAGTTGTATGAGAAATATGCTTGCTGTATCATTTGAGAAATGAAGAAGAACATAAATATGGGGATTTTAACAGACCAACATATCCAGATGATTTTTTGCAGAATTTAGAATAAAGAAAAATTTATGTCAGAAGTTAGGTCACATGGGTTGGAAATAGACATTGGCAAAAAAGCTTTTGCCTGAAAACATTGAGAAGCACTATACTGAAATAGCACTGAAGATATGCATTTGGGGGACAGGAAGGAGGGGGATGATTAGTTGTGCTTTCCTTATGGATGAAGCCTTTAGACCTTTAAACACCCCCACAAATTTGCATAAAAGTATTCCTTTAATCTCATGTTAGGTTTGAAATATGACATCTTTATGTGTGTGGGTACATACACATATACATACCTGGTTATTTGGCTCTCATTTAGTATATAAATCAGGAATAGTCTGGCCAGCAAGAGTAGGGAAGTGATTGTGCCCTTTACTTGGCACTGGGGAGGCCATACCTTTAATACCATGTTGAGTTTTGGTCCCTTCACTACATGAAAGATACTGAGGTGCTGGAGCAGGTCCAGAGAAGGGTAACAAAGCCGATGAAGGGGATGGAGAACAAGACTTATGAGGAGTGGCTGAAGGAGCTGGTGTTGTTTAGCCTGCGGAAGAGGAGGCTGAGGGGAGACATGTAGGTGTGACACTCCAAGACATGGTTTACTGGGCATGGTGGTATTGGGTTAACAGTTGGCCTTGATGATATTAAAGGTCTTTTCCTACCTTAATGATTCTATGACTCTAAATGCAGAATCCAAATTGAAATTCAGTATCCTTTCTTTTTACTAGTCTGCTTTACTGTTTCTATATGGTGCTGTGTTCTTGCTCAAAAAAAATCACTGAAAAAGCATAATCTCATCTATTTCACACCTAATATAGGAAACATAATTTATCCTTTCTCAAAGATCTTTAACAAAATTGGGAGTAAGCATAGACAGAGAAGTGCTTATCATGGTTTACCTTCTGGGATATTTGTTACAGGCATTATTTGTATTTTAACTAAATAGACTAGGTATTGGTTTTCCCAACTCTCCTTAGAGTATTAATTACAAGAACATTTCAAGTTACACATTCTGAAATTTTGCCTTCATAATCATGAAGAAATGAGAATTTTACTCTTTCATGATGCAGGGAGACAGCTAGCAATCTAGAGGGCTGTTCTTTGACCATTTCTGATATATTATTTTAAGCTGATGAATTTTAGCAACTGAAGAAAATAAATTAGCGATGGAAAAAGTGTTTAATTTTGTCATTCTGGATATTTTTAAAGCTGGCAATAGAGCAACTATGTATTTATCTAGCCCCTTCTAAAAATCAAAGGGCCTTTAGCCCCAATACAGGACATAGAGCTGTTGGAGTGAGTCCAGAGGAGAGCCATGAAGAGAATTAGGAGGTTGGAGCCCCTCTCCTTTGAAGACAGGCTGAGAGAGTTAGGCTTGTTCAGTCCGGAGAAGAGAAGGCTCCAGGTAAACTTAATTGCGGCCTACCAATACTTAAGAGTAGAATGTATGATCATAGGGCTTGATTTATAGTACTGAAGTTTCTTTTTAGAAGCTTAGATGTTTTTCACTTCTGTTACTTCTCTTGTTTCTATATATTGCTACATTTAGTGCATTCCCAGCAGAGTTAAGGATCATTAATGACAGGGAAAAATGTTTGAAGGCATGAAACTTTCCTATCACTGTTCACAAAGTCGGCCCAACTCTATTTCAGTTTTTTCCAACTATAAACTGATAGTTAATTATAAGGACTCTTAATAACAGCATTAAAACTTCATATCACAGAATCACAGAATCACAGAATCTTAGGGGTTGGAAGGGACCTCAAGAGATCATCGGGTCCAAACCCCCCTGCCAAAGCAGGCTCCCTATCTCATATTACATAGATAGGCGTCCAGATGAGACTTGAATATCTCCAGAGAAGGAGACTCCACCACCTCCCTGGGCAGCCTATTCCAGTGCTCTGTCACCCTCACTGTGAAAAAGTTCTTCCGCATGTTGGTGCGGAACTTCCTGTGCTCCAGCTTACAGCCATTGCCCCTAGTCCTGTCCCCAAAGACCACTGAAAAGGGGCTGGCCAATTCCCCCTGCCACCCATGTCTAAGGTATTTGTAAACACTTATTAGGTCCCCCCTAAGTCTTCTTTTTTCTAGGCTGAACAGACCCAGCTCACTCAGCCTTTCCTCATAGGGGAGATGTTCCAGACCCCTAATCATCTTTGTTGCCCTTCTCTGGACTCTCTCATCTCATGTTCATCTCATGATGAACATAGTGAACTAAAATGCTCTTAAGAAAACTGCTCCAATGATTTATTAGGCCTACAGCATTTATTGTGAACAGCTGTCACCTCATTTGTAGTCTAAATGTTCTTGTTTCCTCTTCCAGGATTAGGATTTATCTGTGCCTTCTACCCGTCTACCTTTACAAACTGTCTTATCAGCATTTATCAGTATTTCCTTGCTGACAACAAGGTTGTTCAACTTTTGCTTTCATAAAATCATTGGACTAAAATAAAGTTAAAATAAACAAAAAATTAGTTACATTTTTAGTTGCAGTAACAGCTTCCCAAACCTAGATCCTAGCAAAAGATAATAAAGCACTTAAATTAATAAAGCATATTAGAAAACCCCCATACCATAGAGTCATTGAGTATACCTTATGTTTAGGACACATTGATTTTGTGCTGTCACATTTTATTTAAAGAAAATGTCCACACAGTTTTAACGTGTAATGCTTATATCTTCTTCATGTCACCTTCTCTCCCCAACTATTAAAAAAATATTATATGCAGTGCTTTTGTTATCCTTTCCTAAGAAACAGTAAAGTCATGCAATTAGAATGTAATTGGCATAAGTTGAGGGTCTTGCAAGCAGATCTGAATTATGTCATCAATGCTCCACAGGCAGAGAACACTTACGAAAATGATGGCTGGAAGATATTGTAGGTTTTAACAAGAGGGACAAGGTTTTCAGGAACTCTACCATGTAATTACCCCTCAGCAGGTGCTGATACCGTACATGTCAAATATGAAAACTGTGATCTCAGAAAAGTTAGAAAGATGTTTACATAGAAAAAAACAAGAGATAGGTAGATCTAAAAATATCAGATACATTTCATAAGTTATCACAGCTGGTTTTGTTAAATATGCATAAAGTACAGGTATAACACATAAAACAACAGGGCAGATCAGAATACTTTTCAAAGTAACATAATTCTGTTTAATTGCTTTTTTTTTTTTGAGTTGTGATTGCAAGTAAAGGAATGTTGACCTCAAACTTGGCAGGTCACAGCCAATACTGTTGCATGTTTTTTGACCATATTTGAAGTGAATTGGGTTAGGGCTCTGGATCTGTTCACAAGAGTCCAAGTTTTTTAAACACTTTTTTGGCACTTAATAAAGAAAAAGATAAAGAAATCATACTTAATTGACTTTGTGCCTTCAGTTGAGAACTAGGGTAAAGGGTAAAAGTTTAGATAGTTCTTCTCTAATTTAAAGCATTATAAGATTTAAAATGGAATGTCTCATTGGCTCTAAAATATCTTACGTAGGACATTCAAGGACCGATAAGATTTACAGTCTAAATTGTTGGTAAGATTATATATCCATTTTAGCATCAAACAATTACTCCTGTTTATAGAGGGCTTGTTTTATAACCTTGGACATGTGAACATAGGGGTGAAAGCACAGTTAGAAGCAGAAAGAATGGCTACTATGGCTGGTGTTTGTAAACAAAAAATTAAATTAAAAATTTTTTTTAAAAATAAAGGTAAAATGCAAGTATGAGAAAACTAACCCTAACTTGCTAGGATTATTACCCAAATCTGTTGACTCTGTAAATATCGGAAAACTTTGAGAGAATGTGTTTTCCACAATGATTTCTGGTATGTTGAAGTGCAGTTACTTTGAAAAATCACAGGACGTGGGTAAAAACTTCCTATTTGAAAAATTCAGGGATTGATAATGAGGGTGATTGATTGATTTTTTTTTCCCTTCAAATTCTTTATTAACTTCTCCTTTGCCTGTGATCCTACAACCAGTAGAATTTTCTGACCACAATCTTAGACTATACTTTCCTTGTAATTTCTACTTCTTTATTTCTACTTCTTCCTTTCATAAAACTAAATATAGATTAAACTGGAGATAGGCTTAGGCTCTCAATTAATAGGAGTACATGGAAAATGTTTAACATTTCATTTTGGTCTGTTTCCCATTTTAAGTCTCTTTTTTCCTGCTTCCTTAGTTATATATATAGTGGAGATAAAATTTAACTATTCATATTAAAGTTCCTTTTTTAATTTGAGTTCCTCTCCTTAGTCCCATTTTCTGTGCTGACTGCTAAAGAAACAAGAACTTAACAGATACCCCGATTCAGATTATTGTCACGAGGTTAAAGAAACCCACATAATGAAAAACAGGCAAACAAATAAGCAATGCAGACAAAAATTCATTTCTCATTACCAGTGAATGAAGTATGGCTTTCTGAACTGCAGAAAACTCTGATGAACACATCTCTCAATTTGTGAGTCATTTATAAGTAACAGCAAAATCTGTTTGCAGTGTCTTGTAACATGAACGCACCTTCTTTGTTTAACAAAAAACCTTGAAAAATAGGTGCTATCTAATACATGCTATTAGGGTAGTTTGATTTCTTGAAGGAAAGGAAAATGGCAGATTTATTTTACTATCCTCTAATATGTTAAAATCTCCATTTTGGAGAGTTTTCTTCAAAGTACTTTTTTTAGATATAAACCAATACATCACAAAAAGAGAAAGCAAATGGAAGTTAGAAGTAGAAATTTTTTTTAAAAAATAGCTTCAGAAAGGTGAAAATACTAATATTACAATGTGAATGAAATAGTAACTCTAAGTTTCATACCAGTGCCAAATCAGACTGATATTTTTGGATTTAGAAACCTTATTAGAGGTAAAGTAAAAAATTGTGGCTGAAGGGAAACTATTCTGTTCCTGCATTTATGATATTTTGTCTCCATAATCAGGAACACCTATTTAAAACAACAAGAAGTTCAAATAAGTACAGCAAGTACTATACAACTTCAGTAAAAGAGTGTGTGGCATTTGGAGACACAGTAGGATCATCTGCATTCTTTAGCCTTCTCACTCTCAAGCTGTAACAAATTTTAGCAGGGGATTTATAGATTCATTTTGTGTAAAAATATTTTGAATAAGTAGAATTTCTGCAGTCACTGGCAAACTATTAAGGGATGCAAAAGATCTGGAAGGAAATGTAATCTATATAAATAGACAAACCAAACTGGTACCTGTCCTTTGGCCCTGAGAAGTCAAATTGGTACCCATCCTTTGTCACCAAGGAGAAGGGCCATCATATGGCATGTGTCATCAAATTATGGCACACCCTCAAACAACTTTGAGGCCTCTTACTTCCAAGTTTCATATCTGAATATCCTACACACTGTGATAACTGGATGCATGGGTGAATATAGTTTTTCAAAAGTATTTTAAATTACATTTGATTATTAGGTGATTGACTTTTATGATCATGAAATAAATGAGGAATATGAACTGGGTTGTAATTAATCATCATATTTTGAATCAAATAAGTGGCTTCACAAACAGAATCTTTTGTTCTGAGTTATCTGCAATTGCCATAAAAACAGCAAGAGTTCATAAAACCCATTGATTAGCATCTTCTGTTCCTGTATGTGCATATTACATTCGTTATACAGACTATGTACTAGTTGTGTATTAACACACACAATTATTATGTAAAACACAGATTAAGAGTATGTGACTAATTTGCAGAACAGAAAATGAGATCATTTTTCCCTTTCACAAGTAGATACTTGAAAAATGCTTGGTTTTTTCAGTACGGTATACTTCCATGGGAAGAAAGCTGAAAAAAGATTCCTACAAATGTTTTTTGTAACTTAATCTCTCCGGATTAGGTGTTCATAGAGTAGGATTTGCAGATTTGCTCTTGGTTAAGCTCACTATATTCTTATCTAAATCAATTTTGTTGCCATCATTAATTTCAAGGGAAACCAAGAGAGAGTAATCTCAAGGACTCTCAAAACTCCAAATCCTGAAGTCAGTATTTGATTTTTATTCAAGATCCTGTTCACCTGATTTTAGCTACCTTGATAAAGGTAGCTCCTACCTTTGGAGCCAGGAAGACGCTGGCTTTTGCTGAAGACCCTAAATTTAACACCTTAAGGTAGGGTTGAAGGCAGTTTAATCAAAATTTGAACCATATCAGGGTAGCAAAGTGTTAGCTTCATTTAACACATTTATTTAATATTAAAAATCCCCAAAACCTCCCTTCAGGGTTGACTGTTTTAGTAATGGATCATGAAACAGAGGTATATTAACCAAATCAAATTTTATTTGAAAAAAAATCATCAAGTGTGTAAACTACATTCTCCTACACCCCTTACAAAAAGTTGCTTTAATGCTTAGGTCCAAACCTGAAGCTACCTGGCAAAACACAGCCTATTCTTCCACCACAAAAAATTAAAGAGTCATTCTTTACTCCTCACCTCTTACGGGAATTTCCCTTGGTCCTTGATCTGAAACCTCACATTCCAAGTCAAATGCCAAAGTGCAGTGTGATCTGTATGCCACAACCTGCCTCCCTAATTGCTTTAACAGTAGCCTCCTGACATTTTTACTCATGTTCTACCTCAGTATATGCAGTCATCTCTTTCACTGGCCCCATGCGATAGCCAGTGCATGCTTTGCATGAGGGAGAAAACCTTTCTTCTAAACTCATGTAGCAATTTCCTCTAACATTTCAAGCACTCCTTTGATCCTGTGACATACAATTACTTGCCTTTCCTACACAATGGTTTCTTACCTGCTGGAGTTCTTCCAATGTGCTGTGACTGTCCCAGATGTAAGTGTAAATTTTTCACGCTGTTAACATTTACTCCTGCAGCAACACTTTTCTACCTCAGTATCCCTTTGAATGCTAATTAGGATGTCACCATTCTGAATTCAGATGTTAAACCAGAAACAACTTCTTAGACTCTCTTTTTTCAGTCACATAAGGGCATATATGTTTTTTTGTATAATTTATCAATGATACAAATCAATAACAAGTATAATATATTGACAGATCTTGTCCAATCTGATCTGCAATGTAATTCCATTACACTAATCATGAGTATTTTGAACATTTGATCCTGAGTGAGGACAAATTATTTTACTTGCGATTAGTTGTGTGAGGTTCAATAAATACATGGAAACTATAGAATGTTTAAAATAAGATGAAGCTTTGTATAGCAAAGGTTCTTACATTCACAATTTTAATATGATGTTACAACCTGGGCAGGTACTTAGGTAGTTCCAGCAGGGGGGAGAGCGGGAAGCGAGTATATTTAAGTGAACCTATGGAGAAATTTCTCTTGCTCCACTAAAAAATCTCAACTGCAGAGGAAGCTTACGGAAATTTAGGGATGAAACATAAATGTTCCATCCATGTGCCTCAAGTTATACTTTGTAAAATACAAACAATGCAATTTCCATATCTTCAGAACAAGGAGATCCATTATTAGACGCAAATTATTATCAGATGAAAGTCAAAGAGGACTTGATTTTTAAGCATATCTCAGATTTGTTTCTTTTTTTCAAGATGAATAGAAAAAAAAAAGCAAGCCTGAAAGGTATTGCAGTGGACTGAAGAGAAAACAAGAAATAGCATGTGACTTCAGCACAAATAACAGATTTGGAGAAAAGAATAATGAGGTTTTTTAAAACAATATACTTTTTTACACCAGTCAGCTAGATTTATTCCACATTTAGAAGATTTTAGGTGTGTTATATCAACAGCTAACCACCTTTTAATCAATTGGATATCCAGTTATAATGTCTTGCTTTGACTGCAGGTGAACTGTTGGAGCTGAAGCAAAGTCTGAGGTTTAACATGTAGAAATCTCAGAATTCCGAAATTCTCTTTTCTACCAATTGTATGTTGTGCAAAGGTGGGTGCTAAATTTCTTGCATCTCAGTTCCACAAACCCTGCCTCCTTTCATGATATGTGTATGGACCTTTAGTGGAAATGTCCCCTTATTTTGGTTTAACACGTTTTTAACAAGCACCATTGTGAATGCTAAATGGCATACTCTTACCTGGATCCAGGTGAGGCTGACGGTGGACAGAATTAGAAAGGGTTGTTCCAGTGTTTGGCTTTTTTTCCTTTGAAATCTTATGCTCAATTCCTCAGTAAAAAGAACATTTGCAACTTTTTTACCTACAAAAAAGTTAGGATTTTGAAACAATATTATGTCTGTTTAATTTAAAAAAAAAAAAGCTAACTCCTCTAATAAACTCTATAGAAAAGATTATAGTAATTGTGTATGAATTTAATTTTCCTCGAAGTGCTACTTCAGCACCTCTCTCCACTAAATTGATTATTACTACTTTTTTCTTGTAAGTTTAGTCAATTAATTTGTTTACATTATGTTTGATTTTTAAGCATACCTAAGCCTGCGTGTCCCAATATTGTTAGATTAAATACAATTAAAAAAGGGAGGGTGGGGAGATGTGAGGTGGACACAAAGGATAATCGCTGTTGTATAAATGTATTCATATGCAGTTTGCTGTTTCGCTTTCAAGCCTGAAGAAAGGTCAGTGCAGTCCTGTGTTCTATACCTCAGTTTTCCTGAAGAAAATATATTTACCCATCCCTACACATTTATTTTCTACTATAAACAATGGGCAGATGGGAAAGAAAGTAAAAGTCATGTTAGTGCTCAATTCTACAAGAGAATAAATCCTGAATAAAACTAGCCTGAACCTGTGAACGTTTAAATCACTTAAGGATGTGTGGAGTTTCATTGATGTTGATGGAATTATTCCTCTGCTGAATTTAAGCACATGCTTAAAGGATTTGCTTGGCTGCGGCCTGTGAGCAGAAGCTGACCTCCTGGGGTTTTTTTCAAGTATGCATAGACATGTGCAAGAAGTGTATAATGTAAACCAGCGCACCTAATGCAGGCTTGCAATGGTAGAGAGAAGCATGGTTGCATCCACTTTCTGCCTTTTGCACATATCTTTCAACAGCCTTTTGCTGTTTTGCGAAGCTCAACATTTTAAGTGAAATTACTTAGATAGAAGATAGAAATTTCCATAGTTTGAAGTTTCATATGTGTCAATCTTTTGCAAAAACTTACCAAGATTAAGATAGATTTAACTTACAGACTTTAATGTGTCCTCTTAATTGCTAGTGTTCCTGAAAGACTCAATCGTGTTTCTTTGGTGCCATATAATAAAATTAAACAAATAAATCAGTAGTTTTCTCCTTCAATTTTATATTAGTTTTTTGAAACAAAGGCTGCTTGTTTCGGCTCTATTGTGTTCAGGGAAAAGAGTGAGGGTGTATTTCTCTTTCAGAATATATAACCTAGGATCATAAACCGTCTATCTACAAAGTACAGAAATATTTTATTAACAACATTTCTGGGCACAGTCTGGAAATTAAATGTTCCCCACGTGAATGGGAGTATAGCTATTGTGAATCACTAAAATATAAACATACCGATGATATTTTTGTTTGTATGCGCATGTTATATGGCTCCTTGCTTTAGCAACATAACTGAACTCCAAGGTTGCCAAGCAAGTAACAGTGGCAAAGGGAGTTGAAAAAGGTAACTTCATATTAAAATGGGGAGAAAGAAGTAAATATTTTCTACATCTTCTTTAATAGAAGAGACACCAGGCTGCATTTTTTGATTAGCAAGTTTCTCTTTTCACTACAGATCTTTTCAGTGTTGTACTTTACAGCTAAACTCCCTGAGACCTGATGTGGGATTTAGTAAGCTTTAGATAACATAATCTCCATCTAATGGGAATTTCTGAAGCCAGTCACTAAGTGTATGAATTATTAGAAGAGAAGAAAATCAAATTTAATATCAAAGAACTAACTTCAGAAGTTCAAGCAGCGGACAATATTCATTTTCCATCGACAGAATTGTTTAATAAGAATCTATCAGCAGTACAGGAAACACTAGGTACTCCGGCAATAAGTGAATCATGATGGCTTATTTCCTTTTAATTCTATGATCCCAGCTGGAACAAGGTGTGATTGGAGAATGGTTTAATTGTTCATAGACATCTGTCTTTGGATTCAATTGAAAAATAATATCCTGGGCATAAAACGACCTACAGAATTTTTGACATTTTTATATCTTTCACAATCAAGGCATTGTCAGAAAGTCAGGTAGTAGAGCTCTGAAAAACTTATGGATATATTTAAAGTAGAAGAGAATAAAACCCTGGTAATACATCAATATACACAGCTGGAAAGCAGATGTTCAATTGAGTGCACTCAGTTCTTAAAGAAAGCTATTAAAGCTCTTACTCAAATGAGAAATTTCTATAATTTATTGTTCTCGCATTTTTGATTTCCCCCTTTCTCTTCATTTTAAGCAGACTATAGGATTTTTTTCATATTGTTGAAGTCAATTACTCTAAAAGTCTGACTTAGTGCAGTATACTACATGATTGCTAAAGAATGCTCAAGGCTACTGTCAATCAAATTAGCCAGTGACTTATGAGTTGTTTACTGTACTGTGAAATGAAGTGATAAATGTGTGTCAACCAGTAAAAAGTGACATTTAGTATTGAATATACCCACTTAAAATAGGTTTTGCATCAGTTTTATTCATTTCTTCCCAGACTGACATGTATTTTTAACTGAGTTCTGATTATCAAAGGAGACATATAATATTAAGCTTTATAAGATATTAGTAATCAGACAACTCAAGCCTGGAAAGACCTTGTGTGGTCCAGTAACTGAAGTGACATGCCATTGAGCAGTTGCATTTTCCATTCACCCGATAAACAGTGGGAAAAAGAATCTTTTTTTCCTTGTGCATTCTCCTTCCTTTGATTCTAAACAATAGTATTGGGGGAAAACTTCTGGTTCAAATTGTTCATAAAATATCCAGAATGAGGAAAGGATTAGGGTGGGTTTTATCCCTGTTAGGTTTTTTGTAACTAAGTTTGAAATTAAAATCAGAGGAGGATATCATGACTTGACTTATTAAGAATAAGCTTGTATCAAATGCTTTCCTAGATGACGACTTTTAAAAGTACTCCTCTGAGGTCACACTGAAGTGAAACTCTAGCCGTCTGGAGCTGTGAAAGCTTAATTAGTAGTTTGTGAAAGAAAATCAGAGCACTGGAAGTCCAAATCAAACAAGAGCATTTATATTACCTCTAGAGGGAGATGGCTTGCCATTCCCACCAAATGTTTTATTAAAAATTAGATTTAAATGCTGCAAAATTCCCCTTCCCATGATGCAGAAGAGAGCTCACCTCTTGGCCTGCTCATACTAGACAAGTACTTCTGTGAAATGCGTGTTAGAAATGCAAAGAAGGAAAATATACTGATAACTTTGGCTTTTTCTAATTATTTAAATTCTTGGTATAGTTCTAAAGAAAACTATTCCCTAATGTAGCGATAATTTCACAACGCCTGGCCTCAAAGTTTTGTTTCTCCATGATAGATGACCAAGCTTTACTTCTGCCATATTATTTTCTATTTGGAACTAGTTGTTATGATAGATGGAGCCATTTTCACACACATTTATTATTTGAAAAGCAAAAATAAACCCATAGAATTCTTAACAATTTTAAATGTAGCTCAGCATCAAATAAGGTATATTGATATATAGACACAACACCTAGGCAATTATCACTTAGCTTTGCTAAGTATTTAAACAGAAGAATGAAAATTCATTGTATTCTCGGGGGCAAATTACCTCTAATTTGACTGCTCATTGGATGTTTGGTCATTGAATTAGGCCTTTTCCATTATATTGAAGGTGGTGTAATTTTTTACTGGAGTCACTGCCATACTATATACCAAATTCTCCTTCATGAAGAACCTGAACATCCTAACCATATATCTTTCAGGAGAAGCATTTTTATACAACTTTTAAAAGACTGATTTTTAGGCTGACATAACAAACACATTCAAATGAATACCTTCTTTAAAATTATTAATTCAATTTTTAAAGGTCTGCAATGTGATATGGGCAAGAATTTTTTTGGTCTAATCTAAAGGAAAACAGATATACTAGTAAGAGGTGGATGAGATACCAGGGGAGTTGATTTAGGTTTCATTTTTTGTTGCTCATCCATATTTAATGCCATTTCTGCCCATATTCCGATATTATTTTAAAATATGCAAAGACATTTTTAAAAGAACATTTATAGTGACTGCCACAACTGTGGCACTGATCCATTTCATTTTGTATTTTGTTTTTTTTCTTAGTTCTTATGCAGTGCAGAACAACTTGATATAAGACTCCTTATTCTAAAAGCGTGTACACTATTCAGCTCAAAAATATCTTACTCTATGAAAGTAAAACCAAGTAATCTTAGAAACAGTCAGGGTTGAAATCATTAACATATAATTTTCCCTATTGATTTGTACATGTTTAATTTAATCTTTTTGTCCTACCTTTTTGCATGTAATGTGACATCTGGTCCTCACAGGCTAATGCCTGAGTAAGGAAATCTACTGGTGACCCAGCTGACTCCTTATGAGCAGACACCTTAGCTCTTAAGAAGAGGGGGCCCTCATCATGGGAACAGGCAAGACTTTTGCTATTCCTAACATAATCACTAAGCTAACATGGAAATGTAAGAGCAATCTTTTCCAAGATTTTCCTTTCTTCACACCACAGGGAATACCTTGAATGGGCAATAGCAATCAGCTTCCAGTTTCTTTTCAGACCCATCCAACAATTCAAAGGAGCCAAACACAGCAGGAGGAATTTATTCCAATACACTTAACTTTTCTGAGTGGAAACAATAAAAATAAATAATGATCATCTTGGAATATCATTTCAAGATCCAAAGTGATTTATTCACACTAAGACTATCTTGAGAATCTTTCACAAGTCTTGCTTTAAAAATATATTGCTTAAGTCCTTGTCTTTTGAAAATACACTGAGTACACCTCATATATGTCAGGGACAGCATTTTCAATCTTTTCCAGGTGAAACTAGGCATGTACACTTTCTCAGTCTTCTAATAATCTGTGACCTTTCCTTTTCCCGATTCCAAAGCTTATTTTTTCTAGGCCACTTAACCTGGAAAAATAAAATCCTATACTGGGCTGCCTCTGCTGGGCCCAAGCATTATAGCTACAAAACAGTTCTGTATTTTTTCAGTCCCGCACCTTGTAAAAGATGTGAAAAACATGTTTACATCACTGTCTTTACCTCATTTCACAAATGCTGTTTTGACTTTTCTCATTTCCCCTCCAGGCTTGTAAGTCTGAAATTCTCCTTCAACTTATCCATCATTCTTTCTATTCTAGTCTACTCTTGCTTTCAGGTACAGCATGGGTCTTTCTGCCAAAGGAGTATGCAGTGTGTTGTCAGGTGTCTGGCCAGAGAAGGTGCACATTGACCCAGATTTAAAAGTGCAATGCAGCATCTCAGATGTGAGATTGTCATGCTAGTAAATGGAAGAAAACATAAAGCTTTTGTTTCAGTTTTTCACATCCTTTTTGTGGGAGAAATGTTTTCTTCTTATAGTGAACTGGTATTTTCTGTGCGCAAATTAAAAAGAGATTAGAAAATTGCATAGAAGATAGCCACAGAATCAGACAATGCAAGTCTGTCTGTACACTGCAAGTGTCTGGAGACAGACGCTTGGAGGATCCAATCCCATAGCAAAATTGTAACCCCATTGATCACACCTTGACCAAGCAGAAAATAGGAGACCTGCCTAAGCAATGCAATGACTTCATATATGGAATTTATTTATGAAAAAAAAGTATGCCTAAGAAAGGAGGGTCTAGTAGCATGCCTGGGTTTCACTGCCTGAGAAAAAGGGTCAGCAAGCAGTCAGTACGAACAGGTCTACCCAGCACACAGAAGAGTCTTTGGTCAACCAATTTAGAGGAAGCCACTGAAATCAATAGTTAAACTGCTGTTACTTTCAGCAGGGCAGCATTTTGCCTAATGTGTCTGAAACTAGAGAGCACAAGTGAGTGTCTGCCACAAAAGTATGTGAGCCAGAAGGGCTGGCAACAAAAGCAGCAGAGTAGCACTCCTTTTGCAAAGGACAAAACAGAGCATCCATTTTTCCAGTTTCATGACCACTCACATATGGCTGAGCTGTACTGATGTGTTTTGTATTTTGACATATTTTGACACACGTTAAAAATATGCATAAGTTAAACATCCAGGCATTCCAGCCAAAGGCAGCTTTACCTCAGCTCACTGATTGCTTTTCAGCATGTTCCTCACACCAAATGCAGACAGCAAAAAAGAGATTCAGCACTCTGGGGAACATTTGTTGTGACGTCGTCTTGCTGCTGTAGACTGTACTCCCAAGAAACATCACAGTTTGCAGTTTTCAAATGTAATCAGATATTATTCTTCCTTTGGGTTTTCAGTGTGAACTTTGTTACCTCTTAAAAATGCACTTTCAGTCCTGTGTCCTTGCAGACTTCAGGGACAGCCTTTTCTCTTCTTTGGCCATTACTCGTGCTGAGCTCTTGCAAAAGTAATCTCTCCCTTCACCTGAGCTCAGGAGCAAGCGCCATTTCCAAGACACTTCTGTTTTGCTTGTAATTTGTTGGCAATATTTGCCCACTTGCTTAACGCTTCAAACTGAAGTCCTGACGCCAAAGGCATATTTCACCTCACACCTACCTGCTTGTGGTGTGGTGTAGATAGCAATACTCTCATCTGATCAGCCTCCACATAATAAACTGTACTCCCGTGGAGGGATGAATATTATTGCTCTACTAAGAGATATTAGCAGATCTCTCTGGAATACTCCTACTAAATTCTGCTCTTTTATTACAGTAGAACTCATTGCTCCTTTACAAACACATTCTGTCACTTGTTCTTTTCTACTCTTTTCATGTTTTGCCAGTGTTACATTCATAAGAACTCACTTTCACACATATAACAGATATATTCCTCCATTTTCTGCATGTCAGATAACATGGAGGAAAGTATCATCAAAAAATCTTTATCAGCTTCTTCATTTTTCACAATAAATATAAACATAAATGTAAACCTGACCTTTTCATGGTAACTTTCCTAGTATGGTAACCTGTTAAGGCGAGCAAGAACTTATTCAAGTGTTTCAGTATAAGGGAGAGTAGTGGAAAGGAGAATGAGATGTACACCTATCATCTAGTCTATGTATGTCAGTTTTTGTGTAAATGATTGCCCATATGGCTGTGTGAAGGCACGCTGTTGTTCCTTCTTTTTGGCAGAGAGAAGGTGTCTGAGGAGGAGGAGAGTAAGAGACAGCAAAAGCGTATAGAGAAATTTGCTGGTGAGCTGCAATAAATTTAGCAGAAGATAACAAATAAAGGTCATGACAGGAATGCTTAACTTGCTGTTTGCAACCATAGTTACCGTGTTTGCAAATGCAATTATAAAAAGTACATGTCAGGAAAAAAAAAAGCCACCTAAATACGTATGCTTCTCTAAGGACTGTGATAAGGGTTCTCTCTCTGAGAATTTTTAAATAGGAAGCTAACAAAGTGATATAAATCCGAACAACGTAATATTTAGAAAAGGTGAATATTGCTTTAACATCTTCTCTTAAAATCTATTAATGGTCTTGATGTGGTAAATTTTTTCCTATTTAAGAAAAATTGTTTGTGCACTACTGGAACTGTTAGTCAAGTATATAATAAACTGTATGCTAATTAGTATACTCTCTTCTTTAGTATACTAATGAATTTGGTTTTTGCCTTTATTAGCACTTACAAAGGAGCTAGTGAAATCATTCTGTTTGTTCCACAAAGAGACTCCCCTTGCTGTGGCTAATAGTTGGTGTTAAAATTCACCTACACCCAGAACTCAGACATCAACTTTAAGGCGGTCATCAAACTTTGATTTGTACCCACTGGAAAGAAACCTGTACCTGCTAGCAGTTAAGGGTATACAATCCATCCGATGAGAGTTTTGGTTAGATTTGTACTGACTACGTAGATAGACTGTATCACCTAGCTCTGATTTAGATACCCCGATTGTAAATAGTTAACACTGAGTAGGATTTAACTAAACAATTTCCAGAAGGATAAAGTTAGATAAAACTAATTACATCTGGTGTATTTATCCAGATAGGTGGATGAAACTGGTAAAAATCTTCACATTTCCCCATCATAATCAATGGCTTATGAACAATTTTCTAAGCTCTTATTTCTGTAGCTCATTTGGAAGGCAAGAAAACAAAATACTAGAATCATACAAAATCAAGACAATATGTCTTATAATCCTTCCAGAAACATTTACACAGAGCAAGTGTTAATGCCATCTCCAGCTGCATGAGTCTATCCACAAAATTACTATTATTAATTTTTTATTTTAGTGAATCATTTAATGAAACAGGACTCCTGAAAAGACCTGTGCACATTTTTTTCCCCTGCTAGAAGCATAATCATCAATGCAGTTTCTTGCTGTGAAGCTTACACAATGTTTTCTACAGCTTCCATTTCTCTATCAAGATAGTACGCAATAAGCAGTACACCCTCAAAATGTTTAAGATAAAATATAAATTGTTACCTAATATGATAGAGAATTTTCTATTGACCTGCATTACTTTCCCTTCAAAGATCATTACCCCATACAGCATTCTTTTTATCTGAAGTGTTAGTAGTCATTTGTTTGCTAAATGAGTTTAGAGATCTACTTAGACATAATTTAAATACCATTTAAAACTCCATTAGGTATGTTTATTGCCAAAATTTAAATAGTATTCTTTTAGTTCTTCTTCACTGCTTAAAAAAAATGGCAAATGTACAAATGTCTGGCAAAGCTAATTAACCCTCTGGTTGTCAGACTCCTAAAGCAAAAGTTCAACATGGTCCACTGCCATTACACATTAGTAAGCCTCCACTGGAATGGCTACAAAAAAGGAATTAAGAGAAGTAGAATGGATCATTCTGTTATGTTGATGTTTGCAGACTCAAAAAACACCAAGAAATCACAGGGCTTTTTAAGATATCTGTCACATTTAAATGCAAGCTGACATTCCTCATGGTAAAATACCATCATGAAATGGAAAAGAATAATGCTATGTCATACTTAGCTTTATAAATTAATTGGAGTTTTATTACTTTTTGTAGTAAAGAGTTGGTCATGGAAACTCTTTGAAGCAACTGTTTTACAGCACAGTTCACAGCTCAGGATGACAGGATGCACGAGAACTGTTCAAAACTTTGAGAAAGTTCAAGAAATCTTGATTTATTTCAGAAATACAAACAGGTTGGTTTGTTGGGATTTTTTTGAGAAAACCTATTAACACCAAAAATAGAATTTGGGGAAAGTGAAAACAAAACAAACAAACAAATAAACAAAAATTCCAAGCCACCTCGAAAATCTACACAAAATCAGTCTACCCTCTCTACTTACATTAACCTTGATAATGTAGGTCCCTTGTTGAACGAGGTGAGTGTCCTGGTAACAGGGGATGATGAGAAGGTGGAGATACCAAATGCCTTCTTTGCCTCAGTCTTCACTCCAAAGGCCCCTCGGGACCCACAGATCCTGGATGAAAATAGGAGTGTTTAGGGAACGAAGAGCTTCCCTCTAGTTGAGGTAGGGGAGGTCCAGGAGTGGCTCAAAGGGATTAATGCACACAAATCCATGGGCCCGGATGGGATGCATCCACGTGTGCTGAGGGAGCTGGTGGAAGTGATTGCGGAGCCGCTCTCTATCATCTTCAATAGGTCTTGGAGTGCCTGAGGATTGGAGGATAGCCAATATGACTCTGGTCTTTAAAAAGGGCAAGAAGGAGGATCCTAGCAACTATAGGCCAGTCAGCCTCATTTCTGTCCCTCAAAAAGATATGGAACAGCATGTTCTGGATGCCATCACCAAGCAACTGGTAGAGAAGAAAGTCATGAGGAGTAGTCAGCATGGATTCACCAAGGAAAGATCGTGCTCCACCAATCTCATAGCCTTCTATGATCTCATCACTGGCTGGGTGGATGGAGGGAGAGCAGTGGATGTCATCTACCTTGACTTTAGCAAGGCTTTCGATACTGTCTCCCATGACATCCTGATAGAAAAGCTGAGAGTATGGGATAGATGAGTGGACAGTGAGGTGGGTTGAGAACTGGCTGTTGGACCGAGCTCAGAGGGTCGTGATCAGTGGAGCAAAATCTGAATAGAGGCCTGTGACTAGCAGTGTTCCCCAGGGCTCGGTGTTGGGTCCAGTCCTGTTTATATCTTCATTGACGACCTTGATGAGGGAATAGCATCCACCCTCAGCAAGTACGCCGATGATACAAGGCTGGGAGGAGTGGCTGACACGCAGGAACACTGCGTTGCCATTCAGCGAGACCTGGGCAGGCTGGAGAGCTGGGCAGGGAGAAACCAGAGGAAATTCAACAAAAGCAAGTGTAAAGTCTTGCACCTGGGGAGGAATAACCGCATGGTAGCTAAGAGACCCAATAGGATCCTGGGGTGCATCAGGAGGAGTGTGGCCAGCAGGTCAAAGGAGGTGATCCTCCCCCTCTACTCTGCCCTGGTCAGGACCCACCTGCAGTACTGTGTCCAGTTCTGGTATACAAAGGACAGGGATCCCCTTGAGAGAGTCCAGAGAAGGGCTATGAAGATGATTAAGGGCCTGGAGCATCTCCCCTATGAGTAGAGGCTGAATAAGCTGGGACTGTTCAGTCTAGAGAAAAGAAGACTGACTGGAGACCTAATTGGTGTTTATAATTATCTTAAGTATGGGGTGCAGGGGGAATTGGCCTGCCCCTTTTCTTTGGTCTGTGGAGACAGGACAAGGGGCAATGACTGCAAATTGGAGCAAAGGAAGTTCCGCACCAACATGCAGAGGAATTTTTTCACAGTGAGGGTGACAGAGCACTGGAATAGGCTGCCCAGGGAGGTGGTGGAGTCTCCTTCTCTGGAGATATTCAAGACTCATCTGGATGCCTATCTGTGCAGTATGAGCTAGGGAGCCTGTTTTGGCAGGGGGGTTGGACCCGATGATCTCTCGACATCCCTGCCAACTCCTACAGTTCTGTGATTCTGTGATTCTGTGATACACAACTGAAAAAAGATCCCAACTTTGTCATTTCAGTCCATTTCAGATAAACCTTACAATTCATGACAGCTTACATCAACAAGTACAAGGAAAAATGCAAATAAAATGAATCTCAATAATACATGGACAAACACCACGTTAAAAGTAAAATGATTGTCTGTATGCAATCATTTTTGAGTGTCTTCCAATAAAATACTTCTGATCAGAATAGCCTGCTGGAAAATTTCCATCCAAACTGATTTTTCCAGGAAAAAGTATTGAAGTCTTTCTCTTGATTTTCAGACACCTCATTATTTGTCAATCTTACCGTTTTTTTCTAAATATGAAATTAATCCAATTAATATTTAGTCTAAGCATATAGTATTCAATGCCATATACTTGCTGTCGAGATACACTGATTCACTGAAAAGTCATGAACCAAAAATTTTTGTATTTTGTATATTATTAAAAATTTCTACATACATGATTCAAATAGAGACATGTTTGCCACAGGAAAGGATTACTTTAAAAGGGCTTTTCCTTTTCGCAACTTTAATAACCAGTTTCTGTTTCAAAAATCCTATTTTTCTGTCTAGAATAATAGTTACAGTAAATTTCTGTGGATATAAAAATTTCTTTCTGGGAAGTACTAATTAAAAACAAGTTCTATGGATCAGATCAGAAATTCTCCTAGTTCTGTCTAAAGTAATGAAAAGTGCAGTTTCTCGAAAAATCTGTATTCCGCATGAGGTTTGAATTTTTGGTTCACCCAGATATAAAATCAGTCAAAAGTAGAAGTTGGATATTTTCCATATAAAATAATTTTCTTATTTCAAGTTCAGGCATGTCCTCTGATTAAATGGTAACAAAAAGATGTTGCAGCGCTCATTTCTACCTCTCTCTCTCTGTATATATACACACATATGTCTGTAAGTAAGGTACTGTGAGTAAAAGCCATCTTTTGGTTTTCAGGAAATATCAAAATATTTTTATATTTTTCCTTTTTTTTTTTCTGATCACTAGTTGTTATAAATTAGGACTGTTTATGGTCTATATTAGATATGTTATGAAGCACATACATTCTGGACATCTATATGTATTTGGATACCACATATAGAACGTACACTGAAACCAGGGACAGTTGAAGAATGAGGTGATAATCTGATAATCAAGTCCAGTAAAATCAGATCAATTGTCTAATTTCCACTGCTAGCATGTAAAAAAACCCCTAACAAAATTCTCATCCATTTAGCCTTATTTGCATAGTCCATGATTAACTGCACTTTCAATAGACTTGACCTCCCCCTCACTTTTATAAGGAATTCCACAGATAAATGATACAAAAGAAAAATACACTACCAATCAAAAGATAACAGATACTGTGCATACCTATAAGTGTCTAAGACATATGGTTAACTAAGGAATTTTTAAAAATAAATGTCTTTCCATAAAGAGAATAGTGTTGGTTGAATTAATCACTGGAAAACACTCCTGCTCCATGCACCCTCTCTCACCTGGACAATTCCAGCTGTAGCAGGAAGCTTACCTTCTGTCTGGATCGGTTCCCAAACCTCCTCACCCTGGCACAAAACATAAATCAGATATTGAATCAAGCAGACCTTTCGGACTCTATTCTGGTCATTTATAGTTACACCAGGCTGAATGATACCATGTGCCCTTTATGCGGCCCATGGGACAATTTCTCTGCCAAGAATTCTACCTTTCAGACCAATAAAATGTATGGCAGCATAGCAGCCAGGACTGAAAAGAAGGGTTTCATTATTATTTTCTTTTTATTAAACAGTTTATCACAGCATACCAAGGTATTTATTCTTCTACCTAAGGATACACAGTATACTTGAGTTAAAATGTTTGTCTAGAGATGTTATATATACTACTATATACCAATGTGATTTCATATATTTTCCTAGAATTCAGAAGCTCAAGTTCAGCAGTCAAATCATGAGAGGCAGCATACACATATTTTGAAGGTATATAGTCAAAATGTATATTTATACTGAAAAATTACTGAAAATGTTACTGAACATTACTCAAACATAAGTGAAAAAATCACATTTCTCAGATACAGACATTCACAGCTGTCTATAAAACTGGACAAAAATTCCTGACCTAGAAGAAAAAAGTAGAAGTAGGATATTGTTCTAAGTTGACCTCTTGCCACAAAATTTTAAAGGTAACGTTTGTGTAATATTGTCATGTGCTGAGGCATTATGTTAATAGACACCATATGGATTGAATTAATCTATAGATAAATAGATAGGATGTGTTTAACCAAGTAATATTAATACACTGTGACCTTAAAATAAGGAATAAAAGGATGGGAGGATAAAAACTGATTCAAGGGAACATCATGAGAAGATACGTTACTGGTAGTTTTAAGGAGATTAACTCAAATGGACACATATATATTACATACTTTATATTAAATAAGAAATGCCATATCAGTTATGTGAAAAGATAGAACGACTGTTTGGCTTTTTTGACAATAGAAACAATATTATAACATTCTTAAATTTTAGCATACTAGGTCATAGTACTGCTGCAGTCCTCTAAATTTAACCATTAACTTCACCAGGAGCTCAAATTGCTCCATAACCAAATCTCTGTCAACTGGAGAAACTTTTTTTAAAAAGTAACATAGCACAAAGCAAAATAGAAATATCCAAAACTATGAGAATTTTACTATTTTTATCAGGATCTCTTACCACTAGATGACTAAAGCAAGGAAACTCTTGTATATTGTTGATCAAGTTATCTGGAAAAAGTTATCAGGAGAGTTTGATTCAGTTTCTTGTTGTCTGGTGGTTTTTTTGCTTGGTTGTTGTTTTCCTAGTGGGATTAATTATTATAATGTAAACCAGTAAACTTTTCATAAATTATAGTACTTGAGAGTCCCTTTGTTTGCTTGTTTGTATGTTGATTCCTCCCTCCCCTCAACAAATAGGCGAGAAGCTGGAAGTGGGCAGAGTCAGGACAGTCGATCCAAAGAACTATTCCATATCACATGGTATCATGTTCAGCAATAAAAGCTGAGGTGGGAGTGGGGGAATGTCTTCCAAGGTAGCAGTTGCTATGAGACTGGCTGGGCATCAGTCTGCTTGTAGGAGGGGGTGAGTGTCTTCGCATCGCTTGCTTTTTTTTTTTTTTTTTTTTAAAATCTCTTTGCCTCACTTATTAAACTGTCTTCATCTCAACCCATGAGTTTTCTCACTTTTACTCTGCTAATTTCCTCACCTGTCCCACTTGGGGTGAGGAGCAAGAGAGCAGCTGTGTGGGTGCTTAAATGCTGGCCAGGGTCAATCCATGACAACTGCCTATGAATAGAATAGGAAGAAAAATCTCATATTTTCAAAATATATCATCTCAATATCAGACACTGTGTAATTTATTTTATCATTACTTCTTTGTACTACTCATGTAAAAGTCCTAATTTTAAAGGGTATGTAGCCTTGCATCTGATGTGCAGAACATTTTAAGATGAAACTGGCTGCTTAAATACCTGAGGAAATATCCTTTGTGTGCTCTATTCTTCAAGCGAGTTCTTCAGTCTACACTGGCAGGAGCCTTTGGTGCCACAGTGTCATAGCTAGAACAGCAATTAATATTAATTTTTTATTATTGTTACTAGTCCTTTCTTTTGAGGCAACAACTTAAAAATGAACGGTTTGCCAGGCAAAGAGTTAAATTATTCTTGTATCCTGTCTTTCCTTTTAAAATTAGACCAAAATTAGTCAAGTGGGACATTTTAGAAAGGGGTACTAAAGGGCCTCTAATGTTTATTACTCCCATTGAAATAAAATGAATTAAAGCATCCTAATGTTTATTGCTCCCTCTGAAATGAACACAGTTAAAAGAGACAGCACACCTCATGCTTTGCTCACCTAGCCCAGACAATGCGTTACTTAAAGCTGGAATGCTTCAGTTTCAACAGAGAGAGAACACGTTTCTTACTCAAATTAATCAAAAAATTCTTTCACTTGCCTTTCATCTATCCAACCAAACGATTTAACTGTATTCCATAAGCATGTATGCTCTTCAGTTTGAGAATCTAACATGCAGTCTTATATTATTTTTCCTAATGAGTATGAATTAAAACCCAGCAGAGACATGACCCAGAACCTTTTGTTTCCTCTTGAAAGTCAGTTTGACTTTCTGTAACACTGATCAACTGCATCCTAAGTGGGAGCTGACACTGGCTCAACTTTCTGCAAATGCAGGTAAAATGGAATGGGAACTGCCTGAAACTCAATGCTGATGTAACCTGGTTCTGCACCATTACACATAATTGGTATCTTCAGCTTTGTATAGCTGCAATTTCATTTCTTTAATAGCATGGACTTTGATAAGATTTGTGTTGTAGGGCTTATTTTTTTGTTGTTGTTTTGGGTGGGTTTTTTTCCTCTTCTCTCTCCTGGTATCACAGCTAACTTCTTGCACAATGCAAAGTTCATTTCTGAAAGAAATCCTGTCATTGGTCTTTAATAGCAGGTTAATGGACTGTGAAATCTGAAATTTTCAAGACTGATTTTGTTACAAGAAGAAGTGTTCCTTATATCTTTTGTGTGGACACTAAAGATCTCTTCCTTTAAAATGCCTTAATACTCAGCACATGAGAAGAACTGTATCACAAATCATATCTAACAATAATATTTTCTTTATTTTCTTCTGATACCAACAACATTTTTGAAAGAACTGCTACCTCAGGTAGAATTTGCTGTTCCTCTGTGGATCACTAAAACTTTCTGCAATAGACCAGAGGATGTGCCTGCTGTGAGTTTACAAATATTAGATGAAAGGATTCATATACAACACATAATTTATAAGCTGATAGTCTAACCCACTGTCACCTGCTGCATGATACCTTTCATTATTTGACATCTTTAAAAAAGGCAAGAAGGAGGATCCCAGTAACTATAGGCCAGTCAGCCTCACCTCTGTCCCTGGAAAGGTGATGGAACAGCTTGTTTTGGATGCCATCTCCAAACAACTGGAAGAGAAGAAGGTCATGAGGAATAGTCAGCATGGATTCACCAAGGGGAGATCGTGCTCGACCAATCTCATAGCCTTCTATGATGTTATTACCAACTGGGTGGATGGAGGGAGAGCAGTGGATGTCATCTACCTCGACTTTAGCAAGGCTTTCGATACTGTCTCCCACAACATCCTGATAGAGAAGCTGAGGAAACAAGGGATAGACGAGTGGACAGTGAGGTGGGTTGAGAACTGGCTGTCAGACTGGGCTCAGAGGGTCGTGATCAGTGGAGTAGAATCTGAATGGAGGCCTGTGACTAGCGGTGTTCCCCAGGGCTCAGTGTTGGGTCCAGTCCTGTTTAATATCTTCATTGACGACCTTGATGAGGGAATAGCATCCACCCTCAGCAAGTATGCCGATGATACAAGACTGGGAGGAGTGGCTGACACGCAGGAACACTGCGCTGCCATCCAGCGAGACCTGGACAGACTGGAGAGCTGGGCAGGGAGAAATCTAATGAAATTCAACAAAAGCAAGTGTAAAGTCTTGCACCTGGGGAGGAATAACCGACTGTATCAGTACAGGCTGGGGGATGACCTGTTGGAGAAGAGCTCTATGGAGAAGGACCTAGGGGTCCTGGTTGATGACAGGTTGGCTATGAGCCAGCAGTGTGCCCTGGTGGCCAAGAGAGCCAATGGGATCCTGGGATGCATCAGGAAGAGTGTGTCCAGCAGGTCGAAGGAGGTGATCCTCCCCCTCTACTCTGCATTGGTCAGGCCCCACCTGGAATACTGTGTCCAGTTCTGGGCTCCCTGGTATAGAAAAGACAGGGACCTTCTGGAGAGAGTCCAGAGAAGGGCGACAAAGATGATTAGGGGTCTGGAACATCTCCCCTATGAGGAAAGGTTGAGTGAGCTGGGTCTGTTCAGCCTGGAAAAAAGAAGACTTAGGGGGGACCTAATTAGTGTTTACAAGTATCTTAGACATGGGTGGCAGGGGGAATTGGCCAGCCCCTTTTCAGTGGTCAGTGGGGACAGGACTAGGGGCAATGGCTGTAAGCTGGAGCACAGGAAGTTCCGCACCAACATGCGGAAGAACTTTTTCACAGTGAGGGTGACAGAGCACTGGAATAGGCTGCCCAGGGAGGTGGTGGAGTCTCCTTCTCTGGAGATATTCAAGTCTCGTCTGGATGCCTATCTATGTAATATGAGATAGGGAGCCTGCTTTGGCAGGGGGGTTGGACCCGAAGATCTCTTGAGGTCCCTTCCAACCCCTAAGATTCTGTGATTCTGTGATTTTGTGAAATATTTATTCTGCATTTGCTATTTTTATCTTGACTTTTAGTTAAGTATCTTCCATATGTAGGATACATGCACACATGTGTATGCTAATATATGCACATATCCATGCATATATATATAAATATATATGCTTACATATATCTATACACACACCTACAATATATTTACATGTGATACCTATTTAAGCATACATACAAAGAGATAGTAAAGGAGAGAAGAATAAGAACAAGAATAACATTAGAGGGCTGGAGTACCTGTCCTACAAAGAGAGGCTAAGGGAGCTGGGCTTGTTCCGCCTGGAGAAGGGAAGGCTGCAAGGGGACCTCATTGCAGCCTTCCAGGTCCTCAAGGGAGCTTACAAACAGGAGGGGATTCAAATTTTTAAAAGGGTAGACAATGGCAGGACAAGGGGGAATGGATTAAAACTAAAGGAAGGAAGGCTTAGATTAGACATCAGGGGGAAGTTTTTTACAGAAAGAGTGGTGAGGTGCTGGAACAGGCTGCCCAGAGAGGTGGTGGATGCCCCATCCCTGGAAGTGTTCAAGGCCAGGTTGGATGGGGCCCTGGGCAACCTTGCGTAGATCAAGGCCTGAGGTTGGTGGCCCTGCCTGTGGCGGGAGGGTTGGAGCTCTATGATCCTTTGGGTCCCTTGCAACCCATACCATTCTGTGATACTATGATTCTATGCAATGTAAGTGAGGAAGACCATTGTTCTAACTTTAAAGTCATACAGACTGTGGCCATTTATAAGTGTGAAACTGAATGTGGATGACTTTAGCAGCATTTTACTGAATGACTGCTCCAAAATAAATGATCTTCAAGCTTTGTAGACCTTCAGTATTATTCCTTTAATAAATATTAAGTCAAGAGTTTATGAAAAAACACACGGCAATAGTTGCACAGCTAATTAGTACCTGTGTGCTCAAAAGTTAGTCTTGGGAAACAGACTGCTTCCATTTTTTTCTGAAACTTGACAAAGTGACGTAACTATGTCGCTTCAGTATTACCTTTTACTAATGTAATATCTAGGCAGTCCATTAAAATTAAAGTAATTTCTAAACACGAATAATATGCGTGTCAACATAACTTTCCAAAACCCATTTCACTCAGACTAAATTTAAACATCTTTTCTTTTACGTAACATCTTTGCACTGTTACATCTGAAAGACATCAAACAAAACACGGTAATATTTGGAAAAATTCTGATAGGCTGTCAGAATTTACATAATGTAAATAATATTTATCCACTGCCCCACACACCACCCACTATGAATACCTACACTATAACCAGAAGGTAACTGAGGGAAAGATTGAAAGTGTTATTTAAAGAAATAATCCCTTTTAAATGTTATTGGGCTATTAAACCCTACCAGTGCACTGCCAGAACCTGCTCAACACATATGGCTTTACTCGTCAGCTCATTCTTCTGCTGATACAGGGCACGTCCCTGCCTACTTTCCTGTCCCCATACTCTAAATGGCCTGCAGTGTTTAACTGGGAACGCTGTTTCCCTCAAATTCTCAAGCAGTCATTTAGTCCATTTCAAAGTCTGACTGTATGTGTCCAGATTCAAGATTGAAGCCATGCAGCCAGATACAGTGTCACTGTAAGTGGTTATGCTTTAGGGGACATAGATCTGCTGTGTTAACACCAGTCAGAGAGGATAAACTTAGAATGATAAAGAGCAAATAAATTCAGGATCCTTTGTCTTGGCTTTTTAATTTTGAACCTTTAAGGTACATCCAGGCCCTCTGGTCTTCAGGCTCTGCTCTGCAGCCTCAAGGTCAGAAACATTTTTTAAGAGGTTCTGACCTGAGCAGTTGTCTGTGGGAGAAAAGTTTTATATCAAATGCCAAAAAATTGTGAAGCTGTGAGTTTTACTGTGAAAGTTGCCTGCTTATCTTTGAATCATGAGAAGTTTTTGCTTTCTCACTATATGTCAGTAAATTTCAAGCAACAGTTTCCACTTTCATCAGGCACTCTTTCTTGTAAAGGGGTGGTACGTGGATGGAAGTAGCAAAATAATTAAAGGAAAAGTATTCATCATGCTTTGGAGAATAATAACATCAATTATATTTCAATTTTAAATGCGCTCATGACTTTTTGAAGTGCTAATTAGACATATGTATCATATTTTATTTTAAAGAACTGTTTACTAATAATAGCATTGGATGTGTATTTATTGGTGTTATCCTTATTCAGCACTCCTATCAAAAGTATCATCAGGGTATTTTAAAATTTGGAAGACTTGCCATTCTCTAATATACTTCAATTCATGAGAAGATTATTCTGCAAACATAAGAGCTTCATCAAGTTACACAATGGAGATGAGAAAGCTGCTCTAGGCTAGCTTAGGACTCATGGCTCACTTTCATTCACCTTCATTAGGTGTAGGATGAAAAAAACCACTCTGAAAACTGTCAATATTTATACATTTATATTTAGATATACTGACATTTCCTGTATGAGTGTGAGATCGATTCAAGAGAGATGAATGAAAGTGTTGACATTTTTCTGTTCGAAAGTTTTCTGCTGACATTAATTAATATTTCTTAAACTCATGAACTTTGATAGCATTAAATATTTAATTTTATATTTTCAATCAAGGGTGTTAGGGAAGGCAAAGTATGAAGACTGCTTTTACTTTAATTTTTTGACATCCATTACTTGGAGTAGGATGTCCTAAGAAAAAAAGATGGTCTTTAGTAACTTCGCTTTCTTTGGGCAAATATTTTCATAGTCCTTCAGATCTAGTAAGTTTCTAATTATGATTCTCCCTGAAGGCTTTTATATATTCTTCCTTGAATGTTCATGAGTACAATTGTCTTCTGAAAACCTTGTTCATAGTGTTTACTCAAACTAATTTTAGGAATACAATTTAATAGGTGATTCAGAGCCAAAACTAACTTAGGTGTTTTGAATCCTCACTAGAAGCATCTTTTTCTCTTCAATGATAATAGGTTTATAAGCATATATGTAATAAACATATATAAGAACCAGCCTTAACCATCTATGCAGAACATACACCTATCTCCCAGTATCTTGATTATATTACTTTACAGGTGTCACACAGATGTCAGCTCAGTTGTCAGATAATGACATTCTTGTGTTACAGCCCAAATGAAGAGGGTAAAACTTGAGTAATCAAAAAATATGTGCATGCGGACAGTCATTAGAGATGACTGATCTTTTTTATCAGCAGTATTCGCTGCTGGTTTGCATAATTTATTCTTAAAGGTGTAATGTAAATATATTCGAGAGCAGCTAGAAAGACCAAGAGTTCAGAGGATTGAAACTCAAATAAGGAAAGATAATAGAAATTTTTCATATTTAACATCATGTTAGAAGCATAAGCTGATGTCAGAACTTTCCAATTAGCAGGTTGTTAATTGGATAAAGATATAGGGGGAAAAAATGTAGTGAGAAAATGGTTTAAAATGCAGAAACAAATATGTAGGTTCAGTTAATTAGAGATGGAAGTTAAAAAAATGCAATCTGAGATAGCAAAAGAAGTGCAAAGAACAAAATCTTATAAACATAGAATGTTGAAAAAGATCTCTAAGATCAAGTCCAACTGTCTGTCCAGTACCACCATGTCAATGAAACCACGTCCCCAAGCACCACATCTACACAACTTTTAAATAAATAAGTGTTCATTAATAATATGGAGAGTTAGGAACTGAACTGAAAACCTGGTCACTGAGGGAAGTATGAAATGTCAGGTTGCATTGGAAGTTGTCTGCTAAATTTATTCTATAAAATGATGAAGAAATGTAGGTGTGAATGAAATAATGCAGAAAAAAGTAGAAGAGTGGGAGGTAAAAAAATGGGAGGATTAAGAAGAAAAGATGCAGGTAGTGAGGTGGAGATGCAAAAAAATTCACTTTATGGGAAGCATTACAAGAGTACAAAGGTTCAAAGACCTTGTTTAAATGTAAATGGACCATGGTGAGAAAGACAAAAATAATGAAGAAGGGGAATCTGTCTATTTAATAGAGGGAGAAGGGGGGTAGTGAAGAGAAATTAAAATGTAGAAGTATATGTGTTTTTTCTGAATTCATGAAGAAAGGGGAGGCAGACAGAAGACAATCAGCTTAATAAGGATAGAGTAACATGTCTAATTCAAATGAGCCATAAATCCATTCACTTAATGAAGAAATGTGTCCGGAAAGTCCTCATTGAAGTAGGTCATGAATAATCAGTTAATTATCTACACATTTACATTAGTAAAGATTGAACTTATATCATGTCCTGGTAGTGTGGTTCATGGATGTCTTGGCCAAAGAACCATTTCCAGAGAAGTCACTGTTACATGAGTGACAGACTAGGAATGGAATATAACAGAAAAACAGAAATCACAGCATTTCTTGCCTTTCCTGGTTTGGTGCTAATTGGAAGAATCAGGGAAGAATTTAACACACAGCGAAGGACCTTCAGAGAAACATGCAGTCTTATTCATTTGAATCCCTGTGTTTTCTTTTGTTTGATCCCTAGAATCATTCAGCTGGTTTGCTTGAATAATAGGGAAACATAGGAGGAGTGGTTTCATTAATCTAGTCCTCACAGGATCAGAACAACTGTCAGATTAGGATTAGTCAGTGCAGAGGAAGCCACAATCACTGTTTTAAAAAAGCATGTGCACAGTGTAAAGTGTCAGATATCTTATGCATTAAAAAAAAATGGGACAGCTGACTTTACCACATATTCGATATGGTACAAAGTTTCATGTTTTTCACTCCCATTAAGATTTACTGTATTGGATTCTGAGCATTTTGATGGCCTGTGACAGTGTATTTGTTCTTTATCTCTTAGGAGTTTTATATTCATATGGAAATTAGGGAGACATAAATAACTAATAACTAGTAAGGGTTTTTTTTTTACTCAAGTTGCGTGCTTGTAACCATAGTTTTCCACTAAGGAAATTAATGGGACTTTTTTAGTAAGTCTTCTTAGTGAAGGAAAAATAAATTGGACTGGTCCTGCAGGACAATATATATATGATGCCTATAATAGGCATCATTTAATCACCCCTGTCCAGTGTGCAACTTTTGCTGTGGAGCCTGAGATTCAGAAAGCAGAATGGGGAGGGTCTGTGCATGTGTTTTCTCATTCTGAGTACATATGTGGGTGCATAGGCCCTTCACTAGATCAGGTCGCTCACAGCCCGATCAAGCCAGACCTTGAATATCTCTGGGCATGGAACTTCCACTACGTCTCTGGGCAACCTGTGCCAGCAATCTACTACCTTCTTATTGAAGATTTTTTTTTTCAAATATCCAATCTAAATCTACCTTTTTCTAGTTTAAAACCACTGCCCCTTGTCCTATTTCTATATATTCTCATGAACAGTTCTTCCCTAGCTTTCTTACAGGCACCTTTCAGGTACTGGAAGGCTGCTATAAGGTCCTTCACAGAGCCTTCTCTTCTCCAAGATGAACAAGCCCAACCCTCTCAGCCTGTCCTCGCAGGAGAGGTGCTCCAGCCCTTTGATCATTTTTGTGGCCTTCCTCTGGATGAGCTCCAACAGGTCCATATCCTTCTTGTGTGGAGGGCTTCCAAGCTGGACACAGTATTCCAGGTGAGAGCAGAATCACCTCTCACAATCTGCTGGCCACATTTGATGCATAATGTCAGAAATTTCTCTAAAATGGAAAAAATAGACAATTCCAGATCTTTCCATCTTTCCTTGTAAGTCAATTGTTTGAGATTGCTGGTCATGCTCATAGTGTGGATCACTTTCTAATGAGCCAATGTCATCTGTCAACATTTCCAATAGATTCATAACAAGCTACCTCACACATCTCATGGATTATACTTCTGTTTAAGTATCAGAGTTTATGTTCACCTTTTTCACCTCTGGATCAGACCTGTCTGTCTGTCCTCTCTTCCAGTTCTTCCCCATCCAGGATCATTTAGTTCATTACTTTTGCCTGGGTAGAACTTGCACCTGCCTTTAGTGGAGTGAAACTTGTTTTTCACAGTCACTTTGAGTTTGAAATCTGTTCCCCAATCTGCTCTACAGCCAGACGGAGCCTGGTACTCTCTGTAGATGTCATTAGCAAGCTCTTGATTCCATTTTCCAGACTGTTAGTGGAACTACTGTATTATTCAGGACCTACTGGACCTAAACAGATTCATTTGCTACATCCTTCTGTTTTAGGAGTGAGCCATTGATAATCGTGATCGTAGTGCAGGTTTCTGCTCAGTTTTCTTTTTCTGTTACCTAATCTATGTTTTCACAGTCAGTTTCTGTCTCATAAAGCAGTATCAAAAGCTTTCTGAGGTAAATATATATATATTCACATATATTTTTATTTATATATATATATATATATATTGTTTCTCCTTTGTCTACAAGGCCTGCTACCTTCCCCTGTGAGGAAAGTAGAGGTTTAACATTATTTATTCCGGAAAAGATTACTTTTTTTCTGCTTTCTGTTTTCATCTAGGTTATTTTTTATTATTATTACTATTATTTGTTTCCCTGTTTACTGAAGAATTAAAAATAAGCTGCCTAGGTCTTTAAAAAGGCCCTTCTTTTTTCTCCTTTTTTAAGGTAGGATTGTTCCTCCTTTTCCTTTATTCCAGAACTTTATTCATTGCCCCTGAATTCTCAGTGAATTGATACTAAAAATTTTGAAAACTTAGGTGTTCATTTTCTCCCCATGTTGTGACTTGTGTTCAGATCGTATTTTAAGAGTGTAGAATTCTCCTCTTGCCTTTTTAAAAAATGTTCTCCTTTTTTTTCTCTTTGGTGTCAGCATTGTATTTATTCCCTGTGAATCAAGTTCTGGCTATAGGAATGTAAACAAACCTTGGGGTATACATCTGAGGCACTTCTCACTGCATCACAGTTGTTCCTAGTAGAGCAGGACAGGAAGAGTGGCAAAGTTAGGATGCGTACTTTGAAAGATGCTTGTATGCATTCATCAGAGAAATAACTTAGTACTCCAGAAGTTAAGAAAAATAATAGTACATAATTGCTATAACCTGTAAAATTATGGTTTAGTAATGCCATCAGAAATTAAGATTATTAAAAAAAATTAATTAAGACTATGAAAACATTCTCATTCTTACATATTCTTAGCTTTTAGGTTTGCTAGAACTAAGCTGTTTAAGATGTAATTTGGACATAACATTAAATTTTAAAAATCATTTTTTCATTTTACAAAAACTAGTCTTGGTACTCCTAATTCCAACCTAGGGAAGTATAATTTGTTTAGCCAGGTATAAACATTCTAGCAAATTTTTCTGACAATAGCACACTCAAACTTAAAATTTAGATGTGTGTTTTTAGTCATGTATATGCCTTTTGCCATCCAACTAAAGATGTCTCCTTTTTACAAAGTAATATCTTAGAATTTTTATGTGCTCGGTAGAACATGTTTTCAATTTTTTTGTTTTCAATTGATCTTTTTCAAAGATTTTATTTTCATGGGAACATGCACAGCACATTAAAGATCAGTCTGTGAATTCCCATAGGTGACTGTTCATGCTCTACTGCACCTTCTACAAGTGCTGGCCTGACCTGATAATTCATTAATATCATAGAGATGTAAGAAAGCCCCAGTCCTAAGCTTCAAAGTGAAAGCAGGGGTTTTCTTGCAGGTTTTGCTGAAAATTAGTGTTGGGGTTGGGTATTGAAACAATTTTTGTTTCACAATCCATTTTAATTCCTATACCTTTCTTACAGATACGTAGTGGTTGCTTACCATCTCTCCTGTTTAGTCATACCACAAAAAAAAAAAATTTGCATATGTTCTTCTTGGATAAGACCATATTTTCAGAAGTGATTAATCTATCGTATCATTAGGCATCTTCTTTAGGATTATAAGAACCACATCAAATATAAATGCTCATTTACATTGTGCCTCCTCATAGTGAAGTCAAGGAATTCTAGCATAGATGTAAAAATGTGTAGTCCAGGCATCTGTTCCTAGGTGTCTCAATCCTAGTTCAGGGAAAAAAAAAAACCAACCCCAAAATAAAATAAATATATATAAAAGTCATATTTTAATCTGATATACAAAGGCATATAGAAGAAAATAAAAATCTTTATTGGGCCTATGTAGCATAAATTAAAATTTCCCTTTCCAGTGGCATGAAAAAAAGCTTCATTTTACAGAGGTCAAAGAGGAAACCAGTATCAAACTGCTTCAACAGAGACCTTTATTTTTCTGAGTGTATCACAGACTGGAGGTAATTTGTTATATTTCTAGTAATATCATAATCTTTATCATTAAAATTTTGAAGATACAGTAAGATTAGGCAATGCTTTGAAGACATATTAGAATGGATGCAGGCAGATATGTTAGTGATAAAATATAGTCATGAACCAAATGAATAACCAAATAATTGCTTTTGCAGAATTAAAGTCGTTTCTGACTCTGCAGACATTGGCTTTGATAAACACAGTTGCCACCTAGGAAAAAGCTAATATTACTTTTCAATGTGTGGCCTTATTAAATAGAGAGGTCTTACTATAGCACCTGGGATATATTTGATTAGTTACCAGAATGACTCAGGGTGCACTGGTTTTCTTTTCTTTAGAGGTGTGGGCTGGGAGCTCTTTTTTTCACAATGACCTACCGATTTCAAAAGGATATTTGACATGTATGTTCATTAACATTTCATATCTTCACTGATAAGGGAGATACATAGCTCCCTGGGCTAGTAATTGCCTATGGAGTTCAATGCCTTCGGATGAAAGAGTCCAATACACTACTGAATGAGCAGATTAGAAGTTCTTTTAAGGGTTTTGTATTAGTAGGAATCCCTAAATGATATAAACCTAAGGTTAGTTCTACAAAGGGACTTCATGCTAGTCCTTGCAATGTAAATCTCTGGTTTTCTGGCACTCAAGGTGGCATCCAGACTCTGCGCTAGATGTTTTTTCTACTGGCATAATGCCTTTAGAAAGTTTGGTGCCTTACACCTGGATTATAAAAACAGATGCAGTGAGGAGCTCTCTGTGAGCTGCTTAATGCTAGCTAGCGCAAAAGGCTGAGGAGTGTCTGGATGCACTACTCGGGGAAAAGGAGATCCTGCCTTTTCTGACTCTATTAGCCACAGTTGTAAACCTTCCCTAGTGGAGTGCCTTCCTTGCTTCTTATTAACCTGGAGAAGCAGAGTGTGTCTGCTTCTTTTATATAATAGAATAGCATCAACAAATATCCTGAATTTGGGATTGATCTCTCCCTCTGCCTACAAATTTTCAAGTCCACTTTCCCATCTTCTTATAAAGTGTTCTAGTTACCAGACTTTTGGTCTCACAAGTATTATGAAGGCATCAGATGCTGTGTACAATCTGGCCTCTTGGTAAAGCACAGAAAGTACTACTCCCCAGGCCACAGCTCACAGGACTGAGACAGCTGGATCCTACTTTAGCTCTGGCTACCTATCAGAATAAGTGATATAGCCACCAAATTTTACAAACAGCAAATATTGGGGTGTTTAGCAAAGAAATAGCCTACTGTTGTCCGCTGTGCTATTTATATGTCTGTCTTCCTCTTTTTTCACTCCTTTCAACATCTTACTGTTTCATTAAGCCAGTTGATTCATCATTTGAGAGTGGAGAAGTACAGCTCACTGAGCACCCAGACAGTTTAATTTAATTTTCTCAGGTTTTTAGATGGGGCCTCAATTTGATGTGACCCCTTGAAATTGAACCCAGCCCTTGCTGTTGCTAATCAAATCCTGGCAGACTGTTACATCAGCGAGAAGAATTTTAAATTGTAGTAGCATTACTTTGTTGAAAAGTTTATTTTGTTAGAGCTGATGTGATAATGAACCTCCTCTTTATCCATTTCAGCAGAGAGAAAATTTGATCTTGGATATAAAAAGCTTTGTAGTGAGGAACAAAAAAATGAGTCTACTCCTTTATTTATTTATAGCAAGGTAATTTCAGTACAAGAAGGACAAAAGATGGAACATTGACTTTCAGATGTTAGGGGTTGCCTGCACTTTATTTGTGGGGTTTTTTTACTTAGTACTATTTTGCACTTTAAAAATTAGAGGGTTTTTTTCTGTCACCCAGGTACTCTTATCTGTTTCTGTGCGGAAGAGCCTTCCTCTTTGGTTCAATCATTTGGATAGAAGGGCAGTAGGGCAGAACAAGTTGATGTACAATCAAAGAACTATGCCCTTTAAACAGGGATCAAATCTTATTTTCAATGTATATGTTTAACCCATGGAATTTATGTTTCACCAAGTCACAGACACTATACTATGGATGATAGTATAACAGATGAGATTTTTTAAAATATTGCTTAGTGATTTTAATGATGTAAAATGTGTAGCTTTCTGAAGTGAATTGATAAAACATTTATTAATCTTCAAATATAATTCTGGTAAAGCAAAACTTTGCACTGTCTTTCCAAATTTTTGTTTCTTCACGATTTCTGAGCTGGCAAAATGTACTTTAAGGGTTTCATTTTTCTCTGAACTATGAATCTGCTGCCCAAGGCAAGAACCAATAGATATGTGGTCAAATCCAGCATAGCAAGTCTTATTTTCTTTGATATTGACAACTTTGATCTGCTCAAGAAACTTATTGTGGGAAATGTTCCCTGTGATTCTTACTGAAGCTTAAATTGACTAAATCAAAAACAGAAACAGAAAAATACTTTGCATTGATTTGCTATTTACAGTCTTGAGAATTTCAATATCAAGCATTGTTCAAAGGCCAGTAAGCTCAGTGGAGAAAACATACTACAATCAGGACTTGATACAGACTTCAGTAAACTCAAGCCAGCAGCTCTTTGAACAGAAGAACTAGAAAACTTGTTCTATAAAATAGTTCAGTGTTTCTTTAGAGACTGGCACCATACAAGTGATGATCCAATATTTATGGCACAATTTATGACACTACTCAGTGCCATCAGGGGTTTTCTATCTTGGAGCCCTATTTCTGTTTGCAGAGATATCTGATGGCAAATCTTGCTGTTTCTCTATTTTAATTTATTTTCTGTTTGGTTTTAAATATGTTTCACTGAAAAGATAAAAAAGTATTACTACTGAAATATTATTAAATCAATAAATTACAGGTTTTTATTTAAAAAAATATTTTATTAACACTTAAGTAATGAAAACAGAGAATATATATGCCTCAAGCACATTTTGGAAGGGTTCATTCCTTAATACTTCAAAACTTAAAAATAAAAATCTTGAGAGTCTCCTATAACATTTGATCCCTGTCTCTGGATAACAGGAAAGCTTTATTGAGCTCCAAATGAGTCTATGCGTAAGGTGGTATATAAGATGGAAAGGGCAAAGAAGTATGTAGTGCACAAACTTTCAGCTTCTGTAGCACCCTCTGAAGATGCTTTTAGTGTGAAGACATAGGAGTCCTAGAATAAGGAACAGTATTTCAGTGTTACTATTTTGTAAACCATGTATCAAATATTTTATTTTTAATTCATAGAATAATAGAATGGTCTGGATTGGAAGGGACCCCAAGGATCATAGTTCCAAACCCTAGCCACAGACAGGGCCAGGATCTACACAAGGTTGCCCAGGACCACATCCTGGCTTTGAACACTTCCAGGGACAGAGCATCTACCACTTCTCTGGACAGCCTGTTCCAGCACCTCACCTCTCTTTAATAAAGAACCTCCCCCTAATATTTAATCTAAACCTTCCCTCCTTTAGCTTTAGTCCATTTCCCCTTGTCCTGCCATTTTCTACCCTTTAAAAAAGTTGGTTCCCCTCCTGTTTGATAGCTCCCTTGAGGTCCTGGAAGTCAGCAATAAGGTGCTGCTATAGCTTTCTCCAGGCTGAACAATCCCAGCTCCCTCCGCCTCTCTTTGTAGGGCAGGTGCTCCAGCCCTCTAATCATCTTCGTGGCCCTCCTCTGAACCCTCTCCAACATTTCCACATCTTTCTTTTATTGGGGGCCCCAGAACTGGACACAGTACTCCAGGTGGGGGCTCACAAGGGCAGAGTAGAGAGGGACAATCACCTCCCTGTCCCTGCTGGCCACCCCTCTTCTGATGGAGCCCAGGATGCCATTGGCCTTCAGAGGTCCACCAGAACCCCGAGGTCCTTCTCAGCAGGGCTACTCTCAAGGAGCATTTCTCCCAGTCTGTATACATATATCTGGGATTTCATTAAAAAAACCCCACTTTTCTCAAGGCACAAAGACTACAGATTAAACTAGTCTCTTTTAAAAAAAAAAAAATTGATATAATGTTTTATAAACTATCAACAAGGGGGGAAAAATGAAAACATTACTCTTTACTTTTCTGACCATATTTATTACATCCATTAAAGATATTCTGTAGACCTTTAAAAATTACATATCTGAAGTTGGTGGCATATAGAGAATAGAATACTAATTACTGAAAGAAAAAAAAAACACCCTATGTTTTCATTGTGTGTAATATCAAAGAGAATAAGAGGAAATTATTTTTGGATTAGAAAAAATATTCTGAGAATACAGAAGCATAATGTTTACAGTAAGCAATGTATTTGTTTATCTAAACCAGCATAATTTGAGATTTTAACTTATATATTTTCTTACTCTAACAAAAGATAAATTAATTGCACTTTTTAGCTGAAAAATTAAAGGAATTTCAGAAAGCCTCAGATTAGTTTTCAGAAAGGTCTTAAAAAAACCTCAAGTGAAAAAAATCTGCAACTGGCAAAAAATTATTAAATATTTCAACTCCAAAGGAAAAAAGAAAATCAAATGTTTACAGTGACACTCCAGAATGAAAATCTAATTCACAGTTGTTGTCCTAAAAATAAGCACCCATCACCTCTTCCAAAGATGTGGTCTTTACTAATTTCTGTTGGGATTCTTGTCATGGTTTTGTTCAGCAGCATAGAAACAGTGATGGGTCCCAACTTAAATTTATGAAATCAGTTGAGATGCCCAGTGTTCAGCTGTGTATTGCCCCCTGTACTGGCTTTTTATGTAAATTTACATACTGCAACTACACTGCAACTGCATCTAATAAATGAATTTCTGATAAAGAAGATAAACTAAACGTAGGTCTAGACTGGATGCCCATCTCGAGGTCAAATCAACCGTAGCTACAGGGCCATTCCTACAGCTGATGTTTCTGGCTGAGGCTACCACTTTCCTGGATTCAGATCTCAAAATCCTCCACAGAGTCCAATTGTGGGTCTTGGTACACTCTAGGTGAATTACTGGATTTATGTGACCAGTTTAGACTCTCAGTTGCCTGTGTGATGTCTGTGTTATGCCTTAGTGAACAGGCTAACCTCTGAGTTTCGCACAGTGGAGCTGAGGGGCACGTTCAAAAACACATGACAGACCACCAAACCTCATCAAGTGAGATGGTAGCTTTCCTTCTGCAGTGACAGGAAAGCTCACAGTGGCTAGGGTCCGAGATGAACACATCTCAGTATTGCCTGAATTGCAGGAATCCAGGCCTGCCGAAAACTTGCAATTTTTGTTGAAAATTCATGGAATTTTTTGAAGGAGATCAGGAAAAGAGAGGTTTCTGCTGAAGATAATTTCAAGCCTACTCTTTGCTACTGCAGCTGAAGCACCTGTCCATTTTGTAAAAAAATTCTGACAAGAGGGTAACCATTACCATTTTGTGCTCCAGTCAAAAAACTGTTGTCTAGTATTATCCACAACCACTCTATTTTAATTGTGTGTGTGGAATGTTGCACATCTATTTATTTATTTTTCTCTACAGTAGTGACAAATTCTGCTCACCTGGAAAATACATTAAAGGTCTTCTATGACACCATAGTGAGATATATAGTTTGTGCAACCTCATTTTTCAATCAATAAGAATTAAGGCTAGAACTTTCAGCCTGCTTAAAATGCATGGAAATTGTGAATACTTTGTTTCTAGGCTGATGCTGCACTTTAAGGTCCACACAACATATATTCAACAAAGTCTTTTAGATCTCAGATCAAATTATTTGGATGAGATTGGAGCTCAATTGCCCTTGTATCATAAGACAAATACAAGACTATTTTTCACAGCTCTCTGCAAAAGACGATGAATACCAAATTGGCTGCAAAAAAGACAATGAGAAACAGAACTTATCAGAAATTTTAAAATCCAGAAATTAATTAACAGCTCAGACCTTGTAATGGTTGGAAAGGACATTTAATGCTATAAAGAGATGCAAAATAATTTCACTAGCATTGGCAGTGACTTCTGTTCAGAATTCCTACATTTCTGTGCAAAATTATAGTACACAGTCTTCAGCTAATACAGCCTGTTGTCAGGGGTATACATATACTAAAAGACAGCACCCATAGGTAAACACCCATAGGTAATCAGTAATTTGATATTTCCAATCCCAAATCTGTCTGATCCTTACAGTTTTTAAGCATCTTTATTTGCTAGAAAAAAAAACTAGTGTTTCCAGTTTTGTTTTACATTTTTTCTATATAAAAAGATTTTAAAAATACCATTATATAGTGGACTAATGCTTGAATTAAAAATATATTGCAGAACTTGAGAAAAAGGATTTACGTTTCATTAACTGGATTTGAAGAAATTTTTGTTGACTACAGAGAAGACTGTGTTCCTTTATAAGACAATGTGAAAATAGAAACTGTTCAGTTAATATCAGAGAATGGTGACAAAAAGTGATTTCTCAATTTAAAAATCAGCATTATTTTAACTAAAAACTCAGTCCACATCATCAGTTAGTCTGAATTTTCAGTTCATCGTTAGTCTGAATTTTTAAAGCACACTGCAAGAATCTTGCCAGACCTCTACTAGCTATGGCACCTGCAGGAAATAGACATTTTTTAAATCAATGAAGCACGGGGGATGAAGCACTGGGTAATATTTTACTTCTTAAAATTTCTCCCAGTTTTCAGAATGACATTAATATGATTCAATCTCTTATTAGAACTGAGCTATCAGATGGCTTCCAGTATTGAATTGTTCAATAATGTTGAAACACTAAGGGCTAACTCTGGTGGGAAATGTCACTGTTTCAAACTATTTCTTCCTCACTACTACTAAGTCTGTGCCAGTGCTTTGGCTTTTTCACCAGGCTTGAGAGATGTGGAGGTTTGACCCTGGCTGGAGGCCAGATGTCCACTAAAGTCACTCTATTGCTCCCCTTTTCAGCTGGACAGGGGAGAAAATATATATATTGAGAGGCTTAGGAGTTGAGATAAGGACAGGGAGAGATCATTCTACATGTAGCGTCACAGGCAAAACAGACTCAACACAGAATAAAGGGAAGAAACTCTTTATTATACTACACAGTGAAACATGAGTCAGATAATGAGAAGTACAACTAGATCTTATAACACCTCCCCCCACCCCTCCCTTCTTAGAAAACTTAACTTTATTCATGATTTCTCTCCCTTCCCTCCCCTTCCTCCACCCGCTCCATTGTGACATGGGGAGGGGCAGGAACTGGGGGAATGGGGTTTTGGTCAGTTCCTCATGAGCTGTTTTCCTTCTTAGCCAAGGGGGGCATTCCTCACACCCTTCCCCTGCTGCACTGTGGGGTCTCACACATGGGAGACAGTCCCCCATCAACTTTTCCATCCTGAGTCCTTTCTGCTGGGGCTTCAGCTCCTCACCAACTGCCTCAGCGTGGATCCATTCTATGGGTGTCAACCTTCAGCCCAGACTTCTCCAGCCTGGTTCCCCATGGAGTCAGAAGTCCTCCCCCCCCGAAAACCTGCTCTGGCATGGTTCAGTCCTTCAATGGGCTGCAGGTTTCATTGCCAGGAGCTTGCTCCAAAGCAGGCTTCCATGAAGTCACAGTGTCACATCTCCACCAGCTGTATCGTGGGATTCTCCACAGGTTGTAGATGGAATCTCTGCTCCCCATCATCATCCATGGGCTGCAGGGGGCCAGCCTGCTTCACCACAGTCTTATCCACAGGCTGCATGGGAATCTTTCTGCTTGGCACCTGAAGTACCCCATCCCTCGCACCCTCCCCCTCTTTCTTCACTGGCCTTGGTGTCTGCACAGTTTATTACATCTTCTCACTCCCTTCTCTGGTGGTAAAAAGCAGTTGTTTGCAGGGTTTTTTTCTCCTAAATGTGATTCCCAGAGGCGCTGTGACCATAGGCGACTGGATAGGCCTTGATCGGCAACGACTCTGGCCTTGAGCTGGCTGGTGTTTGCTCTCTTGGGCCTACAGAAAGCTTCTAGCTGCTTCTGCAGCAACTCTCCCCCCACTCCTCACCCCCACCCTCCCCCGCCCTTCTCCACCAGAACCCTGTCATGCCCTGTTGGCAAGAAATATTAACTTTATAGTGTATGAAGAAGTATCGCATGTTGTATATTTGAGACCTGATAACCCTACTTTGTAATCACCTTAAAGACCTCTATTACAGGATTCCTCTGTAACTATTTCTACTTTGCTAGGATGAGGAGTCTGCATCCACTTGATCCTTTCTCTCAAGGAAACCACTCTGTGTATTTGATCTCTCTGATGATCTTCCATTGATTCCTCTCCATTTGTACCACATTCCTCAGTGAAGTGGGATCAGAACTGTACAGTATCCAGGATACGGGAGGACAATGGTACTGCACAATTGGAGGGTGATATTTTATCCTTTGTTCCTTATTCTTTTCACGTTGGTTCTTAATATTTAATTTGGGTTGTTTGACTGCTGGTGAACATTTGACTAGTGTTTTTATAGAACCGTTTGGTTCAGAACCGTATGCAGAATTTAAGACTATTTGTTGCCATCTTCATCAACTTAAAACAGTCTACACTGAATTTTATTTGCTGTTTACTATTTACCCTCTACTACTATTATGCGGCTTCTTTCTTGAGTCTAATTAATTGCCTCATCTGTGCAAGCTAGAATCATAGAATGGTTTGTGTTGGAAGGGACATTTCAAGGCCATCTAGTCCAGTCCACCTGGAATGAGCAGGAACATCTTCAACTAGATCAAGTTGCTCCTAGCCCTGTCCAACTTGACCTTGAGTGTTTCCAGGGATGGAGCATCTACCACCTCACTGGACAACCTGCTCCAGTGTTTTACCACCCTCATTGTAAAATATTTCTTTGTTATATCTCACTTAAATGTATCCTCTTTTAGTTTAAAACCATTGCCCCTTGTCCTATCACAACAGGCCCTGTGAAAAGGTTTGTCCCCTTATTTCTCATAAGCCCTTTTTAGGTACTAAAAGATCACAATGAGTTGTCCCTGGAGCCATCTCCTCAGAGAATGCAGTTACAAAGGAGAATGAGGCCAAAATTAAGACTGCCATAAAATGAGAAGGTGACATCTCAGAAACATGTCTGATTCTATTAAATATATATAAACAATATACTCACATATCTGACCTGTTTTACTACTCAGTCAGCTTCCCACTTTTATTTCTTTTAAATATCCACAGATGTCACAAGTAAAATATAAAGACATTTAAACAATTTTTTGTGTGTCAAACAAATATTAGACTGGGAAAGAGGTGCTCTTCATACCAGTACCAGTCTCGGACATTTATGTTACAGTTTCACAGATTTACTAAGAAGTTACATCTGGGTTCATTTTTCCTTTGTGTGACATCTCATTTCTATGGCTCAGAGCTTATGTGCAGAGATTATCAAATGTCAAATGCAAATGTAAAATGGATCTACACCGTACAAAATAGTCTCTTACTGATATTGAGCTGACTATTCCCTTTAAATGTTAATGAAACTGTTGTAATTACTGAAATACCAAAACAGCCTAAGAGCTGGAGATCACAGCTGTAGCCCATTACTTGTAAATTACCAGCACAGGCACTCTCTTGGCAGAAAGAGTTGTACAAGAACTTGTTCATCAGACTTCCTTTTTAAGTAAGGATGGAGACCAAGTCTAAAAAGCACAGACAGAAAACTGAGGGACTTTCTTATTCTACTGAAGAGGTTTAAAGATTATCCCCAACCAGGCTCCCTATCTCCCAGTCTCCCCATTTTCTTTCCTGACAGACACAGAGTCCAGATTACATCATAAAAACTGCTGAATATACAGTAAAAGAAAATAATCCTCTCTAAAATTCTTTTTTAATAAATATCCCCTTAATAAATTTTCATCTGAAGTTTAAAATCATGCTTGCTTTTTCTTTTATTTTTTAAAAGGAAAAACGGACTATGTTCAAAAGCAGACACACAGGAGAAAAGTGAGTTAAATAGTGGGGGAGGAGGGGGGCACTGTCGTATTTTTTGTGTGATATTTTTTCAGCCAGCAAGCCTGTGGACAGATGCAGTGAAAAGGAAAATAGAGTACTTGAATGGGGTAAGTAACCTCAAGACAAAAAATGTCTAAGGGCTATGCAAGCATAACTAGGCAGTAAAGAACCAGTGATATCTATACTAAAGAAGGCTGGTGACACCTTGATTCTTTGATCTGTGAACTGTGTGACAGGCTTGCAAACGGATAGTTTATTATCTGGGAGGTGAATAGCAAAGTCCTACAGCGTTTCACAGGGTTAATATGTATAAAACAGCCATTTAGATGTGCACCAGGAATAGAGTGTGGGAGGAGTTTGCTTCAGCATGCAAGGAAGTTGTACGTGCGTCTGTGTCTATATGTATGACTATGCGTATGTGCTTGTGTGGAGCACTGCGCGGTACCCAGCTGGTCACAACAGCTGCAACTGGGAAGATCCGTACCGAAGCTGACCATGGAATTTCCAAATCCTCTTAATTCACCTTCTGATGACACTGAAGGTGGCCCAAGCCTGATCGGGACCTTGTTCTTATTTTCGTGGAGGATCGCTATCGTTACACTCCGTTTAAATTCAGGAATAAACATCTCATGACGCCATGCTCCACTGCATCGGAACTGTATGAGCAAGGCAGTCTTGCAGAGAGAGGGAGAGACAGAGAGAGGGAGAGACTTCCCAGGCTGAGAAGAAAAAGAGACACTATTTGGTTTTGTTGTCTGTGGGTTGATTTTTTTAAAGAAATCTGCAGCTCGAAGGTATTGGAGTAATATTTCTGTAAGCCTTGTCTCAACAGCAATAAATTTATTTGTATCAACAGCAGAGCCAGATAACTCTGCTGTTGTTCTTACAGGGATCTGTTGTTTCATGGATCACATAGGGAATTCCAAAGAGCAACAATCTTCGTGTTACCTGACATTATATGAGCTTAGTCATCCAAGACAAATAACTCATCTTTGAAAGCCGCTTACATCTCACCTAAGCTTATTTAAGTGAGCAGTCTTTCCTCAGGTGCAGAGACTTGATTTCTTTTCTTTCAGTCATTTCTGAAAGTATATTTGGCATGTAATGTACTATTGATGTGTGGTATTTTTATTTAGTTACTTTTTTCTGTTTTTTGAGAGGTCTCTAATTATTAGACTCAAGTAAATGTGAAGCATTTTCAAATGCAAAACAGTAATTATTGATTCAGGGATAGCAAAGTCCTGTGAAAGCATGTGGGTTTGTGATGAGTACAGGGAGGCTACCTGGATTTTTCCATCTTCATTACTCCATATCTGTGAAACCGTGGAACAGTCAAGAGCCAGTCATGATAATATTTTGAAGTATAAGTGACAAAAATGTTGCTCAGATAAATGAACATTAGCATGATAAAGCATTAGGACCTGTGTCTTTTTTTCCCGAATTATATTATTCTTGAGACAAAAAAGAGTTAATTGAAATTAACAGTTACCAATGGATACAAAGATACATTGTAAAGAAAAATGCACTTACAAGGGAAATCAAGGGAAAAAAGGATATTATACTTTAGCTGCATGAAAATAAAACTGTAAAATATTCATATTTAAATTACTGAAAATAATTCAATTATTAAAAATCTGAAATGAGAAAAAAAGTAGAATGATGACATTGCTTGCCTTCTATGGTAATTGGCTAATAAGATATATTTTACTGCAAGTAAATTTTCTCATTGTATTTTAGAAGGGCAATATAGCCCTGGCAAAGTAACATTTACGATCCCATGGACTGACATCACAAAGCCATGGTCTTCTTTTGAAATGTATGGAGCTGTGATAAATCTTTATGTCTCTGTATTCTAAAGGAATGAAGGATTAAAGAAAGATTTTTAAGAATGGCATATTAACTCATTTACTCTATTTGGAGATGAAAGGATTACATTATGGTGGGCTAGCAGTTATCAGTTTTTCTTAGGATTAATAATTAAATAGAATTTATAGCAACAGAAGATTACTGTTACAGTGTAAAGATTTAAACAATGGGAAACTGTTTAAACCACTGTGTTTAAAGATGGAATTACAGGTTATGAGTACAAACTATGTATACAAAATCTTGCTTAAAGAAAAATGTTTTATTATTTGTATACTACATCATCACAAGAAAGAACCATAGAAAAATAGCCATCCTAATAGACCTATCTTCATTTCTTGCTAAGTAATGTCAAACAAATTATAAAAGACAGCAACTGTCATTCACAGATGCAGATCACGGTTTATCTGGCTGAGGTGCTATTCTTTAATAAGGTGGTTTATGATTATTACTCCTCTCCATATAGCTTCAGGAGACTTCATTTGGATTTTCACCCAGGAAATTTTGGAATAAGTGGACTCTGGGAACAACAGAGAGAAAAAAACACAATTAGGGACAGAGGCTGCTTGAAGGAAAAACAGTAAGTGTGTTTTGGGTTGCAAGGACTGGCAGAAGAAAATCTACATTGTTTCTGTGATAAAAATGTGGGAGGTCAGGTGCTCTCACTTTCTTGTTCTCTTGTTTTTCCAGCTAACTGGGAAATACTTTGTACAATCAGGCTTTTGTGATCTTTATACAAGGGGATGGAAACTACATGGCTTCTGCAGATGTGAATGTTGATCCCCGTCATGTCATCTATACATGTCATGTGTATTTGGACCCCTGGGATGAACACAATTTTCTGTCTCCAGGTCTATTTGAGATAAAAATTCGTAGTGAGGAAATAGGTTCATCAAGAAGATTATAAATATTTTATATATAGCTTTTGTTCATATTCTAATCCTGATTATTCTGTAAAAGGCTATGTTTAAGGTGTTAAAGCAACAAAAATTTGATAAAATGCTTTGATTAAACTACTAATGCAAGAGAGGTTTATTTTGTTTTGTTTTGTTCTTCAGAATTCATAATTTAGTGTAATTCCTCTCATTTGGCACAAAGAGTGGATGCCAGAAGCTATCATCCTCCCTTATTTATCAGTGTACAGGAGACTAAAATTTCAATGAAGAGACAATGGTAACCCCAAATCTTTTTTCCATAGCAGAATACACTGGCTCCATTACCAAGGAATACTTTATGCCTTCAGAAGTAGGCTAAATCCAAGTTTGACAGGGCTCAATAAAGCCACATCAAAGTTGTGTGGCAAATACTTTATAAAGTCATTGAAAGTTAATATGAATTTTAATGAGGTACTATTGCTCCCATAAAAAAAAACCCTAAGAAATATGAAGCAGAATTTAATCACCACATGTAAATATGTATGGAGATATAATTATTACAATGCATTGATTATAACATGTTTAATTTAACAGTCTCTTTTTAATGTCCCATATAAAGAAACTTGTAAACTAAAGTACATGGCACTAATAACGCAGTTGACAAAGATTCAGCTATAACAATTTTAAAATATTTTAAACAGTCATATAAACTTGCTCTCTTTTACAGATCTAGGCTTGCAAATAGAAGGTCATGTAACAAATCATCCTCTCACATAAGCCTATTGTTTCACTGTTCTTTCTCTTAAGCTGGTGACATCAGCCTCAGAAAAACAGGTTTCAGGGAGTTCAAAGGATTCCAAATAGGCATGAAGAGAATGTCTGAAGAAACTTCAAGGTCTGTGTCAGGCCATGGAAATGAACAGATATTCCTTAATCTAAAAGTAAAGCCAAAACTATCCTCATGCACTCAGTATTAAAGCTTTGGTTCTTTATTATGCTTGTGAACTATCCACACAGAGGAAAAAGCTGAGGTTTTTACCCAGATAGACACTTTGTTCCAGTCCACGTCTTTATTTCAACTGAAGAAACCTATTATTAACTCAAACAGCAACTTTCCCAGTTGAAAACACATGTAACATTTTAGTAAGCTAGATTTATGTCAGGTAGGTCATGAACCTTTATTGTATGCCGGTGGTAAATAACATAAACAAGTAGAAAAGCTGTTGACCACTTGTAGTGAACTGGCTCCCCTATTTCAGTGTGAAGACAGTTTAAATGAGGAAAAAAAAAGGAAAGATTGCATAAAGCTGTAGAAGCCACAACAAATTGATTTTTTCCACTGCTTTTGTTGCCTCATGGAATTTCCACAATGGGAGAGCCAAACATAGTCCTAGTTGAGAATTTTCCTTTTATTTTATGGAGAATTTATACTCTTACTAAAATAGCTTGCACATATCCAAAGTCTAAAAAATTGACTAGGTAAACATTTTGCTAAAGCAAGAAAATTTATATTTTTCTACTTTTATTTGTTGCTTGTTTGTTTGCCATAGCAATTTGCCATTTACCAACTCACTGAGTAGGCACTTTTTGTAGAGTTCTCTTGAACAGATTGCACTTCTCAAAGGATTATCTGTTTCATACCTGGTAGTATTACACAAAGTCTTATAATTAAGGCATGATTTGTGAAGCTAGGCCAGCAAAAACCTTTTAAAGCCCTGGCATCTCCAGTCTTGTGTGTCATACTTCCTTCAGTAGTGTGGGTAGTATCTCCAATCTAACTTCCCTTCTTGAACTTTCTTCGATTATTTAGAGCTATCTCAGGTGTCTAGATCTTGCTTTGCTATATGCAGTACAGTCATACTTTCAGGATATATCTATATTGCAATCAGAAGTGTGATGCCTACATACATAAGCACATCTGTGATAGCTTTTCCCTAGCTGGCTCAAATACCGATAGAAATGCTGCAGCATTTCAGAAGTGACTGTGTTTGTTCTCTTGAACCATTGGATATTTAAATGACTGGCCACCTTTTATATCTACTACTTTTATTTGACTTCAAATGGCCGAATGTATGTAGATTTTGAAAATATATGCCATGGTCACACCTGGGATTTTAGTATGACTTTAAGGTGAGATAAACAATGACTAGAAATATGGATCTCCAACTGTCTGTTCATCCTATCCTGAAATACAGGAGACAGAAAACGAAACACCATCTGCAAGGTTTTTTTTCCTCCAGTGGTTGTAAGGTGAAGATGATTAGCATAGTTGATTAGCTAGGACCAGCTGTCTTACTTTCAGTTCCATGAAGTTAGATAAGGTGAATTTCATCCTGAATTATTAGTTTATTTCTTTGCTGAGCTGAGTATTGAAGGTGATAAGGCTATTTAGAAAAATTCTGATTTCCACTGGACAGATGGGGATAGCCTTGCGTTCAACACCAGTGTCCCCAGCTGCTCACCACCTCAAGCAGAGCCACGTCTTGAGTTCATGTATTCAACACCAAGAAAAAAAATGTTTCTTTCCATCTGGACTATTCTTTCCTCTTGTAATACACTCACTTATGCTCTACAAAGACAAATGATTGACTAACCTTAGGAGGACATGAGAAAAAGGGGAAATTGCTTCAGGATTCCACTGCACAGACGTATGCTAGAACAAAGTAACTGTAAAACCATGTCTCAAAAATGCTTATTATTGACATTCCCTCTTGGAACTATGTTGTCTGCTGTGAATCCCAGATGAAAAGCCTGGCTTTCCTCCATTTAATACCAAGGAAAATTTAGGGCCCTACTTCAGGCTGGAAATTCCAAGTCCAGAGAAGGCACTTGGTTTTCAGGCACCGCAGTACTGAGCATCAAAATTCCATGGCACCCTGTCTGTACCTGGCCTTGCAGGAAGTTCACCTTTCCTCCTGGGTTGTTGCTGATATGAGTTTGGATCCAGGCTTGCCATACTTGTGTTGCTAAATTTTACAAATGGCGATACCAAGTCATTGCTCCTCGTTTTACATTGTTTAAATTAAAATCCAGGTGCTGATTTCCTCTTGGCAGCAAAATCCTTTGGAAGAGCTTTCTGGATGCCAAAGCAGTTCCTCTGAGCACTCCCACAGCTGCAGATGAACATTCTCTAACAGCCTCCAACTTCTCCATGTCAGCTTTTTGGATTGCAGTTTAAGGAGGAAAAGTTAGACAGCCATGCAGAAGTGCACCCTGAGCATAGAGAGACATCAAGGCTGTACAAAGAAATGTATCATTCACCTCTACCCCCAAGCAAATATTCACATGATCAAAAAGGAGAACAAAAATTTGATAGAACAGGGGAAAGGGATTGTGTTGTAGATATATTTTATGTATTTGCTTTATTTCTCCCACCCCTTCTCCCCCAAGGAATGTATTCCTGGAATGGGAACATACCCACATTTTTTTTTTTCTCCTCTTTTTTTGAAGTGACATTATGTTCCAAAAATAAAAATTCTGGAACTTTGCTGATGTGAGATTTTATTTAACACATTCCTATATTAAACAAATCAGGTTCTTTTTGGTTTTTTTTTAAATGAAAAACATTAATTTGTCTTAGTAAGTCAGGTATTGCAGCCACTTCCAGCCAGAAAAATTATTTTTCACTATTTACAAAACCTATTTTAAACAGCAACTTGTAATTAGATTGGTGAAGCAGTTTAACAGACTAAGCATATTTTGAATGAGGGAGCAGAAATATTTAATCTGGAATGATTTACAGAGACCCATGCTTAATTTTTTCTTCCAATGCAGCATTCCATAGTCTTAATCTTTGCACTAACATATGTCAAAATAACAGAAGTTAATCTTAAAAATTAATAGAAAAGCACAGCAATCGACATTCTTTCTCTGAATATTCTTAAATATGCTAGCAGGTGTCCTATATGTGCATGTTTATGCATGTGTTCTGCGTATGTGTGGCAATGAATATAAATGTTTCTGATGGTGGGTGTGTGACTCATATACACAAAATGTTGATTATGTATATGCTTGTTAGCATCCATTTGTATGAACTGCAATGCATGAATCAAAGCACTTTCATCTACAAAGATATTCCACACAACACGGCTTGGTTGCCATAGCATTTATCATGCAAAGTCTAGCCACAGTTCATTGCAGAATTAAATAATACATCTCCAAGCAGCTATATATACAGCTCAAATTCTGTAATATATTCTGTGGCAGAGAATCCATGTCAATATAGCAGCCATTCCCACCCCACCAACCATGGAATTTATTTTTTAAACACATTTATTCATGTCTGGGATGCAGTGAGCAGCAGCTCTTCTGCCTCTTATGTACACACATTTCTGCATTTTTGTCTCCTTTTTGCTTAATTTAGAGATTAATTGAAATTGCTTTTTCTATAGCTCCCTCATTTTCACAGTAGCTAAATAACAGGTGTAATGACAGGTATAATTTTCCTCATTCTCTTATGTATTGTGTGTTCTCTTCAAGTTAGAATATGCACTGTATTTTTATAGGGCCATCATGTCTTAAAAGCCAGTCAGCTCTCCTCTGACACTTTTGTAATCAGGAAGACCTGGCAAGTGGGATCACAGCCTTGGTTGTGGGAAGTCCAGGTTTAGTCTGTAATTGTGCCTCAGATTTCTTGTACGGCCTTTGTTATGGCCTTTGAGAGTACTTAAGCATCAGTACATGGTACTCATGTTCTGTAATAGCAGAGATGTACCATGCAACACCGCTAGAGAGAACAGTATTAAAACATGCCATTTCCTAAAATTTAGGCATAAGCAGATATGTGTACATGAGAAAATGAAGCACAAACCAAAACCAGCCAGTATGGCACTAACACAATGTCTACATTTTCATAGTGCACCCCTTCATGCACGTTTAAGAGAAAATTGAAAAAGTTGCAAAGTTTTTGACTTTAATTATATTCTGAAAACATTTGAGCCACGTTCAGCAAAATTATAAGAAACCTGGTAATAAACTTAAGTGAAGAAAGTCTAACATCTAGACTTAAGTGAGAGTTATGTAAGCTATAGGTCTAAACTATTTGTAGAGATCAAGACAGAAACCTCTGGTTTCTCACACAGGAGGTGGTTTTTGGGCTGCAGGAGTGTTTCCAGCTTTCACTTCCTAAATTCTGTCACTCTGCCATGACAAGCTTCTGAATCATTTCTCAGGCAGCTGTAATTTTCAATTCTCATGTTTATCAGTATCAACTGAACTGTGGCAAAAAAACCCTGTACTGGAGTGTTGTATCACGTTATGACACAAATGACATAATTTTGTTTGTTTTAAACAGGCAGTTCTTCTTAAAAGAGGTTTCTTTGTATGAGACAAGTAACTCACTGTCTAAAAGATGTGGCTGGGAAGGAGAAAAAAACCCACCAAAAATATGTGCAATCAGCACTGCAAAAGAATGCTCCTTGGGCATATGAAAGGTTCATTACCCAGATTAAAGGATTGTTATTATCTAGCAGCAACACATGTGCTTTGCCAGAGGTTTAGAAAACTTTTTTTTGCCTGAATGGTATGGAATAATATTTATGAGAGGGGAATAGCATCTTCTGATTAAACCAGATGAGACAGCAACAGACATCAGTTTAGAACATTAATTCTGACAGGCATGGTGGCTGAGCGATACTTGGAGCTGTTGCATTGAACTAGGTTGTGTTCCCAGATGTAACCTGGTGTGACCTCAGTTAATTTATTCAAAAAAAAATGCAAAACATTTTTCTTTCTTCTCTTCTGTAACATGAATGTTGTGGCCAAGCATAGAGTAACTGTTTTGAAGTGGATGAGAGGTAGCACAGACACAGATTTAAACTTTATAGTCTGCTAGCTCCTTATGTTCTCCTATAAGCTATAGGGTACCATGAAAAATATTGTGTTCAGTCTTCTATTAGTACTAGTAAATTGATACTGAAGAAGAATTCACATGTGCTGCAGAACATGTCACTTAGAAACGCTGAGCGGCAAGGACATCAATCACTTATGCCTCCTCTCTACCTTTTATAGAATGTTTGGAAGGGGAATATGGACAAAAAGAACAACTTGGAGTCTGATTTCAAGGTTTTGGAAGTATATAGTAAATCAACAGTGGTGCTGGATGACAGCAAAGGAGCAGGAATAATGGAGCAACAATACCATTCACTTCTTTCTTGATTTATCTTTTATAGATTCATCTACATAAAAAAGATTATCCTTACTACCATAATTTAATCAAAATTACCTCCAATTCTATATAAATTCTGCTCTTAAAATGTGAAACTGTTGATTTGTCTGTATAATTTGCTGACACATTTTTCTGCCGCCTTTAAAAAGGCAGAATCATTTATCAAAACTTAATTCTGTATTGCTTTTATTTATCCTAGCTATTGTCTATAAATCAGAGCATACTGATTTATATGAGAACCAGTTAACACTGATATAGCCCAATAACCTTAAATTAAAAAAGAAGCAGAGCATGAAAGAAATATAGTTAATTGCATCAGATCGTATCATTAGGCCAAGCAGTGCAGGTTCAGACATCCCTCTACACACAGAAATCAAAATGCTAGATAAGTGAGAAAAGCATGACAGAAATAAGATCTAAAATAATGTTGACAGTGGAGCTTTCTAATAAAGTTCTGTATTTCACAATGTCGATTAATTTGTATTCCTTCCTCATGGTTCATTTTAAACTTGTGTCATTCCTCCTTCTGACATCATCATGTCATTTAAAGAGCAGCTTTCCAGCAGTCCGATGCAAGAAGCTTAAAATAGTCATGTAAATGTGGTGACAGGAACAAAGCACTAGATCTGAAATATTTAGTGCCAATCATTTGCATTCCAGCTGCAGTGTTTAAAACACTGTAAACGTTTGTTTGGAAACATTTGTGTGCGAAAAATATCAACAATAAAAATAAAATTATTCTTTAAATAAGCCCACCTGCTAAATTGTTTAATAAGCCAAAAGAGGGTAGATTTAGATTAAATATTATGAAAAAATGCTTCCCTGTGAGGGCTGCAAGGCCCTGGCACAGGCTGCCCAGAGAAACTGTGGCTGGCCCCTCCCTGGCAGTGTTCAAGGCCTGGTTGGAAGGGGCTTCGGGCAGCCTGGTCTAGTGGAGAGCCTGTTCCATGGTAGGGGACTGGGACTAGTGGTCTTTGAGGTCCCTTCCAATTGAAAACATACTGTGATTCTAAGATGATGATTCTATGAAATGGGGGGAAAAAAACCTGTGGTATGTTTTTAAAATAAAACATTTTTATCAAAGCTTCTGAAAGAATGAGAGGAAAAAATTTCTTAATTCACACTAAACTCAGAGAAAATTCTTAGTTCTGACTTCCGCTTCTCTCTTATCTCTATTCTTAGATATAAAGCCAAAATTAAATCCTCCAATAACTGGTTGCCTAGACCTCTTAGTTAAGACTGTAAATTTTACAGATATACATGCTAGTTTTGTTTTGATTTTTGCATATTTGGTGAATTTCATAGCACGGTAAAAAAAAAGAAAAAAGGCAATAATTTTCTCAAATAAATCTTCATTCTATCTAGATCCATAAAGAAGGCAAGATCATCTTTTTGCTGAAAAATATATTGCTGATGATGAGTAGCCTCTGAATTTCCCTTTCCAGTCCTCATAAAGGTGGAAAAACATGGCTTTGTTTGTACTACCATGGATGAATCCCAAGCTCATTTTGCTAGCCCATAAAAAATTAATCTATAGCCTTTTTAGGTTTGCTGAAGCTTTTCATCTATGGATGTTAAAAAAAAAAGTTCAGGTTTATGTAACACCAATGTGCTGCAAACATACTTCCCATCTTATAATGAGGCTTAATTCATAACAAAGACTTTTGATGTTTGTTTTTTAAATACATCTGCACTCTTTTGTCTTAAAAATAAATTTTGTCTGAAAAGTATTTCTCTTAAAATAGTGGATATTCATCATACTATAACCATGCAAATTTTAATGGTAATTGATTCTTAATTTAAAAAGATTCCAAAGCAATAAAAATTCACATACTGTGAGTCATTATGTAATTTCTTGAATTTTATAGTGATTTTTTTCTGAAGCCTATTTTACACATATATTGGGGGGTGCAGGGAGGATTATACTGACACATTTTTGCTCTCAGGCTAAGATCAAAACCATCATCGCTTCTATATGAATGTATCAGTGAAGAAATGAGAAATGAAAATGTTGGCCACATGAGGAGATAACAATGTAAGCCTCAGTAGCCAGGTGACAGCTGTGCAAAAAAATCAACGTGTACAGTGTTATTTTGTGACTATAGGTGTTATAAGCAAGTTACTCAGACTGTATTGGCAGCACAAATTAGTAAATTATACTTCATGTACCAACATAGCAGTTAGTTGTACCCACCAAAAAGAATGGGTAAAGTATCACATTTGATGCCTGCCAGTGTGCCATAGGGGACTTTCCTTACATGGATATAGGGTCTAGTTTGTGGTAAGGAAGAATGGAAGAACTATAAATCAGAACTGTTTCACTTTTTTATCTCAGAGAGAATGTCAAAATTTAAATCAATAAATATTTACAATATCTAGTTGTATTAATGTCTGTTAAAATCATATAACTGGGTTTCTTATTGAAGGCCCAAGCTAAGAGTCCCTTGAAAGGGAGAGCCCAAGATGCAGTGATATAATATTTCCATTCATGACGCATGAATATAATTATTTCCCTTGGAAGACAAGGCACAGTTTAAGCAAAGTGAGTTCAAAAAGTATGTCAGAGTCAGTACATGTTAAGAGAAAATGGATTTTGATTTTTGATCATGTATATTATATTCAGCAAAGGGGTTGCTAAGATAATCTGCATAACATTTGCAATCATTTTGCATTCACTGTGTATTTCTAAAAAGTATAAATTAAATGGATAAATTATAACCTTTGCAATTTTTTTTATTCAGCACTTTTTTTATATATAATAGATTTGTGTATGCATACAGTAGAAATTATTTCTTTTTTGTTTTGAAAGAAAAAGTTGAGCTAGACCTTCAGGATAATGCCTATGTTTTCTCTCCATTTTTCCCCAGAGGAAAAATAAAGACCTATACTCACTTTCAAAACATATATGAAAAATGTTGTAACAGACATCTATCACAAACATTACAGACCATCTTCCTGATATAAATATTTCCTGACATGGGACCTGATGAAGTGCATCCACGGGTCCTGAGGGAACTTGCAGATGAAATTGCAAAGCCACTCTCCATCATATTTGGGAAGTTATGGCAGACCAGCAAAATTCCCATTGACTGGAAAAGCGGAAATACAGCCCCTGTTTCTAAAAAGAGAATAGAGGGAGTCCTGGGGAACTACAGACTGGTCAGTCTCACCTCTCTGCCAAGCAAGATCATGGAGCAGATTCCCCTGGAAACTATGCTCATGCACATGGGAAATAGGGGGGTGATCGGTGACAGCCAACATGGCTCCACTAAGGGCAAATTGTGCCTAACAGACTTAGTGACCTTCTATGATGGGGAAACGGGGTTGAGCAATAAGGGAAGTACAATGATGTCATCTACCTCGACTTGTGCAAAACGTTTGACACCGTCCCACATTTCATCCTTGTCTCTTAATTGGAAAGATGTGGATCTGATGGATGTACCAACTGTTGGATAAGGATCTGGCCACATGGTCACACTCAAATAGTTGCATGCTATGGCTCAATATTCAAGTGGAGATCAGTAACAATTAATGTTCCTCAGGGGTTGGTATTGGGACCAGCACTGTTTATCATCTTTGTCAGAGACATGGATAGTGGGATCAAGTACAACCTTAGCAACTTTGCCAGTGATACCAAGCTGTGTGGTGCAGTTGACATGCTGGGGGGAATGGATGCCATCCAGAGGGACCTTTGACAGGCTTGAGAGGTGGGTCCACACAAACCTCATGAAATTCAACAAGGCCAAACACGACTACAGTCTTCATGGAGAATGGATTGAGCGCAGCCCTGAGGATGGGACTTGGGGGTGTGACTTGATGAAAAGCTCAGCATGAATCAAAAGTGCGTGCTTGCAGCCCAGAAAGCCAATTAATGAAAAACAGTGTGACCAGCAGATGGAAGGAGGTGATTCTCCCACTCCACTCTGTTCTCATGAGATCCCACCTGGAGTGCAGTGTTCAGTTCTGGGGCTTCAAACATAAGAAGGAAAAGGAGATTTGAAGAGTGCAGAGGAGAGCCATGAAGATGATAAGAGGGCTGAAACGCCTCTCCTGTGGAGACAAGCTGACACATTGGGCTTGCTCAGCCTGGAGAAAGTTCCAGGGAGATTATTGCAGCCTTCCAGTACCTAAAGTGATTCTACAGGAGAGGTGTACTGTTTACATGTAGTAAATAGATATGTAATGATAGAATGACAAGTAATGGTTTAAATCTGAAAGAGGGTAGATTTAGTTTAGACATTACAAAAAAATTACTCACTGTGAGGGTAGTAAGATACTGGACAAGGTTGCCCAAAGAAGCTATGGATACCTTCTCCCTGAAAAGTGTTCAAGGGCAAGTTGGAAGGGGCTTTTAGCAGCCTGGTCTAGTGGAGGATGTCCCTGCCCATGGCAGGGGGAGTTGGAACTTGATGGTCTTCAAGGTCCTTTCCAACCCAAACCATTCTATCGTGATTAAATATGCAGATAACATAGATAACATTTTATTTCTACAGACTATACATAACAACTAAATTCAATTGCAGTGATCTTAACCCACCACATGAGTTTCTACCATCTCATAATATATAATTTTTATTGTATATTTTTTATTTTAAGCCATGGTACCTGATTCAAACAGTTCTAACAAAGCAGAACAAAAAGTATGTCATAGAACTATCATACACAACAAAGTTATTTATTGATTTTACCAATTGTTTTATTTTAAAATATAATTTATACCTAAAACAAAATCTGAAATACCTGAAGTAATTCTTCAGTGAATGATCTTCCCGAAATAAGTTTCTTCTAGAATTTCACCTTGATACTGAAGCCATTCAACCCTTTGAGAGGCAGAGGGACCCCGTCATTATTATGATCTCTTTACTCCCCATCATTCTGAGGCAGCATTTCTAGTTTCTTTCTCTTTCTTCTGTCCTTTAGTTTATTATTTAGCTTTTAGTTCATTGTACTCACTCTTTCCTTCTGTCTGTCTCTCTCTTGGTTGCATTATTTATTTATTTATTTATTTATTTATTTATTTGTGCATTACCTCCATCTGTGTGTCTCTCTCTTGATTTAGCCTGTTTAATAAAATCAGATTATTTAATCTATTTGAGTCTCAGTACAGGTTCGTTCTATGGTACAAAACCCTCTTCACTTGTTTAGAGGCCTAAAATGACTGAAAACTAGTTGTTTAAACTGCTGAAATCAATTTTTTCCATGTTAAATGGACAAGAAAATCTCTCCCAATCTACAACAGAAACAGATTTGTGAAAGTATTCAACATGAATCTTCTTCTTAGAAAAGGTCTTTAAGAAAATGTGTCAGTATGGACACAAGTCCATACACAAGTCCAGTATGGACACTCAGTCCAAGACTGAGTCTTGATCAAATTACTTACCAGTGCTCTGGTTTCCTAAAATTCATCAGCCAAATTAAGGTCCATCCTAACTCTAAGAAGACAGAAAGCAAGTAATATGTTATATCAAGACTTGTATATGATCTGCCTGCTCAGGATGAAGAAACCTTCCATCAAAGCAAGGAATCAACAAAATTTGCTGATATCTATAATCAAACTGAAATGTATGTCAATAGCCACTTCATAACAGAAAGTCTGTATTCAGTCTGATGCCAGGTCTCCACTGAGCTCATCGACTTCAGTTAATATCTTGAGCTTGCATAGGTTTATATTTATTACTACAGTGGTGAAGAAACCTGTGTCATTATTCAGGAGACAAAGTATGAACAGCAGCAATTAATCCATCATTTCTAACCTAACTCTTGGCAACTCCGGGCACCAATTAAATTACCCGTGGAACCAATATCTGAATCATAACCAGGGTTACAGATAAGGATTGATTCATTTAAAAGAAATGGGAAAGAGAAACACTCAAACACCCTCTACCAGCACTGTGGAGTACATGTGCTTCCAGTCATATGAGAGGGGAAAAGTAACACTGCCACAGAAATCCATTATCTACATATCCAACCATGGAGGAAGCCACAAGGAAATCTGATCCTTATTGCAACACCTTTTTACAAGGAGAGTGCTTGACTGCTATCTCTTCCCAACAAGGGCAGGTTGAGAATCTGAGGAGAAGTATGTTACAGTCATCTGTATATCTTTGGTGTCATACAACCAAGGACCCAACCTGGTCCTTTCTGGTGTATCTTGCTAGTTTTCATTTATCCCTATTAGCCCTGGATCCTGGCACATCTATGGATGATGAGAAAACTTAAGCTTCTTCAACAAATATCAGAGCAAGAACTGTGTTCTTTTCTGAGCTCCTATCAAATGTTCTAGGTTGATTATTTTTGTGAACAGATCAGTGAATTTGCATTTCATACAGACTCTTAAGTAATCATTTTGTTGATCCACGTTCTCACACACTCAGGACACCTCTTCATTTGGACATTAGACCCAAAATGTGCATTTCTATTTTCCCTAATGATCCCCAGGCTTTTGGAAATGTTGAAATAAAATTCAGCAAATATCACAGCAGTATGACTCTAATAATCTTCATGCTTAGTCTTTATGAAGCTGTTGATAGTAAAAGCAGTCCTTCTGTTGGAATTTGCTCAAAGAAGTGCTCTTTTCTGAAAAAAAGTTTTGACTAAATATTTACAAATCAGTCATAATACAATAAATGGTGTAGACCCTAACTGCATTACCAATTTTAGTTTGTAGTTTATCAGATAGAGTGATACTTTGGGGATGAGCATCAGAAGACAACAGGTTCAGTTTGGGAAAAAATTCCCAAATATATTTAATGGTAAATGTTTTGTGTAGTTTTGACATTTTGTACACCTCTCCTATCATAGTGATACAGCTGAAGGGAAACTAAGCCTAATGAACACTTATGTGGACTGGGAAATCAGACTATTTCAAACCTACAGAACTTCAAACTTCACAAACTCTTTTTGTTTTCTATTTTGTCACAACTACTTATCAGTATTTTGTCTAAATATCTAAATAACTGAAAATCTGACTGCCTATTTCTTTCCAAGCTGTGAGTACAGCTATAGGTTGGTAGACTCATGTTCAGCCTTGATTTCTGATCCAAAAGAATTAACTTCAATGGCCTTGGATCAGACCTTTAGACATCTTGTTTTCAATACCCTCTCTCCTATAAAATGTACTGCATAATCAAGTTAAATCTTAAAACTGATCCCTGTATCCTTTGCTCATTATTCCTTTCCAATTTAATGTTTCCATGCATGACTACATTTTATCTCTTGCTCTTTATCCCATTTTCTATCTAGCACCTTGTCTTATCTGTGACTCTTTACATAGTAATCTCTGATGTGGAACCATGCCAAATGCTTCTTGAAAATCCAAGTATATTATATCTAAAAAAATTCACTTATCTGACATGTCAGTGTTATCTTTAAAGAATTCTAACAGGTTATTTAAGCATAACCTTCCTTCACTGTAGCTATTCTAGCCACCTTTAATGAACTATACTTCAGCAGGTATTCTCTTACCAGCCTCTATCAAATTTTTTCTTCTAAAGCTCATGTTAAACAATTTGGCCTACATGTTCTGGGTTTATCTCTTAAGATTTTTTTTTCTAATAACAGAATTGTATTTTTCACTTCTTGGTCCTCAGAAATCTCTTTCATATCTAGTGAAATTTTAAAACATGCCATTTAAAGGGTCACCAAAATCTTACTTTGTTATTTCATAAAATATATTCATCCAAATCTGTGTATAGCTTTGGTTCCTATTGCCTGTGTCACTACAGAAAAATTTATTAAAATACTATGTTAGTAACTACACAAGCATAAAAACATAGTAAACATTTATAACTTATCTGAATGAGAAAGGAAGATTTGTGGAAGAACTTTTTCACAGTAAGGGTGATGGAGCACTGGAACAAGGGAGAGATTAAAAAAAAAAAACTTGCGGGTTGAGAGAAAGACAATATAAGAGGACAGAAATGGAAGATAGTAGTAACAATAATAATTTAAAACACCCCAAGAAAACAAGTGATGAACAGACAATTTCCCACCACCCAAAGCCAACGTTCAGCTACTTCCCAGGTTGTGACACCTCCCAACCATGCCCCCAGTTATGTACTGAGCATGACATCATATGGTATGGAGTATCTCTTTGGTCAGTTCTGGTCTCGAACATGTTCACTCCCAGCTTTTTAGAATCATAGAATATCCTGAGTTGGAAAGAACCCATAAGGATCAAGTCCAACTTCTGGCTCCACACAGGGCCAGCCAAATCAGAGCATGTGACTGAGTGCATCATCCAGATGCTTCTTGAACTCAGTCAAGCTCGGTGCTGTGACGACTTCCCTGGGGAGCTTGTTCCAGTGCCCAACTACCCTCTCAGTAAAGAACCTCTTCCTAATATCCAGCCTAAACTTTCCCTGTCACAGCTTCATGCCATTCCCTCAGGTTCTTGGGGCCCCCATCACTCATTGGCAGGGCTCTATGAGAAGCCAAAAATTCCTTGACTGCTTGGCAGAAGCTAAACTATTAGTGTGTTATCTTATTTTTCTTATCCTAAATCCAAAACACAGTACTACACCAGCTAATTGTATGAAAATTAGCTCTATCACTGCAAAAAACAGGACCCTTATATACTGACAATTATTCTAATGCCTTCTTTCAGTGAATATTTGAGCATAAACCCAGCAGGAAAAAGCAAAATCCATAGGGGAAAAAAATGCATTTTTCCAGGTCAGTATAGATTTCACCATAGGACTGTTTCAACGGGAATTTTTCTTTCTGCTTTTTTAATGACAAATTCTATTCTGGATCTTACAAACTTTTGCCTTCTAAAATGTTTTCTCAAGAGTATGCAACATTTCTTCCTGCATCTTCTCCAAAACGTTATGAAATGGTCTGAGAAACAGAAGAGGGCTCTGTGTTGAAGAAAAGAAGAAAATTCAGGAAATAATTGGTTTCATTCTTCATAGTTAGACTGGCAGAAATCAGTATATTTATAATATAAGATAGTAGGATAGAGTTTCCAGCACAGAGGACCTCTTGGATAAGAGGATTCTCCTAAACTGTACTCAAAAAGACAACTGTGATGAAACATATATGATAATAAAGTGACAGCATTGTTAAAAATGCAAATTCTCAAGAGTCTGTTCTACACTAAAGGAGGATAAGGAGATATCCATGAAACAACAAAAAGGAATCAAGAGATGGAGTAGTCTACACAAATGTTTGTGTTTGAGGTGTGCCCGTCTCAAAATGGGGCACTCCATAGGTCTTTACCATTACTGTTTTGCTTACAGTCTGTCCATGAGCATTACAGAGCTATTAAAACTCAAACACAGGAAGGAAAGTAAGTTATTACGGTCTCAGAAGAGTTAAAACATAGATCAATTGCCATGCAACAGAGGTTTGATTTGAGTTTTTAAAAACAAACAGCATAGTATCCAAAAGGCATAGACATTCAAACTCATGTGGTTATCTCTTCAAATCAATATTATTCATGCAGTGAAAGACGGGATCCCTGGGGAATCACAGTGTTGTAACTGTTAGCAACTGCTGACTATTTAACAGAAATTCTTGTCTGGATATAATCAACTGTCGAAGAGACAACAAAGAAGCCTGGGTGGTGGCAGGTAGTCTTAAAAATAAGTGGTTAGCTCGTATTATTACTGAGGAAAGATAGTTTGACTACCTGTCCTCTTAGCAAAAAAATTTTCAATTTTCAATGACCATGTGAAGTATGTAGTTTGGTGTTTCAGTGAACATTTTTTGACAGAATATTTCAACTCAGGACCTTTTTTTCTATATTGCTTTAAAAGTATAGTAGGTATTTGATTAATTACAGACATATGTCTCTCTTTGCTGCCGATAGCTGTATTTTGTATGCTCTGACATCAAGACTTTAATGTATAAGTAAGTATACTTTGAATGTCATTTATACCATCTGTAATGTCACCGTGTATCTTTCCTCCCTGTTCTTAAGAGTGCAGTAATTCAGTGTTTGACATTAGAGATTCAGGTTAACTGTACAGGTAGTGCAATGTTTTAGAGAAATTTTACTGCTATTTTTTTTCCCATTTGCATGGTCATTATAGTTTGTTTCATTGCCAGCATAATCCTTGAGCTTCTATATGTAAGATTTGGATGTTCTCAACTATTTAATTTTTGAGTTTGCCCAGTTTTCAAACAGTTTTTCATGAGATAACTAGTATGAATCATGCAACACATCAAATACAATAGGAAAAAATATGAGAAGATAGTTCACAAATATAAGATAGTTCACACCATCATTACCATCACCAAGGTATTAATTTTAACTTAGCCTTACATGATTTCTTAAGTCCTTCTAAATGTTTCTAGTCAAGTTAATTTTTGTGATAATGAAACCTTTTTCAAATTCCAGTCCTTTAAGCAGCTACACCATTTATTCCATAATAAATTGTTTCTTGGAAAATGCTATTTACAAGCTGAGTTTCTTTGCTCTGGGCTGACTGCCACCTTATTTTGGCTTGCTTCATAGGACTCTACATTTAAATATGGCTATAAATTGGTATAAATCTCCTGTAAGATCCTCATGTAGCTCTCAACCCAGAAATACAATCTATTTGCCCTCTTCATCTTCTGAGAAACAGCACACTACTCAAACACTCATAGAATGTGTCCTTCATTCAACAGAGATAAATAGTTTCAGTTACTTAAACTGAGCAACTATTTCCCTTCAAAGAGGATATTATATTTACCTAATTGCATTTAAGTGCTAAACACTGTAAAGGATAATGTTTCCTGAGAATGGCATTTTTTGAGATCTTTGCTAGTAGAAGGCTATCTGCCTGTTACAGGGTCAATAGAAATCTACAGACAGTTTGAGTAACGGATGAAAATTCACTGATCACTGAGCACAGGCACATTTTTTCCCCAAATGACTCAGAGTGAATCTTTCCCATACAATTCATATCCTTATCACAAGCACTAAGTAAGCATGAAAGGTAAATTGTTGACTTTCTCTTATGTTATTAAACAATAAAGATTGAGCTGAGCTAAACGAGAAAGATACTAGTCTGCAGATTTCTGCAAAAGACCTACTGAGACATCAACACCACCAGCCTTTTTTTTCCATGTCTTAATTAAAGAGCCCTTTCCACTAGCTTGTTCCAGCAAGACATTCACAGTGCAGATGCTGTGGTTTCATTCCAGTCAAAAAAAAGACATGCTACACAAGTTTGCCTTTAGTTTTTGTCTAAACAAACAGGCAAACAAACAGTAGATGAAACTAATGGAGAGCTTAATTATATCTATCCATCAAGCCCTAAATTTGCTTCCTTTCAGAATATCAGGCACTGTCTTTAAATCCAAAAGGACTGATGGCAAGATACCAAGTTTAAAATTCTCCCACTGTCATAGGCTGTTTTACTAATTATCCAGATTCCAAGGCAATCATACAACCGTAATCATTCACCTCACGCCTGGAAACATAAGTCTTGTTCTTTTGATGAATATTTATAAGACAGTGTAAAGCAGTCTACTTTCTTTTCCCTTCAGGCAAGACAATTTGGAGTTCATCAATATGTATTACCAAGGACTTTTATAAAAGGCACTTCAAAGGAAATTCATCAGGCATTCCTTTTGTCTTGATTTCTGTTAGACTGATACTTCCTTTTGACAAGTATCAATAAATTATCCTCTGATAGCTAGAAACTTGATGTCTTATTCAGAAACTTCCTCACACAGAAAAATCTGGTCCTTAAGTTTCCAATGAAATTTTACCATCTAGCTTCTAATTTAAGGATGAAGGAGGACAGAGGAAGCAAATGAAGGACAAAATAATCAATGTATTTATACAGTGGTTTTATGACATATTTTGCTTTCAGAGATGACAAGTATTTTCCAGTTAAGAATTTCCATGACCTACATTCCTTGTTACTTTTTCCATTTGACTTTTGACCATATTTGGAATTTCTCAAAAGAAAAATTGAAACTCTTAGTCCCCAGTGCTCAGGCTGAACAATAAGCAAATTAAAACCAGATTAATGCAGATACATAGTGTTGAATGACAGAACGTCTCTGTCCCAGTTGGTTATTACTTTTCGTCCTTTGGATGCTGGCACAAGGGCTCACATTTCTGGGAAAGAAGGTGGGATCTGAAAGTGGAATAGAAAAAAAACAACCAAGACAACAAACCACTTTTCTCATTAATGCACAATAAAACATAATCTAAGGTAGCATAATGTTTCTTTTACCCATTTAAAGTAAACATTTGTGATTATTTCTTTATTTTGACAAATATATATGCACAAGCAAACCATTGTGAAATATGCAAAAATATATAAACTAGTATGTGATGATGAAGTTAGTATTGGTCTGTGCAGTGAAGAGGAAAATAATGAGGAAAAAATCACAGCTTATCATTTTTGTGGGTTTTGTGGTTTGCTTTATTAAAAAGAAATGGAATTATTGTAAGATAACCTTATGGACAAGTGCATGCAAATTGAAATTTTTGCTTTAAAATTACAGAAGTGATTCCACAAGAAAAAATTTACTCTCCAGTTATATTGCTCCACAGTGAGTCCACATACCATAATCAGTCTAGTTTCAGTTCCTTGGCATCAGAAGCAGCAGCCTAAATGTTTGGCTATTTCAGTCTTCAGTAAAGCACATAGTCTTCACTTCTGCCATACCTGGTCCTATACTGATATCATCAACAAAACTATTTTGAAATATAACTTCTTGTCAGAATACAATCTACATACAATTCAGGGTCCAGTTTGTTTGGTCACTGAATGCGGTGAGCGGCAATGGTCTTTCTTTGTTCTTCTAAGACATGTTAACTGTCATGAGCACTTCAAAAGGTTTTATCTCTTTTAGAGAAAATGTGAAGGAATCTCAGGAAAACTAGTTCCCCTCTACGGCCATTGCCTAGAAAAGTGCAGTAAAATTAACTTGATTATTAAAATTAACTAGATTATATTTATCCAGGTCAAGATGCAATCTGTCCAAGAGACATTCTGAACTCTCTCCCAAAACCAGGCCCAAAAAACCAGCTGGTTTTCCCTTGACAAAAAAAAAAACAAATAGCAAAAGTCTCAAGGAATAAACTGAACAGAGCAGCAAGTATACAGGGATGTCCTGAAAATGAACTGACAGAGTTTTCATCACTGGGTTTGATTTCTGTTTAAATCTTTCTTTTTATCTTCTGAGGGTACAGAGAGACTTTGTAAATCTACAGTAGGTAATAAGAACCTTAAGTTCTTATTTCTATAGGAAAAAAATTTGCAGAACATATTTGCTATCATGAGTAATACTATATGAGGTAGAACTAAGTTCTGTGTACCTAGAAAGTAAAGTAACTTGATAGAAGGTAATAGAAACTCTGATGCCTGATACTTATCAATTGTATTGTACTTAAATGAAAAAAAGTAACATGCCATGGCATACAAATAAGGTTTACTATCCCAAATTGGCAAGGTGCTGTGCCTTGATCTCAGCTAAATTGGATTGTTTACCAATGGAAATAGGATAAAATTAATTTTCTCAATATCTCTCTGTATAAAAAGCCACCTTATTTTCCTCATAAATACGTTCTTTGTGCCACATGAAAATACTTAATGTTTAGATTTGAAAGGCTGGTTATCGTGGACATCTAATTAGAATAACTCACTGTCTAAATTATTGTGCTTAATGTCTTACTCTGAATAAATATTTAATATGCTACCTCAGGTGTTCCTGTCTTAGGATTTTGATATCTATTTCCTAATTACAGCAGAACAGTTGTAGTATTGAAGCTTATGCCATAGCCAGTAGAATTTCTAAGGAGAAGTTCAACATGCATTTTAAAATATTCATACAAGGTTAAACTGTCAAGACTTGTGAAAATTCAGGATGAAAATAGGTAACTATCACCTCATGCTACTTCTGTTAAATAGGTGCATACTAATAGATGAATGTATGAAACTTCCCCAGGGTTCAGTTTCTGACAGACAACATTTCTTTCAAGCGTTGATTAGAAAAAAAAAAAAACAAAACCAAACAATGCAATTGTAGGGTATGTCAGCCTCCTGGGATATTGTCTTCCTGAACTTCTGATGTTCCTGGCATCATTTTTTCAATTCAATGCAAAGTTTTAAGGTCACAAGAAGAAACAGTACCCTTGAGTGACACTTGAATGAAACCACATATGAAGTCTTACATCGTGGAGCTCTCTTGCTCATGTAATTCTCTTTTTTGCCTACTCTTTCTTTTGTATCATGATTTTACATTCAATTTTATATACTCAGCTTCAGATGTCTGTGCAGAAGACTTCTGCTCCTGGTTCTTTTTCTACTAGGTACGACATGTTTCAGTGCCTGACTCCAGGAGCTGTATCACTCCAGCATGAAGAAAAATTCAAATTTAATTTGGCTTTGTCATATATTTCTACTTAATTAAACAGTCTGGGTTGTAAATCCTTTTTTTTTTCCCAGTGACACAACTCTGTACCTTATAGAGTGGGGTTTGAGGACCATGTTCTCTTGATATTTTCCATTCATGAGTTTACATACAGGTCTGGTTGAGATTAAGTTAATTTTACTCATAGCAGCCCACATAGTGCTGAGCAGTGTACTGGTAGTTAGCAAGGTGCCGATAAGACACCAGTCTTGTGTCTACTGCTGAGCAGGGCAGGCACACATTGAGGCTGTCTCTCCAACATTCCTCCCTCCTCCCGTTATGAGTAGGCTGGGGAGGGAAAAATATAGTCAGCACAGCTGACCCAAACTAACCAATGGGACATTCCATATCATACAATATCTGCTCAGCAATAAGAAGCTGAGAGATACAGGGAGGAAGTGGCAGGCATTCTTTTTGTTTGTTTTGGTTTGGTGGCTTTTTTTACATTTTTCTTCCAAGGCAACCACTACGTGTACAGAAGCCCTGCTTCCTGGAAAGTGGCTGGACATCATCTACTGGAGAGAAGCAGAGAAAAATCTTTTGATTTTTCTTTGCTTCCCCACATGGCCTTTGGCTTTTGTTGTATTAAACTGACTTTATCTTGACTGATGAGTTTGAGGGTGATTTTTCCATCTTATTTTATTTTTCTCCCCTCCTTGTCATGCTGAAGAGGGGAGTGATAGAGCGACTTGGTAGACACCTGACCTCCAGCCAAGGTTAAACCACGCCAACACACTTACATGTTAATGGATTTCAACTTACAGGTTTTGATTCTACTCTCTTAATCCACCACATGTGGATCTGGAGTGTCTACCTGAGCCCTAGCAAGTGAGTATTTGCAACTTGAATGCAATGATGCTCAAAAGAGCACTCTTTTATGAATTTGAGCTGTTACATAAGAATGCCTACAACAGAAATAAAGGGACTGAGAAGGAAGCAGTATCTATTACAAAACTAAATTACTCCCAAGTTAAAGAGGAAAGCTTGTCTTATTTATTAAATCTATAAAAGTCTTGTCCTGTTTTTAGGTCTTCCAACAGAGTTCACTCCAGCTGGTATGAATGTCTTCCTCATCAAAAAAGGGGTTGAACAAGACCTGGCCATTATCACAGCTCTAGAACCACTTGTGTGCAAAAGTTTGTAAACTATATAATCATTCTGCACATGGTTATCAAGTTGCTAATTTTCAGACTTCAGATTACATTTTTCAAATTATGCAAGGACAAGATTCTGGGTCAAACACCCTTTTAAAGCCTGTATCTGATTGTATCTTTCACATCAGCAGATAACAAAAGTAAATTTATGCCTGAATGTAAGATTAATGATACATAATATTCCCTCACTAGTCATGTTCACTTGCCCAACTTGACCATATAAGAAAACAAAATTTAAAATACCTGTGTTTGGAAAAAGGGTAGACTTCTGACTTTCTGTTCTAATAGTTTTGCAGTTGGTCTTCCTTTTTACATTATATTTAAAAGCATCTGCATCGACAGCTTGCACATCTGAAAAGGAAGAGTGGAAGAAGACAAAAATGGTTGACTGATGTCAGGCCACTTTTACTTCCACCGGCGTTGGTAAAAGATCACTAAATCCAAGCTACTTGGTATAGGAGTCTTATGCTGAATATGAGGGCTTTTCTCCTTTGTGTCAGCTTTTGAAAGCTGAACAGTTGCTTTTGTTACACATGAAGACAAGAAAGAAGATCTTCTGAACTGTTTTGCTTGCAAAATGAGATGCTGTTTTCAGATGAAGTCTAAAGGGTTTTATATTTGTGAAAATAAAGAATAGAAAGCATGTGCACCTGTGAGAGTGAGTGGGTGTAACAATTTGTGACAGCAAGAGAAAGAAGCTACCTTTCTATTTTGGAAATTGTACCTTGAAAGACTTTTAGAGTAATTTCTGCAAAATATATTGAAGTCTTTTTCTACCACATGGTAAAAGTTTAGTCAGAAGTGTTCCAATCAGCTCTCTTAACCATCAGATTGTGATGTCTGTCCTCAGCTGGGACTCTCCCAGACACAAGTAAAATAATGAACTATTACTTAATCACTAAGAAATACTACTGATAGAAATATAGCCCTTTCCCCTTTGCAAAACAGAGATATCTATCTGCTGTGTTCTCATATACACAGTGGTAAATGTTCTCAGAAAGGGGAGAAATTCCCTGCTCTCAGGAGTCATTTTGCTCCATGACAAATGGTTACAAATTTCAGATTTGCCCTATGCAATTCCAAGCAATGTCAAAGATTCAAAACACACATATATCTACGAAAATAAATAAATAATTTTAAAAATATGCACATCGTAGCTTTTTCTTACACTTTGTAGCACATATATTACTCTGAAGTTCATGGGTACCTGGTGGGATAGTATGCCACGTATACAGAATGAACAGCTCTGAGCACTGCATTCTCACAGAGGAACAGATGGAGATATTCATATCACAAGTCATAAGACTCAGTGTCTTTATATTTGCACTTCCAGTTTCAATGGTAGTGCATTAAAAGGATAGAAAACATGGCAGAATATTTTCTACCATGGTAGTTAGGTTAGGTTTTTGCTTTCTTTCATTAACTAGTCTCTGTTGACATTTATCATTTTTGCATATTTATTGAGTTTATTTTAATAGAGTCAAGATGTTTTCAAGCTGTTACTGTTGGTAGCTAAACAATAAAATTATATAAAGGAACTGTAGCAACTCATGTATGAGGAAAAGCTGAGCAAGCTGGGACTGCTTAGACTGGAGAAGACACTCAAGGGGATCTTATCAACATACAGAAATACCTGAAGGGAAGGTGGAAAGAGGGTGGAGCCAGGCTCTTTTCAGTGGAGCTCAGTGACAGGACAGGTGGCATTGGGCACAGACTGAAACACAGGAGGTTCCCTTTGAACATGAGAAAAAACCTTTTTTTTTCCTGTGAGAGTTCTCCAGAGAGGTGGTAGAGTCTCCATCCTTAGAAATATTTAAAAAACCAAAAGTATAGGCAAATGTTTCTGGGTGGTCCTATTTGAGCAAGGGGGTTGGACCAGATGTTCTCCAGAGGTCCCTTCAAACATCAACCATGCTGTGCTTCTGTGAGTCTGTGAAGGAAAATATTTAAGAACAAAGAAACAAATGAAGCCTTAGAATTGAAGGTTTTCTGTGCTATCATTTAATGTTTCAAATTGACATAGAAGATTTTGTGTCAAGTGAGAAGTCAAGATTAAGAAACACTAAACTTTACTACATTTGATGTTTCAGAGCAATTTTTTGAATAATTTTAACTTACACGTTTGTTGTATAAAATACAATGAAATATCCAGTTGGAAAAGGAATTGGCCTGCTCAACACAAGTACATTACAAGAGACCTCAAGAAGAGAAATGTAGAAAACCATTCTGTGGAATATTAGATGCCTTTATTTCTCTGGAATCTACAGATCTCGAGGAGATTTATTCTTTATATTACAGTTATAGGTATTGTTAGAATTCCATAATAGCTCATAAAGCAACAGTCAACCTATGTTGATTTCTTCCTCTACAGTGGTTTCCTCTTTCAGTTGAGTTTTAGGTGTTTGGATTACTTTTAATTTTTTTAATCCACTCCCCGCCACCCCAGGCCCTCAGTCCACACAGACACATGTCTAGGATATAATATCTGAAGAATAATGGTCAAAGAATAAATTCTTACATGTGCCACAAATGATGAGATCTGCAATGGCCCCTTGGTTATTTAGGGAGCTTATTCTACTATATAAAACCAGCATACGGGAAAGTTTTGTTTGCCAGAGTTGTCCCCTTTGCCCTAGCTGCTGCATCAATAAAGCCAATTTGTACATCATGACCTTTCTTTGTGTGTTGCAGTTAGAGCTGTAGATATTTTAAATCCTGAACCACAATATGAGTTAGGGAACTGAATAGAGAGGAAGAATATATCTGTCATCTGTCATACTGCTGAAAAGACAAGCTGTAGTATCCTTTACTAGTTGCTGTCCAGCTCAGAGTTTGCCAAGAATAATGAACCCATCTTCAGAATCTCCTAGGATGGGACAGAGTTTCCCAAGGAACCAGAGAGGTGAGCTGTTACTATCATCAGCTACTGCTGCAGTTCTGGTGTTTGGACTTAACTCTTTTAAGGATATCAAACTTACAGTCTGGTACAAGATAATATAGAAAATAACATGTGAATAAACATTAGAAATAGAGTAATGTGTAATTTTCCAGAAGAAAGATCAAAGGTAGTAAGATTCAAAAAAGAGAAAGAAGCAAAGTTTGCCAAAAGATGTTAGAAGTTCAGATTAATTGTATTTTCTAATGACACTCCAGTGTCCTTTGGGGTGGTGTGATCTTACCATGCTTGTGACTGTCATGTTGGTGCATCTGTAGTTGTATGGACTGCAGCTGTGTCATGTGCCATCTACAAACTACATGCAAATGCAATCCATAGCAAATATTTAACTCTTCAACAGACTGCATACTTATCACCTCCATACTTCCAACAAAGGAAACATCTCAAGGGTCTGCCTTGATATTACATTTGACGTTAGTGGAAGGTTTGCTGACACTCAGAGTATGAATCTAAAATTCCCTGGATTTCACCTTACCTTCCACAACTTTTTTTCTCATCTTGGATACTTTTAGCCCTCTTATTTTTTCCTGTGCAGAAGTGGAATATAGTTAAATTTATCCCACCATTGAGTAAAATTTATCTACTTTTAACACTTTTTTCTTTTGGACTTATAACAATTAACAGCACAGTATAAAACAAGTAGAACCATGTATACACCTGAAACTAACAGTAAAGTTACTATTACCCTAAATTTTATGCTCATTTATTCCTGGGAGGGGCTAATTTTTATATTTTTTTTACTTTTCTTTATCATACTTATATCAGGTAGAAATTAGGACTGCTGAGCCACCTTGAAAATGCAGTTAAGCTTTCTGAAAAGGAAAATTACTATGTGATATACCTGGTGTATTAATTATACACTAGTCCAGTGATTGATTACACTGTAGAGTGGGAATTGCTCTCAACCTTCTCTCCGTTGAGATTCTGCCACAAACTTATCATTAGAGCACCTGCATCCTCACACAGACATTCAATGATACCATCACTGTTTTTAATCTTCCTGTAATTTTGGGTACGTGCTGTATGCTCTCCAAGGTGCAAGAAGGACATGTTGTACCCATTAACCTTTCCACACAATGAGTGCTCGTTAAATCCAGCAGTTTGACAGAGGCCCAGTCAACTGCTGGATAGGACCAAGCAACAAAATGCACGTATTTTGTACAGCATATGATATCAGCTAACAACATGAAAGTCATCTTCTGTATGGAGTGAACTTAGAGTGAACAAATTAAACCTCATGTAGTAAATAAATCATCACGATAATGTCTGCTTGTATTTGCTAAAGGAATATTGGAACCTTGGAGAGTAAAACATGAGGATTTTAAGGGCTGTCTCAGTGACAAAGTGTATGAAGTAGACAGATATGAGGAAAATATCTTGTAGTGGTGAATTTTTCATTAGAAGTCAATAGACTCTGTAAAGCTGTCAAATGTTAACTAGCTTACCTTCTGCTCTTTGCGAAAAGGTTAATGGATACAGCACATTTGCTAGTGTGACACTGAAAAACAAAGCATGACAAATGGAATGTTCTTGTATTTGTTTTGCACCCTTTTAAAATTCTTTAATTATTACTTTGTTTTTAGGTCTACTATATGTAAAAGTGGCTAGACTGTGAACTGACTGTGAATTAGGGCTGCTGGAAAAGCTTTAACCCAAGTACAAAATATGACATAAGGCCATCATGAACGCCGTGGACACAGATTTTCCCAAGAGCAGGTGAGAATGTACTGCTGAAGGCACTTGTACACTGCTCATTCAGCCCTTCTGAACTTGTGCAGATCATGTTGTTTCTCTTTTGTCTCATCTATTTAAACTGTGGTCTTGCAGGTCAGAGGCTGTCTCCAGCAGTTTTATGTATCAAATAACACTAGGAAGCTTTACATTTTCTTGAGTCTTCTAGGCACAACTACAATAGAAATAGTAATATTAGTAGTATGAGAGTTGTGAGAAAATTATGTGAATGACTAGCTCACACATCCTGTTCATATAAATGAGAACATTCAGCATCCATGTGGACAATTCACACAAAGTGAGACATGCGAACTTGGTTAGGTTGTGGTCTTTTTCCCACTTTCCAAAGCATGAAAAACCTTCAACTGGTACTAGGTGGCTGCACAAAATTTTAGAAATTTTTAGAGTCAAGTTTTATTTAAAAAAAAAAAAAATCCTGAGGTTATGTAAACTTCAAAAATGTCTTAGAGATGGTATCTAGCAATACAATGTTCCATTTAATTTAATTGCAAGATTTCATAGTGGTTTTTAGCAGAAACAATAAACCATTTTAGAAAGCTTTAGAAATTGTGGCTAATAGGAACCTGCATTTTATCAAATACCTGTAAGTGCAGCTTTGTGTGTTTTTCAGGAAACTTAATTTACTAATCCATGAACACTCTCAATCTTGATTTCTGTGGGGAAAAATAGGGACTCATATATGTTCATCTTGTGAAATACACTGTAGAATTTAAAGAAAAGCAATACCAAAAGAAACTCAATGTGTTCTAAGCTTTGGCAATAGAATTGTACGTTGGAATTTCATATTGTCTTAATTCGAGAAAGAGGAATTGTAACATTTTAAAATTCACTCAAAGTGAAGCATGTTGCATTTCTGGGACAACTCTTACTTTTTGGTTCGTCCTTCTTCTTATTGAGTGGCTTTTCCTCTTCTCTCTCCAGTTTTTCTTTGCTATATTTCAGAGAAATACAGTCATATTTGCCTCTCTTTGCACCCTACATCCTTCCTACATTAATGTGGCCACATTGACAATTACTCAAGCTATAAAGCTATTAAGACATTTAATAATCTCACAGGACAAACCAAAAAAAAAATAAAATAAATAGAGCAAACAATGTCTTTGAAGACTTGTTCTCCAGGGCTTTTTGTGTCTGCAGTGAGATAAAGACAAGAGTCTTTTTAATAAGACAAACCTGTCCTATTCTCACCTGACGTAGTTTCTGTGCATTAGAAGCTTACATGCTCTTGAATACTTCTTATTGTAGGCACAGCAAATAAAAGACCAGTGGAAAGAAATTTTTGCAGAAACAGGCATTATCCCAGGAGCTACTTTGAGGCTTAGAGCAATATAGAGATAAAACAGGAAGGCTGTGACCTTCATTCTTCATGTCCTTGCAGCTTGAGAGCTTGTTCTTCAATTAAACCCTTATGGCTAAAAAGGTAACATTATCAACAATAAAAAGAAAACTGAAATATATTATTTTTAAGGCAATGCATAGAACAAGTCTCAGAGTTAAATTTAGGATAACAGCTTTTTTCTTCAAAACCAAAATTTGTTTGGTTTGGTTTACTCTAAAAAGCTTTCAGCTCACAAAACCAGTTCATTAAGCACTCAAAGGCATACTTGAAACAGTGTGAACTGAAGAATAGGATCACACAGAGATATAACCTATTGCTGTCTCTAGCTTACTCCTATCCTGTGTTTTCTATCAGACAACAGGTGCAGTTTCAGAAACGAACAATTGAATGCTTGAACTGAAGTGAATGCTGCATTAGAATGACAAGAACAAAGAGGAAACATGGGAATCCACATAGAAAACAGGAGAGGACTGTGCCTCCTTTTCAGGTGATAGAGATTTCCTTGTGTCTAATTTCCCTCAGTAACATTCTGTAATCGGGCTATTATTAATATTTTTTATTATTATTATTATTATCTTTCTAAAGGAAGACTCAATCTGAGCAATGTACATAGCCAAGACTAGTTGCAAACCTGTAGTTCAGTAGAAGAAAACCTTTTTCTCTTTTACTATTTTACTCAAACACATTAAACTATCCATCATTTGAGTTAATTAGGTAAGGCTGTTGGGATATTGGAGCATTGTTCCAAGCTATATCATTCTTCTACATCTCTGCCCACTGAATTTTTGAATTGTGAACTTGTGGCCTTATTCATAAAAGCAGTATTGACTTAAAATTGAATAATAGCTTTTTACTGCTTTATTGATTTGTTTGGTTTGGTTTTGGTTTTTTTTTACCTAAGTCAGGAACAAAAGCTTTTCTGTCTATGCAACTGGTAGATTTAATCATCTTTGTTCTGTTCCTTTTTCTTTTATAGTGTGAAAAAGAAACATTTTCTTTCCGAAGTAAGAATTTCTAAATTCAAGTGTAATTAATTCAAAATATTTTCAGTTTCATCTAGTTAAAATGCTCAAGACACACTGCTAAGGATTAAAAAATCTCATCACTTTACTAGATTAGTCAAATAGCTAATCATGATTACATTTAAAACAGGAAAAAAGTTTTCTTACTCCTCTTCAAATCACTTGTGTTTTCAGAACTGTCTGTCCTCACCTTACATAATCATCCACTTGTTCATTTCTTATGTAAAATTTTATTTTAAATTGCTAACCACAGATTTTGCTTTTCTGCCCCAAAGGGATTATAACTTTATGATCTCCTTTATAAATGGAATTTCTTCCCAGTCACTATTTGCATGCTCTTTCCTATACATAAGTCTGTGTCCCTACTTTTCCACCAGTGATGGGTGCTCACACAATATAAAAATTAAAAAGAGGAATGAGGAACTGAAATTCTGCCAAAGATATCATGTGTACATAGGAAACAGTGATCCTCAAAGGTTTACATAGTGAAAATATACAGGCTGATTATCATGAAGACCATATCCCTGCCGAATTTCAAAACCCTCCTTTGGTATGTGATGCCTTTAAATAAAAGTCTCCAGATTTTTTCGTATAGGGAAACAAATATGTCTTTTTCCTTCCTCTCTCATGTCCCAGTAAACATCTGGCCCATTTTTTTGTTGAAATGTTCTGAAGAATGTTCATCCTGGGTACAGTTCACCAGGAAAATTATTACCCCAGCTCCCAAAGTTCATTGAAGTAATAGGTTATTGAAAACAGAAATGGCCTAGAGAAGCACAAATCCCACAACAAGGAGAGGAAAATGTCATAATAATGGAACATTATCTGTATTTGAATCTGTTGAAAAAATCATAACATTTTTCATTAAGAAAATTTTGGTACTTAGGAAAAAAAGTAAGATTGGTACCATAAAAAAAATTTCTCTACATGTCTTTTATTTAAGTCAATTTACTGTGTTTAAAACTTGAGCTGTAATTGATAACATTGATGATACCAACTCCCTTTGATGAGCTCTGTCTTTGCCATTCCAGTATCATGGCTTTTCACATCTGAAAAAGTAGATGAGGAAGTACAGAATATGGAGGAAACTTTGTCTTAATCACAAATGAACACTCCACAAGATTATTTCAAGCAAATCTTTCCTTTATTCTTGTCCATCTCTATTGTCTCTTTTATTTTTTTATATTTTTATTTCTCACTACTGCCTGAAAGCTTTGCTATCATTATGAGTAATTTCAGCTAAGGCCTTTTCTGTGACTGCTTAATATATTAATTTCTAACCTGATCATAGATCTAACAACAGTTCCTTTATAACAAAGAAAAAAAAAAACAAAACTAACCCCCAAAAAACCCCATACAAACAAAAAAGCCCATACCAAAAAAAAAAAAAGGAAAAAATTATCTTTTTCTTTCTAATTCAACATAAGAATTGGAAAGCAATTGGTTCAGTTAATATAAAGCATGTATTAAGAACAACAAAAAAGTATTCAGATGAAACACACTCATTTTTCTGGCTGTAGACCTTGATGTTTCATTGACATGGAAACTCTTGTTTACAACAGTCTGATGACATTGTTTACAGGTGTTGCATAATGTCGTTGACAAGAATAGTGTTGTTTATATAAGCAGAATCGCTGTGTGCAAAATAGTCTCATATCTAACGTGTGCTTGCTCATGCAGTATGAGCCTACTTACTGCAGGCTACAGTATTTGATCCATAGCTATCAGCATTCAGCTGGCAATTTGAATTAGAAAATATAGCCTGAAAATAGCTTCATTTCACATATATTACTTTCTGACTGCTGCTGTGATTGCTCAGCCAGAGTCCAGCTGTGGAAATGTTAAAACTATTCATCAAGCATGAATATTCATCAGAGTGGTATTCTTATTTTCCTACACATCACTGAAATGACAGACACAACTGCTAGGTGAGAGGGGTGAATAAACCCTCCAACTCTCTTCAAAAAGTAAAATCCCCCATGCACACACTCAGGCACATCAGGAAGCCCGGTGAATTATGCCTGTGCAGTTGAAAGGCAATAACTTCTGGGTCCTCCTGATGCAGCTGTATTCAACGTGCTATTTGTCATATCAGGAGATCAGTCTGAAAGAAAATGCCAATCCCAAATAATTACAAAATCACAACTCAAGCTTCCAAACTCCTGAGCTCAGTTTAAAATCATGAAAGCTTTTTAAAGGAATTATTTATACTTGCTTTTACAGACTTGAGTCTTTAGGGACTAAATGACAAATTAAAACATGCTGGTTTTAAATAGAGGTTGAGACTGACAAGTAATCAGAGGATCTGGAGCTTAAAAAAAAAGCCAATAAAACACAAAGGCTTGTAAAACTGAAGTTAAAATGGTGAAACTGTTTTCTTATAAATGTTCATTGTCTTCAACACGAATAGGATTTCGGTTCAACCACAAAGAAAGGCATATTATCTCAAAAGCCAACTCTGTAACCCTTATTAACTTCATGCCACATATCCCACTGTATTTGAAAGGCAACATAAGGTGAAAACTGCATATCTTCCACCCTGAATTAAAAAAAACCCAAATACAAAAAACAAGAATCATAGAATGGCATGGGTTGGAAGGGACCCCAAGGATCATAAAGCTCCAACCCCCGGCCACAGGCAGGGCCACCAACCTCAGGCCTTGATCTACACACAAGGGCGCCCAGGGCCCCATCCAACCTGGCCTTGAACACTTCCAGGTATGGGGCATCCACCACCTCTCCAGGCAGCCTGTTCCAGGACCTCACCACTCTTTCTGTAAAAAACTTCCCCCTAATATTCAATCTAAACCTTCCTTCCTTCAGCTTTAAACCATTCCCCCTTGTCCTGCCATTATCTGCCCTTTTAAAAAGTTGATTCCCCTCCTGTTTGTATGCTTCCTTCAGGTACTGGAAGGCTGCAATGAGGTCCCCCCGCAGCCAGGCTGAGCAAGCCCAGCTCCCTCAGCCTCTCCTTCTAGGGCAGGTGCTCCAGCCCTCTAATCATCTTTGTGGCCCTCCTCTGAACCCTCTCCAACAGTTCTACATCCTTCTTGTATTGGGGGCCCCAGATCTGGACACAGTACTCCAGGTGGGGCCTCACGAGGGGAGAGTAGAGAGGAACAATCATCTCCCTTTCCCTGCTGGCCACCCCTCTTCTGATGGAGCCCAGGATACCATTGGCCTTGGGAGCTGCAAGAGCACACTGCTGGCTCATGTTAAGTTTCTCATCCACTATGACACCCAGGTCCTTCTCAGCAGGGCTACTCTCAAGAAGCTCTTCTCCCAGTCTGTATCTATGTCTGGGATTCTTCAGGCCTAAGTGCAACACCTTACACTTGGCAGTGTTGAACCTCATTAGGTTCACCCGGGCCCATCTTTCCAGCCTGTCAAGATCCCTCTGGATGGCTTCCTTTCCTTCTAGGGTGTCGACCACACCACTCAGCTTAGTTTCACCCACAAACTTGCTGAAGGTGCGCTCAATCCCATCATCAATGTCATTGATAAAGATATTAAAGAGAACCGGTCCCAAGACAGACCCTTGGGAGACACCGCTTGTCACTGGCCTCCACCTGGACATAGACCCATTGACCACAACCCTTTGGCTACAGTCTGTTAACCAGTTTCTTATCCACTGGATGGTCCACTCATCAAATCCACATCTCTCCTATTTAGAGATAAGGATGTGGTGGGGGACTGTGTCAAAGGCCTTGCACAAGTCCAGGTAGATGACATCGGTTGCCTTCCCTTTATCTACTGATGCTGTCACTCCATCATAGAAAGTCACCAGATTGGTGAGGCAATACCTTCCCTTGGTGAAGCTGTGCTGGCTGTCCAGGATCACGTGCTCTTCCCTCATGTGCTCCAGCATGTCATCCAGGAGGATCTGTTCCATGATCTTCCCAGGCACAGAGGTGAGGCTCACTGGCCTGTAATTCCCTGGCTCTTCCTTGCTCCCTTTCTTATAAATGGGAGTGACATGACCTTTTTTCCAGTCCCCAGGGACCATTTCTGACAGCCATGACTTTTCAAATATGATGGAGAGCGGCTCAGCAACCACATCAGCCAGCTCCTTCAGGACCCTGGGATGCATGTCATCTGGCCCCATAGACTTGTAGACATTCAGTCTCACGAGGCAGTCTCAGATTTGCTCTGCTCTTATGGTGGGGGGGGATTTACTCCCCCAGTTCCCACCTAGAGGTCCAGGGATGCAAGGTTCTGGGATTCGAGAATTATGAGAATCCTGGCTGCCTGAGAAGACTGAGGCAAAGAACTCATTCAGTACCTCAGCCTTCTCCTCATTAGTTGCAGCCAATTCTCCTTTCTCATTTACCAAGGGAGGTACGTTCTCTTTGGCCTGTCTCTTCTGGCCAAAGCAGGGTGATGTTTACTCCTTTGCAGCAGTGCAGCTCCTGAATCTGCATCATGCATGAAGTTCCTCAGGCTGACTTCTGGCACAGATCCACAGTTGGCATAAGCCAGTACAGCTGTATTGATTTTGGGGGAGCTACAGCATTTGACACCAACTAACAATAAGGTCCATTAACTTCCTATTGTCTCTAGAGTATCTGCCTACAGCTTTGCCCTGATACACATTCATATGGTAATACAGTTAATGCAAAAATCATTGTCCAGCAGTACTCAACAAGAATAAAATCCTCTCTGTGGCAGAAGTGCTGTGTCCACAGTCTATATACATTTTTGTCCTAGATATTTTTCTCTACAGGCTTTGTACAAACCTTTCCTTTAGGGCAGTATACGACTCCTATCAAATATTTGTCTGAGGAGAAAAGCAAAAGAACAAGCAAACCAGTCATAAGCATTTTCCTAGTGTTACCTGGAGTGAATACAACAGAAAAGTACTTCTTCAACAGCAAGATGCTTAATGTAATTCTTTGTCAATTACAGGTTTTGATTCAGACATAATCTGATATTGGAGGGAAAAGTTATGTATGTAATTAAAAAGGGCTTAAAAACAAAACAACGGTTTCAGTTAAAAGTAACCTACTTTTTTTCAAAGGAATAGCAAAATGAAGTTCTAAAAACTCCAGGTTATGCTTGGACTTTGCTTGATAGGATAGCTCTGCTTTTTCTGTAACTACACAGCTACCATTTCAGACATGTATTTTCTGGCATTATTGTACTTTTCAAAAGCATCCCAGAAACCTCAATACCACTTTAAATAGTTCACAGTATTATCACAAATAATTAAGAGATACTCTATTATACTCTGTTGTCCTGCTTATAAAAGGAAGGTGTTACAAATCCTGAAATTATCAGGGCAAAACACCTACAAGCATAGTCGAGAAATTCTTATTTTCTGTACAATAATCAATATTTTTTTTATTTGTGGGTTTGGGTTTTTTTTACCCCTAAATTTGTTATTCCTTACCACTAATCTGTTTGTAATTTCTGTGGCCCAGGAACTAGTAACCAGAGCAATGAAAATAATCCTTTTTTTTAATTATTATTTTGTTCTAGACAGTGTAGCAAACAAAAGATGGGGAAGAACAGATCAGTCTGTTCCTCATATTTCTTTCCTCACTTGAATGGATAAAAAACCCCCACACCTGTCTCGAGTAATGCCAAAAAAAAGCCCAAACCCCAAATAAAACCTCACAGAAAAAACCCACAATCAAAAAAAGCCTTGGACATCTATCTAAAAAAACCAATAAAAATCAAGGCGCAGCTGACTATGAAGATATTCTGACAATTTTCACAATCGCTCCCAATGTAGCTGTATCAATTTATATAAATAATTAAATTGTCAGGGGAACCCAGAAGTCTATTTATGAATTAAATTTACTAACCAGTCATTGTCTTTGATAAATAAATTTTTAGAGTTAAACAAGCACCACACCAAAGACGGCTTCGGAAGGCTCCTGTTTCAGCATATCCAGGGAGGCATGTCTGGAATGGACCTGCATTTCTCTTCATTGGAACAACAGGAAGGTTATGAGATGAGGAGACACAGGGTGACACTAGCTTTTAGCTTGAGCTTCTATAACCTAGCTATGAAACCATCATTTTTCTCAGCTGTTTTGGACATGTGTATGTATGCATATGTATGTATGCATGAATGAATGGAAATATAAATACACATGGTCAAGTCAAGTGGGATGAATCCTAGCTGTATGCTCTCAAAGTAGCCATAAGCAAGGCTTGAAACGTGATATGAAACCGCCATTCAGGAAGATCAAAAGAATGCATCAGTATATTTAAAGATGCCACTTATCTCCAGTTTATATTCCTCCTGGCAAACCTACCCCAGTCTGGCAGAAAAAAGCAAATTATGTGGGCTTAAACTTGAATCTCTTGCATCATAACAGATAATTTTAATTGCCAGAGTCTAGTGACTTCAAAAATATTTTTTCTGTCATTTCCTCTTGTTATACCATGTGCCAGGTATCTGGTAAGAAACTGGTTAGGGATCCTCTATTTTGCTAGGACACATTATGAAATTGGGACCCAGGTACTCACATGTTCTCAGCAGGGAAGGATGTGAACCTGCCAGGTAAAACAGTTTCTTACCTGTAAACTGTGGGACAAGCTACATGCAGTTTCTTGAGGACTGAGCTCTGATGTAATTTGATTCAAAGAGATGAACAATTTGGAGATGAATAAAACTATATTTTTTGCTAATGTGGGCAAGAAGTTATCAAATAATTAGATACATAAAAAACTAGCTAAAAACTGTACACTAAAACAATAGCACAATACTTTAGGGAACACCAGTAAGATGTTAAAAACCACAGAAGGCCCATTTCCAAAATAATCTTATTTACAGTGGATCATTAATCCTACTGAAAGCCAAGGGGACTTAGACTAGATTGATTTCAGTAGGAGTTTGTCACTTTAAAAATCTCATTAGGGTACCTGTCTACATCTTTCCACTCCCAACTTAAATGTTTTTAACATTTGGCTGCTAAGTCCCTTTTCAAAATGAAGGCTTAGGCTCTGAAACTACATAGACCTAGTTTGTTAAAGATATTTATTGTCTTCCGGTGATTTCAGTGGAAATGAGATACCTAGACACCTTTCAAAATTCTAACTACAATCCAAGTCAAGCTTGAAAAGTGTGCACAGGTAACAGAAAGGATTTGTAACATATGAGATTATATAGTGTGTTTCCCTGACCATTATTTTTCCCACCTTGCAATAAAAGCAGTATCCTGTTCAAAATTAAGACATTCTTTCCCATGTTTATGCACCAAAGAGATATACTACACTAATGCAGGAAGGGCAGAAAGAAATGTTCTAATCAGGAAAAATGCTTGGGAACTCAGAGCAGTGAGCTTTGCCATCTCATCTGATATGTGCAATGGCTCATAAGGGCATTGCAAATCCAACATGCAATGACTATAAGGGCTCAGAATCAACATGAAGTGTCACTGTAGGACACATGGAGCCGCTCAGAGCAATGGCTGTGCCTTGATGTTCCAGGGGTTCACACAGATATAGATGTTCCTCACAATTTCTATTTGAGGCAGGGTGGAGGGGTGGGGAAGAAGCAAGGAGGAAAGAAGAATGGATCAGGGTTCAATGTTCAAACATAATTCCAGGTCAGGGTGTACATTTTGCATACGACCTTATCATTCAAGAGCTGCATTAATTTATGGAGAGTTTGGAACTGCTTGTTTATGCTATTTCTGGGACGATTTATGCTTAATGTAGAATTTCTGCAAAATGCTTTGTGGTCTCCTCAGTTTCTTTTGGAAAATAATAACTAGATTGAATGGAGCACTTTAGAAGATATTTCATTTCTTGGCTTTTAAAATCAATATTTTTCACATTGTCATGAATATTTTTTGTAGAAGCCTTGGCAGCTATTTTTGTTCGTTGTAATTGTGGGTATAGGTGAAGATGGAGTACCTTTCTCTCATTATTAAGAGCTTAGTAGCCCTGAGCTAAAGGCTGCAATTCTTCATGTCACCACTGTGGTGGCAAATAAGATTTTCCATTTAGTTTCTGGTAACCTCATTTGTCAAGGAGACTGTATTTCAAGTTTATATAGATTTAAGGCAAACAAAATGGGACAGTTAAATGCTTTTTTTTTCATAAATTGAATTAATCGATTAGCAAATAATTAAACAGATGGAACGTTAACATTGCTGATACGCTGGCTTATTTCAGACTTTGTGTAAAGAACGCTTGAGAAGTTAATAAAAAGCAAAATCATCTTTTCATTAATGACAGTCTCAGCATGCTGCCAGCACACTCTCACACATTAGCATGGGTTTAATCTAAAACTGTGGACATATTTTTCTCCATGGAATATTTCCCCTTTCTTTTTAATTTATGTTTATAACCTGTGTTTATGTGTGCACACACGCGTATGCCTGTACATGCATGTTCACAACAATCAGGAGTGCAGCTCATATGAAATCCGACACAGATGCATAAAAAACATTAACAGAAGAGTTCTGTTAAAACCCAGGGATCTGCTCTCAAGGTTTTCTTGTGGGTGGTTTTGTTGTTGTTATTTTGGTTTGTTTTTTTCCCTCCATTTTCACTATTTTTTTCCAGTGGCAGTTGAGATAGAAAAGGTCATTTTAGCAGATAAGAAATGCTAACTCCCTCTCAATCTTCATATGACATGCCTTCTGCACTCAGTGACTAACTCTCACTTCGATGGATAGTGCATGCTGAGGGGCTCTGGCTGAAGCTTCTAATCAATGCAAGTGTAGAAACCTGACAGAAGCACTTTCATCCTCACTGTCTTAGCCAAGACCTTTTTTTCAGCTGTTTTAGATTATCCTCAGTGAAACCCATAACTGCTGGACTTAGCTGCAGGTTTGTGATTTGATGTAATTTAAAATTCAGTGAAACCATGAAATTGCAAATGACTTGCAAAATGAAATTAACATAGCCTGCATATTATCCAGTGTACTGTGCTTTCTTCCTTCTTCTCTAGATCCATTTCTGTTCCTTTACGGTTCTTGAGGAGCATTTGAAAACTTGGGGTAGGACAGTACTTCTCATATCATATTACAAATGCTTAGAGATTCCCAGAGGCTACTGTGAGGATCATGATTTCTGAATGTCCAAAACATTGATTAAGCTTATTAGAAAATGTACATGACCTTATACAAATATTTTTATTCTACTGTGTTCCAATTGATCACAAGCAGTGAAAAGAGCTCCATATTTTTATAGTGGAGATAATGTTATTGAATAAAATTGAGTCATGGAAAAGGCTACAATAAGAATAATTCTTTATGTCAAATCAGAGTGGGGAGGTTCATGATCTTTGATGTTATTCTGAGGACTTTCTGGCAATGTTTTGTATACAAATTTTCAATAATTCCAAATTTAATGTTCTTTTACTAGTAAAATTACTTTAACTCAATAAATCGCTTCTCAGCCTTTTGGCTAAGATCAAGTGTAGTATCTGTTCTTATCAGTTTAACATCTGATACGTCCTTGATGAGAGGACTTTTTTTTTTTTTCTGGGCAGGGAGAAACCAGATGAAATTCAACAAAAGCAAGTGTAAAGTCTTGCACCTGGGGAGGAATAACCGCATGTATCAGTACAGGCTGGGGGATGACCTACTGGCGAAGAGCTCTGTGGAGAAGGACCTGGTGGTCCTGGTAGACGACAGGTTGGCTATGAGCCAACAGTGTGCCCTGGTGGCTAAGAGAGCCAATGGGATCCTGGGGTGCATCAGGAAGATTGTGGCCAACAGGTCTAGGGAGGTGATCCTCCCCCTCTACTCTGCCCTGGTCAGGCCCCACCTGGAGTACTGTGTCCAGTTCTGGGCTCCCTGGTATAAAAAAGACAGGGATCTCCTTGAGAGAGTCCAGAGAAGGGCTATGAAGGTGATCTGATCTGTGGAGACAAGACAAGGGGCAATGGCTGCAAACTGGAGCATAGGAAGTTCCGCATCAACATGCGAAAGAACTTTTTCACAGTGAGGGTGACAGAGCCCTGGAATAGGCTGCCCAGGGAGGTGCTGAAGTCTCCTTCTCCGGAGATATTCAAGACCCGTCTGGACGCCTATCTGAGTGATATGTCCTAAGGAGCCTGCTTTGGCAGGGGGGTTGGACCCGATGATCTCTCGAGGTTCCTTCCAACCCCTACAATTCTGTGATTCTGTGAAATTGAGGAAGAAACTGAAATTTAATTAGATCATGTAAAACTTGTTAATTCCTCTTTATCTTGATGCTAGGGGAAAAAAGGAAAATAAAATTTTAAGAGTTAAAGTTTGCATTTAATTTTTTATTTTAGTTTTCCACATTCCTCAAAACTATCTCTTGCTTAAATTTCATATGATAGACTGGTTATTTTTATACTTCCATTTTTGTTTCTTCTCAGGAACTGAAATATAAATAACAAGACTTTTGAAAAGCAGTTACAAAATCATTAGATTTCTATAATAGAAAGGTGTTTGATTTTAGTCATTATTATTAAAAATAGTACTTTCTTGTAAACAGAGGAAAAAAGCTTTTTTTTCTGGGTTTGACTGCATTCTGAATCAGAAAATGGATCCATCCTTATACCATCTGGGTAAAGCTTTTTGATCTGACAGGGGTAACATTTCTTCTCCCATTTGCATAACAAATAAAATAACAAGAACAAACCAGATTTTTCACATTCTTTTAGGGAACCATTTTCAAAATATTTTTAAAACCTGAACAAGTTCCTTCGGTATTTTCTTGTAGCAAAAGTTGCTGCTATGTTACTGGTGCTATAAAATGCTCCTTTTCCCCCTATTCTACTTACAACTTCCTATCAGATTATTTACAAACTCAAATACTTTAAAGCCAAGAATAATCTCTTAAGGGTGTCAAAAATCTTACCTAAATTAATTTTGTTATTACAAAAATGTATGGAGAAATGTGTTCTAATCACAAAAAAATAAAGTGATCACTGATTTATCAATAGATGTTTCTCATTTATACATATTATTATTTTGGTTTGGTTAACAAAGATTTTCACAGTAGCCACCTGTAATTCATGTGAAATTCTATAGATTAATCTGTATTTTACGTATGCTGAAGAACATTTATTACTATTTTTATCAATAATAGAAATAGATTATCCTTTAGAAAGTACCTTCATACAGACAAAAAGGGCACATAATCCATTTCCATGGCTTTTAACCAAAGGAGGAATTAATCTGGTCATATTCATACTCCTGTTTTTTTCATGACTTAAAAATCTCCCTTAGAATTAAAGGTTTTCCTTTCCTGACCCCCGTGATGCCAAGGTACAGAGGAATACATGGAGCTGGTAGGGAGGCAGACCTGGCCACCCCTGGGGCTTTGTGCAGTGGGATGCTGAGACCTGATACCTCTCATGTTCCCTGCAAATGCTTCATTCACTGTGGATAAGGAATGCATTGTTTTTACTACTGGACGTGAATAAAAGAGTGTTTACCTGAAAGCATAGATTTCGAAGAGGAAGCACATTTATAGTAGAAAAAATAACCAAATACTTTCCTAATCTTGTCTTTAGCAATAGGAGTATTCTCTATTGGCTTTTCTGTCTTGGTTAGTATCTACTCGTCTTTTCTTCAGATTAAAAACTTGACTCTCCCCTTATTAAATGCAGTTTCATTGTCAAAGGCACTGGCTCCACATCTGAGAATGCTATGAACTCTTTCTTGTCTCCAGGCATCACCCTTCTGTTCCATCAGTTTTACTGGCACATGCATAGGTACAGCCATATCGTAAATGAGATCACAAGTGCTGCTTAGCAGTTTTCATTGGCAATCAAATAAGGTATTTTCTGACAGCAATGCAGATCTTGTCTGCTGACAAGGAAGGGGACGAATACTTAAATGATATATCACTTTTGAAGCACGTTCATTGATTCAACAAAATATGCTTATGAATGTTCACACAATCTTAGTAAAAAATTTAAGCATCTGCTAAGTATTGTCCCATTTATTTCAGTTGACATGACACATACACCTGAAATTAGATGACTGTTGAAGCTGACTTAAATTATGTCTCATTTTCTGAAGTTTCCTTATGATGCAGCATCAACATGAAATATATGTTTTGATTAGAGAATTTAAAACTTACGCTTAGCATTCCACACTTTGAATCCAATCCAGAGTACTAAACCACCACTAGCTACAAATCTTTCGAACATTTAGCTATTCAGAAAAGGCAGAGGAAAATTATATTGTTATAGTCGTTTTTAAAATAATTCTGTCACTACAGTATTCTGCATATTTTAATAGTCCTGGTTTTGTGAGCTATATTAGAGTTACAATAGCTCTGGGAGCTTTCTTGATGAATTCTCAATGGTCGGTTCCATTAAGCAAAGATTGGTTTGCTTGACTGAAAATGAACCAACAATGTGTTCAATGTGGTTTATACATATTCTTGGTTGGAAATACGTTATTATTATAATGTGTCATTTGTATTTCCAGTATTTTGAAAGAGTAGATCAGTTATGTAGTCTGCATGCTGAATAATTCAAAGAAGTGTTCTCTATTAAATATTTAATCTATTCAAAATTATACGGTCCCAATATATATCAGTTAAATGCATACATTTATGGAAGCCCACTTTTATTAAACCAAATTAAATATTGAATCAAATTTAATAATTAAACTAAATTACTTAGTGGATCAATTTAACACATAACTTCAATTTATGCCACCATACTCGAATAACAGAGGAATAAATATTGAATGGGTTAAAAGTAAACATATCTATTGGTAGAAATATTTCTTCTAAACTCAAGAATTAAGATGTGTGTGCATGTGAATATGCACAGACATATACTTTTTTTTTCTGTTGATCTTCCTAAAGTAGAAAAGGTAAAAAGTCTGCCACTATGCCAATATGGGCAAAAAAGAAAGTAAAAATAAAATGCAGTGTCTATACACATGGGTTTTAGAAACCCATTCATGAATTATCTAACAGTAATTTAGTAACTTGATAGGCGTGTTCTCCTTCAAGCCCATCTTTCCTTTCTCATTTCCTTAGCTATGCATCATTTTATATAAACTAAAACATTATTGATGATATTCATCTATTATTTCTTCAGATTTGGTTAAAGGCAGCAGAGAAAATCTTACATATTAACTATCACAGATGCTAGGAGTCCATGTGCACCTGAGCATCATTTAGCAAAAATGGATTTATAAAGTGGGATGTGCTGTAGGGTGTTTCAGCTAGACCCAGAAAAAGTTTGAAAAATTTTAATTGATCATCCAAAAGCCCAGTGGTTTGGTGTATGACACTATTTTCATGCAAAAGTAACTCTTTATCTTATGAAATATGTCTTTCTAGTCCATTTCAAATCGTACTTCAGCAAGGAACTGAACTTTTGTTATTTACCTGCAGTGACAATTAAATGTGTATGACAAATACAGGAATCTAATAGTCTCACTCTTTTCACAGATATGCGGGAACAGTCAAAAGCACAGGTGGACAGCCAGATGGGATCACCAATACTTAGATTCTGATAAATAAAGACGAATTCTTGTTATTAGTCATCATTTAGGCAGCCTCATAAAATACCTTAATCTAACTTAAAATATCCTTCATAAAAATGAAAACAACAAATAAATAGCATCACAAGGAGGAAATATGGATAAAATTGAGCTAAAATTTAACTACTTTAACAACAAGAGCATCAAAAAAACCCAACATTTGTATATTACCTTTGAAGTAAATATGTAGGAGAGAAAGAATGAGAGAACAAAACTTTCTTGCTTCAATCAGCAACTGGTAAAACAAAATAGTATGTAGAAATCAATGCAGAAAGAATAGGTTGGTTTTGGCATTGCTAAGTTTAATGACGAAAGACAATAAAATTCTCCAAAGGCAGGAAGTTCTTACAAATATTTTCATGATCCAGATTATTGTGAGATCTATGAATAGGAAAGCCCTATGTGTATCATATTTTCCTGAAGATGACATTTTGCAGCTTTTCCGCAGCAAGAAAATCAAAGAAGAAAGTGCTTGAGAGAAGACCTGTAGTCTAATAATTGACCATATCTCTTTAAAATGGGTGGTAATGCCACCTAAAGCTGTTTGTTTTGCAGTGAGAACAGAAAGAACACAGTCAGCAACTTCACAACTGTGACATTCTCTGATGCTTTCAGTATGATTACATTTTTGGAATGCCAAAGGACAATTTTATTCAGTAGGAGTGCATAGTCTGAAAAATAAAACAAAACAAAACTAAACCCTAAAAAACCCCACAATCCCAACCAAACAGAAAATGAAATTGCTTCAATTGTTAATTATAGTTTATAAAAATTTAAGGGTTTTCTTACTATTCTGCCTTGCACTCTCTGATTTTTTTTGTCTCATTAGACACATTATAAATTTCTTAAACTAAGAAATTTAACTTAAATTAAGAAATGAAGAAATGCTTCCTCAGTGCATGCCCTATCTGCATCTCAGCTGCACACTGGTGATACAGGACCCTTCAACTCAGAGTCCATCAAAAGAAAAATTGAGCAGCTCAATAGTGACTCCCTCTAAGAGATACTTAGTCTGTGGAAGAGGGCCCATGGGATAAAGCAGCATACTTGAGGAAGTAAAAAAGCAACCATGCAGAGCAACTTTCTGAAAAGTATATAACACAACTTCTTTCAGCTTCTTCATTTTCTGAATGTAACATATCAGGAGCACATATCTGCAGGCTTCAGCAAATATTTGCATTTAATATCTGAAGTCCATAAGTGAAACCAAATCAGCAGAATTCAGTGGTGTGCTATGTTCAGTGCATCTCATCTCTTTCTCAAGCTGTAAAAAACAAGAGGAAGAGGTAACTGTCATAATTATTAAAGTTACAGTACAGTAAGGTCTGTATTAATTTTTCTCACTTTGGATATTGAAACCAATCATCAACTTTCTCTACATATTTTACTAGGACAGCACAACAAGACAATAAATTCCACTATTTTCTTTATTGGCATGCTGCTTTTTTCATACTTTCAAATACTGACAATATGAAAAAGGGACTTGTTCAGCTAAGTCACAGGGTAGTGAGATTTTGAACAGAGTGCCACCATTTCATGTAACTGAGCTCTTGAAGAACGCAGACTGAGAAAGGGCAGGATTTTTTTTCTGCATGTAACTTACAGGCATTCAAAGAGCTTCACGTTTGCCTTTTTAAATAAGTCTTAAAGTTCAATGATGTGCAGAAAGAGGAGTATTTTGACAGATTCTTCAGATCTGAAAATTAGAACAAATCCAAATACTAGGAAGAGCCATAAGATACAGACCTTAAAATGCCAGTTCCTCACTTCCTTTATCCTTGCATCCTGACATAGCAATACTTTGCTTTCAAATTGTACAAAATTTGACATTCTGCTACATCATGTCAGTTTTGCTCAGAGGTAAGATGATGCTAGGAGTCTGACTCCTTTCAATCCCCTCCCTACCTTGGGAACCTTCTCCTGCTCCAGTCTAAGTTGTCATAGTAATAATATTATGGAAGGATTCAGTCATCTCATCTTTCATTGCTTGATCTCAGTAGTTTCCTCAGCAATTTAAGGACATTCAGGTTCTTTTTTCTTCCTCACATAATGTGCAATACAGTTGTCTCCCTGTAGAACTGAGAGAACAGAATGTGCAGCTCAAATCAGAGGAATTAAAATGGGTAAAATACCTGAATCTGAACACTGAAGGGTATATCTGTATTTTATTTGTATGCTGTTTTAAAGTGAGTCAGTGTAGATAAGTGTATTTGCAGTCTTTTAGTGGAAAGAATAGGAGTGGGAAGTGAAAATACTGTAATATGAATTTGTATTTCAATGTATAATGTTTTCACAGTAACAGGAACACAAAAACATGGAAATATTAAAACAAGCAAAAAAAAAACCCCTCTCCTTCTAACCCCCTGAGTTTCCCATTATTGTTTAAATTCAGGAGAATTTTCTCATCCAGCAAGAAGCTGGGATGTAAAAATATGTTAGTGGTATCCTGCAGACCTACACTAGCTGCTGAACTCACAGTACTACATCATTGTGAGTGCAGGTGCTAAGCTTCATTAGAACAAGTCCTTTTTATTTCCTCTGTGACATTCTCTTCTCTTTCCACTAAAGCCAGCACTTTCTCACTTCTCTTGTCTAGATAACTGTACAGCTTGGGTGTTCAAGCCAAGTAGGGAATTACAACATTTAATTTTGAAAAAGCAATTGCGAGGATGATTATCAAAGGTTATGTGGGAAAGGAAACATTATGAAATAGATTTCTGCCAACTCCCAGGCTTGTTTGCAGGTGCACAGGGACATGAATAGCTCCCTCATGCAGACCTCAGCGCTGTTCTGATCCGTCACTGATTCCTTCTGTCTCCAAGACTTCTTGAGTGTGTGAGGCGCTGAAGAAGAGTCTGGCTGGAAGGAAGGTAACAAGAACAGCTCCGTCTTTTTATCTTTGCATCTGCCACATTGCTGAGGAGAGAGGTATACTCAGTTTAGTTGAAGTGAGCTAATCTACAAATATATTATCTTTTAAAGGGCTATTAGTACTTGGCTCAATTTGACTATTTCAATATAGAAAGCAATCAGATACTGTAGGACTATACTCAGTCTGGTATTCATTTCTTCACTTCTTCAGGTTTAAATCAAGTCTAGAAGTTACATTTAAAGCTGGATTAAGCCACCTACATACAGACTAAGACAACTGCTAATCGTATTGCAAAATATCTGTCCTCACAATATATCATCAGTGAAGATAAAGCCAATACAGAAAGTAGAGATGAAAGAGGGGACTTAACTGCCTAAACATGGAATTTAGCTGCCTAAACATAAGTTCTAATGTCATTTAGATGCAAACTACATAGATCCTAGCTTCCAACTGCCACACTTTTGTGAACCCTTGTGTTACAATGGACATTCGTTGGTTCTTGGGTCACATCCACAAGACTGTGCAAACATACTGCATGAAATTGTGCATCAGAAATGATATTAGACATTTGTATTTGAACAGTTCATGCCTGATCATCAGAATCACTCTGTAAATTTTGTATACAGTAAGTGCTACATTTCTGTAGGTTAAAAGGGGAATTTTAGACCCATGACCTTCTTTTAGCTGAATGACATAATGATATTCAGTACCATCTGAGGATCCCTAGAACATCTAAAACACATGTAAAAGCGTGGTGAGATGACAAAGACCTGTGGAAGATCTTCTTTCAGGCCAGGTTACATGCAGACAATCAAATCAAGCTCTTGCTCACATGTGCACATCGGCCTACTGACTCTTCCACTGACTGACTTCATTGATTAAAAAGATTTTCAGATTGAAGATTTCTTTCGAAGTTTAGTTCAAGCCCTATGTCAAAGCCTATGATCTAAAATCTGCCCAAGTTTAAGCAAAATTTTGCCATTTATAACATCCAAGAATCTTTCTATTGCGAACAGATTCTGTTGATCCAACTTCATTGCCATTCATACCTGTCACACAAAATCAGTTCCTTTGAAGCCGTGCCAGTGTGGTGGTTTAGCCCCAGCTGAGGGCTGAGCCCCACACAGTAGCTTGTTCTTTTAACAAAAAGAAGAGGGGGGGTGGCAGTTGGGGGTGGGGTGGGGTGGGGTGGGGTGGTGAGGAAAGGGAAATGTAAAGAGGGAAAAAAAACCAGACCAAAACCTAGAAAACCAAAACCCCGTAGGTTGGGATAAGGATAGTTTACTAAAAAAGCAGAAAAAGATAGATAAGACGACTTTAGAGCACAAAATACAAGAAACTGGTGATACACAATGCAGTCTCTCACCGAACCACACAACTTAGGCCGTACAGCCCAGAGCCATCCCAGAACCCGACCGTCCTCAAAAACCTCACATCCTGGAGGTATTTTTCCTCCTTCTCCCAGTACCCCCTTTCTACTGAGCATGACGTAATTGGCATGGAATATCCTCTTTGGCCAGTTTCAGGTCACCTGTCCTGGCTGTGTACCCTCCTTTCTCGTTAGCAGGGAAATATGAAGACATGAAAAAGTCCATGATTGCTTGGCAACAACTAGAAACATCAGGGTGCTATCAGCACTGCTCTCATTCTAATGCCCAAACACAGCATTCTATCCACTGCTAAAAAGTAAATTAACTCCATCTTAGCTGAAACCTGGACAGCCAGAAAGGAAGCACTTCTGATTGTGTGCTTCCTACCTCAAGCTTAGTTTGTGAGCTTCCTTTTCTGTCCTACAGTAAGACACAATGTAATCTTCAGTCTAATGAAGAAAAAGGTTTTGAAAAACATCACTGCTCATAAGCAGCTGGTGATTGCACACCTTCTTGAAAATGATATCTCTTTCACAGTATTACTAGACATGACTTTCCTAAATTGTAAGGTGACCAATTTACTTAATTATATTTTTCCTGTCATTATCTTCCTTTTTTTTTTTTGAGCTTATGATAAAAAGGAAGAAGTACAACTTTCAGAGTTCAAACTGCAAATTATATTTGTGCTGCTACATTCCTAGAGAGAAGATGTTTATCATACTCACAGTTTCAAAAGTTTAATTCTTACAGTATTTGAGTTGACATTATAAATTTTGTTCCAGTTAAGTGAAAAAAAAAATTGCAGTACTAAAAACCCACAAATTGGGGTATCATTTCTGTGACCCAAAAAGGCATGATCATCAGATTAGGCTTTACTAAATTTTGTGACGTGTGGAAAAACAAATTAAATTATGACTTATAATGTGTATATTTGCAATCTGCATGGGGCTTATTATTTCGCTGGCAGGTGATTTGAAGGGTTTTTTCCATAAAAATAGTCAAATTACAGAGCAGGAATCACTCTAATCTCTCAGAAATACCACTTCTCAGACAACAAGCAAAGGAAAGTTGTAAAATATGTCTAAGGGACAGCTACGGAAAGCAGGTCTTGAGAAATAACTCCAAAGACAGTAAACTCAAGCTAAGTTTTTTGGTTTGTTTGTTTGGGTTTGTTGTTTGTTATGTTGGGCTTGCTTTTTTTTTTTTTTTTTTAAAGGAGCCATTGAACAGGGAAGTCTGTAAAGAAAGAGACAGTTTGAAGTGATATTTTGGGCTGTCTGTGTTTGTTTCCAGCCAATGCAGGGTAAGAAGGTCTCATGTCCAAGTGCATGTGGAGATTCCTGTTCCCCTATGAGATGTGGTGCTATGACTAAGGGTCAGACAAGGATCAGGCTGCTGTGCTCACCTGCCAGCAATACTAGACACATACCATGGGTTCTCAACTACTGTTTTGTGACAACACCAGCCCACAACATCTTCCCTTTGGTGTTTTCTCCAGAATTATAATGGAGGACAAAATATCCCAGTCAGTCCGGTCAAATTTAGAAAACCATTACAAGGATCAGACAGGCTTGCAGACTCACCTTGTTGTCTCTAGAAAATTATTTGTTGTATCACCATGATTTTCATTTGACTACTCACTTGGAAAAATTATCAAATATTCTCACTGGAGAGAGATGTTAGTTAATTACTGATTTAATTTTCACAAGGTTGGTTGCTGTTGTCCTCCACTGCTGTGACAATTAGTACTCATAGAGAGAAGGAAGAATAGAGTTAAACCTACAGTTGTCCATCTGGAGAAGGGGGCTGTACCATGATGCCCTCTCATTCAAGATAAAAGTCTGAGAACAAGTAATCCTAGAAAATAAAGACATTGTCATCCAACCTCCTTGCAATTCACAGGAAGGTCCCCAGGCAGCTACCAGAGTGATGAGGCCAAGTATAAAGGTCAAGCTTAGTCCCACCTTTGAAGTGGTACACTGATATGTCTTAGTTAAAAATTATCAGATTGGGCTTCTGACAAATATAGAAGTAGCTTTTTTAAAGACAAAAATCAGACAAAAACTGAACTGCGAGTAATTACATTTAAAGCAATATTGAGTACTATATAGTATTTAGCATTTACATTTGTCCAGGGACCTGAAGACATTGATTACACTCCCTCCCCAGCCTCAGAATTTCAGCTGCACAGCTCATCATGAAAAACTGAAATGTACTTCACAGAGAATGACCTGGAAGTCTCTGTTTTAGTTTAATGTGAAATACTCAAGTTTTATCATACAGAATCTTATGAACAGGGATAAAGTTGCTTTTCATGTCAAGGATAGTGTAGTGACCTATGTGCTCTGTAGGCAATGAAAACCTCCTCATGCACCTCCATTTTTACATTTACACCCTTCTTTCTGAGAAAGACATTCATCTTAAGTTTAGCCTTCTGAGGACTGTCTAACCTTGTAGGCAACCAGAGGGGCTGGCATTTCCAATGAATGTTTAATCTGCTTAATGAATTTGTAGGTGCTTATTTCTTCCTCTTCACTACGTAGTTAAACACCTTACTTAGGCTGGCCATAGAGGGATGGGATTCAGTGGCTTAAACAAAAGCGTGTCATGTCCCTTCTGACTGCTAAAATATTGCAAAAAATTGCACAGAGCTAGAAGATATTGCATAAGATGTAAGAGAGATTGCAGAGAGGGGAAAGCAAGGTGGGGTACTTCACCTATGCTTGATGCCTAGCTGGGTGACTTAGGCCCGTTTCTAATTTCTAGACAGCTAGAGATAGATGAGTCAAATCCCACTTAAAAGATCCACATCAGTTTCCCAACAGTAAGTTAACTACCCAGATGCAGCAAAATCAGCAAGGCAGCAGGTCTAAAGAAAGTCAGTATTGTCTTCCAAGAAGAGTTTTGAATGAAGCTTTAGTTCAAATAAGGAAGTTCAAAGATGTCTCACTGTTCTAGCTTCCCTCATTGGTTTTGTGGCCTGTCTTGCCCTTCAATACTCTTCATTCATGGAGGAAGCAGGCACAACTGTACTCTCAACTTACCATGCGGTACATGCTATCCAAATCTAGTACTGCAAGGATTGCAAACAGCTATGCAAAAATCCAGGTTAGTTAGACCAAATGACTTTCTGGTTTCGCTTACATAATGGTGTTTATAACATTTCTAGATGTATGTCTTGTATGAGGAGTAGTTTTCTTTCTGTGGTGGCATTGTTTAGCTATCTAAAGTAAAAATCAATTTATTTTATTTTCTAAAAATTACTATTACACTAGAAGATCTTCTGCTACCAAACCTCAACTGGCAATTCAGAGATAACTAAAACCAGCCAGAAATAATTCTACATGTCTCAAATGTGATACTGAATATAAAATGGATTTCTTTCAATGTAATCACTTCAGCCTCTTACCCATGCTGACTACTCATACAGTGACCTTTAGCTGTATGCTTTATTTTTCCTTTTAATAAGGAATTGATGAATACATATACCTGTTGTTGGATTTGTTGCCCGTCAATTCAGAGCAATAAATTTCATTTCATACCCACTAAAAATTCAAATAATAAGATGTGTCACATATTTCTTTAAAACTAAGGCATATTTATTCCAGGTATCCTCTAAAAGCCCAATCGATAAAATTTCAGTACATAGCATATCTAGAGTTTGCAATATAGAAGGAAAACAGCTTCCCAAAGATTTGGAGTGAAATAAAGTGTAGAAAACAATGAACATATAAACACTATAAAATACAATAGTGAAATATTAGTGTGGTGTTAAGAAGTAGCTAATATTAAATTTTTTTTAAAAGACGAAATTAATAGAAAATATCTTTTTTAAAGATCAAAGTTTTATATGAGATAGATGCATACCATATCTTTCAGTCTTTCCTCGTCTAAAGAGTCATGAACTCCAGTTGGGAGTATCCCTTAATCAAGACTCAGTACTGCCCTAGTATTTGAAAATTATCACAGAGAAATCCTATAGTCATAATTGATAAGAGGTAAGAGGATGAACATTCAAAGTCCATATGAGAACTGTTTCTCTACGGTTCTCAGAATTCTGATATTAAAAAGACTAGGTTTTGCCAATTAACCAGAAATATAGCGATTTCTAATATTCTGATATGAATCTACTGTTGGGCAGAGCTTTTTTGAAGGAAGAGTCAAGAATCTGTACGCATTAATTTCCCGGTAAATAGTGGGTTGGCACAGGAGATATGAGGAGTTGTGCCAACATAAGCATATCTTCAGTCTTATAAAATACTAGAAATTTTGACTCTGTTGCTGTCTTGTCGTGTATGCATTTCAGATATCTTCATCACATTTGCATGAACTAGAAGTCAAAATGGAGTCAATACTGAAGAAAAGGTTTCCTTTAGGTTGTCTTTTTTTCTTTTATTCTAAACCTCTTCAATTTAAGTTACCTCTTACAGAGAGTGAACTTTTCCTTTAAGAAGGAAGCTAACAAAATGTGCAATTATACCCCAAATTAACATGTGATGGCAAATCCTCTGGTAATAAATTTGCCTGACTAATTTTTCTATTATTCAAGTATTCAACAGGAGAGATAACAAGCAAGCTATTAAAGATTATTATGTGGACTATTTTGCCATGCGAATTTCTCCCAATATTGCAAATTTAAGAGGAATAAAGCTGATATAGAATCCAATTGAGGTGGTTTAGAAATGTGCCTTCTGGCAAGCATCATAGGACCTCAAGTAATGCAGGCCCCCAAATGTACCAAGATCACCATTGTAAACACATTGTTAGCATGTTCAGTGTACTTGTGAATTTAAAACCCATGAAGTCAAGCTACAGAGACTGTGCTTGCTCTCAGCAGTAGACTAAACAACAACTGCGAAGATTAGAAAGTGAAAAGATTAAATCCCCTTTCTCCTGGCTGGTGACACCCAGCAGGACAGTGGGCAGAAGTCCAGGCATGGCTGGAGGATCATGCAGAGCCATGCATAGAAATGAATCTTCTGATTCACCAAAATGTTCCCTTTACTTCGAATACCAAGTTCAGTGCCTTGCAAAGAAGAAGGGGGAGGCAGCAGTTAACTGGACAAAACCTTACCTTTAAGCTTGACGTGCCTATGTTAGGTGACTGATTAGTGGCCCTTAGCTTCAAATCTCTCCCTGTACTTTGATATTTGAGTCACCTTGGATCTGTCCTGTAGATGCTTGTGGTAACAACCATAAAATCTCACACAAGAAAAAACAACATCTTTACATTTCCACTCATTATTCTTCATTCACATCTGTCATCCTCAGTCTCTTAGCCTTTAGGATATCGCTATCCATCTCTGCACTTCTTAGGATCCCTTTATGGGTGATGAATTAAGCTGCCTGACCAGAAGGGTATAGGTTCATGTTGCTGCTTAAAATAAAGATTGTCTTGATGAGGTATAGTTTGTCTCAGAGACAGAAAGAAACCCCTGTTCAATTTCATGGACGGGGACCATGACAATGAGAGTATCTTTAGGGAAGGTGAAAGAGTGTAGCTTTCAGGTCTTCCAATCCATGCAACTAGTTATTACTGCTGGGTTGGTTAAACAGGTCATAAAACAAAGTGGTTTTGTCTGTGACAGGCAGGTGAGATAAAAGTCTTACAGATACATGCACTTAGATTTGTTACAAACCTTTTTCTCACTCTTTGACAGCTACACAAAGGTTTTGTTAATTGCAGTAAAAACTGCAGGAAACACCTTTATTTCTTTTATTTTTCTTTGTCTCAAAAATCCCCTGAATAGTTTTTACATTTGAATCAAGTTTCTTAATAGACATATGGTCATAACAAAAAAATCATTCCAGTCAGTAAAGCCCTAAGCTAAGCCCAAAATAATTTGATCATTTGTAAATCATTGTCACTTGAATGCTTTCTCAATATGGCTTAATTATAATTCACCACAATGTTAAGCTTCTGGGAGAAGACCTCCATTAAAAGGTACTTCCTGGGAAAAGTGGGAAATTGAGAGCTCTCAGCTAGCATTGCACTTTATTATTCATGTATAATTCTTCTGCATCACTGAACATCTGCTAATAAATTTGATTCAAGTTTCCATGATAGCTTTTACCCTCATCACTCAATCTCGGCATGAGCTTTGTATCTGATGAGAATTGATGTTATTTACTTATTGCTGAGAATTCTTATCCTATTAACAATTTAGCCCATAAAGTCATCAGGTAAACTAAAGATGCTTATAAAGAGCCCCCTTCCACAATTTAAAAATAAAATAATAGGCTTGATTTAGAAGAGAATTTCAGTATATTCCCTGGAAGCTAACTGACAGATGGTCACCTTGGCAGCATGCTGCACTAGTGCAACCAAACATTTATTAAGAGTTTCTGATGCAGAAGGTGATTAAGAGCATCAGAAGCTATTACTTCTAACTCCAAGTTTTGTCAATCTTCTTTTCCTTTGTGCCTCCACATTTAGAGATAAGCTTAAACCCAGAACAAATATAAAAGTTCCTTTGAACAAGTACAAATTTGTCATATTGGTTAGGTATATGAGTTTGTTGCATGTGGTTAGATCATGGAATTGAGGGTTGGGGGTTCATAACTGCATTCTGATAACTTCCACCAAGTCAGGGTCTGGTCTTTATGAAGTTACTAAGACCAAGCTCATAGGAAATGCTTACCAATGTTTCTATTTAGGCCATTTTAATTCTATTTTAAGCATTTATTTTTTGCCAGGCTTGAAACACCCATAGTGGGTGAATCCTCTTAATATGCCTAGCCTTAATCTCCTTATGCATCTCTTCTATTTTTTAAGCCAGTAGTGAACTAACAGCAAATGCTAAGCTTGTCCCCAAATATCCACGATACAGAACATCAGCACACATAGGAAAGGGCAGGCAGTGGTAACTGAGTTCTTCTTACCCAAAAGTGCATCAGGAACGGTTAGGCAACAGTAATATGGGGCAAGATGAAGTGGTCATAAACCAGCCAGCAACTCACATGGAAGGGAAATTCCCAGACAAAAAGACATGGGATGTTTTAATTCCCTTTGTAGCTTGTTTTTCCTTTCCCAAGGGGGGGGAAAGAAAAATATGCAGGAATTGCACACAGACCCCTCATGTTGATCAATTTCCTTTATAGATTCTGCATCTTTCACTGTAAGACACCATCCAACAGCCTTGAATATGTTCCAGAAAATAGTCATCTCACATTGCTGTGGCTACAGTACTTACTGTGTCATGAAACAGGAAAGGTTAATTACTGGCATGCACCATTTTCACAAATTTTATTTGAAGTAGTGCTGAAAAGGTAATGTGAGAATTGTGGTATGATTTAGCATATTTCAGGTTTTATTACATTTCACTTTCTATTTTAATTTTCAATTGCTCAGGTTTTCTTTTGCAAACATCTTTTATTCTCTTTCTAGGTTATTTTGCAAACCTGATACTTTTGAAACATGAAAGAAAAGTCAATTGCATTCCTGATGATTCTAACCTCTGCTGTCCCTAAGGCAGGCCATTTAGCCATCCTGTCCAGTATACATCTCTAGATATACAATATTTTTTTTCTCTTAGCAGCATGTTGCAATATTTATTATATTGTACCCCTCCTTGAGATTACATTGCTACAGCAATATTATTAAGTTCATTTGATGGGATGACCTGACCTTTAAGCCCTTCTAATCTTCCAAAATTACTACTAGGAGAAAAGTTCTGCGATAAATCGAGATTTTATTCACCACTACTGATTTTCCATTTAATCCTGTATTTGAAACCAAAACACATTCTACTTAATAATTACTAGTCAGATCAGAAGGCAGGATAGCAGAGTGTATTCATCTACTACTGAATCTGGTTGTACTTCACAGCGGCCACAGCAACTCCCTTGTTCCTAGAGTCATATTTTACATATAGGTGTAGGTACCATGTCGCCTTTTGTGTAATGTGAGTATTGTTGCAGACATAGCATAAGTCTGGATATAGCCTTTTTATGAACTTTTATCATTCGTAATTTAAACTATTTCACTTTTTGTACCGTACTGTGCATTTCTGGTGGATAAATACTTCACACTGGTTTGATAACCTATAAATTAAGCATTAACTTAATTAACCAGCCCATATTCAATTCTGGGTCCATTAGTTTTCACAATTAGAGGATGTCTACAGAGCTTACTCATACAAAATTATTTCTTTCAAGATCAGAGACAATTCACAAGGTTTCATAGTTGGACTTCGTCAAATGAAACTGTATCTAGGACAAATCTCCACTGCACTTGATTTCTTACTGCCTTTTTCCTATAGGCAATTACAATTATGCAAAACACAAACATTACTAAATCAGAATATAGGATTCTATATACAGCTTGGTCTTTTGGTATGTTTTTTTTCTGTGCAAAGTAGAGTATTCAGATTCTTTCTGTTAAAAGAACAAAGTGAGAAGACTGATTTTTTTTTTAACAGTATCTTTAAACTGAGCCATGCCCTCTATTTCAAAGTGTGGCATCGTGTCAAAACAGAAGACTGAAGCCTCACATATTTGCCATCATCTTTTCCTCCAAGATTTCTGTGGTGACATTCACAGCCAGTTTCTGGACATTTTGCACTTTTTCAGTGGCATAAGGAATTGAATTGCTGGAAACTGTGATATAATTTGTCCTGACTAGCACAAGGAACTGAGCACTTCCTAGAATGACCCTTTTCTTAATACAGACAATGTTTTATTTGAACTTGTCAAAAAGAGATAGTGGAGGACTTAAGAGGAAGCAGTCCTTTTTATTTACACATCTGGCATTCTGGAAATCAGTTATTTGTATCTACAAGCAATTATGATAAAAATGCAATTTAGGAAATTTTCTGGCAGTAATGATAATGAAGCACTGAAATAGATTGTCTGGGGACGTTGTGGATTCTCCACCACTGGAGGTCTTTAAGAATAGGTTAGACAAACATCTGTCTGGAATACCATAGCACAGACATATCTTTAGCAGGGAAATAAAATCATAACTCTCTGCCTTTGCTTAAGGTCACAGCCTGCCTCAACACAACGATCCTAAGCAAAAGAAAAGATTATTGTTCCACTGCACAAAATGGGACCAGCAGCACTGATTTTCCACAGGTTGCTGGTGATAGCTCTATATGCAACCTTTGTTCTCTGACATGTAGGATGGTTAAACAATGACAGTAAGCTCCATGGTTATGCATTTTCGGTCGTGTGAAGGGTTTTTCGCAACATACTAAAGTCCTTGTTTTTGCACAGGAATTGGGGGAGTCACAGTACTGCCACTCTTAGGTAACAAAGGAAGATGATTCTGCTCACGCTTTGCTGTCCCCCCTTTTACAGAGCACCCCAGCTTGCTGCCCTGACAGTCAGACTGAATACTTCTCCCAGGTTTTAGTCCTAAAAGTCATTACTTCTATAAAATATGCAAGAGCACATTTTGAACAGCAGTATTCCAGCAAAGTATTCATATGAATAATTAAACCGAAACTACAGTTGTCAGAAACATGAGCCAAGTATATGTTGCTCACTATTACCTATGCATTTTCTGTTCACCTCCTGGGGTACTCTCTAATTTGACAAACGACTGTGGCTTCCTGACTCTTTCCACTTCCAGGCTCACCCCAGAAGAGCCAGCTGGTGCAGAGCAATGAAGCAGGGGCAGAGGAGTGGTCCCACAGCAGCAGCATGTGTAAAAACACATTTGGCTCTTTACTGCTATACCCACACTGTAGGCAGACATAAAACCATTGGCAGCATTGCTTGGTAGCCAAGAGAGGCAGAGGGTGCTTTCTGAAAAGCTGAGCGTGGTGCTAATATGCAGGAGGAGTTACGTACCTCCCCAGCTGCCAACCACAGCCATAAGTTTTCTTTTGAGGGCGAGTTAAATTTTTTGGAGTTTGTTTTAACCCTGTTCAGTACAAGCTTGGAGATGACAACTTGGGGTGAATAAATTAGGGTGTAGGTGGTGAGAATTCCCTCTCTACTCTTAGCAGAAGATGTCTAAGAGGAGCTCATTCTCTTTAGCTAGAAATGCTGTGTAGCTTCACAAAGAGTTTGTATAATCATTGCATTGCTGTTGTGGCTCTGCCACCCCTTTCCTCAGCCATATTGATTTCACATAGGATCATAAGGAACCAGCTTAATAAAATGATGCCATTTTAAATTAACTTTTCTATTTAAAGTTGGACAGTTTTACCTGATGATTATCTATCTACCAAAGATCATAAAAATATTTGCATTGCAAGTGAACATGCATGTAAGGAGTCACAGGCATCAAGGGGGAGAAGGAATCAAAACAATTTTAAAATTTGTAAAGTAACAGCATTTTCCTCCTAGGTTCATTTCAAAAACTTCCTGCTATTGTCCCTTATGCCCCATATATGTTTTCTGAATGCTTTTTAATCACTGATGAAATTGCCTCGGTCAAATGCCTGTAATTCAGACTCATTGCTTCAGACCAAGAAGCTTAATTCCTCTCATCAACCAGTGAATCTCAGTTCCCCTGAAATTTCACTGAAGTCATTGCAGCAGTAAAAATGACATGAGAGCAGAACTAAGCTCTATCCTAAACTACTGATTGATTTACTCTGTACAAACTTCAAGGCATTTATTATTAATAGATACAGACATGCAAAATATCCTCTTTCTGTTTATTTTGGGGAAATTGAGATCATGTTGTTATTTGCTTGTTCAAATATAATCTGTGATTTCATTCAACAAATAATACAAGCAAGATCGTTTAAAACCTCTTTCCTTAAAGATTATTCTCTCTGACCAGTGCTTTGCAAGCATTTTCCTTAATCTTATCTGATACCTTTGATTTAATTGAGAAAAGTGACTCTAAAGGAACGTCATTTTTCCTGCATGCTTTTGTAAAAAAAAAGTTTTTAAAAAAGTAATGTAATTAAGACTATGCAAAGCAATTATGATAAGCAACAGCAAAAAAACACAAAAGCAAAACCAGCAAAATAATCTCTTGAATACCAGGAAGAACAAAGGCATGTATAAGTCTATGATAAAAAATTGCTTCAATCAACATGTAAGTAGGTGACCTGTGGATGATCTAATTTTTAAAAATTACGTTATGGTAATTTGAGGGGAGGATGAATAAAGGAAAGAGGGAAAGAAGGAAGGAGGTGTTCTAGCTACTAAAGGATTATTCATAACAAAGAAATTTTACACCACTTTTAATCACTTTTTAAGATTCCTAGTTAAAAATGGGTTATGGCCTTAGTGGAACATCATTAAAGAGGATATAAAACATCTGCTGAAACCTATTTCTGTATCATTAATACTACAAATAAAAAAAAACCACCTTTACTTTTAAGTGTTTGCTGCAAATTATGGTATAAAACAGGAAAAAAATCTCATAGGAATCTGTGGGGGCCATTTCATTGTCTGTTGTGTCCACAGGCAATGTATCAAACCTCTAAATCTGAAGCCACTAGCATCTCTCTCTCTTTGACTTTACTCATCAGTAAAGTTGTGTCTTTTGAATTCTCAGAGTTAATGCCAACAGCAGTCGCTGCTATGCTGTCACCTGTACAGGCCAGTAGCTTCTCTTGGAGGGAGAAGAAAGAACCGCTTAGATTAGATTAAAGACATGATGCAAAAGATTTGGTATGAGCAGCTTCAAGATACACAAGTCTTTATCTGACTTTGTGAACTACAGGACATTTGAATGGCATTAGGCACTTGAATAGTGAGCCAGAACATAGACATACGGATTTTCTTTTTGTAAGAATGCCTGAAAAAAGGCTTTTTCCATCAAAACAGAACCATGAGAAAAGATGCAGAGTAGTTTGTATGTCATCTGTGTATTTTTCCTGCCATCTTCAACACAGTATGAAAAAGGAAATGTGACCATTCTGTGAGCACAGAGTAAAGATACCAGCATGATTTCTCTCAGTTAGAAAACATGCTTTCATTAAATAAGTGATTAAGGCCAAGAGTCTAGGCAGCTAAGCCACACTGAAATCCAAGGTACAATTGTCACCAAGAGACTGCAAGTAAAGTACATGAAACAAATTTTCAGATCTACAATAGGCCTTGAATGATACACAAAAAAAAAACCAGTGAAGGAAACTCCCTTAACCACATTATTGTGTTTATTCTTTGTAATTAGTGTCCCTAGAACCATGTCAGGTTATTATTATAAATGACAATATTGCACAAGGATAGACAGAAGGAATAGTTTAGCTATGTTTAAAAGAAAAATTGGTGAATTTTTCAAATTCATAACTTCACTGAATTTCAATTCCACTTCTAAGAATATAGTGCTATATTCAGAAAGCCTTTTTTTATTAGTAAGACACCAACAGTAAATATACTTTGTTGATGTGAGTAGAGCAAGACTTGAGGTCCCAGAGTGTGAAAAACTTTCCTGTTCCTTTTATTGATTTATTTGCTATTGTGACATCTACATCTCTGTTAAGACAAGGTCTGAGCAGGCTATGGAAGGGCTAAAGAAATAGCAGTGTTGGTACAAAGTGCAAGCATTGTAGTCCTTGGCAAGTTTGATACCCTTTCTTGCGCTAGGATATATTGTACAATAGATATCTAGCAAAAGTCCAGGAATATATATTCCTAGAGAGAAATATACCCTTGGTAATTTTGCTAAGTAGGTTGTTGACAGCAACAAGAGAGATCTGGAAGAAAAACAGTCCCATAAAATGACCATTTGCAGAAACATTTCAGTGTGCAGTTCTCTGCCTGGATTCTTCCTGATTGTATATACAGGGTCAGGTAGTCACCATATGTTCTGCTTACAAACACTGTGCAATCACTCAGGCAGATTACAGAAGTAAAGAGAAATGGGAGCTTTCAGAGGGGGAGAAGAATCATCAACAAATTCTCCAAAAGGAAAAAAGAAAATTTCCTTATTTTCTTGTTCTTATTTCCTTCTCCCCTGTTTTTAGTTATATTTCTTTCCCCTGAGAGAAATATTTTTTCAAATTGTTTTTCTCAAATCCCAGAATAATGTGGGGATTTTTCAACCATAAAAACATATTGTTTTGATCAGCCTTCTACTATTATCTATATTCTACTTAGAAAAGTAGTTCTGAGGAGCCTTGAAAGGCAAGACAGAGAAACAGCTTCCCCATCTACAAGCTGCATTTAATTTTTTGTCTTTTATGTAAGCTTTAGTAAAGTATCAGATTCTGCTGTAGCCGAGATTGCTGAGCACCACGGTGATTCAGCCATTCTTCTATGTGGTCAAAAGTGTAGTGTCCATGAAGCAACATTAATAACAGGATAAGTGCCACCATTTTTAGCATTTCTTCCCTCTCTCATCTCAGCTAGATTGACCTGTGGCAATGCAGTGTAAAGTTTTCTTTCTTTCATCTGAAAATACTTGCCTACATAGATCCAGTGTGAACAAAGACAACACAAACAGGTATGTACTAGTCTTGATAACACCATATTAAAGTTGGGGTCTTTTTATGTATTTAGGTGAAAAGGATTAAATTTTCAGAAGGTCACTTGTATCACTTAACTTAGAAGTTCCACAACACACAGAGATTCCTGAACATGAATACTGGTTACTTAAAGGGAACTAGGTGCTCTAGGGCACAAAACCTCTGGAATATTTTAGACAACTCATTTCAGATTAAATAAACCACACCTCAGAAACACCTCTTCATTGGATAGAAGTCTAAGGAAACTAACTCAGGTGCCAACTTCTGCTGTCAAGAGGAGGTCATGTGGATCTCACCACTGCTTTCTGAAAGGATAGGTGTATTTTCTATACAGTGTTTCAACTCACCATCCAACTGTTTTATGTCAGTTTGAGGATGAAATGTTTTGCTTACTGGAGATGCTAGGCTCTTTTTATTGATTTTCATCTTAAATAACTGCAGCCCTCTAAACAAAAAAATTATTTAGGATATACAGTTTTCTAAGTCACTTTTTAGTGAAGGAAAAAGGGACTTCTAAAGTTGATTCAGCACACCCTAAATATCTCAGTAGTTCAGAGAGATAAGTGTCATTGTTCAGCACCAGCCAGCAGCTGAGCACATGCAGCCACCTGATTGTTCCTCCCGCCACAGGAAAAAGGGGGGAAAGAAAAAAAAAAGGGAAGGCAAATGCAAACGGCATGGGCTGGGATGAGGACAGTTTACTGGCACAGTTAACAATCACAGGACTTTATAGCAAAATATATGAAACTGGTGATATACAATGCAGCTTGTCACCGAACCACACAACTCAGGCTGTACAACTCAGAGCCATCCCAAAGCTGGACCATCGCGAAGCCTTGCATCCTGGAGCCATGCACTCCTCCTCCACCAGCCCCCCTTTATGCTGAGCACGACACAATTGGTATGGAATAGTCCCTTTAGCCAGTTTAGGTCACCTGTCCTGGCTGTGTCCCCTCCCAGCTTCCTGGGCGCACCACTCCCCCATCAGGGCATCAGGAAAAGCTGAAAAGTCCTTGACTGCTTGGCAACAACAAAAAAACCATCAGGGTATTATCAGTACTGCCTTCATCCTAACTCCCAAACACAGCACTACACCAGCTGCTAGAAAGAAAATTAACTCTATGCTAGCCAAAACCAGGACAATGGGATAAGTAGATTTCTTGATACTCTTTCTTCACTGACCTTAGATCAGTAGCCAAAATAAGTATGCTGAAACTAGGTACTACATTTTAGATAACTGAGGTTAGATCAGTGACAAAAACTTAACTGCCTCACATTTACTTAATAGTTTTGTAAAACCTTTCATGAGGAATTTACCATGTAGACCACACCTTTTCTGACTCATTGCTCAGACTGGTTATTAACCATTTCTGTGAATAATATTCCCATTTTACACTACCTTCAGATTTGATAAAAGTTTCTAGTATTTCCTTCACCCTACAGAAGAAATTGTAAGAATGTAATACTTTTTAGATTGTAAGTACTGCAAAACAAGGATGTGCATGTATGTGAATACAGTATATGTGTTTAAGCACTTCAATGATCTTTCCTGATAGAACTCACATTGTCATGCTGTTACACTGACTATCATAATAATGATGAGAATATCAAAAAACTGTGTGCACTACATCCTTCCCATGAAAATGAGACAACACATGTAATTTGGCATGTTCTCAGAGTAACGATTAGCCCACTCAAGGGCACTGAAATAGAGTCATCCATCATCCCAAGTAACGTGTTTACCACTCACTCCAAATAGCTGTGCCTGGGAGTGGAGGTTAGATGGTTTCCCCTTTTGATATCTGTTATCATCCTGTCATGCTGTTCCTTCTGATCAGACAGTGCATAGCAAATTTCTATTGTCAGTTTAGTCCCTTTTTAATTTCCAGTTTTAATTTCCTAGTCCACCAATACTTCCTCAAAAATTTTACATAGGCTGATTCAACAACTTCATATCACAGAAATGTAACTCTTTCCTCTTTTGTTCTTTCTGCATCTATTATTAACAAATCTATGTTCTAACTATGTAGTCCATCACTGATGAACTCTCTTTCCCACACTGCATTGTTTAAGCATGTTATAATGATATTGCTGATGTATCCATGGAACCTTCTAATCTTGCTTTCTTTGCCTGTTTGGGACATTACATAAGTATTAAAAGCTGACCTGAAAGCAGAACTGTTACTACTGTTGTTGCATTTCAGAGTGCTTAGACCCAAAAATGCACTGGTGCAAGTGCACATTATGTAGTGCCTGCGTTAGCAAATAGCACAGACCCAGTATGTTTGTTACGTACTAATCTGTGGCACAAGATACTTGGTGACAAAGACTGGGTATCGATAACACCCATGGCAAGGGTATTACTTTGGACTAGCTCTCATATGTCTAATAGGGGGCGAAGTGCCATTTTTGCCTGGAGTGTATTAACTTGATCCATACCTCCAGTTTAACTTCAGATAAAAGGAAACCCCTTCATGGACTCTGAGATCAGTCCACAATAAGGGGAACCAACTGGAGAACATCTTAATCTAAAATGCCAGCAAAGAACATGTGCCTACCATGTCATAAGATACTTCTTATTTCTGCATTTGTTCATTTTAAAAGCAGAAGTGGAAGTTATTTTAAGGCTACTTCATGCACTGTTTCAGAGTAACCACAGTAATGTCTGCAAAGGCAATACCAAAAGGCTTCAAAACAACTTATAAAGTTGCATGGTCAGGCAAATTGTCACATAAACCACAGATTCCGGTAACAGCCAATTAAAGGTTTTTTTCAAAATTTAGCCTGAAGCAAATGATATTTCTAGCCATTTGAATCTTATTGTATCTTACATATCTAAGTGTCTGAAAGGGAAACACTAAAAATGAAAACAATTTCAGACTAATATTAAGAATCAGCAATAGCCTTAATGGTCAAGAAGGGTACCATCAGATATATAACCAATTATTGTATCTATTTTTTTAAGCTTTGTACCTACATGAATTAACCTATATAATTCTGAGCATATGTTATAACATTTCAGGTCCTCATTCAGCAACAATTTACATATGTATTCCAGTCTACACTTCCAAATATTCTCACAAGACTACTTCAGATGATCGACTATCAACTATCAAATATATCGGTACTTTTCCCCTCTTCTTTTTCTAGTATGCTTTGTTCAAGTTAATTCAATAGATTGTTTCTTGAAAAACAAAGGAAAGTCTTTTAATTGAAGTTGAATAAAGGATTCCTAAGCTAGCTGACACCCAGCATTCATCACAAAGCAAACAAGAAAGTGATTACGCTAAAAGGTATACTGCAATTGTAAACTGTATGCAGATAGCTAGAAAACTTCAGGGAGTATAAAGAAAAAGAATAAGATGCAACTCCTGATAACCTTCTCCATCATTTACAGAACGTGAACTGGTACTTAAATAGGGTAAGTAAGTCTGGTAGATGCTAAAATAAGAACCACTGCTATCTTTTGAATCTTATGATCAAAACAAAGTAAATGCAAATAATGAAATGGGAATAATTTCCGGAAACCCTTTCAGAGTTTCTGTTTTAATTCCATTTACTGCAACATCAGAGTGTATACTGAGAATAAAAAAAGCAAACCAACCGTACACCATTTCTTTCTATTTGTCTTCCCACTGCATGTGCTGCTATGAAAGTGGATCATTCACAATAATCCTGTGACAAGTTTCATCAGAACAATCATCAGTAATCATGTACTGTGAATAATGCATCCACAGATTGATTTGGGGCAAATCCACATGTACGTTTCCACATGCTTGATCAGAAAGAGTCAATGCTTTGATGCTTTGTACTACAGACCATCTTGATTTTCTACGAAATAACACTATTCAGGACAATGCTATTCAATGCACACACACCTCCATCAATAGCATCAAAACATTTTACATCAGTACGAGACACAAAAAATCCTCTTATGCCACAAAACCATGTCATTTGCAGTCTTAAAAGGAATATCCATTTATTACAGCAGCTGAGAGTTTGCCACACACTCACTGTTTTATTCAGGTCAGAGCATAGTAGTTTGTGTAAAAAAGGATGTTTATGTGTGCACATGCATAGACACGTGTGTGCATGTGTACTTTCTGTATGCATACAGTTACATTTGAGTGAGATTAGTACTGCATAAGAGTCACTGAAACCAGAGCAGAGTCACTGAAAACAGGGCAAAGCCACATGTGCAATAGTTAGGAAAGAACTGTTTCAGACATTTTCATACATGGAATTTCTGTCTTTTTCCTGAGCCTCTTTTATATATAGTGAGAAGACAAAATTCTTGATGTAAAAACTATACCAAGAGGGAAGGCAAACCATTCAGACTAGAGTTCAATTACACAGAAACATTCTCTAGGAGGGGAGTCATGCTCCTCAAATATCTGAAAAATTGGTTTAGGCAGTCATCTAAGGCCAAATGGCTCCAGTGCTTTAAAATATAAGAAAATAATTAAGCTGTCTTTCAATGTCACAAAACAGTTCTTCACTTGGAAATATAGCATAGTGATGAAGTCCTAGCTCAGAATGACCTTCATAAGCCTGTGACATTGAAATTTGACCTGTACAGTACTTACTAAGTATTTTCTAGATTCACAGAGACATGAAACCAGCTACACCTTCATCACCAATGCTCAGCTATCAATGGCTGCTACCTAACATACGTCTTTAGGCATCTTCCACTTTGATGAAAAGAGGTTTAAAGAACCAACTTAACATTTTATTGCATATACAAAATAATTTTGCAGTTTGACAGGATTTATCGAGCAGGTAACATATATTTGGCCAAAGTACCCAATCTTATAGCCATGTTTAATGCAAGTATAGCTCAGTTCCAAATAACTGAAATGAATAAAAAAAGTCTAAGCGTTGAATGCTGCAGTATTGAAGACTGTAATGCATTAAGATTTCTTACATCTCTTGCAGATCTACCTGAATGTCTATGCCTTAAACATCTTTCAGCAAAACCACCATATTCTAGAAAAAATATAAAAAACACCTTATTCAATTTTCCTTTTTTACTATGACAGCAAAGGCCTTTGGAGTCTGCAAGGAAAAAAATATTTCTAGAGATGGCAAGGGCCAATCTTGAGTCCAAAGGTGAGGTCAGGATTTTAGTTAGAAGGCTCAATAGATGAGGAAAACTCCAAGAACCTAAATGTCCATGATAGAGTTAGGGACAGGATACAGAAAGGCAGAGAATTCAGAGTAAAGTAGGAGAATAAGAAGGCAGTTGGGGACAACAGCTAAATATAGCAAGGCTTGACAACATGGTATTGGGTTTTTATTGTTTTAAATGCCATTAAGCTAGGCTTGGATTGGCAGAGTCAACCCTACCAAGTTCATCCAGGGTTTATAGTTCACCTGGAATTTAGAGCCCAGACCAGGAAAAGACACTAAACTCATACTAGTACTGAAGTACAGGGTTTTCAGAGTCTGCTAACTAAATTGAAAAGAGATACCAGCTGTAAGAATTTCTAGGAATTAGATTTAATGTCACCATGCCAGCAAAACCATTTAGAGACAGACCTACTGAGGTTACAGGCTAAGGTTAAAACTAGGTTTATCATAGAATCATGAAATCTTTTATGTTGGAAAAGCTCTATAAGATCAGCAATTCCAACCATTAACCTAACAGAGGCTAGTCTAGCTCTTAACTGTGCCCCTAAGAAACCCTTTGTCTAGTTGGGTCCTATGGTCATAGCTTAAGGCTCAATCAAGAAGAGAATACTTGTTTATCATTAGATTTGTCTCTGGCTGCTTTAGGAAAAAAAATTAGCTGATAGAGACTGACAAGATAGGTCAGCTAGTGCTTTTCAGTTAAATTCAAGACTTGTCATGATACTTGTCCAGGTTTTCAGCTCAGCTTTTCAGAGGTATTGGATGAGATTTAGTCATTATGGTGGGGTAGGCACTAGAAAAGCTTATGAGCTACCTGTAAGTCTAGGTCAAATAGGACATGGTGAGCCAGGGTTGGCAGAACCAATAGCAGCAGCCTTTGCTTTGATGACTGAGGCTAGCAGGAGTTCTGTACTGTGTTCAAAGCCAGCAAGGATGTGATTTGACCAAGACTGTCACATTTTTATTTATACTGAAGTATCATAATCTGTCAAGGATAAAATTTAATGATTGCATGTCCTATAGACAGGTTTCTACCAGTATTAGTCATAGTCTAAATAAGAGCTTGGAGATTTCAGAAATTAGAAATGGAATATTAAAAATGCATGAAATCAATTCTTTCCTGTTCTTGTCACAGGGATTATTAAAAAGATGAGGTTTAAATCTAACTTTTATTTTCTTATTATTGTCTGGTTTTTTGTATAGTTTTACATTTTGGTTAGGACAAAAGCTTTATCAAGGTGCAATTCTTCCCTTCATACACCTAAAAATACAATAAGTAAATAAAACCTTAAAACCCCTCAAATAAAACTGTCACATCCTAAAATAAAAGACAATGAGGAGGTCAGAAAGCAAATCACTTGCAGAGCTGTGAACAGAACTCATTTCTGAGGTTCCCAATTCAGTGTCATGGCCTTTACTCTGTGCTGCCTTTTTAACAGTCCTAGAGGCAAAGGACAAAAATGACATAAAGTACCATAGTTACTTTTTTTAAGCCTTGGAAATTGGAATAATTTAATTTGTAAATTTTAATTACAACCCATTTTTCCAAATTTATGTTCAGCACTTTTGACAAACAAAATTCATTTTACTACAACACAATTTCCATGAGCTTTCAAAACTTTTTTCACTGTATATAACAGATCTTTTAAATATTAAATACATATTTCATCTGGATAAGTCTATTACAATCTACAAGTATAAGCATACTTTGTACAATTCATTCCATTCTCCCAATTAAAAAAATGAGACTTGTTTACATGGTACAAATTCTGACAAGAAAACTATGATGATAATTGTTGTTTGTTCTTTGACATAGTGACAGTTCATGACCTATAGCTCTAATGTTTTTTCCAATATAGGATCTGGGGTTCAATTTCTTATAAATTTACTAAACTTAAAGCCATTATGCTGAAATTGCCTGTGGCAGATTTTTGGTTCACAATTAGGAACACATTTCACTAAATGGGAACAACTAAAGAATGACAACCTATCCCCCATCACTACTTTCACTTACTCCATCAAGTCATATGTGATTAATTAATATTATTTTTTAACTTTTTAGTGCATAAATTATGTATTTGTTTAAAACATAGATAATACTGTTCTGTGGTCTTGCAAGGACATGAAAAAGTGGATTTGCAGCAGTCAGGGAAGTCCTAAGATAGCATACTGATGATTACCTTAAGAACAAATCACATCTCTCCACAGATAGAATCTGACCAAAGGCCACTCATTGATTAATGCATGGTACTCTGAGCATCAGATAAGTGAGAAGTCTCATGGAAAAATTTAGCATGTGATCACTTTAATTACAGTGATAGGAAATTAGCAGATTTAATTGAAGTTGCAGAAGCAACCAACTGTCCTTAATATTGAAGAGTTTGCCTTTGCAAACTTAGTAGTACTCTTTTGTCTTAAGCCTTTCTGAGTATGTATTCCAGGAAAATGTAGTATTTCTCAAATATTTGATGTATAAAATTTGCAACTTGGAAAAAGTATGTCTCTGAACATCTGTTCATAAATACTTTTTGTGCTAACTCAGCTAGAAAGAGTGTCTATTTGATTGATTAGTGTTCTGCTCTTATGTTCTCATATAGCTTCTATAATAGTGCAATCAAACTGGATGTTTTATGAATTTAAGATCTGTTATCCACGTGCATGGTAGGTCAGTGTATCCCAACTGAGGGAGTGAAAGAAAAGGAAGAAGGGTAAAGTGGAGAAAGTTATTGACTTAACATCAGTCAAGTTATTTGATTTGACTTTCCCCCCTCTTCAGTGTGCTCCAGGGATCTGAGTGAAATAATATATGGTCCTCACTTGTTTTTCATCTTTTTTTTCCCAGAGTAGCTTCTAATGACAGTAACAAGAGGAATGAATCATAATCAGAAAGCTGCAAGTTTACAAAACAACCCTCAGGTGAAAGCTTGCCTCTTCAGCTTCAGCATTATTCAAATAAACTCTACATATATTTGCAACCCAGGCTAGTTTCCTGTCTTTAAACAAAATCTCAAATTCACAGGAAATACAGAAGTTGGAGAGAGGGGGAATGAGCAGAATATATACAAAGGCTTCTTTGGAAGGATACAGGTGTTCATTCTAGTATTCTTCTCAGCAGTGTATCTGAGGGAAGAATGAGGAGCTACCATTTCAAAAGAACAATCCTGAGTAGCATTTTACATTCAAAAAGTCTTCACTAAAAGGTGTTATTTATTGAGTTAAAAAATTTATTCACTGGAGAATACCATCTTTGCTATATACTTAAGCTAACCTCTAAAACAACTTTTCTGATATTCCAGATCAGTTCAATCAGTTGTATTAATTTTCCATTCATGCATTTTTCCATTCACGCATTGAGCAATCCTGCAGACCCACCTCAGAAATGCAGCCTTAATGCCTATTTCTGTCTACATATACTAGCTGATCTGGATATTCCCCTTTAAAGAAGTGGAATATCAGAAGTGGATGTTGTAGATGTCTTCAGCTGTAGCATGAAACTCTTTAGAGGATGCTTAAACAGAACAGAATCATAGAATCATTGAGGTTGGAAAAGACCTTTAAAATCATCAATCATAAAACTAACACTGCCAAGTTGACCACTAAACCATGTCCCTAAGCACCACATCTATGCATCTTTTAAATACCTCCAGGGATGGTGAGTCAACCACTTCCCTGAGCTGCTTGTTCCAATGATTGATAATCCTTTCAGTAAAGAAATTTTTCATAATATCAAATCTAAACTTCCCCTGGTGAAACTTGAGGTTATTTCCTCTCATCATACCACCAAAGAGATCAACACCCAACTCGCTACAGCCTCCTCTTAGGCATTTATAGAGAGCGATACAATCTTCCCTGAGCCTCCTTTTCTTCAGGCTAAACCACTCCACTTCCATCAGCTGCCTATCATAAGACTTATGCTCTTGTCCCTTCACCAGTTGTGTTGCTCTTCTCTGGACACACTCCAGCACCTCAAGATCTTTCTTGTCGTAGTGACCCAAAACTGAACACAGTATTTGAGCTGGGGACTCATCAGAGTTGAGTATAGGTAGACAATCACTTCCCTAGTCCTGCTGGACATGTATTTCTGATGCAAGCCAGGATGATGATTGCATGGAGTTATTGTGACCCAAGTGTGGGTACCAGCTCTTTTCACTTCAACTACACAAGATCAGTGAGTTATCACAAAGTGGTGTTTTCCTCTTGCAGTGAGATAAAAAGGTACAGAGATGACTTGACAGGGGACTAAAACATTCCCTGCTGACTTCGTCTTTCAAGGTTGATGTTATTTCCTATCATTCTGCACTCTAAAGACTTAAAAATCTAGGGATAACACCTCAGTGAAATGCTGATGGTTCATGAATCATTTAAAAGATAGCTCAAAAATAGTATTTGAGTAGACATAAATAAGGAACAATTAGGGCTCAATTTCAGTCCAAGGTCCCTCCATACTCTTCCGTTTCAGATTCAGTAGCAGAAAGATGAGATTATGCTGAGTCATACAGTGTAGCTGTTCAGGATTTCCTGACCATCAGATAATTCTGTCAAAGTTCAAAATAACGAACTTTCATAACTAATCCAAGCTCAGTCCACCAGCTTCCAACTTTCCCGTCACTAAAAGCTCAGCCTAACACTATTGCTTGTAATGGCCTCCTACAGCCTGACACCCTGTGATATAATCCCACTTCTATTACCCATGGAAAGGAAGACCCCATCATATGCCTGTTTCTCTTTGCATGCTTAGATAAAACTGATCAATACTAAGCATTTAGTCTCACACAGGGCTGAAGATGCCAAATGGAGCTGACAGGCTTGAAAGTAAGATATCACAGTCCAACTGGAAGCAAAAAAGTTGTTCAGAGTGTTTGGATATGAAACTATGCCCACATGGCAATTACTTTAAGTTGAATAAAAGGAAACTTGAACACTGTCATAAGAATAAGACAGTATTATTATTCTTGGACATATAAATAAGCTTCTTTGGAAATAAAAAACAGGAGGAGACAGTCAAGAACTGAAGTGCAATTTAGAAAAGCAATTGAACACAAAGAAACTGAAGGGAAAAACAAGCAGAAGGAATAAAAAATGATGTTTTAGTATGAAATAAAATGAAAAAGTAAGCAAAAATATTAAAATAGTGTTATTACAAGGTCAACAAATCTCAAAATAAAAGCTAGCTATATAAAAGAAGGAGAAAATTCAGGAGCAGATAGTCTTTCAGGCAAGTAAATTTGTGTAGTAAATACCATGTATCAAAATTCTTGATAAGTTTGAAGAGTTGACCAGCTAGGACACCATTTTATCATCCTGATAAAAATATTCCCACTGACTAATGCAGTAAGGGGATAAACACTCTGGATTACAAAGCAAGAAAGGGATAAAAATTAGAACAGAATTTCAAGAAAATCTGAATATGCTTCTACATAGATTCAAATGGAGAGTAAAGTGTTCCAATTTCTTCTTAAAGCATTTTGTAAAACTCCTGCCTTTCTCCAGTAGCTATTTTCCATGTGGTTACCTATCTTGTTGATATTGTTTCTTATATTTGGTAGACATGTCAAACATTTTAAACATGAGAAGCAAAATGTATAAATATATAAAATAGTATCAGCACAGACAAAATAGAAAAAAAGTTATTTCATAATTAAGAGGACATTATCTATGGTGATGACAGCTAAATTAACTCCTGTGGATGCACGAAAACATTTATATCTGTTTTAGGGAAAGTATATTATCCAAAAAACCAGAACAGATATAAAGAAAATAAGATGGCTGTGTAAAAAGATCTCTCTGTACTGCTGTGTTTTTAACCAAGTAAGATATATGTAACAAAGGAGAGCACTTTGATCTGTTCAGATTATTGTTCCTCTTGCCAGAGACAGTTTCTATCATAAGCAACATCTTTAGAGAGTTCTGATGTGATTTTTACCTCCATATAGAGTTTTCTTTTTCCCATCTGTAAAAAAACACATTAAAAATAAAATAAAACACATCAGTTCTGCAGCTGCACACTAAATAACAGGCTAAATGGCTTTAATTTAGGTGACAAATTGGTATAATAATGTAATGTCACCCTGAGAGACTGCTTCAACGAACAACTGACCCTATGAAAAAGGAGAAGTTATAATCACTTTTTTCTTTGGAAATCTCTCAAAACTTGCCTTTAACTTTATTCTTTTTATTTCACTGCTGTTATCATCTCAGTAGAGTGACAATGAGTCCAATGTCACATCTCTGACTATTAAGAAAACTTTAACATTGTTTACACTAGTGAAAAAAAGGCTCAGTGTGTGAATGAGCAAATGTTTCTGAACCTCAAATGTTTTATAATATGGCATTGGCAATTAGAAGTAAATGGCTTCTGGTGCCCCCCATTCCAACTTCTGTTAACTGAATATGCATTTTTACTTCTGCTACTTGTTTTAATTGCAATTTATTTATTTATTGATTTAAAATCAGTGCATGAGATGCACATGAATTAAAAACTGAAGCAATGGCTGATCAGAGAAATCTGGCTTGACCCAGAACACCTCCCCAGAGGAGTCAGAAAGCAACCACTGTTGTAGCATCTTTAGCAAGCTGTTCTTGCTCTTGGCTACAGTGGCCAAGGCATAATGAAGATAAAGAATATCCTATAAAAATGGAATCAGGTTCCCAACTGAGTTATAAGATACTATGTCAAATGCTAATATTAGGGGCTACTACTTTTCTTTTAGAGGAGTGAAATTTAGGGATTAGCTTTGAATAAAGGCATGCATATTACTTTCTGAAGTGGATGTGATTTAATTACATTCTATCTCATTTTCAATTCTCTGTCATTAGTTTTAGGTAAAAGGCTTTGAATTTCTGGTCTTACACGGCAGCTCTCTGCCACCTAAATGATCATGATCTCAAGCAAGTATGGGTAAGCACAAAAAGGGGAAAAGCTAAAAATAATTTCCCCAGCACCTCAGTAACTTCTGACATACCTATGAAGAAATTCTCTTTGAAGCTGAACACTGATTATATCAATATTCATTTTTAGAGGAAATTTGACATACTATTGATGCATCTCAATGCTTTGTCAGTCACTCCTTTCTTGACAGTGCTTTTATGATCTTATGAAAAGGATGAGACCATGAGGGAGAATTTCCACCACCCGAGTTGCCAGAGCAGCCAGAAAACTTTAAGTCCCAGTGTGGGTGCCTCTGTCATTCCCACTAATCCACAGGGGTTCTGAGATGCCTTATGCCCCCCTACTTGTTCGGAAATTGTTCTTAGGCAGGGAATGTATGGAGATCTACAGCCTCTAGCAAAGAACTACATGCCATACTATTCTGCTTAACTTTGGGCATTACACAGCCTCTCCCCACCCCCCACCCTCACCACTACCCCCAACCCCCCCCCCACAAGAGGATGTGATCTGGCCCATGAAATTTAATGGAGCTTGCAAAAGTAAATTCCAGTGTGTGCTCTTCTGTTACAAAATCTGCTCTCATGGACCAGTGGAGCCTGGTCCTCTCCACTGTTACCCTACTGACTGTACTAATTAAAAGTTTATCCCAGGTCAGTAAAGGAGAAATTATGCTGTTACAAAGACTCAGATAGTTTTTTTATGAGGCAAATTCATGTTACTTGCAGACTTTCTGAAGCCTTGCTTGAGCACACTGTGTGTTACAGGGTGGGGTTTTTTGGCTGGTTTTTTTTCACTTACAACTGAACTAAGGAAGAAAAATCTTCTAAGTAAATGGGTAAATGGTAAGAAAAAAATGCTTAAGGCAACTTTTTTATTGACAACATTATTTTTTTCTTAAATCTTTGTTAGGGTTGTTCCTTTTCAGTAGTGTGTACATGTCTGCTTCATAATTGAATGTCTTTACTTTGGCTAGGCACTAGTTTTCAAGAAAAAAATAAGGATTAGTTTACCTTTAATGTCGGCACTGGGAAAAAAAATAAGGAGTGGATAGAGATTACTACTTTTAATATGTTTTCCCTTTGGTGTCAATTATTTCAAATCCAGGTTTCAGTTATTTCTATAAAAGTGTGGTAGTCATTTAGACCATGAATACCCTTAAAGAGATCAAAGACTACTAGAAGATTGATACATGCTGCAAAAATATATTTTTTTGCTTTCACTTATTCTTCACAGACTCTTAAAGAAAAGTCAGCAGATCCTGCTCCTGGCATAAAAAGTGAATGCTTTCTCCTCTTTAACTCTTTGGACTTTAGATTTGGAGAAAACCACTGCAATGTAAGATAAACTGCCTACAGGTAAGAAGACTGAGAACATAGGTATCACTTGTATTTTTAGACAAGAAATGTAAACCTAATCATGTACTGAAGTGATACCAGGCTCACCATTGAGGATAAAATAGATTGTTTAAGCTCTGGGCTCTGCTGAGATCTGAGATTTGATTCTAAGCCTTCCCGAAAACCCAAATCCTTGGAGATTTGTCTCCTTATGACAAAAATCCCTCCCTAGTGCAGAATAAGCATGGCAATAGTGAAAACTCCATCAAACTACTTTTGTCATCAAATTAGCACCAGTAGTTTTCAGGCTAATACATTTTAATGGCAATGGTCAGAATCCTGTGTTTCTGAAGCCTATGAATTGTGTATTTGAATGCTTAAAAATTAGGAGTCATTATTAAAGACCTGGTTGCATTTTGTATGCATCAGCTACATATAAGCAAAAATTGCTTCTATATCAAGTACTTTACAATCAAGTATGTAGCTAAAACGCTTTAGGTACATAATATGCCAAATGATGATACACATAAGACTACAGAAACATTTCTGAGAGAGAAGAAAAAGAGAAGCTAGCATGGTATAAATGTGTTCACTCAGGATTAAACAGCTGAGAAGAGTTAATTTGTTAGAGAAGGAATACAGTAAGTCTCAGGTTGTACTGCACAGGAGAAGGAAGCCACTAAGTGCTGCAAAGTAAGAAAATGTGCCAATCTTAGGAAACCTTTGAATCCTTGTAAATCTTGTTCTCTGAGGAAATTTTAAATAGGGGCTATGAACATTAAAAAAATCCTGACCAAAAATTGTTTAATTTAATAGCTAAAAATATATTTTATAAAACAGTGCTAGGTTTAACGTTTTCTTTTTGTTTGAATATGTCACTGCAGTGGTTAAATAGAACAGCTGATAACCTTATCCCCAAAGTGCATATTACTTCCAAAGGGTAAAAGGCAACATGTACCATTTCCTTCTTTCACAAGCATATTTGATACATGTCATTCTTGCCGCAGTTACTGCGAGCTTCCAGAATCTATGTGGTGGGAACATTCTTTCCTTCTGACATACTGGACCAGCTGCTGTGTATTGCTGCCCCCAGTCTCAAAAAATCCTCTTAACACAGCATTTCTAGCAGACTGCTCAGCTACAGTATTGCTGTTCTACAAGAAATCCCAGCTTTCTAAAACATTAGTGTCTGATTTAAAAGAGGAAATTTAATTCTGAAATATCCCAGGATCTCCAGTTATTCAAGGAAAGAGGAGAAATAGACTTTACATCCTCCTTCGTCAGTGATGTGAAAATACAGGCAGGCTCTGAGGTGACCTTTCTAAAGGACAATCCTTAAGGTGATGGTCCTGTTGCAGAATCAGCAGTCATTTAATAGTTTCAAGGTAAAAAATAAATGTGACAGTAAGTTTGTTCTCAAACTGAGACTCAATTTTCTTTCTAGATGCAGAAAAGCAAATGTGTATCAGCACGCAGCTGGTTGGCTAGGAAACTTAGCCAAGCTAACAGAGGATCATTTTCAAACCCTTATTTAATCACTATAGGCCAGCATAGCATCAAGCAAAACCTTAATCATCTACATCACTAAGCAGTGCTCAGCCCCCAGGGTGTCTCACCCTGCCAAATGATACATCTTTATGTACTACTTTGGCTCTGATTTAATCTGAACTTGTCTTTTGACCAGCTTTGTCTAATCTTTCTTAGACTTCTTTAAAAAAAAATTTAGAAAGTTTAGTTGTTTATGTAGGAAAATATAGGGGAAAAAAGCAGGTAGCTTTTCACTGCACACAGCTTGCAAATTCAGAGTAAGTAATTTTATAAGAGCACATAAGAAACTCCTACCCTCTCAGCACGAGTCTATTCAAGAACAACGGCCTCCTACAGGACCTGCCATCTGGAGGTCAAAAAGATGAAGACAGTGTGAGAAAGACCTCATTCAAACTATACTAGAAGATGCTAGAGACCAGATTAGCTTTTCCCAGCTTCACTCATCTGGAAAAAACCCTCCAAGTCTAAACAAAGGCACTATCTGGACTACCCCTGTAATCAAGTGATAAAGAAAAGTCCAGAGAGTGATTCACTCTGCGTCTCACAAGCACCTTGAGTTGGAAATGTTTGAGTTTGGGTAAGATGTGTGCAATCTAAGTGCATTTTCCACATGCAACAAAAATCTTTAGGGAAGACTGTGACTGCTAAAGCATAATTGCCTCTTCGCTTTTCTGAAAGTAATGAAGCTCAACACCACTCCTGAAAAGAATACTAGCTAATGCTACTAGTTTATATACTGTCCAAACCCCAGGAAGTGATTCTCCAGTGATACATGCAGATCTTAAATGGACATGCATTTCTAAACACATTTGACTTCTTTTTAAATTGCTTCCTGGATTCAGCCCAGCAACAGGCTATGTTAGCCCTGAAAGTATTCCATGCCAATTGCGTCATGATCAGGCGGTCCGCCCCCCCCCATCCTCAGGGGCGACTCCAGACCCATCAGAAACTGCTCTGGACCCGGGCACGGGAAGTTCCGGTCCAGGCAGGCGCAGTGCTGGTTCCGGCTTCTTCCTCTTTCTCTTTTGGATCGGCGCGGCAGGCGGCGGTGAGGGGGGGGATTTGCGGCACCAGTCGGGAGTGCCGTGTTCGGGGTTTTTGGATCGGCAGCGGTTCGGGCACGGCTCAAATTACATAGTGGGGTGAGAGGTTTGCACTGTATATAATAGCACTGTAGTTAGTTGTTTTTCATATCTTTTCCTGTTGTTTAGTAAACTATCCTTATCCCAACCTGTGGGGCTTTGTTGTTTTTTTCCTTCCTGGAGGCTCCTCAGCTCCCTCCGTTCACCCATCCCCCACCTCTTAAAGAGGCAGGGGACTTTTTCTAACTTTTGTGGGACCCAGATTTTCAGCTGAGTTTTAAACCACAACACATATTTATATAACATAATATAAAGTCAATCACTGCTTACTCTAACATAGATCTAGGAATCTTATGAAAGCTAAGGAGAACTCTACTACTTCTACCCTGGGCCACAATACGCAAAAGAGAAGAAAATTCAGCTATTCAGATATCTGTGGGAAGTGACTTTCTGAAGAACCACATCACTGTGGTTTTTGAGACTCATTGTTTCATTGGGCACAATTAATTTCATAATCATGCTGAACATCTTCTTTCTGTCACAGGCATTACAACCCATCCCCTCTCTCTAGGGAATCGAGGCAAGTGCTTCTATATTGCTTTCACCAAGCTTTTGAAAACCTCATTAAATTAGAGAAGAGGACATTCAATACCCATGAGGAGATACTGTGCCTTGAAGCACTGACTCATTAAGTAATCTTTATGTATAAATGTCATTAGTTTCCATCTCTTCCAGATGTTCCCCTTAGCCAACAGAACAAGTAGTTATCAATTTCCTAACATCATTCAGAAACATTAATTAACCCTCTTTCCTCACTATGCACACATAATTATAACACACATATAGTTCTATGATGGTTGAATTCAAAGGCTTAGAGTAGATATAGGAGCTCTAAATAGGTGTTTTCAATAATTGCACAGATTATGGCACGAGTAAAGAATATGTGACAAATTGGCCTAGTACTATCTCCGCCTTCAGCATTTCCTGTGACTGGCTACACTAGCTTCAAATAAACACTTTCATGTCTAGCAAACTCCATTTAGACTCTTATATAAAAATAAAACCCAATCAAATGCGGAAACTTTGAGGTATGTTTATGATTTGGCTACATGCTTTCACAGACACTAGCAAGAAATATGGGTTTATTTCCTTTTATCACGTGCTTTTAGACTCAAAATTAAATGGGTCACAGACTGAATCCTTCCAAAGATAAATAATCGTGAAAAAATGCTTTCTGTTGCTATGTTTTTAGCACATGTCTACTTCTTAGTCCTGTTGCTATGTTATCCTAGCTATCCTATTTCAAATGGTCCATCGTCTTTGCCACTTTTCAGGGTCAGTTGCACATCTCTGCCAGGGAATACAGGTATTGAGTCTGGCTCAAATGGAGTTAACTTTCTTAACAGCAGCATGTATGGTGTTGACCAATGTGTTGGTTATTGCAGAACAATGTTTGCACAACATCAAGGCTTTTTCCCACTCCGCTCTGCCAGTGAGTATGCAAGAAGTTGTGAGGGGACACAAATAGGGCAGCCAGCCTGAATTGGCCAAAGGGATGCATCCCAGTACATAACATCAAGCTTAGTGATAAAAATGGAAAATGGAAGGATGGGGGCAGGGGTGATTGAAAGTTCTCTTTGCAAGGTAGCATTTCCTGAAGGTTGGATGCACATCAGCCTCCATATGGGAGGTAGTGAGTAATTTCCTTCCCATCATGGGGGTTTTTGTGCCATTTTTGGGGTTTTGTTGTTTTGTTGTCTTTTCCCCTCTTTCTACCACTTATTAAACTCTCTTTATCTTTTATTTTTTTATTTTTTGCTTTTGTTCTTCCTTTTCTCTCCCGCATCTGTCTGCAAGGAGAGGGAGGGAGGAGCTTTATGGGTACTTAGCTGCTAGCTGGTGTCAACCCACCACAATAACTCATTCAAAATAATCATGGTACAGGTGTTCAGAGGTCTAGTTAATTGAACTTGCCTGATCTAAACTAAAAAGCTTTGTGTTGTGTGTGTCTTGCTCTGTAATACTAAAGTGCCAAAGTCTGCAAGGCATCCACCAATCAATTCTGGTGCCATTCTGGCAGTGCCAAAATTCTTCCAAGGTAAAAGCTGATGTTCAACAAGAATTAAAATAAACTTGACTACGAGTGTCTGAGATTTATGTATAGATAATTTTAGGGAGGATTTTCCCCAAATTAAAAAAGACACTTACTTGCTCTTTTGAGGACCTGTAAAGCAGGTGCTAAGTGCTTTCCTCATTCGAATCAGTGGGAAATATCTGAAATCTTGCTTCTGTTGCAAGTCATTCCAATCCTACTTCTGTTCTTATCTGGAAGATTTTTGCTGTCACCCTGTGAAAAGACTATCACTAGAGGGTCAGAGTCTGAGAGCTTTCCAGAGGCTGCAATAGCAACAGGATTAGTCCATGATTAACTCCTGTAGGATATGGGTCAAACCTTGGATGAAGACTAAGAAATGGATCTGTGTTTGTTCTATAAATCTAACATACTGCAACTCAGATTTCTTATTTCTATGGACAGTCTACTGATTTATATGTTTTTCTTCCCAGTTAGCTAAAAGATATCTGAACCACATGCTATTATGGACATTCAAATACATTAATGCAGATAAGAAATCTACAGATGTAATTATTATCTATCAACTTCTCAGCACTCTGAAATAAGATATTTCATTAGTTACATATTTTTATATTTTGACCTTGTACTGGATGTTCAAAGATATGTTCTCTATTTAAATCTGCACTTGAAAAATGAATTGAAAATGATCAGTTGGAAAGATTGCCACCATAAACTGTAACTCCTTAGCCAAAATGTACAGACTCAGGCAAATTACTTGCCTCATTGGATTTGTCACTGTGCCTGCCAGTTTGCTCATATATCCAGTTATGATTATGCATTGATTTTAATGATGAATAAACTGTATAAATGCTAAGATAATTTACTGTTTCAACATTCTTCCTTATAATAGATTGTGTATATGTATCATACTTTCTGGAGCAGAAATCCTAATGATTACGACAGGTTAATAATTCAAAACATGAGTCTAAACAACATGTCTTTTATCTGAGGACTGAAGAAGATGAGATCCTGAAAAGCATCATCCAACAGGAAGCAGAGGAAGTATTTGTACGAATCGTTGTTGTTAGAGCTTATGAAGCTTTCCCCATTCCCTAAGGTGAATGAGTTCATTTAACATCTATGGAGAATGCAGCTACCAAACTCACTCTTGAGCATGGCTGCTAGCATTAGCTTTTGACCATCAGATTGAAATACACATTAAGAAAGAAGAATGATCAAGTGAGCGGAATATTTTAAATAAGCCATATAGGTGCATTAGATTTATTTTCTTTCCTTATAACTACTGAATTTATTTATTTCAGGTGTAATAGAATAAGCTAAAGACAAGAAAATTTACATTTTCCTCACTGTAGATATTTCTCAGTGTTGTCATGTTACTCTTCTCTTGTTCCTATCCTCCAAGATGCTTAAGCAGAGGTTGGAATTGTGAGTTTTATCAAACTGAAGCTAATGAGCTTCCAACTAATTCTCACACAGCTGTGAAGTCTCACTTGAAGTACTGATTTTATTGCAGGCAACATGGCAAAAAGGATAAAAATATTAAATAGATTTTCACTGCTGACCTTTGACTTGTGTAACTCATTTAAAATACACATTTAATAGTAGTAGTAGTATGCTGGTCTGGAAGAATTTAATCTTGCCATCAATGACAGCTGTGTCCCCCACATTGCTGTTCTGGCAGCTTGTGGCAGCGCATAACATTGCAGTAGGCAAGCATAATTATTTCATAAATTATTTTATACATTATGCATTCTTCATGTGAATCAAGACCATGAACCTCATCTCTCATTTTCCAAAGCACAGGAGACTCAAAAAAAAAAAAAAAAAAAAAAAGTTTACTTAGCAAACAATATTAGCATTTTCTGTGACAGTCCCTGGAAGGGAATATTGTCCAGTCACTTGTACCCAGAAAGCAAATACTAAAAAAATATTAAGAGATCACTTCAGAAACCACATTCAGTCAGTCCTTGACATGTATAATAAGGCTGTCAATAAAGGTGCTATGGTGATGCTGGGTTTTTGTCCTTTTAACAAGCTGAAATGAACACAAGAGTTTATTTCATATAGTCAGCAAACCACTGTGAGGTGCCAATACAGCCTGTCTTCTGAGCAGACAATATGCCGTCCCTGACAGAGGGATGAAAGTTTCTGCAGTGTGGTTCCCAACCACAAAAGCCACCCAATGTGTATGTTGGCCCTAAAAAAAACCAACCTAATCATCTCAGACTTACTCGTGTTGACACTGAAAATAATGACAGCACTGAGAGAATGACCATCTTACACATCTTCAGTATCTATTATTTTTTTTCTCTAGATGTAACAATGTTAAACTTTGTTTCCACGTCAGAAACCTATAAAGAAACAGCAGCTCTGAAAAGTCTTTCTTGAGTCCCCAGGCTATCCTATCTGATACCTAAAGCTGTCTGAAATTGTTTGCCAGAGATGAGAACTGTGGTGGTGTTGATGATCCCTGCCTTCGAAAGCTTTTCAAGATAACAGCCAAGTTCAACTTTTTCTAAGTCTGCCTGTGAACTTTGGGTATAATCTCTTTAAAGCTCCAGCTAAGCTCACCAAGCTTTGCTGGGTATTCCTTCCCACAACATTTTTTTCTTACATTTGAAAAGCTTCAACAGTCTATCAAGGTGTTTGAAAAATGTTTTGAACATTTTCCCATGGCAAACTTCAGCTGTTCCACCTTGGCAGATTTTGCTCAGTTTTGCCAGGCGCAGGTCCTAATAGTCATGAGGACATTAATATTCCACTTAACCAAGGAAATTCAAGTCTAGATCAGCGTTTTATATTGTCTCTGACACCTCAGTCTAATACTGCAGTTTTATCTCATCTTCATGTTTTAAACTCTAAGATGAGATGGGAAAAAGATCTGTGTCTTCTCTGTAGTGTTAGGATTTTAAAGAAAGTTTCTAGCCAGAAAATGTATAGCATTGCTATGTGGTCAGTGGCCAATAACCTGTTCCCATTTGGGACAATGGTATGTTATGCCCACTGGTCCTGCAGACTGCTGTTCAGACCCAGCATAAACGTCCCAAGTAACACAGAGGTGTGAAGTCTAATTTGAATGTATTCCAACACCATCAATATTATTTCTCTTTGTCAACTAAGGATAAAGGTATAAATTCAATTTTAAAAGTCATAAGGTTCTTTTTGATAACAACAGAAGTTTGAGGAAAGGCCTTACAGCTCCTTTTAACTGCTGTGTAAATAGCCATACTATGTCCAGGCCATAATGACAATAAAAGTCTGATTTGTTCCTGAATTGAATTAACTTTTGGAAACTGAAAGACAGGTGATGTGCACTTGACAGGTTAATTCAGTATGTGTCTTTCTGTGTATCTGGGATAGAACAGGTCAAGTGATAATAGTGTTCAGGTATAGAATATGCCTATGCTATAAAATGAGACTGGTTTTTATATGTGTTTGCAATATGGGTACTACGGTGATTTTCAAAAATTCTTTTTCACTTGTATTTGTCAGTATCATTAACCAATTGATGAAAAATGTATGAATGCGTTTGGACTTTCTCAGCTACAGTCCAGGTTTTCCTCTGTATGGTAGAATTGCCAGGAGCATGTAAAAAATTCCATATGGAAAGCAGATTTTGAGTCATGACTGAAATATTTAAGGTGTTCAACAATGAAACACCTTAAACATATACTCTAGAAAAATTGCATCTGCTTTTAAATTACTAGGAGAAAATTTTAACCTTCTTTTTATTTGTAACACTTTGATTCCCCACAGTTTTATATTTTATGTCATGCTGATAAACAGAAAAGTATAAAGCCAAAGAAAATTAGAAGGATCATGCATTTACAATCATAAAGAATTCTTGAGCAAGGTATAGTCCTCACACACATTGCTGATAGCACCGAATGATGCAATAAACCTGTCTCAATGCATTCAGATCTAACCTATTTGAAACTCTTTAATATAACTGTTCTATGGTAAATAATATTTATTTCATTGGGCTCAAATAAACTATGGAGGAATGGCACTTGTCTTAAGCATGACACTTTCTTATTTCTGTATATGCTACTAATTGCTAACACATCCTATAAATATATCCTCAGAGAACTTTCAAACATTTATAGCCCATTTAATTCATAAAGAAATTATGCTTTAAATAATATACTTTTTTTTTCTTCTGCAGATACTACCACTGACATGGCTCAAACTCAACATTCCATTTCCCAGGCAGTGCAAACAAAAAAAAACCAAAACAAAACTATTCTCTAGATGTATACAATATTGCAATGTGTCCTTAACTCCTAAAGCTTAAAAAGAAATAACAAACAAAACAAGCCATTCTAAACTGAACATATCTAATGCAACACTAATAGCACTCAGATTGTTTTCAGATAACATGCATCATAAAACTGTATTAAAATATTTAATTTATGTTTTAGTAAAAGCATTTTCATCCACATTATAATGATGCATATTCCTTACAGTTGTTTTTCATATTAACCTTATGCATTTTTCAAAGTGTAAGGCAAGTTTAAGATATTCACCAGTGTTCTAGAGAAATAATAAATAACTAAAAAAACCTATTTCATATGATTTCAAAAATTACTGACAAAATAAAACTAGCTCTACTTTCCTAGGAACTTCAAAAAGATCAGGGCTGAAGTTTATAACTGGAAATTTTTTTTTTCCTAAATGATATTAGAATCACAGAAGGGTTTGGTTTGGAAAGGACCTTTAAAGGTTATCAAGTCCATCCCTATTACCACCGGCAGGGACATCTTGTACTAGATAATATTGCTCAGAGCCCTGACCAACCTGACCTTGAATGTACCCAGGGATGGGCCATCTACAACATCCCTGGGCAACCTGTTCTGGAGTTACACCTACCTCATCATAAAAAATTTCTTTCTTATACCAAGTCAGAATATACTGTCTTTTAATTTAAAATCTTGTCCTATTCCTACAGACCATGTCAAAAAGCCTGTTCCCATGTTTCTTATAAACCCCCTTTATGTATTTAAAGCACACATAAATTGTATTTTTACAGGGTAATGTCATGAAAACAATTTGAGGGATAGATGCAATCAGAATTTTTTAAAAAATGGAAAAATATTTTTGAGGATTTTAATCCACAGTAGGTTAACATTTTGGCTTTCTTGTTCTTCTTTTCAGAGTTTAACTGCTCATTAAGGCCAGGGCCTGAAATAGATAGAGGCAAAATGCTAGTTCGTTACTGCATTGAGAGATAGTCCACTGATTTATGGATATAAGCTGAGAAATTTGACTTTTGAACATGAGAGGAAGACAGCACATATCTATTTTCTTCTTAGTTCCTGTATGCAATCAAAAGGAATCGTAATTATAGCCATGTCAATATGATTACAGTAAAAAAACACTGTTCTAGAGACATACCTCACCTTGAAAACATAGTTCTCCTGTGGATTGAGCTAACATCAATTTCTTGGAAAATAAATATATTCTTAAAGAATCACACACAGAAGAATAACATTTTGTTAATACAACCATATCTATCCAAGTGCTTTTACCAATATGACTACATCAATAAGTGGTAGCTGGAAAAAACATATAATGACATATATTGGAAAACCTCTGCTACAGACCAAGCCTGATGTCACATATATTTTAGACCTTGCTACAAAAGTAAAATATTTTTTTTAGTGAGGAGAATTTGAGTTATACAAAGAAGCTCACGCTGTAACCTGAGAGATAACTCACATCTACAGAAACATACCATGTCTGGGCTATTAATTCATACGAATTCCCTAATTATTGTCATGTCTACTGCTAAAAAGATTTTACTTTTATTTTGTTGGCCTAATTTAATCTATATTAACCTACTGTTTTAATTACAAGAAATGCAAACAAACTTGGTAAATGTTTCCGTTACAAAATAAGCCTTTTTATATATATTTGAGTAGGACCTCTATAAATGTTAGTGAATACTGCTTTACAACAGCATTTATCTTTCCTTTTCATAAAGTAACATATTATTTTTCTTATTAGTGTGATCTTTGCTAGTTTTTAAAAGCAGAAAATAATGTTTAGATTGGAGATACTGACAGAAATAAGGATAAAATAAGGGAAAGTGCAACACGGTTTATTGCTAATCTCTTAGAAAATAAATGGGTTTATTTAAGGAAAAAAAAATTAACAAACCAACTAGTTACACCTTAAACTGTAAGTTTACTGCATGATTTGGCATAAAGGAGATTTTATAATCCCAGAAAGGTATATTGCAGACTCATTTGTGATGCAGGAAATCTGACACACAATAAAACTGACGGAGATGGATATATTTGTGCATACATGCATGTATATGAAAATATTATTTTCCTTTCCTAAAATTCTATTTCAGAGACTTCCAGGTGTGAAATTTTCTATGAAAGCTAAAGAGGAACATTAAATTAATAAAGAGTAAATTCAAATCTGATTAACAGAACTAATTTTTATAACATGCTTAGATTTGAATCAACTTGCTACAAGATCAGCAATCTAGCAAAATTCAGATATAATTGTAATCTTATAGAAACAATATCTGTTCATACTACATAATGTTAACAGAAAGCTGACAAGCAAAAAGCTTTTGCTTTTTGTTAAAGCAAAAAGCCTGCATTAGCAATATAATTCAATCCATCTCCTATCTTTAACCTTAAACTGCAACAAAATTATTATACTGTAAGGAACCATCGCCACCCCATACAAAATTGTATGAGCAAGTGTAGGAAAATATTTAAGAGAAAGCAAAGAAAGAAAGATTCTACTATGTAAGATACAGCTATAAAGCATCCCTGAAACACCACAAAAATTCAGTCAGAGATTGTGGTTAAGAACTGAGAAGTGTTAGGTGACTGAGGTGATAATGTGGTTATTGATAAAAGTGACTTTGATGGGAAAGGAGCCCTAAAAATGATACTGCATGAATGTTGAAATTCTGAGGTCTGTCCATGTTCTCTTTTTAAACATTATTTCCTTGCTTACAGTAGTGTTTGAATGTTTCCTATTCCATGCTTTAAGTTTTCACATGGGGCAAAAGCATATTCAATATATTCAGCAGCATCTGAAATTATATTGCTGGCAGAAAACACTTCAATGAAAGAAAAATGAACTATATGTCAAAATAAATTATTATGCTGTGGATACCAAGAGAAAAGCTACAAGTTCTGACTGGGCCACATCTAGTGGTGCCTAGCCACAAAATCAAAACAGAAGTAGCAGGACCAAACATGGGAAAGAAAATAAGTACCTGACCTTGTTCCAAGATGCATGACTGAAACACAAGGACAAATTAAATCCAGTAACGACCAATTACATGACCAGGGGAAAAAAAAAAAATTAACCTTCTCTCTGGCAAATGTCATAAAACAGCCTAAACACATTCATATTCAGTGCTACAGGAAAGGCTAATCTGTAATTAAAGCTTTACAAAAAATTAAGACTGCCTACAGAGAAGAATGTAGAGCTTGAAAGCCTTGACAAAATAATGCAAGGTCAAAGTAAGAGAGACTAGTGTTTCTATTAACACAACAGAAGAGCAGATATCAAAGCAATCTCTGGAACAATTGCAGCAACTATGTTGGTACATGTCAAAAATGAACAACCACGAAAAGCAGAGGAAAAGAGACGAGGTTTATGCAGAAGAGAAAACCTAAAATTTCCCTATCACACTGCTGATCAGCAGTGCAGCTCATACATGCTCAGCAAGTGAATGGAATTCATTCCTGAAAAGAAATTTCCTATTAGTGGTGAATGCATGATGTAAAGGAATAAAATAAAAAAAAAAAGTTAAAAAAAAAAAGAACTTCAAAGGCAAATGCCATTCCACGGACCAAATCCATATCTGCCTGTGTATGATACCGACGAAAGCTAAATGGAAATGGGGTGATTTGATATGCCACTGCTGGGATTAGTTCTGCTGGCAACACTGTGCTATCCTGTAACATTCACCGTGTTGCAGCATGATCCAGCTTCCATGTGGTCTGCAGGCGTCTTTCTTTTCACTGAAATGGGAAATGAATTGATGTAAGGATGGGTGGGTGAAAATTACTAAATACTGGAGGACATTCATTACTGGTGCTTTAAGCTTACCCCAGTGTATAGAGCAGTTGTGTTGCCCCAATATCAACCTGAGATGGAAGTTGTGATTTAGTGAGTCACAGACTATCTCACCATCTCCCAGCTTCTCCAAAGAGAATGCAAGCCTCAGTCTGCACCCAAACTGTTGTATCACCCCTGCGATATTTTTGTCAAGAGGTGTGTTACAGGTGGAAAGACACTTTGGTTGCTACCCGCTCCTGGACTGTCTGGTCACCAGAGTGAAGGAATACATCTTTACAGAAGCTCCTCTCTGTTAAAACCAGTTGGCTAGGCATGCCATGCCAAAAGGGTATCAGTATACTTCTGCAGGCTGAAAAAGCCTTGGCCTGGCCCTGAGTCTTACTCTTATCTCGGTAGGCATGTGAAATAACTCTAAGAAAAATAGTACAGAAGCAAATCAATAGCAATAGGCAGTGGTTAGCTTCTTAAACAACATATGGCCCAAGTCCTTTTACGAAAATAACTTCTCACAGTAGCTATAACTTTCATTCTTTTATGTCATTTTTATGTTGGCTTCCCCAAAATGTTTCATTTGTCAAGCAAAAGAGGAGCTGCTGACCTTCCTACTTCTAGTAACCATTGAGAAGGATTCACCTCACCTAAGGTGAGTTCTAACTCAAAGTAATCATGATTTCTAAGAGAATGTTGCCTGTATTGGACACCAATTTCAGGATGTGCTAAATCATCTTACTGAAGAACCACATTGCATATGTTGTTGGCATAAATCATTCTCCTTATGTTTTTGTGTCCTTCATGAAAATCCTACTTATAAGATGCTGTCTTGATTTGGTTTTTTTAAATTTCTTTTCCATGAGGCATGTTTTGGTTACAATGAAATCCATGTTAATAGACTGCTCAAAGGCTGGATCTATACTTCAGTCACAAAGTTATACATCTCAGCTAGTTTTAAAATTCTTGGTCTTGTATAGCATCAGTTTAATCAAGACAATATGAAGTTTAGTGCAGGCTAAGCATTTCTCCTCTGTACAGGCAATAGCATTGTTATTCTTACAGCAAAATAACATCTCAAAGTTGTTCTTTAAGGAATGTTGTTGTAATTGGAACTCCAAGCTTTGTAAGAAGGATACAAAATTAAAAGTATCCTTCCTTTACAAGTTAAAATGCTTATAAAATTATGCATAAGATCAGGATGTCACTAAATCTCATAAAATATAAGTGGAAAATTGTTTAAAAACCCTATTTATATATAATATTTTGTACTGCCAACCTTAATGACAGTACAGGAACATACAGTTGTACAAGATAGGAACCAAAAAAGATGTCTGGAGGTTTTCTAGTCCTTTGGCTTCTAGTCCAAATTTTAGCACTAACCAGGAGTTTTTAAATAGCAATAGTAAAGCCCTCAATGAGCTTTCTGGTGGTCCTCTTCCTTCTCTAGAGGCACAGATATTCAGCACAGAATCTGTTTTCTGTAGTCCAGAAGAAAAGGAAAAATAATCTAGCAATTGTCAGATTCCTTAAAAGCAGTAGCTTTTAAAACATGTCTATTACAAACACATGTAAAATAACATTTAAATGCTTTTAAAATGCACATGACACAAATTCTTGAAAATGCTGATGTTTTATAAAATACCCAGAATACTAATTCAGATTAAAACCAGTTTGTTTGCCTCTAGAATGTCAAGCTTCACCTAACTTCGCTTAGACAAGCCATTGATCTATCTTTCCATTAATTAAATAAAAATAAAATTTTCACATTCACTGTCTTTTAGCAGAGTCTGGTGTATCCATGTATTCATAATAAAGCTATGTCCACGACTATGCAAAGTGGAGACCTCAAAATGTATATATTAAATTGTACTTGAGTTCAAAGCATTTTATTCAACTTTCTGAAGCAAGATGTTGCTGTCTCTGGATCTGGTCTAAAGATTTAATGCTGGAAAAGTGATTTTGCTCTGAAGAGGTTTCTGATGTCCTTTTAAAGCAAATGGTTATTTCACAGACAGTGTCTTTAGACACTTGCTTGCCTGTAATTATTATTTTTTCTTTAATTCGAATAAAGTTTATTAAAAAAAGATTAGAATGAATGATTACACTTTCCATGGCTATTCATTTGCCTGCAGCACAACTTTTTAGAAATTCATAATGCAGAAAATGTGATTAGAATAATTTACTGTTGTTCACAGATAACAAATTATGGAATAATTTCTTATTCACATATCTCTTACAGAATGAGCTTGTTTGGATATGATTTTATAATGTTTTTATGAAGGTATTATAACTTTTATAGATTAAAAGTAAGGATTGCCTAAGTTTGCTTCAGTACGTATGGTCACGTTTAGTACGTGGCCATTTTTTGTGCATGTTTAGTTTAGTACATGTTTAGTTAGTTTGGATCTGGATCCCTGGCAATAGTTCTACTGTCTTCTCAGGCAATTTGATATGTCTTGTCTAAACATCCTTAGGTTTAATGCTAATTTTCTTCCTTATTTGTTAATGGTTTCAATCTTTTATAAAGTGCCTTATGACATTTTATTCTATTCTGGTATTTAAACTCAAGTCCAAGTTGAAGCACCCAAGTTCCTAAAATCTATTATGAGCACAAGTACTGGCCATGTTGCATCTTCTACCAGAAAACTATTCTCTAATGATCTCAACACACCTTCTGGAATTATTTATCATTCTTCTCAGCACAAGGGCCCCTTCTGCCTCTTCTGTATGATTTGACCAATCTTTTATTGTCTTCTGCTTCAGTCAGTCAAAATCATGTATCCAGCTCCCTCTTAATGTTTATCCTTCATCATTGGCACAACAGTTACTGAAGTATGTATTGGGTCTGGCTGAGGTTAATTATCCCACAGCCACCCTCACTGTGTTGAGCTGTGAACTAGGAGCTAGCAAGGTGCTGATAACACATGGGTGTTGTGGCTATTACTGAGCAGTGATGGCACACACCAAGGCTGTCTCCTTGTCTTCCCCCTCACCCCCTTCAGCAGTAGGTTGGTGGTGGTCAGGATCTTGGGAGGGGACATAAATGAGACAGCTGACCCAAACTGACTAAAGGGATATGCCTTGCCATATGGAATCTACTCATGTACACTACACGTACTGAAGCCCTGCTTCCTGGAAAGTGGCTGGACATCATCTGCTGGTGGAAAGCAGAGAATAAATCTTTTGATTTTGCTTTGCTTCCATGTGTAGACTTTTGCTTTATTAAATTTCCTTTCTCTTGGCCCAAGAGTTTACCGTTTTTTTCCCATATTATTTTTCTCCCCCCCAACCCATCCTGCTGAGGGGAGTATTAGACCTGCTTTGTGGACACCTGGTGTCCACACGAGGTTTAACCACCAAATGGATTTCCTCTAACACTGAAGTGAAATAATTGATACTGTGTAAGAATCAGAACCTCTTGTACTGACTATGGTTTCTTTTAATGAAAGACAGCCTTCAAGCTGCTTTTCTAGGAACCTTTTAAGAGTAGGACAACGGACTTTTTAAATACTCAACTGCAAACCCCTAATTTTTTATTGTGTTGAGTGGTTCCCAAGATCTTTTCCATTAACTTCACTTTATAATTATCTCTTTATTTAAGCTGTTTGGCAGCAGGCAGAGATAGAATAAGATTCTATGAAACACACACAGACACACACACACAAATATATATGTGGACACATATATAGGTTATTCTAACTAGTGCAACACAACCCAGTGGATCCCTATAACTGATGAGTTGGTGCTGAAGATTTAGCATCCATAGTTTTTCGACTATATTTATTTTGGAGAAGACAATACTTACGGTGTTCAGTAACTCCTGGATCATTTTGGTCAGTAGCAAGAGGGAAGTGAAGAGAAGGTTTCCATAAGTGTATAATAGAGACCTACAAGTGTTCTGTGAGTACCCGTATGCTGTTTCTAGACTTCATGCTCCTCCCTCCTTTGGAGGAGGTAGTTGAGGCTAATAAGTACAACTGGCAACATTATGATAAGGATACACTAGATCTTCATTGTTATCCAAACTGTGGCAATTTAAAAGCAAAACACAATTTTGGTGTTGTATTGTAATAATCATGTGTTTGTTACATATGTCCTTGCTGACAGAAAGTATTGCCTAATAAAAATCTCTAGTGATTACCTGGGGAAAAAAGAATTTCTTGTTGGTTTGTTTTTCTAAGTGCCTTTCTTTATTCTTGACATCTCACCATGTTTTCTGTTATAAGATGTAAGAATATTCCCACAGTATATTTTTCTTATGTAAGGTTCAGATGGAAGAGGATTTTTATGATTCAAATAATTTATCAAAGCAGGACAATTGAGTCAACCAAGTTTCTTCTGAAGGAGGAAAGATTTCTAAAGTGAGGTTCCCTTTTTAGTTTCTCCATTTGTTGGCCAGAGTAATTATAACCATTCTTTTGGTCTAGAAATAGCCAATTAATGTGGGGAAAATATATCTTGTATGGATTTAGAAATAATTCTATAATAATTCCCTAAGACAATCTTTTTTTTACCAATACATTTCCAAAACTTGCAAAATTCTCCACAG